>JASDDO010000024.1:67904283-69104283 GCA_030015575.1 Agapanthus africanus | reverse complement strand
CTGATTTATTGCAACCACTTCCGATTCCTCAGTGGAAGTGGGAACATATAACCATGGATTTCGTGACTGCTCTACTGCGGAGTCCAAAAGGCAACAGTACAGTTCGGATGATTGTTGACGGATCGACCAAGGCAGTTCATTTCATCTCTTTTTGAGATGATCGATCAATAGAAGTTTTGGCAGAACGGTGCGTGCAGAAGATTGTAAGATTGCATGGAGTACCGGTGAGCATCGTGTCCGATCGTGACACCCGATTCTTAACGCACTTCTGGAGGAGCTTACAGGAAAGTTTGGGGACTCGATGGAAGTTTAGCACAACTTATCATTCTCAGACAGATGGCCAGTCGAAGAGAACGATCCAAACTCTTGAAGGTATGTTGAGAGCTTACATGTTGAACTTCAAGGGTTCATGAGAGGATCATCCGCATTTAGTGGAGTTTTCTTACAACCACAAGTTTCCAGGCGGCTATTCAGATGGCTCCATTCGAAGCTTTTTATGGTCGCAAATGTCGTTCACCGTTTGTTGGGACGATATTGGTGGACGAAGATTATTGGGACCAGATTTGGTTGTGCAGACAGTTGGGAAGGTTAATAGATTTTGGAATCATATTAAACAGCACGAGGCCGACAAAGAGTTGGGCAGATACGTTGAGAAGACCTCTAGAGTTCGCCGTTAATGATTTGGTATTCTTGAAGATATCACCGACTAGAGGGGTGATCCGTTTCGGAAGTCGATAAAAGCTTAGTCCTTGATTCGTTGGACCTTTCGAGTTCTTGGAAGGTATTGGAGAAGTGGCTTATCGTTTGGCGTTACCGCAATCCCTGGCGGATGGTCGTGACATGTTTCTCGTACCTCAACTCCGTAAGTATGCTCGAGATGAAATACATGCGTTGGATCATTCGAAACTGACTGTACGAGAAGTTTTAGCCTTTGAGGAACGACCGATGTCAATTGTGGATCTAAGAGAAAATGTTTTATGAACAAGGTTATCCCTCTTGTACTTGTTTCTTGGAGTAATCGCTCGCATAAAGAACCAAATTGGGAACGAGATGATGAAATCCGGCAGAAGTTTCCACATCTATTCTTGAAATTTCTTGTTTGTTTATCGTATCCTGTTCTTGGAATTTCGAGAACGAAATTCTTTTGTAGTTGGGTATAATGTAACACCCGAGTTTATTTATACCAATTCCAGTTTCTGTATTTACTTATTTGTGGTATTTTCCTGATTTAACGGGTTTTGGGTGCGAATGGTATTTTACATTTTACATTGCATTCGACCCGAACCGCTTGCTTGAACATGTTTGGTTCATATTAAGGAATCACCCTGACTTGTTGGGTAAACTTGTGCATTTTCAACTTTATCGCATACTGGCATTTTACCCGGCATGGTATCTTTTACCATATAACATTTTAAGTCACGTAAAATATTTTAAAATTGTATTTCATAGCCTGCATGATGCCCCTAACCCCGTGGTAGCATCCGCGCATCTTGCTCTCGTCCCGTTCAGTGAAACGGACGTGTTGGGATGGCTACGCGCACGTACGTGCATCCGTTCTTGGGGGTATGCATTTGCCTTGACTGAGCATTCATTTTGAAATTTGGAAGTCGCATATATTTTTCATATTTTTAATCTGAATTTTTGGACCCGACCCGGGCTTGTTTTGGAGTAAGTTTGTTTTTGCCAAAATCTCAAACGGACTAATATTAAAATATTTCCTCTAATACTGTAATATTTTATAATAATTAGTTTCAAACAAATCTCTTTCTCCGAAACAAATCTCTCTCTCTAATATTATATAATAATTAGTTTCCTTTAAAATATATCCTTTAAGAATATATTGTTAAAACAAACAAATCTCTCTCTCTATCTCCATTAATTAAATTCATGCACGTCTCTCTCTCTCCTTCCCCCTCGTGAACTCTCTCTCTCTTCCTTCTCCTTCTCAAATTCCTTTTCCCGCCTCACGCAAACCCTTAGACCCACGCCGCGCCGTGCCCATCGCCCGCGCCCGTCGCCTCGCCGTCGTCACCACCGCGACCAACACCTCGACCTCCTCACATCCCCACGACCCATCTCCCCGCTACAACCCAAGATCCCTGACACCCGAACCCTAGTCTTCACCCTCGCTCGCCTGCACGTTGCCGTCACCACCTCGCCAGCGTCGGCCTCAACCCTCACCACCATATTCTCCCCTCCTCGACTCTTTCTTCTCCCCTGCACGCCCACCGTTTACCACCTCGACGAACCCGACACCCCTGCATCCAACTGGAACCCACAGCCCCGACCTCTCCTCCATATCTCCGACCACCATCGGCACCGCCTTCTTCTCCCCACTTCCTTCTCTCCTCCCGACGCCACGACCACCCTCGTCACCGCCACCTGCAACTTCTCCGTGCAACCCAAGAAACCCACACACACTGCCCCATCGCCGGAAAACCCACTGCCTTGCCGTGGACCTCGCCGTCGACGACCCATTGTCGTCGTCACCCCCCTCACCTCTGTCCCAGAACCCCCGAGCTAACCCCAGAGCACCAGCCCCTTCCTTTCTTTTCCTACAACTTCTTCTTCTCTTTCTGCATTCTCGGTTTCTGACCGCCGCCGGAGCCATGCCGCCGCTGACCATCCGAACGAATTATACCGTCCCCATGTCCAGATCGCGTCCAGACCGCGCAGCAGATCGCGATTAGACCCAGTACCGTGTCGTGCCGTTTCACACACCGTATCGTGACATGTCGCACCAGGCCGCCTGCATCTCGACCTTGTTCTGAGGCAAGTTTACCTTGCTACATGCTACATTACATTTTTACATCTATTTTAATAAGTATAATTATTGAATCGATAACCGTACATCTATATAGTTTATTCTGTATCTACTTGCATATCATATTACATGTTCCAGTTTGTTGTTCTATTAGTACCCATGCTTATACTAGTTGATTGTGAGCACCCACATGATATCTTGTACATCCTGACATGACTTGTTACACCTACTACTTGACCCGACATGGTACCGTACACCACTTGACTTGACCTGATGTACCATGGCTTTACCTATTACCTGATCTTGAGTCTAATGCCAACAAACCTGACCTGTAGTCCTTACGGACCGTTCCTGTTGTCTATCCAGACAAACCTGCACCTATCTGATCCTGATTTGGCATTAGTTCTTGATTACTGAATACCTGACTTGACATATATAAGTTGGGGGTATGGGGAAATCAATGGTGAAACCTGACTTGTAACTCAACAGTTCGATACTTGTTCTGATCAGTTTTAGAGGCTAGGCCAGCCTTGGGATGATGCTGCTGACATCATTCATCTGTACATATTCCTGTTTTAGTGCCTAGCGGCATGTCTCGGTTTCAGCCCGAGAATCTGGACCGTGGTCCCGGGTATGCACGGGATACTATTGAGTTACATCGATGATTCATCAAATTGATTTCAAAGACTTTAGAATAGAAAACCCAATAGAACAGTTTAGTTTACTCACTGCACACTATTCTTCACTGCACTGATTATATTACTGTTGCACCTGCTTTCATTCATGTTTATATTGCATTGCTTGTCACCCTGTTACATTCTTTATTATTTGATGACATGACGCGCCGACGTATGGGTTTTGCATAGCCCAGATTCTTCTACCTTTGTTGCAGACTGATCAGGAGTATTGCCACTGTTAGACCGAGCGGTGAAGATCCTGCTGGTATGCAGTCTTACTTTCCATGTGTTTCATTTATTGTATCCTTTGCTTCCGCATATTATTATTTCTTGACTCATTCCTCCTGGCTCGTGGACATATACTAGATAGTTTAATTTACTTTCCTGTTCTTGATATCTCTACAGCCGTAGTGTGACTATGGAGGGATTTTTCCTATCCACGGGTAGCATGGTTGGCTATGCCACGTGCCCATCGTAGCGTACTCTGGGAAGCGGGGTGTGACATTTTTGGAGTTTGATATTGCAGATCTTCAGGATCCTCCGGCTGTCGATGACCAAAGGTAGAGGGAATGTTTCTATACCTTTGCCCACATTACAAGACCTTCTCTTTAGTTCCTTACCCTAAGCAAGTCTGTCCTAACTCCACCAGTTAATATTGATATTGAACAACAAGTTGTAGATGATTTTTCTATTCCTGATATTGTGTCTCCCAATATGGAGAATGCTCCAAGAGCACTAGTTAGAAGATCCAACAGCCAAAGAATAAATGCAATTCCTGATGATTTTATGTGTATCTTGGCGAAGGAGATTATGACATTGGTGAAGTCGACGATCTTGTTACCTTTAGTGACGCGGTTTCTACCATTCATTCTGATTTATGGCTTAGTGCTATGGAAGATGAATTAAAGTCTATGGAACTTAATAAAGTATGAGAGCTAGTTAAGTTACCCGTCGGTAGTCGACACATTGGCTGCAAATGGGTGTACAAAACTAAAAGAAATTTCAAAGGTGAAATTGAGCGCTATAATGCCAGATTGGTTGCCAAAGGGTTCACTCAGAAAGAAGACGTTGATTATTATGAGATCTTTTCTCCAGTTTCTACAAAAGACACTTTTAGAATTATTATGGTTTTAGTGGCTCACTTTGATATGGAACTTCATTAGATGGATGTGAAAACAACTTTTCTAAATAGCAATTTGGATGAAAAAATCTATATGTATTAACCTGAAGGTTTTCAAGAAGTTGGCAAAGAAAATTTAGTGTGCAAATTGAAAAGGTCGACTTATGGTCTTAAGCAAACTTCTTGTCAATGGTACCAGAAATTTGATGAGGCGATGACTTCTTTCGGTTTTGTGGAAAATAAAATGGATGAATGTTTATATTGCAAGATCAGTAGGAGCAAAATATATTTATCTTATTTTATATGTAGATGATATTTTGCTTGCAAGTAGTGATGTAAGATTACTATATGAGACCAAACACCTATTGTCAAAGAATTTTGATATGAAAGATATGGGAGATACTTCATTTGTTTTAAGCACAGAGATTCATTGAGATAGATCATGTGGCTTGTTGGGGTTGTCTCAAAAGGCATATATTTGACGTGTGCTTGAAAAGTTTAATTTGCAAGACAGTAGATCAGGAAATGTGCCCGTGGTGAAAGGAGATAATTTTAGCAAAAGTCAATATCCTAAAAATGAGCTTGAAAGAAAAGCGATGGAGAATTATCCTTATGTTAGTGCAGTGGGTAATCCAATGTATGCACAGGTTTGCATAAGACCTGACATTGCTTTTGTTATTAGTGTACTTGGTAGGTACTATTTTAATCCAGGTATGGCACATTGGGTAGCTGTCAATAAAGTTATGAGGTGCTTAAATTGAACGAAGAATTTCATGCTTGTTTAAAGAAAAGTTGACAGTTTCGGTTATTCAAATTCAAATTATGCTGGTTGTCCAGATGATTTAAAGTCGACTTCAGATTATATCTTCATGTTAGCTGGTGGTGCAATATCTAGGAAGAGTGCTAAGCAAACTATTGTGGCGCCATCTACTATGCATGCTGCGTTTGTTGTTTGTTTCCTTATGTTACACAAGCATCATGGTTGAAGGACATGATTACTAAACTTGTTGTGGTTAATTCCATCTCTAGACCATTAAAGATTTATTGTGATAATAGCACAGCAGTATTTTCACAAAGAACAATAAAAAGAGCACAGGATCTAAACACATTAATATGAAGTATCTATCAGGGATCTGGTGAAAGAAAAAGTAATATTCATTGAGCCCATTAGGACTGAGGACATGCTCGCCGATCCTTTGACCAAGGGTCTAAGAACAATAATCTTCAAGAAACATGTTGATAGCATGGGGATTATTGAGTCTTTTGATGTGCTTGGTTAATGAGAATTGATTCATATTTTTCATGACAATATATTCATATTTTGGAGCGTATTTATAAACTCTTTAGTTTCTTTATTGATGATCATCATTTCTATTATTTGTTTGACACTCCATTATTTATTCATTATGCATATTATGCTTATGACACGTCATTTTATATGAAATCTTGAAAACTTTTTTACCGGTTTTTTGAGTATGACGGATTTATCGTAAAGGTATACCTGAAGGAAAATGGATATACAAGCCTATTTTAAGGCTCGTAAATTTCTCATAAGATTTTTGAAGAATTTGATCCTTCACAAGGTTAAAGTGGAATTGTTTTCATATGAATTTCTCATAAGGATTTGGAGAAATTTAATTCCTTATAAATTTGTAGAGAAATTGTTTTATGAATTTCTCATAAGGATTTAAAGAAAATTAATTTCTTATAAAGTTAAAGAGGAATTGATTTATGTAATTTCTCATAAGGCCATAGAAAAATTGGATTTCTCATACGGTTAAGAAGAAATTTGAGGATCGACAATAAAAAAATAGTACATAAATAAAGATCACATAAAGAGTAATATTTTCTTGCTACACTATCACATTTGATCCATGTCGATAGGATTTCTAACATTTGTGGTCATGGATGACTTTATATTATTGAAAATATAATTACTATCATGATTCGGTGTTAGGCATATTCTATTGGAACAGATTGTTTATTGAGGTGTCGTCTCATAATTATATAAGTTTTAATTTTGTGGCCACATACAGTGTTTTATGTTGCTCAGCCCAAGAGTCGTTTGCAAAATAAATTATTTTCTAAAAGGTATTTTAATTTTTTTTAATGTAAATGTTTTTTTTATTAATGATGCCCAAGTGGGAGAATGTTAGATTTATCTAATTATGAGCTATCATTAATTATGATTTATTAAAGTGGGCTGGATCAATATTATGTAGTTTTGAGATATGCGGATATGCCCAATAAAGTTATGTGATCTTATTGTGTTAATGGGTTTTAGCTCACCTCTTATCGGATATGATGTGATCGAGCGGTCAATGTAGGACTTTATCTTAATATTGGAATTTTTATAGGATGACCCAATGAGAATCATTATATATACAGGTTAGATCCCCACTTCTGCTCTTAACCTAACAATTGGTTTTTCCCATTGGGGGACGCCTGAAGGAGAGGAAGATCTAGCTCGATCATGACTTCCGCATTGTTCTTATGGTTATGGATTAAGGTACGTTTATATCATGCTTTTAGATTCTTGATATGTGTTATAGATGAAAGATAGGGGTGCATTAAATTATAGAATATTACAACTTCCACCAAGTAGGCATACCATACAGTAAGAATTTCCTCTCTGAAGTGAGAGGTCCCCAATTCGATTCTGGAAAGGGAGTTGTATTCCCAAAAAAAAAAAGATACAGAGACTTCTACTGGCGAACAATTTTGATCCTTCCGCATCAACGAGACACGGCTCTTTAATAGGCTTGTGAGTTGCAAACAGGACCTATTAATATGGTTGAGACTGGTGCAAAGCGCAAACCTATAAGTATTCAAATGTTGAGCTACTATTTTGGAAACAAACAATTTTATTTCCAGCTGAAGTCAAAATAATATTCTTTGGATTTGAAGTACTTTAAATGATGTAGATCTAAATGTAGAGAATTTGCAGTTTGAACTGAGTTTCCTATAATTTGTCTTGAATGTAAATGCGGGAGAAATAAACTGAGAGACAATATAAGCAAAGAGAGCCTCACAATATCAGGAGCAAGTGAGCAACATTCTTCATGGCTTCCATGTTTGGAAAGAATTTGTTTACTATGCATAAACATTAAAAATAAATCAAGAAGGAACCCTAATGTTATTTTTTTTCCCGGTATGATTAGCAGAGCACCTTATCACTTACAATATTAAAAATGAAGAAGTCAATGTGAAACATGTACAAATTGGCACAAAATGGAACAGTCGGTTATCTATTTTTCAAGAAAGCATATGTTGTTTACAATAATTAAAATGCAGAATAATATGTTAACTTGAGAATAAAAACAATAACTCTAGTGCATTTGGACGATCTTTTAAGGAATTGCAAATTCTGCAGTGTTCTTTTTTTATTTTTATATTTGTGGAAATCAATCCCCTTCAGGACTGAACTTGGGACCTCTCACATTGGAAAAGATATCGGTACCAGTTGGTAAATTCTGCAATGTTGTTACTTCTTTAAGGGTATGTCCATTAAGGATAGTTTATGACTAGGTCTAATAACCAAGAACATTCGAGGAGTATGTTCGCTTTGTAAAAACAGAAGGAAATATGAACTGTGCAAAAGAGGATGTCGGGTGGGAGTGATATAGTACTTATAAAGATACCTCAAGATTTATTTTTACTATATTAAAGCGTTAAGGTATGCAAGGGAGATTTTGTATTGAAATTATGGGAAATGCATTGATAAAGCACCATAACTACATTTTGAAATGATCCAATTCTTTGATGCGATGCTTATCTGTTATTTATCACCTCCCCCAAATGTGTGCGCAAATTCGTCTGTTTTGTTCACATTCCAAATTAATGGTAATGCGGCTGGTGCCATCACAACCAAATTATGCTTCGGTATAGTTATGAAATATTCTATGATCTTTCACTCTCTAGCACAGAAAGGGAGAAAAGGCAGCAGATTCCCAACTCAAGTAAACAGGCCACATCAATAGTTACATTATATTAAGTAGGCAGATGAAATCACAGATCTAATACTAACAGTTAATGGAATTACCTACCTGCAGAAACCTGAGCGATTCATTAAGCTGGTAGCCTTGAACCCAAAACATGGATGCCAACTGTATTTGAAGAACATTTCAACATATTAGTAATATAAACAAATGCCAAACCTATAACATAAGAGAAATGAACATCGACAGTCTTAGTTAAAATAAATAATAGAGTTGAGGAGTAAGATTTGAGGGGAGAATGGAAGAAGAGGGAGCTGGCAAGTGATATCCCATCAAAACCTTTTCCATTAAAAAAAAAGGATCCATCTTTAAACAAAGAGAGGAAGGGCAATCAAATTCCACCATATTACTTGTAGACTTGGGGTCTGTTTGGCAAAATGACTCGTGAAAAAATGGTCCCCTTGAGTGTGAAGTAGCTAGTGTTTATTTCGTTGCGTCAAAAATTTGGGTACTAAAAAGATGAAGGGGTTCTTTGTTCGGATCAAACATGGAGTATGTAATTGACCTTTGAATTAGCACACACCCATATGAAGCATGGTTCAGGGCAATAACAAAATCCTTAAATAGGGCTTTGGGGCAACGTCTCAAGCAGGCTCTTCTCCTGTATGGTGCCTGGATGCTATAGAAGCATCACAATGACATGGTATTTAATAACCTCCAACCGACCCTCGATAAGGTGAAAGAGCAAACTCTTTTTCAAGTGAAAGAATTCTGGTGCCATAAGCTCAATATCTACTCAAGTTCATCAACAGCTAACTGGTATGAGCCTGTGTCCTCCGGACACCTTAACGATCCCTTTGTTATTCAACACCAACAACATGATGAACTCAAAGCCAACTTTGATGACTCTGTTAAGGAATTCTCTATAGTAAGCGCGGGTGTTCTATTCCGCGACGAACGAGGTCATGTTCTACGAGCTAAGGGGTGGAGACTGGCGGGTCTCACTGTTAAGGAATTCTCTATAGTAAGCGCGGGTGCGTTGCGGTATTTGAGCAACATGCAACCAAGCTCTGGTTAGAAAGTAATTCGGCCTTGGTTATAGGTTGGATTAATCATGAAGGTTCTTCTTCTGATATCGCAAAGCTGATGCTTGATAATATATGGAATTCGATTGAGTTATTTGATAGTTTTCGAGCCTCTCATATTTTCCGTGAAGGAAATGCAATTGCCGATTATTTGGCGGATGCTGAAGCAATGGATGGTGTGGTCGAGTTCATAGAGACAACCCTTTCAGGGGTTTTATTGCAGTTGGTCCGAAAGGACCACCAGGGTTGCTTCTTTGTCAGATCTTAAAAAGGGTTTTGCATCAAAAAAAAGGAGAATATAAAGCATGTTCACCTCCCAAAAAGACAAAAAAAGCAGTTAAAGTTGAGGGAGTGATGGGTTTTTTATAGATACACATGAGCCTTTGATATAAGTGGGTTCCAACAATAAGACTCAAGCCTTATTGAAATTTGACTCATCTTATATCTTACACTCATATGTTTCTCTTGTTGTTTTCAATATGGGACTATCTTTAAAGTCCCATCATTTGGTTTTACTTTCAACACTCCTTACGTGCAAACATCATTTTTTCTTGGTGTGGTTGTCACGTAGAAAGTACGAGTAAAGTTGCGTGCAACTATCACTTTTTCTTGGTGTGATTATCACGTGCAAAGGACAAGAAAAGTTACGTGCAATCATCACTTTTTTTGTGTGATTGTCATATAGAGGATCAAGCCGTTAGTTTTGATACCATGTAAAGAGTTTCGAGTAGTTAAAGTTGAGGAAATGAGGGGCTTTTTATAGGAATATATGGGTTTTTAATATAAGTGGATCCAACAATAAGACTCAAGTCATGTTCAACAGCAAGTTTAACGACTTTAAGGTTAAACGGACAGTTTAACGACTTTGAAGAGTTTCAACTAATAAGTTCTACCAGCAACTTCCAACTTTTCAGTGAAGAGCTTTAACGAGTAAATTCAACGAACCAACAAACTTGCAAACCAACAAACTTCGTCAACTTCAAATCTCAACTTCATCTTCCACTTCAATATCAATGGGTACTTTACCCATATACCCTATATACTCAATATCTCCCCCACACGGATCTTTCAAAGAAGTCCACGTGGAAAAAGTCGTTAAACTTGTTGTTCATCTTAAAGTCGTTAAACTGGTATATTGACCTCTAAGTCGTTAAACTGGCTGTTTGATCCATCTTATATCTTATACCCGTGTGTTTATTTTGTTGTTTCCAATGTGGGACTATTTTTAAAGTTTCATCATTTGGTTTTACTTTCAACACTCCGAAAATACAAAACTTTGGGAATTCAGAACCCTGAAACTACAGTTTTTCCTTAAGCGAATATACACTATAAAATGTACAGAATTTTAATATACAGTTTTTGAGAACATAAAACATAGAAAATACGGAAAACTTAATATATGCCTTTCGAAACTACATAACATATATACAGAAGATTGGAATTTACATAACAGTGAATATATAGATCTTTGACATAAAACATAACAAAGAGTATACAGATCTTTGATATAATACAGAAAGTCAGAAATATGAAACATGCATTAACACATAATATACAGACTTTCAGTAAAGCTAAGAATGAATATGATAATACAGAACTTTGAAATCTACAGAACATTGTCTCAGTCCAACATCATAGACGGTTTTAAGTAACGAAACTTTGAAATACAGGACACTTAATATACAGCTTTGAGTACAAATAACAATAAATATACAGAACTCAGAACTTTGAGATAGTACAGAACTTTGAAATATATAGAACATAGGCTCAGAACGACATCATTGCCAATTTCAAGAGTCAATCAATACTCCGATAATACTGAATATATAACATTTCAATTTACATTACAAGAATATGCTGAATACTGAAATATACATAACAAGAATATGAAATAGATACTTTATACTTGTCACGGAGATTATGAAATTACAATCCTAGGATGCAGGTTGACATTGGCCCGGTCTGGAGCCCTAGCTCATCATTGCCTTCACTTGGCTCTTATTTAAAATACATCATTGTCCAGTACATATATAGCATCGTTGCTACGCTTAATTGACTTAACAAGTAAGCTGCAACTAGCAAATAATTAACTTTTAGTGATAATATAGAGTCAAGAACATTGAACCTCCAGTCAATGCAAGTAGTTTGCACCGATGGGGACGACATGTTAATTGTCTCAGAATAAAGTCGTCATCACCATTTATCTGTAAAAAAGGCCAGGGCAAATAATGATAATACTATTTAGGCTGCATATATAAGATAGTGATAAAACCTGGAATAGTGTATGACCATACACTGCCGCAGACTGTTGTTGGATCAAGCGTAAGATGCAAATAGCAATCTCGGTGTCAAAGTTACCTCGCCAACCAAATTGGCTGCAACAGAAATAAAATCTTGTAGTATGCTTTGGAGCTCAATTCATAGTCCGATGCATCCATAGTTATATATATCATTGCCCCAAATAATACCTACAACAAGATAATATAATATAAAAGTAAAAGATTCTTGTATGGCATTGTTAAATAAACAATGAAGAGCACAATGAAGGCCTGCACAGTGGCAGTGTTAAATGTAGTCTAATTTTTTCCTTGCTTTTGTTGAACTGTATGGGCAGTGGCAATGTGTAGTCACATAGAACTACTAGGGAAGTCACAAGAGCACAGTTAACAATGGATACATGCAAAGCACTATAATTAGGACTTCCAAATGTAAGCAAAGCAAAACAAACAATTAAAAAAAATTAGAGACAATGCCCGTCTTTATGGAATTCAAGATGGAAATATTTGGTCGGATGTGGTTGTTGGCAGCGAAGAAAAGAAGTAGAATGAAGTAGCATTCTATATCGAAAGAAAGTAATGGTAAATACATACCGTGTAAGGAGGTGGAAGGATACTGCATGATGGGATGTTCATGTCAAACAAAACTAGTTAAGGCGCCCTACCCTCATTTCAGTTTAAGTCTTGCCACTATATTGTAGTGACTACTATCTCCGATCATGTGCTAGAATATACAGGTCCAACTCAAGGTGATCCTATGAATATGTTAGTTCAAAAGGTTTCCTATGTCTCCCCAAGCGGGAGTTAAGAAATTTTTTGATCCGACATCCAGTTCAGTTTGGACTTCCGTGAAAGTCTTGGTTTAAAGACTATTACCAAAGTTTAGTTTGTAGTTTAAAACTAGATCCAATCTATTTCTGATTTAAAATGCAACAGCGATTGAAAAAAGAAAAATATGTTTTATACAGTTTGGATCTTGCTCATATTAAATCTTGCCTCGCCTACTTCACAGTAGATTGCATGGAGGTGTTTCATCATTGCCAATTATAGTCAATTGTTGGTTTTGTCAACAAATGCCCTGACCAGAAATAGAAATAAGCAGCAGCAGTGTATATTGAACGAATATATAGAAAATTGAACCTATATATAGACACACGCGCACACACATACACACGGAAACATGGCCTATAACAATTGGGCTAAAAAGGGTTTCAAAGGTAAAAAGAATCCTAGATTCTTGGCAGTGTATAATCATTCCAAAATGGATTAAAAAAAAGACTGAGAAGGGAACAGTGATGGCAAAATGCCTATAAATAGGATATCCAACGATGTATGAAGACAATGTCATAATAGAAATGGTAGTTACATTAGTGTTTTGGAAGATGTATGTATGGTATTGGAACTTCATTTAAGTTCTGTTTTCATGTATGTTCTACACTTCGTACTATCAAATGGGTGTAATATCTGTTCTATAGATGTCGTAAAAGCATAACCATGGATTAAAGCTTGGTGTATAACATCTTCGGAGGACAAGACTCGAATAAGAGGAATGGATGAAAAGCGGAACTGGAGATTAAACACACCCAGGTTCTCTCTTTGTGGTCGGCCCTTTGTTCCTACTAGATTTTCTTGATTGCTTGAGTTGCCCTTATTGCGGAACGACGTAAACTGACCCCCATGTCCAATTTCATTATCTTGGAACCGGCGGAAAACACAAACGACGTTAGATATTTAACCAAATATCTGAATATTATTCTTCATTTTTTATTGAAGTCTCAATAGCTTGTATCCCTAACAACATGTCAATGAAGAAATTGCAGCTATATTTCTTTCTTTTTTCAATCGGTTTTTATTTAATTGGAGGAATTTTATCATGCTTCGTTTTTTTCTTTTACTATTATGAAATTACAGTCTTAATAAGTTTCCCTAACCCTAACCATAGCCCTTAACCTGATCTAAACAGAACCTAATGCAGAATTTTTTTAGTGTTGGTATGACACTACAACTACTTCTAAACTACCGTTAAAAAGAATTAACTTTAAAACACCAATCAGATTAACTGTCACTAATTTCAAACTCCTAATAATTTTGATAAAGGTCTCTTGATTTAAATTCTGCCAAAATAGAAAGGAAAAATATACCCAGAATAACACCCAAACCCTAATTCCATGCCCAGCCCATATACAAATAATGATTAGGTTTCAAAGCAGCAATTGTGCAGAGGAAAAATGCAGAATATATTAATTTTAAGCATGAATTCCTCTGGATCAAAGTCCAGGACCACCGATCGACGGATATAGAAGTATAACACACAAGTTCTTATCAAAGACGATCAAACCCACAAAAAAATTGTTACCTTCAATGATCGTTGTGTGAGCTAAAGATAAACCGGTGTAGAAGTGAAGCTTTTATCCCATGACGGCATGAAGAGATGGAGGGAAAGGGAGAAAACCCTAACCCCATCTCTGCTGAGTTGGCAAGAGTCAAGACCGTGTCAGGGCAAAAAAGAGTTGGCCACAACTCTAGCTAGCAAAATGAGTCATTGAAACAAACAATTGACTCCCAACTCAAGCCAACTAGAACGGTAGTTGCCCCCCCCCCCCCTGACTTCAAACTCAAGGGACAAATCCATTGATGACGATATGAATGAGGGCTTTGTGGGGTGGTGGGGGGGGACAAATCCATGAAACAAACATCCCCTTGGCTCCAACCTCCATGTCCACACCAATGTATACTTTGAGATAGGTTAATAGCCAATGGTAAGACGTGGTCAAGCATTTTTCTTCAAATTCCATCACATTGGACAAGTAAGACTTCTTGATTTTACCTGTGATGGAAAGAAGTTCATGAATTATCGCATGTCACTCTGCGTGAAGAAAGAAAGCAGAAATTGAGAACAAAACAAAAATTATGGTATTAAACAAAAACTAGTGATATGGGACCAGACTTATCAATGTTTCTCAAGACAGACATAAAACTTCATCAACCATGCACTCCATTGTTTAGGTCAATAATATATATTCAATACCCTGAGTTTCCTAAAATCTGAACCAATTCAGCTAAGATGTTATACGAGCACTGGATTATGGAGTTCGGACCTTCTCAACGACACCTTTACCATAGTGGTAGATCTGCCTACCATAAACTTGGAAATCAGGCTTTAAGACTTCGTACTGTAATTGCAAATGTATTTAATATCTTTTGTAACTATTTTCCTATAGTGTGTGTGTGTGTGTGTAATTTGGGCTTTTTGCCCTTGCCTCTGGCCGAAAACTAAAACCTGCCATTTAAAACCAACTATAAAAGAAGTTCAATTGCTGGTAGTAGATTGAAAAGCAGGCACAGGAAACCAATACCAAGTAGATCTGAGGAACAGATTCTGCCACTTTTCTTATTTCACGTTGTTAGCTTGTCTCAGAAAAGCAATCTGCTGTATATATGAAAAGCTTGATATATATCGAAATTAAACAGAGGTTAGGGTAGTATTAAGTATCTTAGTAAAAGAAATAAGAGGTAGTAAAGTGCAAAGACGAAAAAGGAAACAGGAACAGCCTACTGCATGGTCTGGGAAAGATAAGATTCAAGCTGCCTTGCAGAGCTTTTCATCTAATCTGTAGTATAGGGACCTTCTCCATTATTTTTCAATTTTCCCCTTTCTAATAAGGACCCTCAAAATCCATTCCTAATCCTAAACCTATTTAAAGACCAGTTTTCCTCGATTAGCACCTTTGTAACTGCAATCTGACGTATACCTCCTGATGCAAGTTCGTCATTGAAATCTCCTTCCTCTTCCTCAGGTACCAACTTCCCCAATCGCCAATCCAACTGAAGTTTCCACCAAGTCCAAGCTGACGAAAAGTAATAAATACATATTTCTCTTCTTTCTCTTTCCCTCTTTATTACTTTTTTTGGTAACGAATGATTACTGGAAACAATAATAAAAAGGATTAAGAATATCGTTTCACCTAAGCAATGAATCTCTTTTGCATTCTATAGGCAGTGGCATGTGGAAGGAAAAAAGGTCAAAACGATTGTCTGTTAAGCAATAAGTATTTAATCTACTATATTATCTTAAACTGGCATTGGGACCGCAGTAGAAGGCACCCATCCAAGCCTTGTGATGCAATCTAAATAAGTAACTCCACCATTTCAATTGCTAGCCTAATGTAATATGCTCTCCACAGCAGGAAGCCTCATCCTTATGTCGACTGCATCAAAATCCCTACTCCATTTCATATTTAATAGTATATGAGGCAAGCTAGATATTGGGCAGAAGCAGCTGTATTTATATAAGAACCGAGTGCTAAAGAACAGTATTGCTCTAATCTTGTGCATGCCCACTATTCATTTCATTTGCGTGTCTGCTAGATACAAGAAAAAAAACCTACCGTTGCCGGTCCCAAGTCCGGATGAGAAAGGATGAGGGTTGTGATAGGCTTGTGACAGCCAACGTAAAACTTTGTCACATTCTATGACATAAACTATAATAAGAATATCATTAGGACGTTCCCTACTCGGCGACACGCTATATCGGATTCCGGGTGTAGTGTTAAGTATGCAAGCGTTTCTAGGTCGTTGTTCGGAAGCGGCGCGCTATATCGGACCCCAGATGTAGTGACAAATAAACAAGGGTTTCATAGGATCCGTCTAGTTTCTTGGAACATAGGTTCCCTTACGGGTAGACTAACAGAATCAGTGGAGGTGATAATTAGGAAGAGAGCTGGTATTATGTGTTTGCAAGAAACTAAGTGGGTTGGTGAAAAGAGTAGAGTCATAGAGACTTGGGTTATAAACTTTGGTATACGGGCAGAGATAAAAATCGTAATGGGATAGGCATAGTCATAGATAGACGATTGCTTGAGAATGTAGTTGAGATTAGGAGAAAATGTGATAAAATTTTACTGGTTAAATTTATTCTAGATGGGAAGATTCTTAATATTATTAGTGTTTATGCATCACGGATAGGTCTTGATGACACTAGTAGACGTCTATTCTGGGAGAATTTATACGAGATGGTACAAAGAATACCTAGTAGAGAGAAGTTATTTATTGATAGTAATCTCAATGAACATATAGCTATTAGTCGTAGTGGGTTTAATACTATCCATGGAGATTTTGGTTTTGGACAAATGAATAAAACAGGTAGCTCGATTCTAAATTTTGCCTTGTCTTATGACTTGATCTTAGCAAACACTTGGTTTAACAAAAGAGAGTCTCGCCTTATCACCTTTAAGAGCGGATCAAGTGCAAGCCAAATAGACTTTTTTTGGCGAGAAAGATAGATAGAAATTGTTGTATCGACTGTAAGGTAGTACCAGTTGAGAGTGTAACTATTCAACATAGAATTTTAGTTCTAGATTTTAGATTTAGCAGAGAACATAAAAAGATTAGACATAAAGTAGAACCTAGAATTAAATGGTCGCGACTGAAAGAAGGTAACCAAAAGGTTTTATTGATCGTGTAGTTCAAGAGGCGGATTGGCAGTCTAAAAATGATTCAGACAAAACATGGAATAATATGACTAGCTGTATCAAGAGAGTGGCTAGAGATCTGCTTGGTGAGTCGAGAGGTGGTGCTCCACCTTCTAAGAATACATTATGGTGGAACGAAGAAGTTAAGACTGCTATTAAAATCAAGAAAGATTCTTATAAATATTTGAAGAAAATCAGAGATACAGAGAGATTTGAGAAGTATAAAATGGTTAAAAAGAAAGTTAAGAAAACTGTTCGAGAAGCTAAAGCAAAGGTTTATAAGGAGGTGTACGAGAAGTTGGACACTAAGGAGGCTGAAAATGAAATATACTGGATTACTCGGATGCGGAAAAAGAAGTCCAGAGACTTATGTGCAGTGAAGTGTGTCAAAAATGAAGTTCAGAAGTTTTTAGTTCGAGATGAGAATATCAAGAAAAGATGGAGAGCTTATTTTGACAAATTGTTCAATAAAAGCTTTACTAAGAATTTGGATAGACTTGTCAATCAATCTCAAGATATAAACCGTGATTTCATGCGTAAAATAAGAATACTAGAGGTTAAAGAGTCTTTGAGAAGAATGAGATCAAAAAAAGCGGTTGGTCCAGACGGGATTACTATCGAGATTTGGAGATACTTAGGAGTGGAGGAAAAGTATCCTTGTACCTATTTACAAGAACAAGGGTAACATTCAAAGTTGCTTAAACTACCGTAGAACAAAACTTATGTATCACACCATGAAGTTTTGGGAGAGAGTGATCGAACACAGGCTAAGAAAGGATATTAAGATAATAGAGAACCGGTTTGGGTTCATGCCTGGATGATCGACGACAGATGCTATTCATTTATTTCGTCAACTTGCCGAGCGTCTTCGAGAGAGGAGAAGAGATTTGTATATGATATTTATTGATTTAGAAAAAGTGTACGACAAGATATCTAGAGAGATGTTATGGGGGACAATGATGAAAGGGGTCCCGGTCAAGTACATTGGCATAATCAAGGATATGTACGATAGAGTAGTGGCAAATGTCAGAACTTGCGGCGGCCTAACAAGTGATTTTCCAATTACAATTGGTTTACATCAATAATCTGCACTAAAAGTCCATTCCTATTTACCATCATGATGGATGAGTTTACTAGAACTATCCAAGAAGAGATACCTTGGTGTATACTATTCACTGATGATATTGTTCTAGTAAATGAGACAAAAGCATAGGTTAATGCCAAATTGGAGTTATGGAGGCAAACGTTGGAATCTCAGGGGTCTAAATTGAGCAGGTCCAAAACAGTATATATGCATTGCAAATTTAGCAAACAGAGAAGTCGAGACCACATTGGTATAACACTGGAATGACAAAAGATATCACCGAGCGATCAGTTTTGATATCTATGTTCCATCATCTAAAAGCATGGGGAGATCGATAGTGATGTTAATTAGAGGATCCAATCTGGTTGGTTGAAATAGAGGAGTATAACATGGATTTTGTGCGATCATAACTTTCCGTTAAAATTGAAAGGAAAGTTCTATCGAAGCACTATTCGGCATGTCTTATTATATGGTACAGAATGTTGACCTCCTAAGAAACATCATACACAGAAAATGCACGTAGTGGAGATGCGCATGTTGCGTTGGATGTGTGGTAACATTAGAAAAGATAAGGTGCGAAATGAGGATATTCGTGCTAAAGTTTAGCACCTGTGGAGGAGATGCGGGAAAACCGGCTAAGATGGTTTGGTCATGCGCAACGCAGATCTATGGAAGCACCGGTTCGACGAATGGATATTATCGATATAGACAATGTCAAAAGGACGAAAGGGAGACTGAAGAAAACATGGATGGAGGTAATACAAAAAGATATGGTTGTCAAAGGCCTCAATGAAAGTATATTGTTCGATAGGAGTGAGTGGAGGTGGAGGATTCATGTGCTGGACCCGGCGTGATTCTCATGTTGGTTCATGTAGCCTATCCCATATGCTTGGTATAAAAGGCTCGGTTGTTGTTGTTGTCTGTCTGCTAGATACAAGAAAAACTAAATTCTAAGGAATTCACCCAGAAAACATTTTTGGGATAGTGGGGTTCACAAACAGTTAAAATGAGAAGGTGAAAGAACTTCCCCAGTAAATTATTTTTAGTCCATTCTACAACCATCAAAAAGAAGAGAACCAAGTACTAGGACCAAATACGTGACTGGAAGGAATGGTGAAAGGTGGAATTAGGCCATCTCAATCAAAGCCAAGTTTGGACTAGCAGATTATTTCAAGGCAGGCCGAACCAGTTAGGCCTGAGGCCAGTACAGACCAGTATAAAATTTACGGCCATGGCCTCGCCAGTTCTTATTTCGGTATTTTATGCTCGCTGCTGATCAGCTGCCAACCAATGATATATAAGCGTAAACGGTATAAAAAGGTGAGAAAACGGTACTAATAAATGTATTCTCTTTACTCAGGAATTTACTGCATGCAATTACACACAAAGCCTTTCTTTTATAGGACTTTATCCACTTCCAACATCATATTCATAGGAGGTTGGAAATTGGTTTCATCAAATTTCAGTGGGTGATGCACTCAGAACTTTTTCATAATTGGCGCAACACAACAAATTGAATGAACAACTATCAATACAGTCGCAAAAAAAGAAGTAAGAGGGGGGGGGGGGAAAGAATCCAGGCAACTACCCTCTGTATTTGACTAAAAACAGGGAAAACTATGCTCAAACTCATATGAAGTTAAACCGCTACATATTTTCTCACACCACAGGTTACATGGCCAATTAAGGATCATGCATCCTAAAATATTGAGGGCGCAATGGGGTGAATACATATGACATGCCTCGGGAAACACCAACTCCCACTAATCCAGGATTGAGCCTGATAATCCATTCGTGATGATCAGCTGAGCTGAACTCCCATAAAATCACGCGGCCATTCAGCCGGAGAAATACTTCTGGCTTAAAGCTCTCAAAACGAACTGCCTGTGGCATGTCTCTAGACACCAATCTTCCCTGATGCCACCATGAATCATCGTCCCAGCTGGCATCTTCTCGCAGCTCTATATCCAAATTACCAATGCCGGCAAAAACAGCTTCAAATTCATCAAGTCCCACCATAACCAGCAGCCGCACCCTAAATATTCGTTCATCGGCAAGAATAATTCCAAGCCGGTTCCCAATTCTTCCCAACTGCAATGTGATCTCTGCTGAGAGAAACTCATTTGGTAGCGGTACGACCGATTCATTGTTATCAAAAAGATTGTATATCACTAAGTACCGTGGAGGCTCTGTAAGCCAATATCCGGCCATGTAACATGAGAAACCCGTGTCCTGCAGGATTCTCATTCCTGCGTACACAAACCCCGGATGAGATCCCCACTGCCCAACACTAGATAAGTAAACATCGAATGTGTAGAGGCCAGGTTCTTCGCACACCGCACAGATGATATAATATGCGTAACTCGCAGGATTTGAGATGTCAACAAAGAGAACCACTGGGCTACATATATCATGGCTTCTTGGAGGACAAGGTAGGACTAAGCACGCACCATCAATGAAAGGATTAGAGATGTTGTACAGATGCTGAGTTTCTGAACAGAACAAGCCCATTTGAGGATCCACAGCATGTCGGTAATGGGTAAACACGATGCGGGAAAAAGAAAGATGTGTTGATGAAAATAAATGGCAGAACAAGACGCCATTATCATGTTGACTAAAAATCCCGGAGACAGAGCGCCATGGGATATGATAATACCCTGGAACAGAAACTAAGGGGGATTCATTTAGAATAAGTTGGAACGGTGTAAGTGACGTGCTCACAAAAGCAGCACCCTCGGAACATTCTAGTGGCATATCCTGAAGCCACATCCTTATTCTCTGAATGATGGGATTCACGACGCTAGTCTCCCATATAACAATACATCCATCGACCAAAAGAAATACCTCAAATTTGTAGCTTTCCGCCCTAACTGCCCTGGGCATTGAGTGACACAGCACTCTGTCACCATTGTCACGTCCCGCTTCCCAAAATATGGAATACGGAAATCGACGAAGGCCAGCCGTGCTACCTACGGTAAGGAAAAGTCCTTCCATAGTCACATAAGGCTGTCTAGATTAACCTGTCAACAATAAAATCCAATACCAAGAAAATAATACTGATAATCATGCTGCAATGAAACCACAAGAAATCCTAAAAATGGGTCCACTAGATAATTGATGCAAAAAGATCCGATACAAAAGATTCGGAAATAAAATAAGATCCAAAAGAGATACATAAGTCCTAATGTCCCATAAGAGCGCACATGCTAAAAGCTAATTACAAAGGGTGAAAATAAACCTACGGTTACTGATCTTCAGCAAAGTCCTAGTAGCCGCTCTGATCCTGCTCGGCCTGAAAAACCTGTCTCTAAACCTGAGATAGCAAATCTCAGGGATGTCAGAACACCCCGGCAAATACTCAACGTAAAAAGTGTGTGTAGCATAATAACATGAATATATGAAAATAGTGAAGTCCGGTGCACAAGAAAAACAGGTATATAAATAATTAGATGCATTAACACTATGAAACATGTATGTAAGGGATCATGTCATAACCTAACTGGTCACTAAAAGGTAAACTATCCTATCGTAAGCTCGAGTGTGTGCGTCAACCTCTGCAGGAGTATTCCTAACCCAAGAGTGATGCCCCAGGGGCTAGGAAATTCGGGCCCAACTGTGGAATGAACAAGAGACCGCTATAGCCCGGTACGAGCTGTAATCATGAGACCGCTATAGCCCGGTACGAGCTGCCGGCATGGGACTCCTGAGATCCTGTTGTACAACGCACATTCAAACTACCCCAACACCCACATATTTACAGCTACTAGTAATGACTAGAGCACTAATTAAGAATGCTGAAAAGACAGGAACTTATGGTATGGTAATTGTATAGAAATAAAACTTGTAAACAGTATAGATTGTGTCATGTCATGTAATGTAGTTCAGCATCCTTATCAGCGATCTCGCCCAATAAGACTAGAGTAATGAATAGTCAAAACATGTCAGTGGTAATAGTTATCAGGTAATAGTAACTGCATAAAGGTGGTGTACAAGCTGGTATGAGTCATAATTGTTATCTTTACCGTTAACCTTAATATGGGTATCTTAATCACAATCTGACTAGAAAATACATATATGTGAGATAGGTTAACTTTCGAACTTTATTTGTAGTTAAAATAAATCTCATTTTAAAACCACACTTGCTAACTATTCTCACTTGCTACATAACAGTTTGCCTATATATATATATATATATATATATATATATAATATAACGAAAAGATACTAACACATTTATCTTTTATTCTAACAGTGCAGGAAATATATATATATATATACATATAACCACAAAGGAATGCCGATGTATATCGACCAAAAGTAAAGAAAGAGTACTTGTCTGGAGGATAAGGATCACGCAAGAACGATGTACGAAGATGCGAGGCACGAACTCAGCTAGGATTCACCTGGGGTCAGAGTTATACGCTCTCGTAATTCTCATTAACAATGCCCATGCCCAGAAGACTCAGAGGCTCTAACAAGAAGTGTTTCATACATGCAATCTTTATTGCAGTTATAAGAGAAGTTATTGTTCCAACGTGTCTAAGGAAATAGTTTCTTGAGAATAATGCAACTTGTAGCCAATATTGAATCCAAAGCATGTCTTGACCATGACAGCCTCAACTAAAGCATTCATCCTATCAAAGGGAGATCCCAATGTGAACTTCAATGGTTGCAGATGTTGCAATGTATCTGAAGGGAGAAGTCTCCTCAACGCATCCACAGTTGTGGCTACACCCAGGATAAAGAACAACGGAATCTTGATCACCCATTCACATTGCATCGCTCCATATCATCAATTATCACAATGACAGGACGATCATAGTTCTCTAGCTCACAGTACCATGATGCTAGAATGGTTATATCAGCCACATCCACATCCTCCGTCACTAACTGTCGCAGCAAACTTTTAAGGGAACCACCAACTCCATGCTTTGCCGAAAAATCCAATGCTGATAGATAGGCCACATGGCATTCATTGGATTGAAAATACTCACCAAGATCTTGGAACGTTATCAGATCATCAACAAACTCAGCATTCTTTGTAAGAATAAAAGCCGTAGGTATCTGTTTGCATATAGAATCAGTTGTAAGAGGGAAAGGCCGTTGGATCTCAGTTACATTATGTGGCCTAATTAACTTGACAGCAGCGAACGATTCACTAATCCAGTGGTGTACCTCCTCAAAAAGATCCTGATTGATTTTTCTCAAAACCTCCTTGATGGTGGAATCGATTTTCGACCATGTCAAATTGAAGGCTTCCAACCGTAATTGCTCGCAGATCGCATCAGAAGAACCATCGGTGTGAGATTCATCAGATCTAGCAGCGGATTTTGGGGATGGGCAAGGGAGATCTATCTTCCTTCGAGTTTTCCCAGATCCGGATGGTTTTCTCTCGGATTTTCGAGCCGATGCTTTGTGAAGAACGAAGAATGGCTGGAGATTGTTGTTGCTGTCGTCTGAAGCGGCGATGGCAGGAGGAGAATCGGCGATCGGCGACGACGGCATGGATTTCGATTGAGAGAGAGGAGAAAAGGGGGGTTAGGGTTTGGGATTTCGGGGTGATGGGTTCGTAAGCGGGAGAAAGAAAAGGGGAGAGAGAGAGGAATGTGAGTAGTGGGAAGATGGGTAAAATAATATTAGGTTTTAATATATTAATATATAGAGAGAGAGACGAGAGGAGATTAGGTGAGGGATTGTTAGGATCAGGATTAATAAAAGATTTAAAAATATATTTGGTTTGGTAAAATTATTTAGTTTGATAAAATTTTAAATGGATAAAAATATAACATAATATTAGTTTGTTTAAAATATGATTGAGGATATTAGAATATAATATTAATAAACTTGAGTTTTAGGCTAAATACAAAGTAGTCCAAAAGACGTCCGGGTCGGGTCTAAAATTACTGTTTGAAAATACGGATAATATATGTGTCAGCCAAAACACAAAAGCGAATTAAAACAGGAAATAACCACAAGAAAATAATGAAAGAGAATATGGTATAACTGGACTAGGGTGTTACATTCTACTCACCTTACAAAAAATTTCGTCCTCGAAATTTGAAGAACGAAAAATACAAGGTCGCGAACTAATTACAAGGATCAATGAAAATAGATTGGTATGAAAAATCAAGGATCAAGGAAACAAATGAGGGTATAAAGAGTCACGGTATTGGCTCGAGAAATCGGCGTGTTCAAGAAAATCAAATCAATGGAAACAAATCAAATAGAACTCTAAGTTACTCAAACAGAATGACGCATTGTAACCATCCGCGGTACATGGATACAATATCGTAATTCTATCTCAGTCGCCCGAATTCTATAATCGGAGTCAAAGAAATATGCAGCATGACACACCGAGAGAAACCTAGACATGTGATTCTAACCTAAAAAGTCGGTAGAACCAAGACTAATTTTGATGTCAGCCTGGGCTTTGATACCAACAAAACCTTGTCACGCCCCGCTTCCCAAAATATGGAATACGGAAAGCGACGAAGGCCAGTCGTGCTACCTACGGTAAGGAAAAGTCCTTCCATAGTCACATAAGGCTGTCTAGATTAACCTGTCAACAATAAAATCCAATTCCAAGGAAATAATACTGATAATCATGCTGCAATGAAACCACAAGAAATCCTAAAAATGGGTCCACTAGATAATTGATGCAAAAAGATCCGATACAAAAGATTCGGAAATAAAATAAGATCCAAAAGGAATACATAAGTCCTAATGTCCCATAAGAGCGCACATGCTAAAAGCTAATTACAAAGGGTGAAAATAAACCTACGGTTACTGATCTTCAGCAAAGTCCTAGTAGCCGCTCTGATCCTGCTCGGCCTGAAAAACCTGTCTCTAAACCTGAGATGGCAAGTCTCTAAACCTGAGATACACCCCCAGCAAGTACTCAACGTAAAAAGTGTGTTTTGCATAATAACATGAATATATGAAAATAGTGAAGCCCGGTGCGCAAGAAAAACAGGTATATAAATAATTAGATGCATTAACACTATGAAACATGTATGTAAGGGATCAGGTCATAACCTAACTGGTCACTAAAAGGTAAACTATCCTATCGTAAGCTTGAGTGTATGCGTCAACCTCTGCAGGAGTATTCCTAACCCAAGAGTGGTGCCCCAGGGGCTAGGAAACACGGGCCCAAATGTGGAATGAACAAGAGACCGCTATAGCCCGGTACGAGCTGTAAACATGAGACCGCTATAGCCCGGTACGGGCTGTAAACATGAGACCGCTATAGCCCGGTACGAGCTGTAATCATGAGACCGCTATAGCCCGGTACGAGCTGCCGGCATGGGACTCCTGAGATCCTGTTGTACAACGCACACTCAAACTACCCCAACACCCACGTATTTACAGCTACTAGTAATGACTAGAGCACTAATTAAGAATGCTGAAAAGACAGGAACTTGTGGTATGGTAATTGTATGGAAATAAAACTTGTAAACAGTATAGATTGTGTCATGTCATGTAATGTAGTTCAGCATCCTTATCAGCGATCTCGCCCAATAAGACTAGAGTAATGAATAGTCAAGACATGTCAGTGGTAGTAGTCATCAGGTAATAGTAACTGCATAAACGTGGTGTACAAGCTGGTATGAGTCATAATTGTTATCTTTATCGTTAACCTTAATATGGGTATCTTAATCACAATCTGACTAGAAAATACATATATGTGAGATAGGTTAACTTTCGAACTTTATTTGTAGTTAAAATAAATCTCATTTTAAAACCACACTTGCTAATTATTCTCACTTGCTACATAACAGTTTGCCTATATATATATTGTATAATATAACGAAAAGATACAAACACATTTATCTTTTATTCTAACAGTGCAGGAAATATATATATACATATAACCACAAAGGAATGCCGATGTATATCGACCAAAAGTAAAGAAAGAGTACTTGCCTGGAGGATACGGATCACGCAAGAACGATGTACGAAGATGCGAGGTACGAACTCAGCTAGGATTCACCTGGGGTCAGAGTTATACGCTCTCGTAATTCTCATTAACAATGCCCATGCCCAAAAGACTCGGAGGCTCCAACAAGAAGTGTTTCATACATGCAATCTTTATTGCAGTTATAAGAGAAGTTATTGTCCCAACGTGTTTAAGGAAATAGTTTCTTGAGAATAATGCAACTTGTAGCCAATATTGAATCCAAAGCATGTCTTGACCATGACAGCCTCAACTAAAGCATTCATCCTATCAGAGGGAAATCCCAATGTGAACTTCAATGGTTGCAGATGTTGCAATGTATCTGAAGGGAGAAGTCTCCTCAGCGCATCCATAGTTGTGGTGACACCCAGGATAAAGAACAAAGGAATCTTGATCACCCATTCACATTGCATCGCTCCATATCATCAATTATCACAATGACAGGACGATCATAGTTCTCTAGCTCACAGTACCATGATGCTAGAATGGTTATATCAGCCACATCCACATCCTCCGTCACTAACTGCCGCAGCAAACTTTTAAGGGAACCACCAACTCCATGCTTTGCCGAAAAATCCAATGCTGATAGATAGGCCACATGGCATCCATTGGATTGCAAATACTCACCAAGATCTTGGAAAGTTATCAGATCATCAACAAACTCAGCATTCTTTGTAAGAATAAAAGCCGTAGGTATCTGTTTGCATATAGAATCAGTTGTAAGAGAGAAAGGCCGTTGGATCTCAGTTACATTCTGTGGCCTAATTAACTTGACAGCAGCGAACGATTCACTAATCCAGTGATGTACCTCCTCAAAAAGATCCTGATTGATTTTTCTCAAAACCTCCTTGATGGTGGAATCGATTTTCGACCATGTCAAATTGAAGGCTTCCAACCGTAATTGCTCGCAGATCGCATCAGAAGAACCATCGGTGTGAGATCCATCAGATCTAGCAGCGGATTTTGGGGAAGGGCAAGGGAGATCTATCTTCCTTCGAGTTTTCCCAGATCCGGATGGTTTTCTCTTGGATTTTCGAGCCGATGCTTTGTGAAGAACGAAGAATGGCTGGAGATTGTTGTTATTGTCGTCTGAAGCGGCGATGGCAGGAGGAGAATCGGCGATCGGCAACGACGGCATGGATTTCGATTGAAAGAGAGGAGAAAAGGGGGGTTAGGGTTTGGGATTTCGGGGTGATGGGTTCGTAGGCGGGAGAAAGAAAAGGAGAGAGAGAGAGGAACGTGAGTAGTGGGAAGATGGGTAAAATAATATTAGGTTTTAATATATTAATATACATAGAGAGAGAGAGACGAGAGGAGATTAGGTGAGGGATTGTTAGGATCAGGATTAATAAAAAATTTAAAAATATATTTGGTTTGGTAAAATTATTTAGTTTGGTAAAATTTTAAATGGATAAAAGTATAACATAATATTAGTTTGTTTAAAATATGATTGAGGATATTAGAATATAATATTAATAAAACTTGAGTTTTAGGCTAAATATAAAGTAGTCCAAAAGACGTCCGGGTCGGGTCTAAAATTACTGTTTGAAAATACGGATAATATACGTGTCAGCCAAAACACAAAAGCGAATTAAAACAGGAAATAGCCACAAGAAAATAATGAAAGAGGATATGGTATAACTGGACTAGGGTGTTACAACCATCGACCCACCAATTCTCATAGCTATGCTCATCTTCTTGAAGATCGACATTCAAGTAGAAGATCGACCCAAAAACGTCATTATGAAGCAGGGCATAAGCCTCTATCCTCCTCCGGACAGCACTGACAACAATCAACGCCAAAGTATCACCCAATCTACCTAATTTCATTGTATAATCCATACTCAGGGAAGCAGGAAGATTTATACAAGTCAATAAGATTCCACAAGGGTCAGCCCTTAGGACTGCATGCGGTCCTTCAACAATCCAATAACCATACCGGCCGCAAGAAACGCCAGAGTTTGCAACAATAGTTGTTCCTACTTCTAAAGGGAAATCTTCTAGTGAAACCCATGTCCCTCGAAGCGTTGAATATGAAAAGAAATTATATCTCGAAGGACCTTCTTGAATGGCAGAAATTACGTAAAGGACTGGTGTGTCAAGATTTGAAAGATCGCTTGCAACGATGGATTCTGTAATTCCCATTGGATGAAATTGTGGGGGCAAAGGAATGCTATAAGGTACAGCATGTTGAAACGGATTGAACAATTGATACATTGAGTTTGAATGGAGACATAGAAATATGCCTCTTGATGAAGATGCTAATTGGTAGGTGTTATTTTGTAGGATGGGAACCAATGGTGGCCAAGAATGCGTGTGTTGCCACCTGTAGAAGGCAGGTGGCCCACCATGATATTGGTAAAAAAAACCACTGGTTGACAGCTCTTCAATTTGGTCATCAAAGTCGGTATTATCTACCATTGTAGTTCAAGATTCTTGGTGCTTGTGTATGTGGCTTCTTGGTTTCTTGTGAATATGTGGGGAGAGAGAGAGAGAGAGAGAGAGAGAGAGGGAGAGGGTTTTTATTGGTTTCTTCAATTTCTTTGATTATGATTTTTGAAGAAGAGTATGTGGGAACGAGGGAAATAAAATCTTATATTCAAGTCAGTTTATATGTATAGGAGATAAAAAGTCGTGGCAAAAAAAGACACTTCTTTTAACATAACAAAGAAACCCTTGAATTTTAAGATTAATATCCACTTTAATACAGAATCCACTCCAGTTTATCTAAAAGTGTTGAAATTTTAGTTTATTGTGTATTGCCGAGGGTTTTGATCGATATATGAGTCAATATGGCCAATATTTGAAACAATGTAGTAGATACCATAGACACATATATCCAACGTTGTGTTACCATAAATAGCTAAACCATTAGCAGTTTGTGATTTGGAATGCTCATTCCTAATCAGGGAACACAAGCATTCCAAATCGAAAGCATCAAGATCTAACCCATTAAATGGGTATGAAGTCAAGTTTGTGTTACTCTATACTAATTCAAAAACTTTGACAGATAGCAAAAAATTAAATTAACTTATATGTGTGTTATATACATATAACACACAAACACATACAAATACAAACGATCTAAAACACTTCATCTTCCGTACAAGTATATCCAAGAAAACTGCCCCTATCATTTAACATTCCGTTATAAGCGGCGCTCCACGTTCCTGTTTTCGTTTCACATACTAAAACATTTTGTGTTATGGGTAACATTGATCCGATGGTATCCGCTAATATTGGTTAGGTGGGTAGTATTCTCAGTGGGTCAGTTTTGGATCTGAACGTGACCCACATCGGATGCGGATTGAATAACACCGCAATTATATTGGTTACGGATACCGATGCAACTTTGGACAAGTGCTCAATACTTATAAGATATAAAAAGTTGTACAATATCCATTTCGTAATTTTCATTGGTTTCATTCATCAGTCTAGTGCTAAATGAGTCCTAAATAAAGAAAAGGCGGCATGCTATATTTTTTGCAAGCTTTGGTCAAACGTTAGAACACAATCCAGACAAGTCTAATCCCTACGACACAGCATTCTTCCTACCTAAAATCTCAAAAATCACAACATCAAGAGATAATATGTATACAAAGAGAGAGATGGGTCATAAAACTATCATTTATCTAGCATTCACAGTAATTCACAATAATATGAAGAAGCTTTTCGTAAATTTCATTGGACATAACCTCAAAAGGCTTGATAACAAACAATTACCTCAAGGAGCAAGCTTTATTACCTTCTTCTCCCCAATAGCCCCTCTCTCTCATTCAAAGATTCCTCATTTATCCTAATATGAAATCGTATGAGCCCAACTGAACAATTAAAAACAAGAAGAAACTCTAGCAAATAAAGGATTCTGTGAGATTCAGTCGTATCACCTCAAAAGATTCAGCTTTAGATCTTCTCTTTCTCAGATCTAAGCGATCGGCTGAAGCAGAGGATCTAGATCTGACCACAGGCGATTGAACAAGTCGGCGGAGCGGCGATCGAAGAAATCTTCGTCAGCAATGGCGATTGAGGTATTTAGACGAGATAAAAGAGGGGACAAGGACTCAAGGCGGTTTGAGATTTAGGGCTCGATCGAGACTTGTGCCCCAAATCGTGTAATTTGGCGTAAAGAAAGAAAATAAAAAAGCAAAACTAATAAAACTGAATTGGATCTGACGTGGATGGCGTGGAGCCAATCAGTGAAGGCCATCTGCTCACTTTAAAGGAGAAAAAGGATTGGCTATTATTTCTATTTTTATCCTTTTCCTTTACCTTTTATTTTTTTGTGGCTATAGTAAATAGAAAGAGAATAATGGAGAAAAGATGGCATAGGAGGGAATTCCCTCCTATGGCGTCGAAAAAATACCCCCTCCACCAATTTTTCCGACGATCGGCCCCCATCATCTTCATCGTCATCATTTAAGATGTGGGTACACCAAATTTCATGTGATTCTACAACTTTTTCACCGTTGATTTAGCAATGTAAAAAGTTCTATTGTCGGTAAACCGTTAATTTTGAACCCACTAAATCAACGGTGAAAAAGTTGTAGAATCACATGAAATTTGGTGTACCCACATCTTAAATGATGACGATGAAGATGATGGGGACCGATCGTCGGAAAAATTGATGGAGGGGGTATTTTTTCGACGCCATAGGAGGGAATTCCCTCTTATGGCCTCTTTCCTCCATTAATCTCAAATAGAAACTTGTATGTGTGGAACTCGGCTTAGTTTTAACTTTTGATTAGCACGTTCTATGGTTGTGCTCACGGTACTGTATATGTAACATGTAGAGAAGGACGGAATAAATTGCTAAATAATACCATAACGTTTCGCAATTTTAGTACTTATATGCCCTACGGTTTCATTTTGAATATTTATAATTTTTTTTGTGCTTCTGACACCCTGACACTATTAGTGGATAGAAAATGACATTTCTATTCCTCTTGCTTGGCTAAACCTAATCCATCCTGACCTCAATTACCTAGTCCTAACCCTAAACAAATAACCCTAACAAGAGGTGTCAAGAACAACCGCTGCCCATTTGATCAGTGGGGCGGCCCGTAAAACATCAGTCGTGAGTCAAACATTTACAGCCCGTTTAAAAGTTACGTACCCGACCCGCTTGTTTAAACATATTGCCGAGTCGACCCGGCCCGCAGGTTTCGTGGGTTTTACCCGTTTGTTGACCCAACTCACAGGTTCGTCGGTTTTACCCGGGCGACATTGAAAATAAAAACTTCACCCTCAAGCTCGTCCCTAGGGCCACCACCCCTCCGCATCCCTCGTCATCTTCACCCTCAAGCTCGTGGCCACTTTTGCCCCATCACCATATCCACGTTCGTTATCTTTGTGCTGGAACATAGCACTTTGACGGTCTTAAAGAACTAGACGAAGAAGATGGGTTAGGGGTGGGATTAAAGCTAGATAGTCAAGGTTAGGACTGGGATTATGGTTTTTTCACCATCTTTTATATTCCGATAACTAAGAGTCGAAATATCGAAACAATCCTATGTTCATGCAGGTCGCCTATGAAACCTTTAGGAATATTCTAGTAGTGATGTGATAAAAGGTGTCATTTTACTAACAACCATCAACTTTAGGATATATAAATATTCAAAATGAAATCAGAGATAAATAACTGCAAAAGATGTGAAACATTATGGTATTATTAAGCAGTTTACCACGTAGTACCTTGATCCTAATAAAAGCTAAAAGATCAAGTTGGGACATCACTAATCTAATTTGAAGATTAGGTTTTTTGGCATTGGCCCTTAAGCATTTGAAGATTAATTTAAAGCTTCTATTGAAGACGAGCTTTTATGGCTTCCGGATTTGTTTTGTATTTTTGAAATTTGTTTCCTTTTAAGGAAGTACGTAAAAAGGGCGAGGGTGCAAGAGGTTTTGAACGACACCTGCCTACAAGCGCGCAACACTTTTGAATCGGTTCAAGATAAAAAGAAATATTTTCCATGTATTTCTTGGGTCTTTGATTGTTTAATAAAACAATAAACCCAAAAACAGTTTTATGATTTAAGATATCGGCTTATTTTTTCTCCGAATCCCTCTTAATAAACCACCTTTATTTTTTTCGGACACTCAATTTAATTTTTCATGTTTTCCTGGAGGTCTTTTATATTTATATTTTATTTGTGGGGATGGAACATTTTATAGCGTTAGATAAATTAATTTATCCAACGACTCTGAACCGTTTATTTTAATCGCTGCTTTTAACTAACGGTTAAAATAAACGGTTCAGGTTTAACCGCTATTTAAAAGATAAGTTAAAATATTTAACCGCTATTTAAAGTAGCGGTTCATATTATATAAAAGAGAAAACCGTCCCAACACTTTCAACGGTTTAGGGTTTGAGATCGAAATTGGGCGATTTTTGCTATAATTTGAACTGTGGTTCTTGCTGGATATTCTCTTGATTCTTGGATCAATTTCTTAAGGTAGGTTAATTAATTTAATTACTATAGGTTTTATTATTTATTTAGGGTTTTCAGATGTAAATTGGATGTTTTTTCATATGATTTGAATTGCGATTGTTGCTGAGTATTCTATTGTTTCTTGGATCGATTTTATAACATAAATCAATTAATTATGTTGTTTCTTCATCTGTTTCCACTACTATTCATTCTTTTTCTCCTAATTCAGGAAAAGTCCACTCATATGCTGGATTAATAGACATGAGAGCGTATGTAGACGTAGAAATAAATAATATACCATAACCACTTCGAAAAATCTCTTTGAGGACGTCCTATGGTGAAAGATAGGGTTCGAAAGTTGAAAGCTGATATATTCCGTAACCGCTTTAAAAAAATTACTTAAGTATTGGTTAACTTTTGATTTTAACAACTATTTTAAGTAGATGTTAAATAACAACCGTAAGATTTAACCGCTATCTTAACTAGCGGTTAACTATGAACGGTTCTGATTTGTTGGATGAATTAACTTTTGATTTTAACCGCTACTTGCTACTTAAAGCAGCGTTTAACAATAAACGGTTTTGATTTATTGTATAATTTTTTATCCAACGTTGATGTTAACAGCTATTTTATGTAGCGGTTAAATAGCAACCGTTAGATTTTAACCGCTTCTTTAGAAAACGGTTAATTTCGAACCGTCTTGATTTGTTGGATAATTTTTTTTATTTAAATTGTTAGCTACGAACGAACCTTTATTTATAAACCGAAGTATGAGTCCTTTGTTAGTTTGTTAGTCTTTTGTGCATGATTACGTCATCTTATTTGTTTTTACCTTTCCTGAAATGGTTCATCACATTGTTACCGCTGGCTGGCTGGCGTCTCCTCTCCACGTGTCCGTGGGCACCGCGAGAGATCATGAGGTTCGTCCCGTACGCCTTTTGACATCGACAAAGACACGTGGCATTATTGTATTTGCTGGATATTGCTCTTGTATTTTGGTTGCAGCCGCCAGCTTCGGGTCGCAGCAAGTTGCGAAGTTTATTATTAGCGAAATATGAGGCTTTTTCCCGGTGTGTCGTCTAAAATCTATATCCTCCGTGATTTTATTCGACGATCGGCATCCATCATCATCATTTTTATCATGTGTGATGTGGATACACTAAATTACATGTGATTCCACCACTTTTTCACCGTGAATTAGCAATGTTAAAAGTTCTATTGTCGGTAAACCATTAATTTTGCACCCACTAAATTAACGGTGAAAAACTATTGGAATCAAAAGAAATTTTAGTGTATCAATATCTTAGATGATAAAAAAGAAGATAATAGGTGTCGATCGTCGTATAAAAATGTGGAGGGTGTATTTTTTCGACGTCATAGGAAGAAATTCTCTTGCATGGCATCTTTCATCCGTTATTCTCTTATTATTTTTATATTATTATTTTGGTCCGGTCACAGATATAACAAAAATTATCCAACAAATTATGGCGGTTGAAAATTAACCGCTTCTTTAAGTAGCCGTTAAAATAAACGGCTCAGATTTAACCGTTGCTTAAAAGATAGATTAAAATATTTAACCTCTATTTAAACCAGCGGTTCATATTATATAAATGAGGAAATCGTCCCTACAGTTTCAGCGGTTTAGGATTTTGAAATCGATACTGCGCGATTTTTTTTTATGATTTAAACTGCGATTTTTGCTGGGTGTTCTCTTGATACTCCTCCATAGTTCTCCTCCTAAGGAGAGACAAGGGACTGAGACTAAAAAAAGAAGAGCTACCATTGATACTGAGAATTCATAAACTGCTCCCATTGATACTCAAGAGAACTTTCTTAGATCGATTTCATAAGGTAAATTAATTACTTTAATTATTATATATTTTGTTATATATTTAGGTTTTTTTGTTAGGTTTTTCACATTTAAACTGGACGTTTTTCATGTGATTTGAATTGCGATTGTTACTAGGTATTCTATTGTTTCTTAGATCAATTTTATAACATAAATCAATTGCTTTTATTGATTTTTCATCTGTTTCCACTACAGTACCTTATTCTTCTATCCAAGTTTGATGTTAACCACTACTTTAAGCAGCGGTTCTGTTTTGTTGGATTCTTTTTTATTTTAACCGCTTTCTGATTTGTTGGATTCTTTTTTATCTAACGTTTATGTTAAGCTTTTAAAATAAAAAAGAATCCAAACGGTTTCTTAAAAAAGCGGTTAATATCTAACAGCTGTTATTTAATAGTTACTTATAATAGTGGTTAAAATCAAAGTAAAAATTAAACAACAAATCAGAACTGTTTATAATTAACGGCTATTTTAAATAGCGGTTAAATCTAACGTTTTATTTTAACCTATAATTAAAGCAGTGGTTAAAATAAAAAAGAATCTAACAAATAAAAACAAAAAGAATCCAACTGTTTCTTTCACAAATGGTTAAAATCCAACGGTTGTTATTTAACAGTTGTTTATATTAGCGGTTAAAATCAACGTCGGATAAAAAATTATATAGCAAATTAGAACCGTTTATAATTAACCGCTACTTTAAGTAGTGGTATAAAGTAGCGGTTAAATCTAACGGTTTATATTTAAGCTATATTTAAAGTAGCGGTTAAAATAAAAAAGAGTCTAAAAATCAGAATTACTACTTAACGTTAAGTAGCGGTTAATATCAACGTTGGATAAAAAAAATAGTCCAACAACATATAACCGCTATTTTAAGTAGCGGTTAAATAAAAAAGAATCCAACAAATCAGAACCGGTTAACATCAACGTTGGATAAAAGAAGATGAAGAATGAATAATAACAGAAACGGACGAAGAAACAACAGAACCAATTGATTAATGTTACAAAATCAATCCAAGAAACAATAAAATACCCAGCAGCAATCGCAATTCAAATTACATGAAAAAACGCCCAATTTTTCTTAAAAAAATTCTTAATAAATAACAAAATATATAGTAATTAAAGTAATTAATTCGCCTTAGCAAATTGATCCAAGAATCAAGAGAATACCCAGTAAGAATCGCAGTTCAAATCATAACAAGAATCGTCCAATTTCGATCTCAAAATCCTAAACCAATGAAACTGTTGGGACGGTTTTCTCTTTTATATAATATGAACTGCTAGTTTAACCAACCGTTAAATATTTTAACCTATTTTTTAAGTAGCGGTTAAATATTTTAATCCATATGTAGGGTGTTTTTCGTTACCCCATTGAGATGGAAATGCGCGCACTTATCAGGCATGTACAAATTTCCCTTTGCCTGAGAGAGGTCAGGATTTATTGATAGTAGGGATCCGAATCTCTGGCAGCCGCAGACTAAGCTGCCGTTAATTACTCTTCGCTTTTGAAGCGGGAGAATCTCCGATTGACGGGTCAAACTGCTCATGCGAACTCAATATGCTGTGTGCGTGTGTTGTGTTTTGAAGGGTATTTGGACGTATCGGGGGTCTCGCAGAGCTTACGAGGGTTCTGCTATTCGGATAGCGGGTTGGAGGTCAAGGAGGCTAGCAGCTCCCTTGTAGGGTGCGGGGTTTTTTTTCCTAACGAGAGAGGTTTTTTTAGTGGGAAGTGTGAAAAAAAAGATGGGTGAGTAGCGTCCTAAGAACGCGTGGGCTCTGGACGCCAACATCTCATCCGTCCGGTACGTGGGCGCTGGGCGTCCGCGGGCCACATGCAAGGCGTATGGATGCCAGCTCCTCACGCGTCTGGTACCTGAGCTCTGGACGTCTGCAGAAAAAAAGGCTTAGCCCCGAGATAAGGAGTTAAACTCCCACAAGGATTTTTATTTTTTATTTATTATGGAGTTCAATTCCAAAAGAATTTTTATTATGGAGTTAAACTCCAAAAGATTTTAAATGAAGTTAAACCACTAAAAGGATTTTATTTGTAGAGTCAGACTCCAAAAGATTTTGAATGGAGTTAAACTCCGAAAGACTCCAAAAGATTTTGACAAATGGAGTTGCACTTCCAAAAATCTTTGGAGATGATCAAAGAAAACCCATTTCTTCTCCCCTTTAGCCCTAGATTTTCTTTTGAGCCTTGGATCTTCCTAAAGTGGGATTTTTGGAAATGAGTCTCCTTCTTCCTCCTTTCTGTTGGCTGGATTTTAGAGAAAAAGAAGGAAAATCTCCCATTTTGGAGATTTAATGGAGAATCCGAATTGGTGAAAAACTATTTTTAAAAAAAAAATGAAGAGTTAAACTCTTAATTTAATTCAGAAAAGAGAAGAATGTTTAGAACCAAGAAGAAGGAGGCAAAAGAATCCTAACTTTTGGAGAGAATGAAAAGCTGTTGATTTTTTCATCACGTTTGCTTTTATAGGCTACACATTTTATATATAGCTTCTTGGTCTTCGCCAAATGCCACTTGTGCACTCCATACCTTATGTGCTTATTTTTTTTGCACATAAATTACGGGGTTTACAAAATTTTGGCTTATTGTCCATTTTTCATACATTTATTTCTAAAAAATTACATTAAACTAATTTATTTCTTCATTCTTGGTATGGAGCCGGCCCCTTCCATTCTTGGCCTTGACTTGGGTTTGGACCCACCTCGTTTGAGCTTGGACCCGCTTAGCTGGAGGTTGACTGACTTTGACTTGGTCAACCGGGATGTAATTATTGATCCAACACTATATTTTAAGCCGCGATTAAATCCGAGCCGTTTATTTTAACCGCTACTTAAAGAAGCGGTTAATTTTCAACGGCTCTGATTTGTTGGATAAATTTTTATTTATCCAAGCTGTATATTGTTCTGTCCTGTTGTTGTTGTATTTTGGCCCTCTTCTTGTAACTTGTTTTTAATCTGTTTTGTTTCTTCTACTGAACCTTTCTATTATAGCTAATAAAAACGGAGCAAAGGATGCGGGGCACATAGCCTAGTGATGGACAATAGGAGTTTGCTTGGATGGGGATCCAGAATCACCTATTTAGTGCTCTGAAGAGGGGCATACGGGGCTGGTGGATTTCATTGCGGTCAAAACAAAAAAAAAAAGAATGGAGCAAGGGGAGATTAATTTAAAGAGCATAAAATGCATGAAAGGAAAACAGATAAAACAGAGCTTCTGTGATAAGCTCACTTAAGTAGTCTCTCTGTGTGTGTATATATATACAATATATTTTTGTCATCCAAAACGGTCTCCCGTTCGTCAGCCGTTGATTCCATGGTTTAGTGGTTTGTTACCCCTCATCCCCTCAATATTAGTCTAAAATTGGTTTAAACGTGATTAAGAGTTTAGAAATGATAATTTGGAACACTAGCACAAGCATTTAGGACGGATTAAATATGGGTAGAAGAGTAAAATTGTAAAAACAACCTTCTGAATGCTACCTTTAACCGTGGGTGGGTGGATGAAATTAAATAAGGAGATTAAAATGAATAACTTAGAATATTTAGGGTCTTGCTTATAAGAATATAATGGAGCTGCGTCGACCACAGCCTTAGGTTGCGGTTGTATGACCCAACCGCAACCTCTTGAGAGATAGGGCTCGCCCAACTTAACCCATGGATCCCCGTTTAACCCTATTTAAAAATAAGGAAGATTTAGGTGTTTAATTCTTCGAATGCAATCGAGTAAAAAAGTAAGGGTAAACTAATTATTGTTGGAGTATTTTGATAGACGGAGACGTGTAAAGTAGCCGAATAAAACAATTTGGAAAACAAAACTTGTAGGCTTCGAGCCACGTGGGTGTACGACTATCTTTAAAGTGTTTATCTTTTCTAATCAATTGAGTTTGCTAATAAGTTATTGGGTGATAAACTTCAAAGATACAGCGAAGTCAATCAGGAACCATAAATAGCAATCTTGATTAAACCTTGTTTTCTCAAAACTTGTGCAGCTCTTATGCCGTGAGAGTTTGAGAGGATGTCCTGTCCTCAAAATATGAAAGGTTACTGTTGAAAACCTTTCACAGTTTGGGCGCTACTTTTCACTGTCAAATAAAGTCAAAAAATTCTTGGTTTGTTATAAAAGCCACCAGCATTCGGGACCTTAAGTTGCCAAATATCCTTAAGAGAGAACCGAATCTCAAGTATCACAGGGAAAGTTTCTTGCTACGGCGTCAAAAAATGTCAAAACTCCACCGATCTTTTTGACTATTGGCATCCACCACCTTCATCTGCATTTTGCAAGATGTGGATAAATTTGGTGTATTTACAACTTGCACAATAAAGATGAAAATGGTTGATGCCCCATTGTCAAAAAAAATTGTAGAGTGTTGATTTTTTTGAGCTCCATAGGCGGAAACTTTGTCCTATTGCACATGAGATTTCCGTTTTCACTTAATTAAATATATGTCAATTTTAAGTGGACTTTCCCAAATCAGTTAGGCCCAAAACCTGACATGCACAATGATTTTGGGCCTGCCTTAAACCTCATTTCCCATCCCATGCTTCAAAACTTAGGCTTGGGGGCCAAAAAGCCGACAATCTTAGGCTTGGGGGCCAAGAAATCCGTTCAAGACTTGGCAATTATCTAGACAACTTAATATGTTAAATTAAGATAAAATTAGGAAGAAAAAAGGTATTTTACATTACAATTAACAAATAATGCAAAATTAAGGTATGGCTAAAATAATTTCTGAATAAATCTTGTTCAATTCATAAACTAAGTCACTAATATATTGACTCTACCTTTGTCACCGATGGAGGTCCTTTTTCGGGTCTCCCTCAGATGTTGTCTTCCATCAATCTCCCGGTGGATTTGGAAGGTGATCTCCTGTTGCGTCCGGGTCTCAATGGATTTTGAGGAGATTGGTGATTTGAGGAGTTTAACGCCGAGTACCTGCAAAGAAGTCCCGGGGTGGTTTGGTACCACCGAGGACCCCCCGACGATCAAGTTAGTACGAGATCCGAGCAGAGTAACGGCTAAGTGGAGTAAAAATGGCTTACTTGACCCCTCTGTGATGGGGGTTTATATAGCGGCGGCAGCGCGCATCAGCAGGCACGAGAATCTCGCTGGCAGTTACGCTCCCGACGTCACGTCCGTGTAAAGAGCGGATCGTCCATTAATGGGAATCGTGATAGCGTGGAACGTGGGATGTTGCTGGCAGAGAATCTGGGCGTGACGAAATTTGCGGAGCGGCGGTTACGCCTGTGAGTGGTGGAGTTGGTCGGTCGGAGGGACCGAGGAAGATGGCTTCGGCTGGGGAGCTCGGAGACGAGCAAGAGGGCCGATGAGTCTTGGTCCTGTGGCAGCTCGGGGCGAGCTGAGGGGCCGAGGAGGCCAAATTTCAGGGGGCTCTGAGGTGAGCCAGCTTGTGCTTGCAGGTCGGGTACAGGGATGGCCTGGTCGGCCCCTGTGGCCCTTTCTTCTGAGTTCTGGGACACGTCATCCGTCACGTGTCCTGATCTTGAAGACCGCCAATATTGAGCATCATCATCAGTCACAAAGATAAATATATTGACTTATAAGATAATAAAAGGGCTTTTGAGTTGTAATAAATATTAAAAGTGCCTCAAACTCTAAGGGGAAAAGAATAATGAGAATACAAGGCGAGTGTTGTTTTGATGAAGCTCTCAAGAATCCTAGCCTCCTTCTAGACAAGAATCACAAAGACCACAATCATTAAAAAATCCAATAATAATTGGAAATTAGAGTTTTCTATAAAATAGACATTGCAATAATTTAAACGTGTGCGTATATAATGCGAATTAATCTAAGGAACATATATTGAATTGTGGTTAGTTAAGATGTAACCAATAAAACAATAACATGAGACCTTGAATTTTAAGAAAATTTAAGAACATTTAGATGGAACCCAACATACTCTTCATTAGAGGTGTACGGTTTTTTTTTGTTTTTTTTTGGGTGTCGATAGTGTGTAAAATCCGTACGAATAAAAATGGCAAGATGCAAAATTTTGTGTCCATCATCGGCTTGTATATGAGGGATGGGTCAATGTATAGATAAATAAACATGTCATTCATGATTAGTGGGTTAACGTATAAACTTACGCCATTTTATGTGTTTTATTATGTTTGCAAGGAAGATGGAAAGAAAGAAAGTTTGGGGTTCTTGAGAAGATGAAAGGAAGTGTTGTTTCTGCGTGGTTTACAATGAGACCAAATTCAAAAAAGCACAAGCAAATTTACATAATAATGCAAAACATAAAATAGAAAAAGAAGATGATGATATCGTTGACCGGGACAAAGCTATCTCGCTTTTTCTTCAAGGCAATACATGCCTCTGTGGTCCGAGATGCTAATGGTCTCTAACCGACACGGCAGTCTTCGGCACATTATCTCTTGGATACAACACCGCGATTTATCCGATTGCTCTTCGGTTCTGCAAAAGGTATAGCCATTTCTTATGAACAAAAATATAATATGAAAAATATCATGTAAAAATGAGATGGAAACATATATACAAAGGTTTAAATTATAACATACATTAAGTAATAATTAAAAAAAAAGAGAATAATGGGCCAGTAGAGTTAGAGTCAAGATAGAAATCCAAAAGAATTTTATTTTACTTCTACTTCTCGTATTTTTATATATAAAAGAGATTAATGGAGGAAAGAGGCCATAGGAGGGATTTCCTCTTATGGCGTGGAAAAAATACAACTTCTACCATTTTTTCCGACGACCGGTACCCATCATCATCATCGTTATCATCTAAGATGTGCGTACACCAAATTTCATGTGATTCCACAACTTTTTCACCGTTGATTTAGTGGGTTCAAAATTAACGGTTTACCGACAATAGAACTTTTTACATTGCTAAATCAACGGTGAAAAGTTGTAGAATCACATGCAATTTGGTGTACCCACATCTTAGATGATAACGATGAAGATGATGGAAGCCGATCGTCGAAAAAATTGGTGAAGGTTGTATTTTTTCCACGTCATAGGAGGAAATCCTCTCCTTTCTTTTCTCCATTATTCTCTATATAAAAACTAAAATAAATCCCTTTTCATATTCTACTCATCCACATCTCTGTATGTGCACTTCAACAAACACTTGATAGGATTTTTCGGTGAACAATGTTTTCCAGTGAATTTTTACATACTATCCATAATCAATATTTATTTTGAAGTTTTCCAATGATAAATGTGTTATAAATTGTTGGATTTAATAAGAAAGTATAGAAAACAAAGAGCACACGAGACGCACAATATTTTTTATGTACAAAACCCACTCATTATTAGGGGGAAAACCATGAGACCTAATACAAAAAGTTTATAATCCACCATAAGAATAATGTGATTACAAAGTTCGTCTCTAACACATTAGAGAATCATCAACATAGAGCTTCACTATAAGAATGAGTTACAACAAGAACGAACTCACCGACACACCGCCAATGGTACACCTTTGACACCTCGGTCCTTCACTCGTCATCTTGAGTGGATGGCTTCACTTGGATAAACTTCAAGTGAATGATATTGGATTGATACTTAAATGTGTTGGATGTTGGATATCTTAAGAATGCATCAAGGAGCCTCTATTTATAGGTAGGAGCAAGCCTCCTTGGTCAAGCAATACAATTACTCCATTCTCTTCCCAAAACCAATAAACTCCAATTTCCAAGATTCATCAACCACAATTCCCAAGAGTAATACCAATTCTTAAGAAGCTCGCCTTTCATCTTCCAAAAAGTATTAACTCTAAGGAAGGATAACCATGCACCTTTTATCTTCCAAAAACATTAACTCCAAGAGACGTTTCATCATCCAAAAAGCATTAACTCTAAGGGAGGATAACCATGCATCTTTCATCTTTCAAGAAGCATTAACTCTAAAAGAGGATAACCATGCACGCCATATATGCAACTTTGATTAGACCACATTCATCCATAAGGAGTAAGATTCCCAACAAACTCACCTCACGACTTATGAGCAGAACACCATGCTTGCAACCAGTCGACATATCTCGTGCTTGTCTTTGGTCAACAGTTTCGTCATCATATCTAAACCATTCTTGTCGGTATAGATTTTCTGTAGCTTTAGCATATTCTTCTCAAGCATGTCTCGGATCCAGTGATAGCGAACATCGATGTGCTTGGATTTCGAGTGGAAACTCAGATTCTTTGCTAGATGGATGGCACTCTGACTATCACACTCAGAAAGCATAACATATTCATTGCTAGAGTGCCTTGTTGACGGCCGACGTTTTCTTGTTGATCACCTTGGTGTTGGAATTTCAGGTGGCTGGACTAGAGTTGGCTCTTCCTCCTCTTGGTCATCCGGACCGATATCCACCTTATCATTACCGACCTTGGTCACATCATCTCCCCCGTCATCATGCACCTCGGGAGGAGGCAGTAGTTCCGCATCTTCGATCACTTCTGAAGAGGATTATGACGTTGGTCCCTGTGATATCGGTTTATCTCCTTTCTTGATGTTTTTAAGGGTTTGGTCTTAAAAAAAAACCACATCTCGGTTTCTAACCAGATTATTGTTTTCTAGGTCCCACAACCTATGTCCAAATTCATCATGTGAGTATCCTAAGAAAATACACTATTTTACCGTGGCGTCGAGCTTCGCTCATTCATCTTTTGGTATGTGCACAAATGCACGACAACCGAACACCCTTAGATACTTGTAGGATACTCCCTTTCTTCTCTAAAGTTTCTCAGGAGCTTCATCGCTCAAAGGAACTGATGGAGAGAGATTCAGCATATCGACCGCTGTCCTCATTACCTCGGCCCAAATGCCTTTGGCAGCTTTGCATGTGATAACATGCTCTTAATTCTTTCCACAATGGTACGGTTCATACGCTCGACGATGCCGTTTTGTGGAGATGATTTCAGACATGTCCTTTCGTGCCTTTTGCCATGACTCATGCGATACTCATCAAATGCCCCAATATACTCCCCACCATTATCCGTGAGAATGCAATTGAGAGACCTTCCCGTCTCCTGCTCAACCATTGGATGAAACTGCTTGAAGACATTCACAACTTGACTCTTCTGCTTCAGCGCATACGCTAATGTCCTCCTGGAGAAGTAATCTATGAAGGTAACAAAATAGATGGCACCGCCGAGTGATCTATCCCTCATTTCACAGATGTCAGAGTAAATCTTCTCCAAAACATAACCCATTCTACAAGATGCATGCTTGACAAATGGAACATGAGTTTGCTTGCCAGCCAAACAATGTACAGAAGGACTCAAATGCGCAACTTTTCAAACAGTTAGGAGATTTCTTTTGGCAAGCGCCGGTAGGCCCTTCTCGCTCTAATGTCCAAGCCGCCGATGCCATAGCTTTATGGTCGAACCTTGCTCAACAGTATTCACCAAGACATTACATAACTCAGTCAGCGTCTGGTAGAGAGTACAACACTTCTTCCACGCAACACGATGAGAGATCTCTTGGTAAGCTTCCACTGTCCTTTACCAAAAGTGTTGATGTAGCCTTCCTGTCCAACTTTCCCGCAAAGATTAGATTCAGGTGAAGGTCTGGAACATGTCTTGCCTCCCTGAGAACGGCTTTACAGCCTAAACTGGTCTCGATCTCAATGTCGCCAATCCCAACAATTTTCGACGTACCCTCGTGTAAGAATGCCTAGCACAATAGCAAGGTTTCGGGAGGCATCGTTCATGCCATTTTCTAAAAATTGCCATGCTAAACAACCCTAACCCTAGAATCTTAACTAGAGATTTAGACAATACAAAATGTAAACTACTTTACATCTAAGTGAATATGGAATACAACCTTTGTAGACCGGTCCTTCACTTCAATAGCTCCGAGTGGTAGTCCCTTCGCTCCAAGTAGTGATCTTGCAGACTCTAAAACGGCTCCACAAGATGAAAAGAACAAGCTTGCACGAAGTCTTCGAGGCCGAAGATGATCTACGTCGAGGAGACACTAACCCAAGCTACATCTTCATTAATTAGGGATTAGTGAAGCTAACACACTAAACTAAATGGCTAATCCAGTAGAGAATGATGAAGTAGGATTTTTTCTCACTTCAGAAATCTTTTTCTCACTATTTTTCTTCACCTCTCAAAAAATCTAGATACCTCTCTCATAAGCAAGAAGAAGATGAAGCAAATAATGGATGAGAGAGTGAATGGCAATCATGGGTGAGAAATATCTCATATAACTCATGTAGAGACTTAACCATGGGTTTAGATAATGGTTGGGTTAATAAATATCTAATATAAGACAAAATTAGTGGACTAAATCAATGGTTCTATAAGTTTCCACTAAGCTCACCCATGTGACTAATTTCCAACTAATATTTGATTTACTCTAAATAAATAAACCCTACATTATCATGAGCATGGTGTAAATCTCATACACCCATGTAGCATGTGGCATCAAGCATGACACACAAATAAATACAATTAATATATATCACATATATATTAAATGCATAAGTGAGAAAAGAAATGCTTAAGTGAGCTAATATTAGTTAATGTAAATCAATATATCAAATATATTTATACATTAAATCATTAAATCAACACTTGATTTAATAATCCGGCTATATCTCATATGAACGACTAATATTCTTTGTTTCAACTTATCGAATCAACACTTGATTCGATAATCCGGCTATATCTCATATAACCGACCGATATTGTATCAACTTATCGAATCAACATTTGATTCGATAACCGGGCTATATCTCATATAACCGATCGATATCAAAATCGCGAGAATAGAATACAGTATCACATACTCGTATTAATTTCGGTCCCGCACATATCACATATGTGCTCCTACTTCGTTTTGCCTGAATCAGTAAACCTCTGTGTAGGAGTCTAAAGACTCGTCAATACACCGGCAGTAGGTGATGATCATATCAGGCACCCACAAGTCGTCAGCGGTACTAGCTGGACGTAACGACTGCCCGGGTATTGAGCGATCAGAAGATCAACAAGCAAGCCTGCTCTTACTCCTGTAAAACCTGTCAGTGACACTACCGTACAGTCCGGTCTTTTCGTTTGCGCATATCTAGTTTAGGGATGGTAAATATCAGACCCCAGTAACCGATAAGTCGTGCCGATGTGAGGCTCATAACGGGTCGAGAAACTACTGATAACACTTACCAGTAGATCTCCGTGTCAGCCCTGGCCAGGGACTTCCTGTTATAGCCAATCGAGCACAGCGCAACATCAACCCCCAATACCGGGAGAGACGAATCCACTCCTATTGCTCATTGCCTCCATGTGATTCGGGACTGTACCCAAAAGCCACCGTTTTGCACGTTCTCTTGAACTTGGTAATGTGGAAATCAAAGCACAGTGGGGATCACACAAGACTCTATGACGATCTTGGGTCTACAGACTAACCTGTACCAGTGTCACCTGAGAACTACTATCTGACGATGTGTACCAATTAGGAGTTCTCGGCGAGTCCGTTCAGTATACCCAGTCTCCACTGAGCACCTATATACCATCTTTGATGTCAAACATCAATGGATGTGGGATCATCCATCGCCCATCATATGGGTCAAGAAGCGTATACGCTAGTCTTCTCTGGAATATCGATGCCCTGTCTCGATACACCCTCGACTAGGAACAATTATAGGATGTACTTATGGACTACCCTGGCCCCACTAGTATGATTTCCATCATAGTCCTAGTAGTCAAGTACACATCCTAAGGACTTTATCAACATGTGAGAGTAAGACAGTATCACAATACAAGTCTACATGTTAAGGCAAAGAGCAACCAGATAGCATACTATCATGTCGAGCAAGAAAGTCCTCTCTATATATGTTCAAGCATCCACTATAATATACATCACATGTACAATAATGGTCTCTATGACATACATATAACTAACAATCTCCCACTTGCACTAAGACCAGTTGTTGTAGTATCTCATACCCAACATCCCGAAGAGTCTTTCAAATTGTATCTGGGGTATGGCCTTTGTGAGTAGATCCGCCATGTTATTCTTCATATCAACTCTCCTGACCTCGATCTCCTGGCGATCAACTATCTCCCGGATCAGGTGATACCGCCTCAGAATATACCTGGATCGCTGATGGGACCTGGGTTCCTTGGCCAAAGCCATTGCTCCATTGTTATCACAATACAAAAGTATTGGATGCTCGATGGACGGAACCACACCAAGTTCGTTTATGAACTTCTTCATCTAGACAGCCTCTTTGGAAGCATCGTTGGCAGCGATGTATTCAGCCTCCACCGTCGAGTCTACCACGGTTTCCTGCTTGGAACTCTTCCAACAAACCACCTCTCCATTGAGAGTAAATACAAATCCCGAGGTCGACTTAGAGTCGTTCTTATCACTCTGGAAGCTCGAATCGGTAAAGGACTCCACTTGGAGTTCTCCGTTACCATACACCAAGAACATCTCTTTAGTCTTTCTCAAGTACTTGAGAATGTTCTTCACAGCTGTCCAGTGACTCTCTCCTGGATCTTCTTGATACCTACTCACTACACTTAGTGAGTATACTACATCGGGTCTGGTACATATCGCTTACATGATAGAGCCTATTGCCGAAGCATAGGGAATCCTTTGCATGCGAGCTCTCTCTAAATCAGTCTTGTGAGACATTTCTTTGGAGAGAGTGAGTCCTAAGATCGTGGGAATATTCCCACATTTGAAATCTTCCATACTAAACCTCTTTAGTATGGTGTCTATGTACCTGGATTGGGACAATCCCAGTATCCTTTTAGATCTATCTCTATAGATCTTAATCTCTAAGATGTAGGAGGCATCACCTAGATTTTTCATTGAGAATCTTTGTGATAAGAAGAGCTTGACCGAGTGCTGCATAGGAACATCATTTCCTATCAAGAGTATGTCATCCACGTACAATACGAGAAAGACAACCTTACTCTCTGCCACCTTCTTGTATATACAAGGCTCATCTATGTTTTTGATGAAGTCAAACTCTTTGACTACCACATCAAAACAGATGTTCCAACTCCACGATGCCTGCTTTAACCCGTAGATAGATTTAAGCAGCTTGCATACCTTCCCGCTGCTCTCACTGTCCACGAAGCCCTCTGGCTGAGTCATGTATACGCTCTCTTCTAAATCACTATTTAGAAAGGCGGTCTTAACATCCATCTGCCAGATTTTGTAGTCATGATATGCAACAATGACAAATAGGATCCGGATGGACTTAAGCATAGCCACTGGAGAAAAGGTCTCATCATAATCCATACCTGGTCGTTGACGAAAACCTTTTGCAACAAGTCTAGTTTTGAAAGTCTCAACTTTTCCATCTAAGCCAAATTTTTTCTTGAAGATCCACTTGCTCCCGATGGGTTTTACCCTTTCAGGAGCATCTTCCAAAGTCCATACTTTGTTAATGTACATGGATTCTATATCAGATCGCATTGCATCCAGCCATTTCACAGAGTCCTTACTCGTGATGGCCTGCTCGAAGCTAGTTGGGTCATCATCTTCCATGATGCAATCCTCGCTCCCACCGTCTATGAGAAAACCGTAGTATCTCTCAGGTGGATGAGGAACCCTACTAGATCGACGGAGAGGCTGAGGTTCGTTGGGAGCTATCGAATCCTCTGGTTCCACTAAATCTTCAGTTGTAGTCTGTGTAGCTAGAACTTCTTCCAGTTCTACCTCTTTGCCACTAATTTCTTTATTAAGAAATTCCTTTTCTAAAATGGTGGCATAACGAGAAACAAACACCTTTTGTTCCTCGCCGTGGTAGAAAAGATATCCATTTGAATGTTTAGGATATCCAACAAACTTATAAAGAACTGATCGTGCCTCGAGTTTGTTCGGATTTTACTTTTTGACACAGGCCATGCAACCCCATATCTTAACTTGTTTAAGACATGGTCTCTTCCCACTCTATATCTCATATGGTGTGGTAGGTACAGATTTAGATGGAACTTGATTCAATAGGTATGCTGCTGTCTTAAGAATAACCTTAAAAGAAAATAGGCAACTCAGCGGTGCTTATCATAGAGCGCACCATATCCAATAGGGTGCGATTTCTCCGCTTCAATACACCGTTGTGCTGTGGTGTATATGGAGGAGTAAGCTGAGAGAGAATCCCATTCTCTTTTAGATAGTCACGGAATTCCGTGCTCAAGTATTCTCCTCTCCGATCAGATCGTAGGATTTTAATACTTTTAGCCGTTTGGTTCTCAACTTCATACTTATATTCTTTGAATTTCTCAAATGTTTCAGACTTGTCTTTCAACAGGAACACATGTCCGTATCTTGAGAGATCGTCAGTGAATGTTTTGAAGTATGAAGAACCATTCCTGGCATGTGTAGACATGGGACCGCATACATCACTATGTATCAGTCTCAAGAGTTCTGTAACTCTTTCTCCGTGTCCAGTAAACGGAGTTTTGGCCATCTTTCCTTTGAGACGTGACTGGCAAGTTTCATAAGATGATAATTCGAACGGATTCAAATATCCATCCTTATGTAACTTAGCTAGTCGTGTCGCATGGATATGACCCAGTCTACAATGCCACAAGAAGGATTCGTTCATTTCTAAACTCTTCCTCTTGTATGTGTTTTGTACGTTAAGAACTGTGGTTTGATTTAGAATGTATATGCCATAACTCAGCGAGCCTGATCCAATCAACTTTTGATCCAGGAAGATATTCATAACATTATCCTGTAATACAAAATTATATCCTTCTTTACTTAATAAAGAAACAAATGCAATATTGCATATCAGGTTCGGTATGTAATAGCATTCGTTTAGAATCAATGTATTACCATTTGGTAATACAGGGTGATATTCGCCAACTGCTTTGGCTGCAATGTTTGTTCCATTCCCTACTTGTACAGAATGATCACCTTTTCCTAGTTCTCTACCTTTCCTTAGCCCATGTAACATATTACATATGTGGGATCCTGATCCGGTATCTAATGCCCAAGACGTAGAGTGTACTGAGAAACAGTTCTTGGTAACTAACACACCCGAAGAAGATGCATCAACATGCTTATTCTTCATTTGGGTGGCATGGAAATCCAGATATTTTCCTATTTCCTGCTCAGTCTTATAACAATTATAAGAAAGAACGGAACCAACGTTCCCCAGCTCAGTATAACAAGTGGGTTCGGTCAATACATCCATATTATTATCTTTATTAAGGCCTGACATGGTCGCTACCTGGAGAGAGAGAGAAGAAAACACTTAGCGTATGCTCTTGCAAGATTAGATTGGTTTATTATCTTATCTAATCAGGATGGCTCCCACTGTTTTTATCAAATCTTCCTTCAAACCCTAAAAGGTAAGACTAGCCGGGATTAATTACACCTTACAAGTTCGCCAATTTTTCAGCCAGATCAGTGTCGGTACTTTGAGGGAGGTTCCCCGTGCTTTCGCACGGACCTAATTAAAATAAACCTCATTTTTTCAGGGGAGTAGCCCCGTTAACACCTTTCTAGACACCTATTTTATCGATTAATTCTGATGTGTAAAACTCTCTCAGGAGTAACTCTTACTCGCAGTGGGTATCGGGATCCAACTATATCATAAAAGGTATGCAATCTCATTGCAAATTTCAACACTTGAAATTCCCGATAATACTTTTGCCCCAAGCGTGCTATGACCTTGACATAGGCCAACAAACCATAGTACGCTAGTCAAGTTCAACCCGTTATTTCATGATTGAATTAAACCCACCCGCACGACCCTTGACAGAGGCCAACAAGGTCGTACGACTACCCTAATCCAATCGCATCACATGCTTTACAGATAAGCACTATTCAGCTACCGCACACTACACCTTGACAGAGGCCAACAAACGCAGCACGAATACTAAATAGTACTTATCTGAAATGACGGAGGGCTCCGTCAAGTTTTTAAGAAAACCTTTTGCGTAACGAACTTGATATCGTTGTAGAATTGAATGATTTTGAAAAGGAGTGTTTTTGAGGCTTTTACTAGTTTTGCTAAAGAGGTCATTCCCGGTGAAGGGATCTCGGCTCTTTCTTTATCGAATAAGGTGCAGGATATTTCACAAATACCACTATGCAAAGCAAAAACTAAAGAAGCAATCAAAAGACAAAACCGAGTGGGTTGTAGCATCTGCTAGTTTCGCTAAAAAGGTCACTCCCGGGGACGGGATCTCGGCTCTTTCCTTATCGAATAAGGTGCTGGATATTCTACAAGGAATACCGCTATGCAAAGCAAAAACTAGAGCTACCCTTTTTGAAAATTTGATTCCACAACATCTTTTTAGGTTTCTTTCTTTTTCATTAATCTCATTAACGAAGTCCCATCATTTATGCTTCCTAAGCATCACAGAAGAAACGAAAATATAACGTACGCTTATGCCATCCGCATTCGTCACAGTGTCCCGTTATGCACCGTTAGATTACTTAACTAACGGCATAGCAGGGCAGGACTAGCGTGGGTGCAAAACATAAGCAACATTTATTATATATCATATATATAATAATAAAGCATTCGTCTCACGAATTAAAGTGATCACATCACAGAATATCAGCAGCAGAAGATAACATATGAAATATTGGATATACTAGGAATTCCGTGTTTTAAATTAAGCCAGTATAAAACACGGATTCCACGGTCGTGATGAATTGCCAAATCCACATCCTTAGACCTCTACGAGAGCGGCAAGCAACCCTACAAATTCTAGAGTTAGAACACCCGGTCTCGATTCTTCGAGATGGTCTCCTACTGGACCCTAGAACCCGGTTACTTGTGCTCCCCTCCTTAGGTCTATCCTAATGCGGAAAAGCAAATAATATACAACAATAGTGACACCATCCTCAACCGGGAAGTGCCCTAATAAAAGAATATTACATACAAGTTTTTACATGAATGAAAATGGAAAAACTCTCATCTCACATAAAAAAACCGGCTATTCAAAACACGACGATCCAATATAACATATTCCAGCAACACATAACATAACATGTCATCAATGTAAGTAAATATACGTATCCCAATTGTCGTTGACATATAGCAACGAAACCGGTGATACACCAATATTACACTTACGGCCGCAGAAAAGAAAATGTCAAACTACAATATTTGGAATCCACAATCACCTTAGACATCATAAACCCGAAATATCACATACTTCGGATTTCATGCCTAACAATATGAATTCCAAATATTGTATCACATTCCACAAATAGCTAGACGATATTAAACATTCCGATCGAATCAACAAACACCAAAAATTTCCCTAAGAGCTCAACACTTGAGCGCGGTTTAAAAATACTCAGAACATGTCACAGTACTTATGGACCAACTGTAGAAGGGTCAACCCTTGCCTCACCTATGGCGCCGCGGAACTACTGCAAATCCTAGGGTTTGGCGGTGGTTCTTACGGTCAAAGAATCATGTTAGGGTTTCGTTCTTCTAGAGGGTACATCGCATTACTTGCATGATTTTTGAATGTTCTTTAACTTGGAAAAATCCAACTCTTGGAAAATTTCGAGCGAGGGAAAAAATGGGTTATTGATATCCGTTCGAAATTTTTAATGCCGTTTAAATAACCCGAAATAAAGTTAGAATTACAACTACGAAACACTCCGAATTGCCTTTATAGAAAATTAACATCTCATGCAATTTTAGCAAAACCAAGCACACCTGAAACACTAAAACCCAGAGACCAGAACACCAAACGAATACGAACCAAAACAGATCAGAGGAGGTCGGCCAGCTCGGAAATTCTAGGCATTTCACCGGGTCAAAATCGGAGGAATGGGTTCGTATTTATTCAGTGTTCATGTTACATCTCATATAACATTCTGCAGCTACTTAAAAAAAAATTTGACGACTTAAAAAATTTGACAGAATCTAGGTTTTTGTTTCGAGTGTTTTGGAGCTGTTTCGGGTTCGTAATTCTACAAATATCGTCTAATTCTCTAGCTTGGCTCTGATACCACTATAGGAATGCCTAGCACGACAATAAGGTTTCGGGAGGTATCGTCCATGCCATTTTCAAAAAATTGCCATGCTAAACAACCCTAACCCTAGAATCTTAACTAAAGATTTAGACAATACAACATCTAAACTACTTTACATCTAAGTGAATATGGAATACAACCTTTGTAGACCGGTCATTCACTTCAATAGCTCTGAGTGGTAGTCCTTTCGCTCCAAGTAGTGATCTTGCGGACTTTAGAACGGCTCCACAAGATGAAAGGAACAAACTTGCACGAAGTCTTCGAGGCCGAAGATGATTTACGTCGAGGAGACACTAACCTAGGCTACCTCTTCACTAATGAGGGATTAGTGAAGCTAACACCCTAAACTAAATGGCTAATCTAGTAGAGGATGATGAAGTAGGATTTTTGCTCACTTTAGAAATCTTTTTCTCACTATTTTTCTTCACCTCTCAAAAAATCTTGAGAGCTCTCTCATGAGCAAGAAGAAGATGAAGCAAATAATGGATGAGAGAGTGAATATCAACCATGGATGAGAAATATCTCATATAACTCATTGTAGAGACTTAACCATGGGTTTAGATAATGGTTGAGTTAATAAATATCTAGTGTAAGACAAAACTAGTGAACTAAGTCAATAGTTCTACAAGCTTCCACTAAGCTCACTCATGTGACTAATTTCCAACTAATATTTGATTTACTATAAATAAATAAACCCTACATTATCATGAGTATGGTGTAAGTCTTATACACCCATGTAGCATGTGGCATCAAGCATGACACAAAAAGAAATACAATTAATATATATCATATATATATTAAATGCATAAATGAGAAAAGAAATGCTTAAGTAAGATAATATTTGTAACGTTTTAGAAATCGTTATGCGAATTTTTCCGTTTTAGGGTAAAATAGTCGGTGTTTTCCGTTTTAATCCGAATGTGATCAAATTTCAGTATAGACTTGACTGCACCTAGTTTAACTAGAATAGTGCTAGTTTGCGGGCTTTGGGGGTCATTTGAAAATCTTGGTTCACATAGATTTTTTCCCTAATTAAAATATTATTTTAAGTTGTTAATTATGCACTTGATTAGTGGTAATTACAATTTTGGTTTGGGTTAATTACCTCTAATGTGAATCTATGCTAATCTAATCACTAGATTTTTAGTTAATCCATCCATAGAAAATATCTTGATATTTGTGTTAAAATAAAATTATATTTAAAAGAAAAGAAAGAGGTGGCATGAGATATTTAGTGCATTAATGAGCATTTATTGTTTTTTTTGCTAGAAATTTCTACACCATTTTCACAAACCCCCCCTTCTTCCTTTGGCCGAGCCCTCCCCCAAGTTCCGCCCTTGCTTTTTCTTTGCTCTTTTTCATCTTCTCCAAGCTTAATAAATCTTCAAAAATCCTTAAATAATCCCACAAAACTCATAAACAAATCATAACCCATCATTTTTTATCTCTAAACTTGCTTAGATTTTCAAGAAAAACATCATTTTGGAGGCTAAAATGATGGATCTAGTTGCTATTTTGGGTTCTTGAGGAGGTATAATTTCTAACCCTAATCTTTAATTGTTAAGTTTAAATCATCAAGTTAGCTATTTAATTGTTTAATATAGCTTAATTTGCATGATTAGTTGTTTCATGATAAATTATTGAAGTTCAAGTTAGGGTTTAACTTGAGTACGGGAGTGTTACTGATTGGATTCACAGGAGAATGTACAGGCTTGCTTGTTAATCATCTGATCGCTCAATACCTGGATGACTGTTACATTTAGCCGACCGCTTGCAGCTTGTGGGTGTTTGATATGATCATCACCTACTGCCGGCGTATTGACGATTCTTTAGAGTCCTACACAGAGGTTTCTTGACTCAGGCAAAACGGAGTAGGAGCACATATGTGATATGTGCGGGACCGAGAATAATACGATATGAGATACCGTATTCTATTCTCGCGGTATTTGATATCAGCCGGGTCTTCGGATCTAGTGTTGATTCGATGTATCGGTACATGATATATTAGTCGGTTATATACGATATAGCCGAATTGTCGGATCAAGTGTTGATTCGATAATTTAATGTATAATTATATATGTGATATATTACATTACATTATCTAATATTGGCTCGTTTTATTATTTCATTTTCTCACCGGATAATACATTAATATATATGCGATATATGTTAATTGTATTATTTTCTTTTGTTACAAAAATTTATTATATATGTGATATATAATATTGTAATATATTATAATTACTAATGCAACATGATTGGTGGAGATTAAATATGGTTAGGGTTTGATTTGGGTTAGTTCCTTCATGAAGCTTCTAGAAGCTTTTCTTTTGTTTCTTACAAAGATATTATATGTTAATATTTTGTGAGATATTTCCTAATCCAACCCACACCCTTAACCCTAGTTAAGTCTCTACAATGGTTAGCCTTCTCATTATCAACCATGGTTGCATTTGTAATTATTATTTAGATTTTCATTTTCATCACAAAAGGATTTCATTCTTCTTCTTCTTCTTTGAGCTCTAAAAAGCTTTCTAGGTTTTTCTTTTGTGATGATGTAGTGTGAGATTATGAAAACAAATGAGAGCCAAATTCCTACCTCATCATCCTCATCTAATCTAGCCAATTAAGATTAAGGTGTTCACTTCATTAGTGAGTGAGAGCTTGAGTTAAAGAAACTTCAAGGTAGATCATCTTTGAAAAGGAAGACCTCAAGCTAGCATGGATCATTCGGGTTGTGGATCGGGCATGGTTGATGCCTTATAGACCCTTCTGAGAGTTTCTAGTAACCCTACAGTGCTACCAGAGCCTAGCTAGAGCATTAGGCGACGTGTATACGAAGTTAAAAGTCCGATTGAACCCCGAAACGTCGGTTTTGACCCCCTCTCTGGAAATTTTTTTAAAATGTGATTTTTTCTGCATTAAAAATACTCAAAAAAATCAGCAGGGAATTCTAAGGGTTACTATGAAAAATGAGCCAGTAATCCGTACAAACCGCCGCGGAACCGCGGCAACAACATGCCTTGAGCGGTGGTTCCGCGGCAGTACAGTGGGATTAGGGTTAGTTGTTGCACAGTAACATCCGTAGGTAGTGGGATATACTTCTGGGTATTTTTAATATTACTCAAGTATTGAGTTCTCTGGAGATCTTTTGTATTCGTTGATTCGATCGGAATATTTAATTTCATTTAGTTTTCCGGATAATTTAGAACGTGTTAAAATGTTCGAACGGATATCAGTAACTCGCTTTTTCCCGACACGAAAATTTTTCAAGTGTTGAATATTTCTTGAGTTTAAAACTTTCGGAAAAACATGCAAGCATTATGTGGACCCTCTAAAAGAACGTAACCTTAACTCGATTATGTGACCGTCAAAACTTCCACTGAACCCTAGGATTTGTGGTAGTTTGGCGTTGCCACATGTGAGGCATTGGTTTGACCCTTCTACGGCTGGCTCACTGGGACGGTGACATGTTCTGGGTTTTTTGAACTCCGCTCAAGTGTTGAGCTATTTGGGAATTCTTGGGTGTTTGATTATTCGATCGGAAAGTTTAATATTTTCTATTTATCTGGAATGTGATACAATATGTGGAATTCATATAGTTAGGCATGAAATGCGAAGTATGTGATATTTCGGATTTATGATGTCTAAAGAGATTGTGGATTCCAAATGTTGTAGTTTTACACTTTCTTTTCTGTGACCGTAAGCGTAGTATGTGGGGTATCGCCGACTTCGTTGCTATACATCAACGACAATTGGGATGCGCATACTTGCTTACGTTGATGATATGAGATATTATGTGTTGCTGTGATATGTTATATTGGATCGTCGTGTTCTGAATAGCAGGGGGTTTTATGTGAGATGAGGGTTTTTATTTTCATTCATGTAAAATTCATTTGTATGTAATATTCTTTTATTGGGGCACTTCCGGGATGAGGTTGATGTCACCATTGTATATTATTTATTTTCCGCATTAGATAGACCTAAGGAGGGGAGCACAAGTAACCGGGTTCTAGGGTACAGTGGGAGGCCATCTCGAGGAGTCGAGACCGGGTCTCCTAACCCTAGAATTGGCAGTGTTGCTTACCGCTCTCGTAGGGGTCTAGGGATGTGGGTTTGGCTATTCATCGCGACCGTGGAATCCATGTTTTATACAGGCTCGAAATAAAACACGGACGTCCTAGAATGTCCAATATTTCATATGTTATCTTCTGCTGCAATGTTCTGTGATGAGATCATATTATTGCCTGAGACGAATGCTTATACTATATATATATGTTGATATATAAATATTACTGCTTTCGTTTCTTCTGTGATGCTTAGGAAGCATTAATTGATGGGATTTTATTAATGAGATTAATAAAAAGAAAAGAAACTTAAAAGATGTTGTAGAATCAAAATTTTATAAAAAAGGGTAGCTACAGTTTTGCTTTGCACCGCGGTATATATGATATACCTTGCACCTTATTCGATGGGGAAAGAGCTGAGATCCCTTCACTGGGAGTGACCTCTTTAGCAAAACTGGCAGATGCTACAAACTCACGGTTTAGTTTTTGACAGCTTATATAGTTCTTGCTATGCACAGCGGTATATATGATATACCCTGCACCTTATTCGATGGGGAAAGAGCCGAGATCCCTTCACCGGGAGTGATCTCTTTAGCAAAACTAGTAAAAGCCTAAAAAACACTCCTTTTCAAAATCACTCGATTCTACGACGATATCAAGTTCATTACGCTCATGGTTTTCTGAAAAACTTGCGTAGCCCTCCGTCATTTCAGATAAGTAATATTTAGTATTCGTGCTACGGTAGTTTGGCATGCGTCAAGACATAGTGTACGGTAGCTAATTACTACTCATATGTAGCATGAGATGCGATTGGATTAGGGTATTCGTACGACGTTGTTTGGCATGCGTCAAGGGTCGTACGAGTGGGTTTGATTCAATCAAGAAATATACGGGTTGAACTTGACTAGCGGACTATAGGTTGTTTGGCATGCGTCAAGGTCATAGCACGCTAGGGGTAAAAGCATTATCGGGAATTTCAAGTGTTGAAATTTGCAATAAGATTACATACCTTCTATGAGATAGATGGATCCTGATACCCACTGCGATTAAGAGTTACTCCTGGAAGAATTTTATACAGGACAATTAGCCGATCAAGTAGGTGCCTAGAAAGGTGTTAACGGGGTTAAGCCACTGGGAAAACGAGGTTTATTTTAATTAGGTCCGTGCGAAAGCACGGGGAACCTCCCTCAAAGTACCAACACTGATCTGGCTGAAAGATTGACGAAATTTTAGGGTGTAATTAATCCCAGCTAATCTTACCTTTTAGGGTTTGAAAGAAGATTTGATAAAAACAGTGGGAGACATCCTGATTAGATAAGATAATAACCAATCTAATCTTGTAAGAGCATACGCTAAAGTGTTTCCTTCTCTCTCTCTCTCTCCAGGTAGCGACCATGTCAGGCCTTAATCAAGATAATAATATGGATGTATTGACTGAAGCCGCTTATTATACTGAGCAGGGGAACGTTGGTCTCGTTCTTTCTTATAAGTGTTATGAGACTGAGCAGGGAATAGGACAATATCTGGATTCTCACGCCACCCAAACGAAGAACAAGCATGTTGATGCATCTTCTTCGGGTGTGTTAGTTATTGAGAACTGTTTCTCAGTTCACCCTACGTCCTGAGTATTAGATACCGGATCGGGATCCCACATATGTAAATTGTTACGTGGGCTACGTAAAGGTAGAGAACTGGGAAAAGGTGATCATTCTGTACAAGTAGGGAATGGAACAAATATTGCAGCCAAAGCAGTTGGCGAATATCACATAGTATTACCAAGTAGTAATACATTGATTCTGAATGAGTGCTATTATATACCGAACATGATGTGCAACATTATATCAGTTTCTTTATTAAGTAAAGAAGGGTATAATTTTGTAATACAGGATAATGTTATGAACATCTTCCTAAATCAAAAGTTGATTGGATCAGGCTCGTTACATAATGGCATATTCATTCTCAATCAAAATACAGTCCTTAATATACAAAACACACACAAGAGGAAGAGTTCAGAAATGAACGAATTCTTCTTGTGGCATTGTAGACTTGGTCATATCAATGCGACACGGCTAGCTAAGTTACATAAGGATGGATATTTGAATCCATTCGAATTATCATCTTATGATACTTGCCATTCATGTCTCAAAGGTAAAATGACCAAAACTCCGTTTAGTGGACACGGAGAAAGAGTTACAGAACTCTTGGGACTGATATATAGTGATGTATGTGGTCCCATGTCTACACATGCTATGAATGGTTCTTCCTACTTTATTACATTCACTGACGATCTCTCTAGATACGAACATGTGTTCCTGATGAAACACAAGTCTGAAGCTTTTGAGAAATTCAGAGAATATAAGAACGAAGTGGAGAACCAAACGGGCAAAAGTATTAAGATCCTTCGATCTGATCGAGGAGGAGAATACTTGAGCAATGAGTTTCTGGACTGTCTAAAAGAGAATGGGATTCTCTCTCAGTTTACTCCTCCTTATACATCACAGCACAACGGTGTATCGGAGCGGAGGAATCGCACCCTATTAGATATGGAGCGCTCTATGATGAGTACAGCTGAGTTACCTATTTTCTTCTGGGGATATGCACTGGAGACGGCCATAGACCTATTGAATAGGGTTCCCACCAAATCTGTACCAACCACTCCATATGAGATATGGAAAGGAAAGAGACCGCATCTTAATTATATTAAGATATGGGGTTGTCCGGCATATGTGAAAACACAAAATCCGGACAAGCTCAAGGCAAGGTCAGTTCTGTGCAAGTTTATTGGATATCCCAAGCATTCGCAAGGGTATATCTTCTACCACTCTAAGGAACAAAAAGTGTTTGTTTCTCAACATGCCACCTTCTTAGAAAAGGGTTTTCTTATGAAACAAGATAGTGGCAATGAGGTAGAACCGGAAGAAGTTCCAGTGACACAAACTACAACTGAAGATTTAGTGGAACCAAAGAATTCAGTAGTTCCCGACGAACCCCAGCCTCTCCGCCGATCTAGTAGCGTTTCTCATCCACCTGAGAGATACTACGGTTTTCTCATTGATGGTGGAAGTGAGGATTGCATCATGGAAGATGATGACCCGACTAGTTTCGAGCAGGCCATCACGAGTAGGGACTCTGTGAAGTGGCTGGATGCAATGCGATCTGAGATAGAATCCATGTACACCAACAAAGTATGGACTTTGGATGTTGCTCCTGAAGGGGTAAAACCCATTGGGAGCAAGTGGATCTTTAAGAAAAAACTTGGTGTAGATGGAAAAGTTGAGACTTTCAAAGCTAGACTTGTTGCAAAGAGTTTTCGTCAACGACCAAGTGTGGATTATGAGGAAACCTTTTCTCCAGTGGCTATGCTTAAGTCTATCCGGATCTTACTTGCCATTGCTGCATACCATGATTGCGAAATATGGCAGATGGATGTTAAGACCGCCTTTCTAAATGGTGATTTAAAAGAGAGCGTGTACATGACTCAGCCAGAGGGCTTCATAGATAGTGGGAGTAACGGAAATGTGTGCAAGCTGCTTAAATCCATTTATGGGTTAAAGCAAGTATCGTGGAGTTGGAACATCTGCTTTGATGTTGTAGTCAAAGAGTTTGATTTCATCAAAAACGTAGATGAACCTTGTATATATAAAAAGATTGCAGAGAGTAAGGTTGTCTTTCTCGTATTGTACGTGGATGACATACTCTTGATAGGAAATGATTTTCCTATGCTGCAATCAGTCAAGCTCTTCTTATCACAAAGATTCTCAATGAAAGATCTAGGTGATGCCTCCTGCATACTGGGAATAATGATCTATAGAGATAGATCTAAATGGATACTGGGATTGTCCCAATCCAGGTATATTGACACCATACTAAAGAGATTTAGGATGGAAGAATCCAAGCGTGGGAACCTACCCACGATCTCTGGACTCACTCTCTCCAAAGAGATGTCTCCCAAGACTGATTTGGAGAGAGCTCGCATGCAAGGGATACCCTATGCTTCGGCAGTAGGCTCTATCATGTATGCAATGCTATGTACCAGACCCAGTGTAGCATACTCACTAAGTGTAGTGAGTAGGTATCAAGCAGATCCTGGAGAGAGTCACTGGATAGCTGTGAAGAATATTCTCAAGTACTTGAGAAGAACTAAAGAGATGTTCTTGGTGTATGGCAACGAAGAACTCCAGGTGGAGTCCTTTACCGATTCGAGCTTCCAAAGTGATAAGGACGACTCTAAGTCGCACTCGGGATTTGTCTTTACCCTCAATGGAGGGGCAGTGTGTTGGAAGAGTTCCAAACAGGATACCGTTGCAGACTCAACGATGGAGGCTGAATACATCGTTGCCAACGATGCTGCCAAAGAGGCTGTCTGGATAAAGAAGTTCATTACTGAACTTGGTATGGTTCCATCCATTGAGCATCCATTACCTTTGTATTGTGATAACAATGGAGCTGTGGTTTTGGCCAAGGAACCCAGGTCCCATCAGAAATCCAGACATATTTTGAGGCAGTATCACCTGATCAGGGAGATAGTTGATCACCGGGAGATCGAGGTTAGGAGAGTTGATACGAAGGACAACACTGCGGATCCACTCACGAAGGCCATTCCCCAGACACAGTTTGAGAGACTCTTCGGGATGCTGGGTATGAGATACTACAACAGCTGGCCTTAGTGCAAGTGGGAGATTGTTAGTTATATATATGCCCTAGAGGCCATTGTTGTACATATGATGTATATTATAGTGGATGCTTGGATATATATAGAGAGGACTTTCTTGCTCGTCATGATAGTATGCTATTTGGTTTCACTTTATCTTAACATGTTGACTTGTATTAGTTTACTGTCTTGTTCTCACATGTTGATAAAGCCCTTAGGATATGTACTCGACTACTGGGACTATGATGAGATCATACTAGTGGGGCCAGCATAGTCTATGAGTACATCCTATAATTGTTCCTAGTCGAGGGTGTATAGAGACAGGGCATCGATATACCAGAGCAGACTAGCGTATACGCATCTTGACCCATATGATGGGCGATGGATGATCCCATATCCATTGGTGTTTGACATCAGAGATGGTGAACGGGTGCTCGGTGGAGACTGGGTACACTGGACGGACTCGCCGAGAACTCCCAGATGGTATTATACCTCACGTCAGATGGAAGTTCTCTGGTGACACTGGTACATGTTAGTCTGTAGACCCGAGATCGTCATAGAGTCTTGTGTGATTCCCACTGTACTTTGATTTCCACCTTACCACGTCCAAGAGGGCGTGCAAAACGGTGGCTTTTGGGTACAGTCCCGAATCACATGAAGGCAATGAGCGATAGGAGGGGATCCGTCTCTCCTGGTATAGGGAGTTGATGTTGTGCTATGTTCGATTGGCTATAACTGGAAGTCCCTGGCCAGGACGGATATTGATTACTACTGGTAAGTGTTATCAGTTGGTTCTCGACCTGTTATGAGTCTCACATCGATACGACTTATCGGTTACTGGGGTCTGACGTTTACCACCCCTAGACTAGATATGCAACATATCAGACGAAGAGACTGGACTGTACGGGAGTGTTACTGATTGGATTCACAGGAGAATGTATAGGCTTGCTTATTGATCTTCTGATCGTTCAATACCTGGGTGACTGTTACGTTTAGCTGACCGCTTGCAGCTTGTGGGTGTTTGATATGATCACCACCTACTGCCGGCGTATTGACGATTCTTTAGAGTCCTACACAGAGGTTTCTTGACTCAGGCAAAATGGAGTAGGAGCACATATGTGATATGTGCGGGACCGAGAATAATACGATATTGGATACCGTATTCTATTCTCGCGATATTTGATATCAGCCGGGTCATCGGATCAAGTGTTGATTCGATGTATCGGTACATGATATATTAGTCGGTTATATACAATATAGCCGGATTGTCGGATCAAGTGTTGATTCGATAATTTAATGTATAATTATATATGTGATATATTACATTACATTATCTAATATTGGCTCGCTTTATTATTTCATTTTCTCACCGGATAATACATTGATATATATGCGATATATGTTAATTGTATTATTTTCTTTTGTTACAAAAATATATTATATATGTGATATATAATATTGTAACATATTATAATTACTAATGCAACATGATTAGTGGAGATTAAACATGGTTAGGGTTTGATTTGGGTTAGTTCTTTCATGAAGCTTCTAGAAGCTTTTCTTTTGTTTCTTGCAAAGATATTATGTGTTGATATTTTGTGAGATATTTCCTAACCCTACCCATACCCTTAACCCTAGTTAAGTCTCTACAATGGTTAGCCTTCTCATTATCAACCATGGTTGCATTTGTAATTATTATTTAGATTTTCATTTTCATCACAAAAGGATTTCATTCTTCTTCTTCTTCCTTGAGCTCTAAAAAGCTTTCTAGGTTTTTCTTTTGTGATGATTTAGTGTGAGATTATGAAAACAAATGAGAACCAAATTCCTACCTCATCATCCTCATCTAATCTAGCCAATTAAGATTAGGGTGTTCACTTCATTAGTGAGTGAGAGCTTGAGTTAAAGAAACTTCAAGGTAGATCATCTTTGAAAAGGAAGACTTTAAGCTAGCATGGATCATTCGGGTTGTGGAGCTTCTCTTGAGTCCGGGAGATCATGGATCGCGGCGAAGGGACTACTACTCGGAGCTTATGAAGCAAAGGAGCGGACTACAAAGGTTGTAATCCCTCACTCCTAGTTGTAAAGATGTTTACTTGCATGTTAAACCCTAATAATCTAGCAAAGATCCTCGCTTTGGGTTGTTCGGCACGTCTAAATTTTAAATCGGGCATGGTTGATACCTTATAGACCTTTGTAAGAGTGCCTAGTAACCCTACAAATGATATGGTTAATTGTTAGTTGAAAACTAGGAAAACTTAACCTAGTGGGAGAATGATAGTTGTTATTAATTCCTAATTTGTCTAATTGAGATTTTTAGCAAACTAGGTTTTAATAAAGCATAATTGGGTGAGATTAAATTATGGAAATGGTTTGGATAACCTAGTTAGGATACTTTGCGATGTTGGAAATCGCTAGAATTGTGTTAGCTTTAGACTTGTGCTAATTTTGCGATAAAGTTGCTTACTAGGTTTCGGTTAAAGTTGGACGTGGGTTCGGTTGGTCGTTGCGACATTATATATATTATCTTCATCGAGAGATATTGTGTTGTGAATGCGCGATCGGTACGATCGGGGTCTAGACTTGGTGGTTGCGTACTTTAGCGATCCTAGTTAGGGTTGTGCCGATGTCGTGCGCGTTTTGTGCACTAGGTGCGCAGTGTAATTTTTTGGGTGTTATCCTTACGTTTCGTTATCTTTGTGTCGGCGTAGGATATTTAGCTTATGTGATGTGTTTGTGAAATTTTAGGATCGCAAGAGGTGACTTTGGACGCTGCGAAGAAAGAGAAGCAGGTGGTCGGATTTTCGTAGCTCGAGATCATCTGTGAGTAGATTTAACATCTACGGGGAATTCGCCCGTATGGCGTTATGCGTCAGGGCTGGATATGATATGATAGCTGTATGTTATTCGCATATGAGTTGATTGCGCATGAGCGTCATTGCATACTTTTACCTGTTGTATCTTGACTTGTACCTATTGGACACAACACTATTATTGACGGTTCATGTTGCATGAGCACCAATTTGTATGCTACACACACACCGTCAGTAATTGCCATGACACGCACCACCCATATACATACGTGATATTGTATTGGATCGGGACAATTGAGGTAGTGACTCTTATTCCATTTCACGTATACCTTGCTATAGCTACATGTACATCATGCATACATACTGACATGTACACCCACATATCTTGCTATAACTACATACACCCCTAAGTGGTATTGTATTGACATGTGATATTGAAACATTAATTATTGTGCTATTGCGCTTATGAAATGCATCATGCATACTTGCTTACATGTAGATACTTGTATCTTGCTACAGTTACATGTACACCTCATATGATACTGCACTTGATTTCGGAGGATTTGGGAACCGCATGATATATTTTAAAGCTGGATTCATTTAAAAGAGCGGTTTTCCCTTAATATGCTCATATTGCTGTTTTATGTTGCATATATCATATTTACATGGATTTACGCATTGAGATATGGTTTTCAAGTGATTTCTGAATTTGAGAAACGCGGGATATTTCAAGAAATGTGCATTTGTATTAAAAACCCGGTTTCTCTTGATATGATATTTCAGTGCGTCCACTATATGATTCTCGGTTCTGAGATTTGGCATGTGATACCCGATTAGAGGAGCAGGAGGCAACGTCTGCGGGTACATGGTGGACCCGGTATGGTACCTCGGGGCGAGAGATGATTTCGTGGTGTAGACGATGATCCTGGCAGAGGGACCACTACCTACCGGTGATATTATTTGGACTCGGAGGATATCTGGGGGATACCGACCGGAGTCATGTTCAGATATGTTACGTGGATTGCGGGTGTCGATGTGGACATTTAGGTTCCACGAGATGTACTTACATCAGGGCCGGTCATGGTGACGGCGCCTGACAGATGAGTATTTACGTGTCGATACTAGACACGGGTTTCATGATTTTTACGTATCGTCGATAGACATATGTGGTTGATATCCTCATATGTTTACATGTATATGTTTTCATGATGTTTTGGGTGTCAATGTTTGACACTCAGGTTCCATGAGATTGACAGGATATGAGGGCCGATCTGAGAATGCGGTGCCTAAGGATTTTAGGATTTGATGTGTCAGTGACGGACACTAGGTTTTTTTTTCATGCTGATGATTTTTGCATAAGGTTTTATTATATCATCCCACACTCAGGATTATTTTGATATGCATTGCTTCATGTAGTTGTAGTACCCTAATAATATACCTTTACATGATTGTTGCATATTCATAATGCCATACTTATGCTATCAGATTTCATGTGATAGATTTATCGCTGTTCGTGCATACTTATGGTTACAATATAATGTTATTTACTATTCACGAGTTGGCAACTCACCCCCGTTGTGCCACAGTATTTTGCAGGACTTACCCTCTGAGTAGTCGCGGCAGGGTGCCTTTTATCTCAACTTTTGCGGATACCGCTACGGTTGGCTATGAGGCCTTGCTATTAGGTGGGTTCGCGGTTATCCGTTTTTGTACATTGGATATCTTTTTGTTGGATCTAGTATTCTCCATCTACCATATCATGTATTTGACTTGGAAACGAGTTGTGAGGATTCGGTGTTGTATATATTTTGGTGACTTTGGGGTGCCGTGCTCATGGGAGCCGGTCTTGTTGTAAAGTTTTTACCTCCTTATGCTGTTTTCATTTATATTTCTTCGCTTCGGCGTCGTATATATGCTTGTGGTGGTTGTCTTCGCCGTTGGGCGTAATTTGCTCTCGTTTGGGATGCTTTATTTATATTCTATGTTATACCCTTTTTCGGGGTTAGTTTTTACGAAGGAGGTGCTGCCAAAATTTTCAAGAAAGAAAACTTAAGTTAAAGATTTTACTTGAGATTTTCCGAATGTTTTAACAATGTTTTTTTTCTCCACTTATCCATTTTTGGGTGGTTTAGATTTCTGGGTTTCGGCTTACTTAAATTATGTACGCCTGTAGACGTTACGTGATTTAAGTGCCGGTCACATGCCTAATTTTGGGTCATGATAAATTTGGTATCAGAGCGCTAGGTTTTACCTTTCGGAGTGTAGGATGACCTTGGTATGATGAAGTAGGTGGCTTAAGCAGAGTAACGTAGCGTGTGTATGTTCCGCGGTATACTTACGACGCGGTACTCCGCCTAAGTGACCTTATGACTTATTGATTGAAATTCCTCCCGTGATTATATACATCCTTGTGATTCGATTTCTGTGTCCTTATCGAATCTTGTTTCAATTTCCAGCCTTTATGCCTCCGAAGACTACGAGGGCACAGAGAGCGGCCGCGAGGGCCGAGATCAGAGTTAACTCGTCTGAGACGAGAACTGACCAGGGCGGTACACCTGTTGTACCGGAGCAGATTGCTATGCTTGGGGCTGGTATGCAAGACTTGTGCCAGATGATGGGGTCTTTAGTTGAGGCCATTCGAGCGCAGGAGCAGGCAGTTGTTCCACCCGTTGCGGGGACCGTGATGGTACATACTGTTCCGGCTGTCGCAGCTACAACTCCGAAGGTTACCACCGTGTCACTGTCAGAGTTCATGAGGCTGAGGCCTCCGGTTTTCATTGGCACAGATGCAGCTGAGGATCCGCAGTCGTTTATCGACCAGATGGCCAGGATTTGTCGTTCGCTCTGATGCTCTGACGCGAGATGGGTAGAGTTCGTGAGCTTCCGTTTGGAGGGTCTGGCCCAGAAGTGGTGTGAGTCCTTGAAGAGGGGCAGAGCCGCAGGTCTTGCTCCTATGACCCAGGCTGAGTTCGTGACGGTGTTTCTCGCGTGTTTTCTTTCACCGAGCGTTAGGGATGCTCGAGCGCGCAGATTCGAGTCGTTACGCCAGACTCCGGGGATGACGGTGGCGGAGTACAATGTGCTGTTTACCGAGCTGTCTGTGTATGCTCCATATTTGGTAGCTACTGAGGAGATGAGGGCGAAGAGGTTTGTTCGAGGCTTGCTTACCCAGTTGTTCCTCGCTATCAGCATACAACATTGTGACACGTATGCGACAACGGTGGATGCAGCCCTTTTGGTTGAGGAGCGTCTTTCGGAGGCGTCGATTGTTTCGGAACCGAAAAGGGTTCGTACAGATGTATCAGCATGGAGATAGAGGTTTGGACGCCGCGACAGAGTTCCTTCAGACTCGGGGGGTAGCAGAGACGTGGGACAGGGCCAGTTATTTAGCTCTTATCCCCAGAAGGGTCAGCGGTCGTCTTATGGGTGCTATAGGTGTGGCCGTATATATCCCTTTGTTAGGGATTATACCATGATACACCAGCGAGGGGCATCCATACCCCAGGTTACCTTACCACCTTCTCCGCCTCAGAGAGCGTTGCCTCTTATGCCTGTTGTTGCCCCGCGTCAGACTCCTGCTCAGAGAGGTCGTGGTCGCGGTGGTTTTATGCCGAGAGGATGAGGTAGCAGAGGTAGAGGTCAGCCAATCGCCGGTAGAGGGCAGGCTCAGGTGTTTGCCTTGACTCATTAGGATGCGTAGGCGTCCAATGCAGTGGTTACATGTACTCTTTCTGTATGTTCTTTTGATGCACACGTCTTTTTTGATCCGGGATCTACGCATTTGTATATTTCTACGCACTTCGTGCCGAGGTTAGGCCGAGAGTCGTGTTTGCTAGATCAGCCGCTTATCGTGACTACTCCTGTTGGCGAGTTGTTTGTTTCGCGACACGTGTTCCGGTCGTGTGCTTTCGGTATAGGAGATAGAGATTTGTCCGTCGATTTGATCCTTCTTGAGATGTTGGACTTCGACGTTCTCCTGGGTATGGACTGGTTAGCTACTTGCTATGCGTCCATGGACTACCGAGAGAAGACAGTTAGGTTTTGTTTTCCCGATGAGTCAGTGTTTGTTGTGCAGGGAGACCGTGGTGCCGCCTCTCACAGTTTGATTTCTGTCCTTTGCGCTAGTCGGCTTTTGAGGAGAGGATGTCAGGGATTCTTGGCTTTCATTCATGATACTGGAGCCACAGTGGAGTTATTGGACCGGGTTCCTACCGTGCGAGAGTTTCCCGACGTTTTTCTACATGAGTTACCTGGGTTGCCGCCAGAGCGCGATATTGAGTTTTGCATTGATCTGATTCCCGGCGCGGAGCCTTTTTCTATACCGCCTTATCGGATGGCTCCGGCGGAGCTTAGAGAGCTTAAAAATCAATTGCAAGATTTGATTGATAGGGGACTTATGCGTCCGAGTGTTTCGCCGTGGGGAGCTCCTGTTCTGTTCGTCAAGAAGAAGGACGGCAGTTTGAGATTGTGTATGGATTATCGTCAATTGAACCGAGTTACGGTGCGGAATATGTATCCTTTACCTCGCATTGACGATTTATTTGATCAGCTCCAGGGTGCAAAACATTTTTCTAAGATTGATTTGCGTTCGGGTTATCATCAGTTGCGGGTTCGGAATGATGACATTCCGAAGACTGCTTTTCGTACGCGCTATGGGCATTATGAGTTTTTGGTGATGTCGTTCGGAATCACCAATGCGCCAGCAACGTTCATGGATCTGATGAACCAGATTTTCAGGCCATTCCTCGATCAGTTCATTATTGTGTTTATTGATGGCATTTTGGTCTACTCTAGGAGTCGTGAGGAGCATGAGCAGCACTTGAGGATTGCTTTGCAGACATTGAGAGAGCACTAGCTATATGCTAAATTCTCAAAGTGCGCATTTTGGCTTGATAGAGTTGATTTCCTCGGTCATGTGGTGACTGGAGATGGTATTCTTGTGGACCCGAGGAAGATCGAGGCTGTGCAGCTTTGGCCCAGACCTGTATCTGTGACTGAGGTCCGCAGCATTTTAGGCTTAGCTGGTTATTATCGCCGTTTCGTGTAGGATTTTTCGAGTATCGCGGCAACGCTGACTGGACGGACCCGGAAGGGGGTTCCTTTTCTTTGGACTGATGCGTGCGAGCGGAGTTTTCAGCAGTTGAACACTCGGTTGACGATGGCACCAGTTCTATCTTTGCCTTCTGGATCGGGCGGCTATGTTGTTTACTGTGATGCTTCTCGAGTAAGGCTCGGTTGTGTACTAATGCAGCATGATAGAGTAATTGCTTATGCTTCTAGGCAGCTGAAGAAGCACGAGCAGAATTACCCCACTCACGATCTTGAGATGGCCGCGGTGGTCTTTGCGTTGAAGATTTGGAGACACTACTTGTACGGGGAGTCGTGTCAGATCTTCACGGATCACAAGAGCTTGAAGTATATCTTTCAGCAGCGGGATCTAAATCTGAGACAACGCCGTTGGATGGAGCTAGTGAAGGATTATGATTGTGAGATCCTTTATCACCCGAGTAAGGCAAATGTGGTAGCTGATGCTTTGAGTCGTAGGCCCGGGGGTAGCTTGTCCCAGTTGAGCGTAGTTCAGCGACAGTCTTCTTCAGATTTGCAGATCTTATGCGATGGTAAAGTGCAGTTTGAGTTCACTTCAACTGGGGGACAGCTTGCTCATGTCCACGCCCGTCCACTACTACTTGATCGTATCCGTGAGGTGCAGCCCAGTGATGCCCGTTTGTCTGAGATTCTTGAACTTGTTCGGCAGGGTACAGTTTTGGAGTTCGTGATTGATGACCAGGGTGTGCTACGATACGGGACTCGCTTGTGTGTACCAGATGCTGATGGGTTGAAACGTGAGATCCTAGAGCAGGAACATCCGTCAGCCTTTAACATTCATCCAGGTTCCACCAAGATTACCATGACTTGATAGACTTTTACTGGTGGGAAGGGATGAAGTGCGATGTTTCGGACTTCGTTTCGAGGTGCCTGACTTGTCAGCAAGTCAAGGCTAAGCATCAGAGACCGTATGGAGAGTTGCAACCTTTACCCGTTCCAGAGTGGAAATGGAAGCAGATTTCCATGGACTTCATTGTGGGTCTACCCAGGAACAGTCGAGGGTATGACTCCGTTTGGGTGATTTTTGACCGGTTGACTAAAGCGGCTCACTTCCTTCCAGTGAGGACCACTTTCGGTTATGCTCAGTTGTACATAGATGAGATTGTGCGTTTGCACGGCGTTCCCACATGCATAGTATCCGACAGAGGCTCCCAGTTTACTAGCCGTCTTTGGCAGAACCTTCAGAAAGTTTTGGGTACCTGGTTGAGATTTAGCACCGCTTTTCATCCACAGACCGATGGTCAGTCGGAGTGGACTATATAGACTTTGGAGGATAGGCTTCGTGCGTGTGTGCTTGATTTTGGTGGCAGTTGGGATCGTCACTTGCCGTTGATTGAATTCTCCTACAATAACAGTTATTAGGAGACGATTCAGATGGCGCCTTTTGAGGCTTTGTATGGTAAGAAGTGTCGATCGCCAGTCTGTTGGACCGAACTCGGTAAGAGTAGGGTTTTGGGACCCCATCTAGTTCAGGAGACTACGGAGAAGATCCAACTGATTCAGGACAGGATGAGAGCAGCCCAGTGCAGGCAAAAGTCTTATGCCGACCGTCGTCGTCGCAGACTTGAGTTCGCAGTGGGGGATCATGTATTCCTGAGGATTTTTCCGATGAAGGGCGTTATGAGATTTGGGAGGAGAAGGAAGCTCAGTCCCAGATTTGTAGGTCCTTTCGAGATCCTTGAGCGAGTGGGTTCTGTTGCTTATCGTTTGGCGCCCCCGCCTAGTTTTCCGAATGTTCACCCCATTTTCCATGTGTCGATGCTTCATAGATACCTTCATGTCCTTCTCACATGATTCAGCACTAGACTGTTCAGCTTGAGCGCGATCTTTCGTTCACCGAGCAGCCGGTAGTTATATTGGATCGGCAGGTGAAGAAACTTCGGTCAAAGGTTTTGCCATCTGTGAAGGTTCTTTGGCGTGGCCCTACTAGTGAGGAGATCACTTGGGAGGCCGAGAGCGAGATGCGGAAGAAATTCCCTCATATCTTCGAAGGTACGCATAGTTAAATTTTAATTCGGGGACCGAATTTGTTTAGGGGGGAGATTATAACATTTTAGAAATCGTTATGCGAATTTTTCCGTTTTAGGGTAAAATAGTCGGTGTTTTCCGTTTTAACCCGAATGTGATCAAATTTCGGTATGGACTTGACTGCACCTAGTTTAACTAGAATAGTGCTAGTTTGCGGGCTTTGGGGGTCATTTGAAAATCTTGGTTCACATAGATTTTTTCTCTAATTAAAATATTATTTTAAGTTGTTAATTATGCACTTAATTAGTGGTAATTACAATTTTGCCGAAATTTCAAGAAAGAAAACTAAAGTTAAAGATTTTACTTGAGATTTTCCGAATGTTTTAATAATGTTTTTTTCTCCACTTATCCATTTTTGGGTGGTTTAGATTTCTGGGTTTCGGCTTACTTAAATTACGTACGCCTGTAGACGTTACGTGGTTTAAGTGCCGGTCACGTGTCTAATTTTGGGTCGTGACAATATTAGTTAATGTAAATTAATATATCAAATATATAATTATAAATTAAATCATTAAATCAATACTTGATTTAATATCCGGCTATATCTCATATGACCGACTAATATTCTTTTTATCAACTTATTGAATCAACACTTGATTTGATAACCCGGCTATATCTCATATAACCGACCGATATTGTATCAACTTATCGAATCGACATTTGATTCGATAACCCGGCTATATCTCATATAACCGATCGATATCAAAATCACGAGAATAGAATACGGTATCACATACTCGTATTAATCTCGGTCCCGCACATATCACATATGTGCTCTTACTTCGTTTTGCCTGAGCCAGTAAACCTCTGTGTAGGACTCTAAACATTCGTCAATATGTCGGCAGTAGGTGGTGATCATAGCAGGCACCCACAAGCCGTCAGCGGTACTAGCTGGATGTAACGGCTACCCGGGTATTGAGCGATCAGAAGATCAACAAGCAAGCCTGCTCTTACTCCTGTAAAGCCTGTCAGTAACACTACCGTACAGTCCGGTCTTTTCGTTTGATATGTCGCATATCTAGTCTAGGGGTGGTAAACGTCAGACCCCAGTAATCGATAAGTCGTGTCGATGTGAGGCTCATAACGGGTCGAGAAACTACTGATATCACTTACCAGTAGATCTCCGTATCAGCCATGGCCAGGGATTTTCTGTTATAGCCAATCGAGCACAGCGCAACATCGACCCCCAATACCGGGAGAGAGGAATCCATTCCTATCGCTCATTGCCTCCATGTGATTCGGGATTGTACCCAAAATCCACCGTTTTGCACATTCTCTTGAACGTGGTAAGGTGGAAATCACACAAGACTCTATGACGATCTTGGGTCTACAGACTAACCTGTACCAGTGTCACTTGAGAACTGCTGTCTAACAATAGGTATAATACCAACTAGGAGTTCTCGGCGAGTCCGTTCAGTGTACCCAGTCTTCACTGAGCACCCGTATACCATCTTTGATGTCAAACACCAATGGATATGGGATCATCCATCGCCCACCATATGGGTCAAGAAGCGTATATGATAGTCTACTCTGGAATATCGATACCCTGTCTCGATACACCCTCGACTAGGAACAATTATAGGATGTACTTGTGGACTACCCTGGCCCTACTAGTATGATTTCCATCATAGTCCTAGTAGTCAAGTACACATCCTAAGAACTTTATCAACATGTGAGAGCAAGTTATTATCACAATACAAATTTACATGTTGAGACAAAGAGCAACCAGATAGCATACTATCATGTCGAGCAAGAAAGTCCTCTCTATATATATCCAAGCATCAACTATAATATACATCACATGTACAATAATGGCCTCTAGGGAATACATATACCTAACACCTCATTTCTCAAGGTGTCTAACGGGTCGGCCCGTCCGCGGGCCAGCTCGGCCCGAAAATGGCCCGACCCGGCCCGGTCCGAGCGCCACGTGGTAGGCTCGGGCCGGCCCGACCAAGGCCAAGGCCAAAGCCCTGGGACAGGCTGGGCTAGCCGTTGGCGGCCCGACGACTTGGCTCAACAATGGCCCGAGCCCAGCCCGACCAAATTCAAACTTGAATTTGGCCTTGGGGGGTGGTTTGGGGGTAGGGCCGGTCAAATTCTTCGGATGGATTTTTTTTAATGGGGGTAGGTTTTTTAATAAAGAGAGGAAATTTGAATTAAAGTGAGGGTTGTAAAATTATTTAAAACTCGCTCACTCAAAATTATATATTTTTATACCCCTAATCCAAAACTCTATAAATACCTATCTACACTTCTCATTCTTCTCATAATCCACAACAACAAAATTTTCAATCTCCCAACCGCTCTCTTTAATTTCCGAGAAGTTTACTATTAAAATTGGAATCACGCAATTTTCATTTCAGCAGTCTCAATCTTCACTTCAGTTTCACTAATTTGATTCTGCTATTTGGAATCAGGGTTTTTTTTTGTATTGATTATATATTTTTCTCGTATATTTTTTATCATCTCATTTTCTCTCTTACTAATATTTTTAATTAAGAATGTCAGGTTCATATTCACATGGTAACAGGGGTGCTTCATCTTCATGGAGACGTTTATTTCAAATCGATATGGATTCACAAGAGAGACAGATATTAACCAATATGCTGCAATCTAATTTTGATTCTTATTCTCTTAACTATGAATCTTCTAATTATGAGATCCCTGCCGTGTCGCAAAGTAATGTTCCTGAAGAAGTTCCTGCTCCTACCGTTCTTAAAGCAAGAGCTTCTTCCCCTAAAGATAAAAGAGCTAAAACTTCTGATATTTGGAAGCATTTTGTAGTACAAACAGTTGCAGGTAAAGGTGAGCGGGCAGTTTGCACTCATTGCCAAGCAGATTTTACTTGTGCCACTTCAGGTGGAACTACCCATCTAAAAAGATATTTAATCAAACACGAAAAAGCTGATTCTCGGTAGACGACTCTAAGTATGTCATCTAACTCTTTAACTAGTATTTCTGATTCGCAACATACTAATAGAAGAGAACTTGTAAAATATGTCATACATGCTGAGCAACTATTTGGTTTTGCAGAAAGCGAAAAATTTGATAGATTAGTAAAAAATGTATATAATCCAGTATTTCAAAGAGTACCCAGAACAAAACTTAGAAGTGATGTTTTAAAAAAATTTCATGATGGTAAAACCAATTTAATTAATATTTTTGCAAATCTTAAGAGTAAAATTGCATTAACTTCTGATTTTTGGACTACAAAATAGGGTGTGAGTTATATTTGTGTTACTGCACATTTCATTGATAATGATTGGTTTTTCAAAAATTGAGCATCCACATATTGGAAATAATATAAGTAATTGTATTTTGACTACTGTACGTGAATATAATAGTCAAAATAAAATATTTTCTGTTAGTTTTGATAATGCTACTAATAATAATTCTGCTATAGCAATTTTAAAAAATAATTTAAATCCTGTTTTTATTTGCATGAATTGTATGCCATGTATGAAGCACAATACGGTCAAAATAGAATTTCTTCTTTATCTTCCTTTTCACAACAAACTTCCAAAAAAGGAATATTTCAGTCTTTGCAGTAAAAAAATAAAGAACAACCGTTTCTACTTCTACTTATAATGAGCTTACAATGTATTTGCAAACTGATTTCAGTAATTTTCTCACCGCGGATCAAATAAATAATATTGATATTTTGGATTGCTGGAAAACACATAGACACATGTATCCCATGCTTTCTGCCATGACTCGTGATTTACTAACTCCGGTGTCCACAGTAGTTTCGGAGTCTATTTTTAGTGCAGGTAACAGGGTTCTGAGCAACAAGAGAGCGAGATTGTCAGATGACGTATTGGGGATCGTAGTGTGCCAAAAATATTGGTTCAATATAAAAGCTAGACAACAACACGTTAAGAGTATTGAAAACTTCGACACCGATGAAGAGTAAAGACCGATAAGAGTTAACCAGTTAGTTTTTTTTATTGATTTGTATTTTAAATTTTTTTGGCAATTATATGAGGGTTAAGATTTGCCAACTTATATCCCCTCTTAAAATATTTTTTAATTAATAAAATATCTAGGTTTGCACCTGGACCTACACGAAATTCGGGTTAATAAAATTTCCAATTTTTTTTCATAAAAATAAAAACCTACTTTAAATTTTTTAAAAAAAAGTTTAATTTTTTAAAACGGGCTGGCCCGTTTTGGCCTACTCGACGGCCCGAGCCCAGCCCGAACCAAGCCCGATAGACACCCTAACTCGTTTTTCCCATCTTAACAACGCCAAAGTTGCTGGTTTTGTAAGTTGAGGAGAATTCTCTCGATGGGGTCACATGATAGGATGCTCCGGTGTCCACCACCCAATCTATGAAAGTGTTTCTTAGCACCACCACAAGGTTTATACCGGCATCATGCATAAAATTTTAAATTTTTTGGGGTGCTAAACTACACTAATCTAGAATCTTAACTAGAGTATTAGGGTTTATATGATAAGCAAGTAAGTTCTATGCTAAGTGAAAGAAACTACAACATTTGTAGACCAAGTCCTTCACTTCTATAGCTCCGGGTAGTAGTCCCTAGGACTCCTCTTAGCTCCACTTTAAGAAGAGATCGAGCTTACTTCGCGATCTTCATGTCGAAAATGATCCACCTTGAAGCTTCTCTAATTCAAGCTACCTCTTCATTAATCAAGTATTAGTGAAGTAAACAACCTATACTTATGGGCTAAATGAGTGTAGGTTGATGAAGTAGGCGTTTTAGCTCACTTGGAATTTTCTCAAGCCTTAGGGTTCACAACTCATGTGAGGGTTAGGTCTTGGAGGAAGATGAAGAAGAGAAAATGAGGAGAGCCTGAAGGAAAAAAGCTAAGGCTAAAAACAAGTGAAGAATGGCTTACAGTTATCCTCACTTATTGAAGCATGAATATCTTTTTAATATAATATATAACCATGCTTCAATAGTGATGGAAAATGAATAAACAAATGTTAAAGCCATGCTTCAGCCATACTACAAATATCTCCCCGTTTTCCACCTCATGTTTCTATTTTCTAAAAATAGAAAATCCAAATATATATATATATATATATATATATCACACACACACACATATTGTAAGTCGATGTCGTGCACCCCGCGGGTTCGCGGGGAGGCGGAATATTCAAAAACTATTTTTCAAAGCTCGCAACACCGACTTGAACTCCAGGATCGATACTAAACCCTAACTAGCTGACTTGCAAGAGGTTAACTACTCGGAAAGAAGTGCTATACCTCACGATACCAAGTCATTCAGGTTTTCTTTGCTGTCCTCCACCTCGTCGTCTGCTCCAAGGATCGAAACGGATCGGGCAATCTCGACGGCCTCCTCGAGTCAAAGATGATCCATCCGAGAGTCTATAGTCCGAGATCCTATCTCGAATCTGAGATAACTGCGGCTTCTAGTTCGCTAAACTAGAAGTCGTAGATGGTGTAGAGTGAGAAGACGGAGTAGTTTGTCTCTTGGAACCCTAGGATTCTCAACACATGAGAGCTTTTAGGGGTTGATGAAGAAGAAGATCACATGAGAAAATGAGAGAGGAGAAGAGAGTTGGATGAAGCTTGACTTCTCATTTGTGATGAATAATGAACCATAAAGATAATTGATGAGATAATATCTCACAAATATCAACCATGGCTCACAAATATCTATTTTGTCAAGTGATGAGTCATTGCTCATCCAAAAAATATCTCCACCTCATTATTCTTTAATCCATAAAAGAAAAAGAAACAAGAAACCCTAATGAGGTGTTCCTTCTAGAAGCTTTTCCGAGAAATTACGAGAATGCCCCTCATCCGTATATACATATCCGCATCCGTATTCCGAAGAACATGAATACAAAGAAACGAATATAATCCATCAATATAAAACTAGGATCCGGCTTAAACTAAAGCCCACTAGTATTATCCGCCCGATCATCATACGTGTACAAGTACACGTAAGTGATCGAAGCCCTGTCATAAAACCATATGACCTCTACACCTTTTGCCCGGTGCAGGGAAACTCTCTGTGTGGGACTCTAAAGACCCGGCATTACGCTGGCAGTGGGTTTAACCACAAGCCGCAAGCAGTACTAGCTACACGTAACGGCTACCCAGGTATGTGTCGATAAGAAGGCCGATGAACCAACTCATCCGAACTCCTACTGAGCCTATCTGTGACAATCTCCGTATAGTCCGGTCTGTTTGTCTAAGAGTATCGCATATCGGGCCTAGGGGGCGGTAATCGTCAGACCCGAAATAGCGCAATAATTCATGTCGGAGTGTAGCCCAAAACACCCTGAGAAACTACTGGAGTACCTACCAGTAAATCTCGCTTGCCTTGGCCAAGAATTTTGTGTAATGGCCTTCCGAACACAGCGCGATATCAACCCCCATACCGGGAGAGACGAATCCTATTTAACCGCCACTGCCTCTAAGTACTTCGGGACTGCACCCAACTACTGCCTGTTTGCATGGCTCCTTTGAGCCATGGTAGGATAGTAATCAAAGTACAGCGGGAACACACTCGAGGCGAAGTAGCAGTGTCAAGTCGACGGACTAAACTGTACTCATGTCACCTGGGAACTGCTACCCGACGATAGGTATAATACCCACCAACAGTTTCCGACGAGTCATATCCAGTATACTCATAACGTAATGAGCACCTGCATACTATCTCTAGTACGACGTACTAATGGCTGTGGGACAGACCATCTCCCTTGCTGAGATGAGAAGCGTATACACTAGTCTACTCTGGAGTATCGATGCCCCTGCCTCGATAATCCTACGACTAGGGACCTGTATAGGATGTGCTTATAGACTTCCCAGCCCCCACTAGTGTGACTGCCATCATAACGCTGGTAATCAAGCAAAGATCCTAAGGGCTCTATCAATATGTATAAGCGATATGCTAAAATAAACACATGCATATATTGAGGTAGAAACAAACTAGGTAGCATACTACCATTTCGAGCAAGACTGTTACTATATCCGTGTATATCCCAGGCTTCCATTAAGTAATATACAGGCCAGTATGATACAATAATGGACTCTAGGGCATATATCACTAACAATCTTCCACTTGCACTAAGGCCATATACTGGCATATCGCAGACCCAAGATCTCGAATAGCCTCTCGAACTATGTCTGAGGGATGGCGTCTGTGAGTGGATCTACAGTGCTATTCTCCGTATCTACTCTCCTCATCTCGATCTCCTGGAGATCAACGATCTCCCTGATCAGGTGGTACCGCCTTAAGATATGTCTGGATCTCTGATGGGACCTGGGTTCCTTCCATAAAGCTATAGCGCCGTTTGCTGTCACAATACTAAAGTATTGGACCAACAATGGAAGAAACCACCTGAAGTTCAGTTAAGAACTTCCTCATCCTGACTGCCTCTTTTGCGGCGTCTCATGCAGCGAACTATTCCGTTTCCATCGTCGAGTGTTCAGTCGAAAATATTGTACATTTGATATAACATTTTCCTTACTTTTGTTAAGTGCTTAAAGGTGTTTATTGTAAATATAAAACATATGAGGGTTTATCTGCAAAATATCTATTGTCATATGTTCTATATATTATAATTAACATTATGAAGGAAAATATATGCATATTATATTTATACAATATTTTGATAATTAAAATATGCATATCATATCAAATATCCCTAATCAATATTCTTACAATATAATATGATATAAAATGTTTATGATAATATCTCAATAAAAACAAATATTACTAATATTATTCACTGAGATATTGTGCAAGGTTTAGCTCAGGTCAGGAGATCGAGATATCGAGTGTCGGGAATCAAAAATCTGCCGATGAAGTTAAATAAATCGAAAAATCAATAGTGGCAGAGACTCAGAAAAGATATGAAGATTCCAGACATCAAATAAATCTTTATGTGTTACTATGAAGCAGCCCAAGAATTTTGAAGCAATGATCACACCAAACGGCCGCGGTTCCACGGCCAAAACAAGCCATATGTGGCGGATCTGTGACTGTTATAGGGAATTGGGGTTCTGGATTATTTTGGGTAGGATCCTAAAGACAAGTCACCATATTAGGAAATCACCATATATGGAAAGTCACCATATATGGTAACTAGGTTTTCTTCTTTGAGGGCTATATAAAGGACCGAGGGCTAAAGTTAGAATTCATCACCTTTACACTAAGCAAATCTCCGTCAAAGAATAAGAGATCTACGACATGTCCACCATTCGACGTGATAGGACGACATGAAAATCGACGGAGCATCTACTTCCTACGAGGCAGAGATCGAGAGCAACTTCTTCCTCTTGTAATCTAAATTCGTAGGATTTGTATTTTTGAAGTTAATTAATAAAGGTAGATCATTTTGTTTAATTATTTATTTTCTGTATTTTAATTTTAATCTTATTCTCTATCCTTTCTTCTTCTTCTCATAATATGCGTGAGTAATTCCTAGCTTGCTAGGGTTCGTAGGATTAGGGTAGAACAATGGATGAGAAAATATTTTAACTTCTTTTAAGTTTTATGAAGTTTATAAACTTTGGCAAAAGAATCGTTAACATCCTAATCGGGCGCGCTACCAATTTATTGCTAGTCTCAACCGCGATTTGAGATCAGATTAAAAATTGTTTTGTTAAGGGCTAGACATGAATAGAGATCAATGAAAGGACAAGGGTCAATAGTGTGGAAACCCTAGTTTCTTCCAAGAACCCTAATTCTCATTCATCACTATCAATCTAGTTTTAAATCTATAAATAGATAAAATGAGTAATTTTTATTAGTCATCCATGACTACTAAATCCTAACGATCCCTACAAACCTTCTTCTTATTTATTCTATATTCTTATTTAAACTAGATTTGAAAAATATATATTCTACATCCGCATTTACCATAGATCTAGAATCTATTCTTCACTATTCTCTATTCTCCTTCCGCTTTTCTAATCAACGCGTCTAAAGCAAGATTAAAAGTTCCACGAATCCCTGAGGACGACCCGTACTCATCTCGACTAGTTACGAGTGACACTATTATTGATTGCGGTTATTCTACAAACACTTTTTCACGATCAATCAATTGACGCCGTTGCCGGGGATACGTGTGTAATTTTTTTATTCTTACTATTTGTGTTGAATTCTTATTCGATATATATCATAAAAATAAAACAAAACCGCATCTTGCATATTTAACGATTAGTGTGCGATTTTTGCAAAGGAATCTGGAGTCATTTTAGCGAGGAGATAAAGATTCAGAGACATTCATCTAGACCAAGAGGAGCAAAGGAAGCTACAGTGAAAAAAATTAAACAAAGAACCCCCTAAAATGCGGCGTAACCGCGGCTATTGTGTGCAAACGGCGGCGAAACCGCGACGGTCTTGGGGAGTTCGGCCCTCAAACTTTTTCTGATAACTTTCCTACATCTTTCTCTCTCCTCTGAAAAATCCAATAATAAATTTTCTGTAGGATTCTTTGCAAAATAGCGCCGCTCAAAAATCTTTTTGCGTGTTTTGTTTTGCGGGTTGTTTTTGCATATTTTAATACGGACTTTAAGGAGAAAAGACCAAATTCAGATGAGATGGGGATTTCATCACCCTTTCTTAGCCTCACAAATCACAAAACGAGCATCTGCATCATCATGCATTAATTAAAAAATATTTAGACTAAGACTTTAAGGACCGTCGCGCTCAATAAGGACAGAGGAAGGTCGTGGGTAATCTATCGCTTATCTGTATTACTTTTGTGGTGTCTAAGACAAGTGTGTTTAAGGCAAGTGGCTACTTAATTAGGCCCGCTATTTTCGGTGATTCGTATAGCGGATACCTCCCACTTACCTGGCACTTACCTGGCCACAAGAGTAATAAAGAGATGGTAGAGGATTGATCCTGCGGCTTGTCCTTTGGAAGTCTAGGAGCGGTCTAGTGATTGACCTAGGTGACCTTAGTTTCAGGGTTTGCTTGTGCATTTTGTGATTTGTCGAGTCAACCCTTAAGTCCTACTTTCAAACCAAAACAATCCAACTAGAGCTTAAATTTTTCTCTTTTCACCCTCCTTCCTCTTTTCACCTTCTTATAATGGCAACCCAAATAGAAGAACTCTTGCCGGGCTTTGCTATGCAGAACCAAATATTTCTTGTTTTTGTAATCGCTTCGGTATATCATCCGACTCTACCATGTATTTAAGAGATCAGATAGAGCAAGCGGAAAGAAACAGTTAGCCACTTCACTCCAGGTCCTATCAACCGCATCAAAATTCTACATCTTCTTCTGTTGATACTCCATCTAACACGTGTGAGGGAACTCCTAAACGCATATCCATCGTTGAGTATATAGCAAGGACTAACGACCAAAGTTTCAATCCGGTCAAACTGTTAGGACAACAAACACCACCACTTTCTAAAGAAGATTTTACTACTCGGTTTATGGCGTATATGATGTCTGTTGAAAATCACCAACCAACCAACCAATATCAATATTCTTCTTATCACAATGTTGATCCTACTCCTGCCCAATTTTCACAACCATTCAATTCTTATCATCCCTACCCGACTTTTACACCTTCTCTAGACAGTCCTTCTAATCAGTCATTTAGGAGTTTTACTTATCCACAAGAATTTCAATCTTATGCCGAAACCCCTTACCGACCCATGTCTAGTCTTGAGCAGACAGTAGAAGAATATATGATAGCATCACGCCGCACCAGAAGGGAATTGAAAGAGTGCATGGCCGTCCTCAATAAACAAAACAAACGAGCAACTAGTTTCAAACCAGTTCAAAAATTTTCAAGGTATGATACGGCCATAGGACAAATTAAGAATTTGGGTAGTGAGAGAGAGTGGCACACCCTCCTAATCAAATCTCCCTATCCCAAATTGAAATCCACAACTCTAGTTTCACTAATCTATCAAGTACACCAAATGATTCACCAATTGAAGATATAATGTCTAATGAGTTGTGTGACTTTGTAGTGTTTGATTTACACGATTGTGAAGGATCCATTTCAAGTGAAGCCACACCCAATCCTTGTGATCTCTACACCACCACTCTAGAACCATAATTGATTGAGAACCCTCCTTTTGATGAGGTGTCTGAGAATTTTAACCTTCACTTGATTGAGGAGATTGACACTGGGGATATATTGAATGATGAACCCGAAATTTTGGATGAGTTTTTCCCACCAACTCATCATGTCATTTCACTCCCGTGTGGTCATCATCTCGAGCCTCTAACTATTCTTTCCGAACCCCATATGCGTCTTAAAGTTGATGATAAATGTATAACCGAAAAGCAGAACGAAATACAGCCTTCATTTTCCACATCTGGTTCAGCAATACTCGACACACCAATAAGTTTACCCATTTCATCTCCCACTTTCTTTGATTCTTCTTCTAATCTTCCTTTAATGATAGCGAGTGTTGATGAATCACAATCCGATATTTCGAGTTCGATAATTCTAGAAAGACCACTTGATTTAGACCCCTTTGAGAATAAGGTAGATTGGTTTTTCAAGACTCCTACCTCCATAATTTTTGACAAATCAAGTGTGTTGAATTCTGGCGCGACCCTTATTAATATTGAAACGTTCAATTGGACCATCGATGAAAGTTTCGAAGATATTTTCGCCGACGAACTCGCATTCTTAAATGACACAGATTTTGTGATTAATCAACCTCCACCTAAAGAAGTTGAACCGCCACCCTTTCTTCTTATAAAATACGAGAATGCAAATATTCCACTCATTTCTAATCATTCACATTCCCGTTTTTATCCACCATCATGGTTTCGTCTCTACTGTAGGGTGTTTTTCGTTATCCCATTGAGATGGGAATACGCGCGCGCTTGTCAGGCGCATTACATATTCCCTCTGCCCAGGGGAGACGGGGGTTTATTAATTGTGGGGATCCAAATCTCCGACAGCCGCGGACTAAGCTGCCGTTAATTACCCCTCGCCTTTGGAGCGAGAGAACCTCCGATTGACGGGTCAAACAGGTCATGCGAACTCAATATGCAGTGTTGTGTTTTGAATGGGTTTTGGATATATCGAGAGCCCCGCAGAATTTTTATGGGGGTCCCGCTACCCGGATAGCGGGCTGGGGGTTAAGGGGGCTAGCAGCCCCCTTGCAGGATGCGGGACAGCGTCCCGTTAGAAATTTTTTCTAACAAGGGATGTATTTTTAGTGTGGAGTACATGTAAAATGAGGGGAAAATGGCGTCCAAAGGACGCGTGAACACCAACGCCTCACATGCCTAGCACGCTAGCGCTGGGCGCTAACGCTGGGCACTGGCGCCTCACATGCCCGGCATGTGGGTGCTCGGGCACTGGCGCTAGCGCTTTGGGCGCTAGCGCCCCATGTGCCCGGCACATGGGCGCTCGAGCGCCGATGCTAGAGCTAGCGCCCCACGTACCCGGCATGTGGGCGCTCGGGCGCTCGCGCTTTGGGCGCTAGCGCCCCACGTGCCCGACACGTGGGCGCTCGGGCCTTGGCGCTAGCGTCTCATGTTCCCGGCACGTGAGCGCTTGGGCGCTAGCGAAAGGGAGGGTTTTGTACCCCCCGGAAATAAGTGTTAAACTCCAAAAGAGGATTTTAAGTAGAGTTAAACTCCAAAAGGGCTGGATTAAGAGTTAAACTCCTTTGAGGATTTTAGTCTTGGAGTTGAACTCCCTAAAAATCTTCAGAGGTTCTTCTCTCTTAAGCCTTGGATCCTTCCCAAATAGGATCTTTGGAGATGGGTCTCCTTCCTCCTCTTCTGTTGGCCGGTTCTTGGAGAACAAGAGGGGTGAGATTTTAAAAATCTCTTCTTTTTAAGATCTGATAGAAGATCCAAGCTCCCCTTTATGGGTTTTGTGGTGAAAAACTATTTAGTTTTGGAAAAAGAAGAGTAAAACTCTTGATTTAATTTAAAAGAAAGAATAAGGTTTTGAACCTTGAGGAAGGAGAAGGGGGCACAAAAACCCTAAAGTTTTTAGAGAATGAAAAGTGTATACTTTATTCATCATCATGTTGCCTTATATAGGCTTACACATTTGCATTTGGCCCCTTAGGCTTTACAAAATGGCATTTTGCTCATCTCATGCCTTATGTGCACATTTCTTTTGCACATAAGCCATGGGCTTTACAAAAATTTGGCTTTGTGCCCATTTTTCTTACATCCATGCATAAAAAATTATATCAAAATTATTTATTACGTGATTTTTTATTTCGGCATGGGGGAGGCCGGCCGTGGGGCTCGACTTGGGCATAGGCCCACTTGCTTGGGCTTAGGCCCGCTTACTTGGGGTTGACCTTGACTTTGACTTGGTCAACTGGGGTGCAAATTTTGACCCCAATGAAGTGCCCCTCATTGTTCCCCGCCGAACACAGAGACGCGACTGTGTAGGTCCGTCTTGCCTGAAATTCGGGGCAGATGCTAATTGGTGTTATCCGTCCACCTCTCCGAAGATACCAAGTTGATTTATGACACCATGTATCGAAGGTTTAGACGGATGCGGCCGATGTAGCAGACTTCGTCAGATTCCCTCTCGTCTGAGGGTTCTTTGATTGTGGGGACGCTCTTCCCTGCAGGCACAAGCCCCTGCAGTTAATTACGCTACCGCATCGCGGTAACAACTTTCTCCTTCTTCATATGGTCACTTCGTGTCGTGGGTGTTTGTTTTGTGTTTGGTTGCCCGTGGATTGTATACGGAGACTAAGTTATGTTGTCGCCCATAGGGCGTGGGCTAGTCCAAATCCGTATCTTTCTTAGAATTGGGTTTGGGGTGGTTTGTGTTTAAGGATACTTTAGCCTTATTTGAGGCTAAGATCAACTTAAACGTTTGTTAAGGACACGCTAGTCTAATTCTAGACTAAGATCGACTTAACAGGATCGTTTAGATCCAGCAAGAGAGCAATTGGGCTCTATTGTTTAGTTTAATGACATTGCGGTCGATAATTACGGTCCGCTGTTAGTTTTAAGACATCACGGTCGAGGTTAAGGACATCATAGTCCGTGAGTTTATGGACCTCACAGTCCGGTGTTAGTTTTAAGATATCACGGCCGAGGTTAAGGACATCATAGTCCGTGAGTTTAAGGACCTCACAGTCCGGTGTTAGTTTTAAGACATCACGGTCGAGGTTAAGCACATCATAGTCCGTGGATTTAAGGACTCCACAGTCCGACGTTAGTTTTAAGATATCACGGTCGAGATTAATGACATCATAGTCCATGAGTTTAAGGACCCCACAGTCCGTAGTAATGTGTGGTTGTCGGGACCCGTCACCTCTCTGACGACGTTGAAGGATTACAATGACAGATATCAGAGGAGTAAGAGATGTACTCTCGAACCGGGTGTAAATTGATTAGAAGAGCAGTTAGGCTCAGTTCAATTTAAATTGAGGACTTATGGCCAGAATTGGGCTAAGTCCAGTTAAAAATGTTTAACATTTTCATTTATGTTCTGCCTATTAGGCCTTTATTTAGGCTCTGCCCTTTTAATAATGCAAAGCATTGGGCTCTGACATTTTGTCTGGAATTAAATGCATAGCATTTATCAGAACAAAGTATGTTCTGACAGCGCGCCACGTGGCGCGTCAGACGCTTTGCGCCAATTAAAGAGCGCATTGCGCTAGCGCCCATGAGGGTGACACGTGTCGCTTAGAGTTAAGCGCTGGCTTGTTAGCACACTACGCTTTATAAGTGCGCTGTGCCAGTTTATGGGTGCGCCAGTGAGTGACACGTGGCGTGCTTGGCGCTGTGCGCCAGTCCAAGAGCGTAGTGCGCTATTTTTAGAAGTGCAAAGCACAAACTGTTCTGTAGTTGACACGTGGCGTGTTTTGACGCTGTGCGCCAGTCCAATAAGCGTAAAGGCGCAATTCAAGAGTGCAAAGCACTATCCAATAGCGCAGAGCGCATTTTGATCAATTTAAGATCAAAGAACAAGTTTTTTGTTCCTCAAAAGAGGCCTTGCCTCAAGATCCAAGAACCAAGGTCCCTATTCTCATCAAAAGGCTCTGCCTTTATAGATCAAAAGATCTGTCGATGAAGTAAAGTACTTCTTTAAATCTTTTGTAATTAGATCTTTTTTGATCTTTTTCTTTTTTATTGAAGACATTGATCTTGTTCTTAGATCTCTAATCTTTTTAGAAGATGGTTCTTCTGTTTTTAATGAGATGATTTCATCTCCGTTTTTTCAAGAATATAATTCTTTACCTTTAAAGATGAAGAAAATGATCTTCTTTCTTCAAAGGCTTGCATTTCTTTCTCTTTGAGTTTTTTCTCAAAATTTGCAGAGGGTTTTTTCTATATCTTCTGTGTGTTTTTAGACTTGAAGTCTAGGGGCCTTAATATAGGGCCAAATGATTTGTTGAATCAGTTGAAGAGATCTTTCTCTGATTGATTTGGGAATATTTCCCACCGTTGGATCTTTGATTCTAAGGCTTCTGTTTTACAGAAGATAATTTTCTTGTTTAATAAGATTGGAAAGATCTTTCTATAACAGAATTTTAATTCTGATTAATTAATAATTTATTATTATTAGATATTTTGATCTAACGGTGGGGAATTCTTTTAATTCCAGTGCTGGCGCACCTTGCGCTAGCGCATCTACGTTTGACACGTGGCGTGCAGCGCAACTGCGCTAGCGCGCCCGTGTTTGACACGTGGCGCGCATCGCAGAGCGCTGGATCTGAAGCGTTGCTTCAATATTTAAAATTTGAATTTTGAAACAGAGCTTTGCTCTGATTGGGGTGCACTGCCTAGGGCACAGCGCTCCTGGCGCTGGCGTGTCTACTTTTGACACATGGCGCGCAGCGCGCAGAATCTGAAGCGTTGCTTCAATTTTTGAATTTTGAAATCTTGGAATTTGAACAGAGCTTTGCTCTGATTGGGGAAAGAAGAAGCGTCGCTTCATTTCAAATCTTGGAATTTGAACAGAACTTCGCTCTGATTGGGGAAACAAATGCCCCCCACCGTTGTACTTGCGTGGCCCACACGTGAGCGCAGCGGTGGAAACATCTGAGCCCTTGGATTAACTCAGAAGTTGAAGATACGTCTTAGCGCCTATAAATAGGACCTTTGGTCCTCTAGATGATTATCATCCTCTTTGAGAATTTTGTTCAGTGCACAGCTCTTCTGTTTGAGAATTTCTCAAAAGTAGAAAAGAAACTCTTTCCAAACTTACGTAAAATTTTAATAAATCGTAATGAGTTAGGGTTTTACCTATTAACAGAGCCTTGCTCTTAATAGATCTTTGATCTTCAGAAAACCCATTTAGGGTTTCACTAGCAGAGCTTTGCTCCATAGGTCTAAAGAGATCTAAAGAGAACCCCATTGGGGTTCCATTAATAGAGCTCTGCTCTCTAAAAGGATTTTACTTATGATTTCTTATTTCATTAATGGAGCTTTGCTCCTTTCAAATCATATAGAAGAACTCTTAAGAGTTTTTCATGGATCTTGAAGATTAAAAATGAAATTTTATTTTTGATGAATTATATCATCTTTTCAGAGCAAGGCTCTCAATGTTCTCGGGGGATTTCTTTAAATTCCCTTCATAATTGATTTTGACAGGTGTCACTCCTGTCTGTAGAGCATTGCTCTCGAGGAGTTTAACTCCCTGTGCCTGTTTTTAATAAGAATTCGCTTAATCAGTCTGTCCGCTAATTTTGTTGATTTTCTTTTTCAGGAGTAATGGACGCTCACATGTATGATCTCGACGAGATTATCTCCTACGGAGACATCCGCTCACTCGGCCGTTCTCAGAATCGAGAATTCACAAACGCCGAGTGTGCCGAAATTATGATCCGCTTTGACGCATATAATGGTCGACTGCTTCCTCGACGCTCCTCTCTCCTGAAGCTTATTGTGGGAGCGATCTGGGAAGCGCTTCCTCTATTCTGTACCAGCGTGCCGCTTAGTGCATTGGATGCCGCCGAGGATAAGGTGCATTCGGTGTATCTGATGAGCCTAATCTCGAAGAGAAGGTGAGACAATCTTATCGATCTCCTGCATCAGGCTTTTCAACAATCGACCATACTTGCTGCCTATCGGAGGGTGGAGGACATCCGTGAGGATCCCAACGCTTGCGATCGTGAAAGAAAGCATACTCGGATGGTTCGGAATGCCTGCAAGATTCTGGACAAAGTTACTTTTGAGTTCCTCAATCCATGCCCCGGATCTGAGGTTTTGCCATTGTAATTGTTTGGATAATGTTTTTGTTTACTGCTTTCATAATTGTAAGAACTTTTTCGCAGTATGAATGGCAAGTTTCTCATTTCAGCTTGTTTTATTTTACATACTAAATCTTTTGCGCATGCATGAACGGGTATGCCTTGAACGCTTAATTAAATGCGAATCGAATGTTCTCCTTGTCGCTTTCTTCTCCTTGCTGTGTTGCTTACCATGTGACTTTAGCAAGTGCGGTCTGTAGATAGCATATAGCTGCCAATCTTGGATTCTTTGTAAAATAGTGATGGCTTAGAAAACATGGTTAGAACCTGTCACCTAAGACTTTTCAACTTTATGAGCCCTGAGGGTCTCATAAAGAATTTTCTCCCTACCGGTTGAGAGGATCCCGTAGGTGCAATTTCTCCTTAAGAATCGTGAGGATTCCTAAGTGTGTCTTCTCTTGAAAGTCGTAAGGATCTCCCAAGAGAATTTACTCCCTTACGAGTCGTGAGGACCCGCAAGTGATGGATGAAGTTGTTATTATCCATATTTCACGGAGTCAGGAGTTGTTCTGGATGTTTCCCACGGGTTCACTGCCGTGTTCTGCGAGGACCAAGCTCCGCTCTGGACGTTTTCCAGGATACCGTAGTTTAAAGACATCGCGGTCGAGGTTAAGGACATCATAGTCCGTGGATTTAAGGATTCCACAGTCCAATGTTAGTTTTAAGACATCACGGTCGAGGTTAAGGACATCATAGTCCGTGGATTTAAGGACCCCACAGTCCGTGAAATGTGTGGTTGTCAGGACCCGTCACCTCTTTGAAGTTGTTGAGGAATTACAACGATAAATATCAAAGGAGTGAAGAGATGTACCCTTGAACCAAGGTAAAATTAGTTTAAGGACATTACGGTCCATTGTTAGTTTTAAGACATCACGGTCGAGGTTAAGGATATCATAGTCCGTGAGTTTAAGGACCCCACAGTCTAATATTTTAAGTGTTAATATCAACCAATCTCAAGAGTATTCTCGAATCTAAGGTTATCGTCCACGGGTAAGGAATCACGAGCCCAAAATAGCGGGATTTCAATTGTTATTGAAGTATTCCAAATCCAACAGGCTATCATCCATGGGCTTGAAAATATGGGCCCTCATTCGTGAATTCGTGGTGTACCGTTTCAGCCTGATATCACAGCAACATGATTTGTACCGTTTCGGCCCGGTGCCACAGCAACATAATTATACCGTTTCAGCCTGGTACCACAGTAATATGATTTGTAGTAATGGGACACATGAGATTCCGTTAGATTCATACTTAAACTATCCCCAACACCCTATGTATATAAGTTTATAATTAATGTTACGAATATAGATCGAATCCATAAATACAAAAGGTGATGTATGATATCAAGTTTTCGAGATTGAGTTCATGTAGTCATATCAAGTGCAAGTCATGCTAATTAGATTCATGGTTCGAGTCAAGTTGGTTTAAGTGTGCATATTGGGTTCAAGTATTCATGATTGAGTCGTATCAAGATCAAGTCAATTCTAACATGTAATGGTTTAATCACAAGTCATATAGATAAAAATAAATAAGCAATCACAGAATATGATATGAGATAAATATACAAGTAACGTCCAAAAGTAATGTTGTAAATATGTGATATGTACGACTAGTTAATCAAGTCAATTGAAGTCGGAAATATAAACGAAAATATGGCCTTAAATATTATACACATGTGAGTTCCGGTATCGTCTAAATATGACTACCGGTTTAGAAAATATATATGTTTTCGTATCGTCGCGCAAAACAGATCAGAATATGTTCAGCACCTTCACACATTTTTAAAATATAGTTTGAGTCAATTTCTATCAGGTTTCAGATTAAGAAGATTATTAGAAAATTATAGGTATTTCGATATACTTATTAAGATTCACGCGATTTGGATTTCTGAAATTCTAGTTATGATCATTTTAACATCAGCGTTTAAAACAGAAATCCAGATTTCTGGACAACGGCTATATATTATATTGAAAAGTCTATATCGGGCTGTTTCATACGTTTATAAGTAAACCAATATATATAAAATTATAGATCTATCAATTGTGCATCTACCTATCTAAATTTTTTCATGAACGGATATCGGAAGTTCAAGTTATGTTCTATTTAAAAACAGTGTGCGAATTAGGATAGATTCTGTCCAGATTCATCGCTTAATATTGTAACGCAGTTTTCTATATTTTACGTCGGTTTTTAGTAAAAAATTAAAAATAAGAAAATTTAGATTTTTCGATGTAGATATTTGAAATATCTGAAAACAGTTAATTTGAATCAACGATTATTGAGTTATGGTCTCTCGAAAAAAACCCTTAATGACAGTTTTCTGGTTTTTAAAACAGTGGATAAAAAATGATGTAATTCCTAAACCGTTCTGCGGTTTAATCCGAAATTTTTATAGCATGTACAAAAATATATATTCTATCATATGTAAATTTCCCGAAATTTTCAGAAATGGGAATTAATTTATAAATTTTTTTTTTAAAGATAAAGGTATTATAACATCGTATTTGAAAATGATAAATCTATGATATTTATTTACAGCTTTATTTCCTTGTATACAAAAATAAATATAAATAATTAAAATTTCAGCGATAAATAAAATGAATTAAAATATGTGAAGCAAATATATGATCCGGTCATGATTAATCGTTTAAAACAATAATACTTAATATGTTATCAACCATTGCATGCAAGATTTTATAACTAAATATATATGCTTTATTCCAACCATTTTTTAATTTAATAAAAAAGTTTATCATGGGACTAACTAGTTATCTTAAAATTCGGCATGACGAAGGCATGGTAACGGGATGAATTTCAAATAGAAAAAATGAGAAGATGAGGGGACTTACAAGAAGTGTGAGTCGATATACCAACTGGCTCACCGATTCGATTTGGTAGAAAGCGATTTATTTTGGTGAAAATATTATGAGCGGTAACGATACTCGATTCGTTTCGAATCCTAGCGAACGGAAATACTCCAAAAACGCCGGAATTATGATAGCTCTAAGAATGAAGGTAGTTAGATTTTATTTAGGGTTTATCTTTTCTAAATTTTTTGTATATAAAAAAAAGGAAGTGGAAAACAAATAATGATGAAATGCACATAAGAAAAAAAGAGAATTATGATTGAGGTTTTGAAGAAAAAGAATGAGAGTGAGAGAACATCTAATGTTCATCATGATTCTAATTCATGATGGATTTATTTTGAGAGTTTAAAAAAATTGAAAGAGTGACCATTCATTAGGGAGTCTCATGAGAGGATTTAAAAAATGATAAAAATAATTGTAGGACCCAATATTCAAACTTATAACCTATGGAATAATAATGTAAAAGACTTAACCAATGAACTACAAAATTGTTCAAGCACATATTTAATAAGAATTAAATATATGTTGTTGCTTGAAAAGAAAGTGGGCTTTTGGACTCACAGTCTTATAAAAGAAATGAAAATGATATTGGATTTGAGTTAGATCTTGTGTTTAAATTGAAATAAGTTATGATTTAGTTTAAAGAAACGGGTTTGGGAAAAATAGATGAAATAATAAAATAATATATTTAATAGAAAACAAAATATAAAGAAAATACTAAGAATAAACAAATACAATATTTTACTAAACAAAAAAAACACGAAAATATAGTAATATTGAGGTCGTTACAATATATATATATATATATATATATATATATATATATATATGATCCAGCGAGACGTTTTCTAATGTAACACAATAAGACGCACTCTTTAACGATCTACCATCATGTATTTCACCGATCCAAACCGTTCACCGTGATCTGCATATCACGATACTATACATATCAATTTTTATGAGATTCCTATAGCTCTAACACGCACGATCGAAGATATCATTTTCAGACTACCGAGAGACGTTTATTTTTTATTGACTTGATCCCATGTGTTAGAGGTGTAGGAATCTCATGAAAATTGATACGTAGAGTATGCGTGACATGCAGATCACGATGAACGGTCTGGATCGGTAAAATACATGAAGGGTAGGTTGTTATATAGTGCGTCTCATTTGTCTCACATAAGAAAATATCTCACCGGATCATTACCCTATATATACAGAGAGAGAGAGAGAGTGAGAGAGGTGAATCAAAAGCAAACTCAATAGTACTCAACTATTCAAATTGCTAATTGGTAAAACAAAAAATTATTATGAGCGGTGAACTACTTTTATTTTGCAACTATTGGGGTGTACAGTAACAGCAACACCACTATTTCTTTAATTGAATTTTCAAAATATAAAATAAGAAAAACCGCAAGAATGTAAAGCAAAGTGATATTTCAAAAGGGATGAGCTTCCCTTCTGGTTCAGTTGGCATTGGATTTCTTAATGTGAGGTGAGAGGTCACCGGTTAGATCCTTAAAGAGGGTCGCATCCAAAAGAAATAAAAATTTCAATTGATAAGTTTATTTATTTATTACGGAACCACAATGGAAGTTAATTCTTTAGATATAACATGCTAATGATTCTAGTTCAGACATATAACGAACAACTGAATCCATGGAAGTACGAATGCGAGTCAAAATCCTCATGTAATAGTTTCTGGCAATATGATCATAGCCCGGCAGAGGTCGCAAAGGAGGCTATCGATCAAGTTGGCTGAGCAATTCACAATTCACACCCAATGATAGGTTTTGGTGGCAGTTGTATCTTCGGGGGACGCAACAGTTCTCTGTTAGTATCATGAAATATTTTCCCGGTCTGAACCCCGTCACAGTTTTTGAGCGACACTAAACTCGGCTCGTATCCAATGCATAAGCACCGGCACATTAGTCTTTTATAAACAGAAAGATCAGGTCCTTCTCCGATAGAAGTGACCATGCCGTCATAAACCATCACAATACCCTCGTGCACAATCAATATCGTTGCATCATCCAACTCTTTTACACCAAGTAGCTTGCCTATCCACATATCATGAGGCAGCTCAATTGGGTGTCTCAGTTCCCATGCATATCGCTCATCGAGCACCCACACCTCAATACTTGCACCATGATCGACGAATATAGAGAGTATGCAATCTCCTAAGCGTACAAGCCGGAAATTATTTTGATAACAATGTGTCAAACAGGGAACGTTATCCACCGCTACACTCGCCTTCTCACTTTCTACATGGAACGACAATATACTGAATCTGCACGGCCTTTCCCAATAAATCACCCAGTATATCGCACCGACGACGTATAGCATCGAGGTTTTCTGGGGATGTGGATAGAAATTCAAGTCTTTGTATACCTCTCTCCAAGCATGTGAACGACCCAAGGTGCATACTTGGATTGCCCTGTACATCGATGGTGCTCTAGGTTCGTTATTACTCGATGTGGTAGCTATGCAGACGACTTTATATTCTCTAGAGGATGGAGCAAAGCCTAACCCGGCCATGCAACTGCGGATGCCTGTGTCGGCGTGGGTGCACGGAGGCAGCACTACGTATTCAAGTGTGAGGGGATTGCATACCTAAGAAAAAAAACATGAAAATTCAAATTAGCTGAAAATTAAAGTATATATTGCATACATCTCTACGGTGTATATTGGATCTTCTCCCGTATTGAAGGAGAAACTAACGAAAGGATCCACTATGCATGTGTATCCACTGGAATCGAGGCCATTGGATCTTAGACCATCTCTTCGGGTCCCGGAGAGGGATTGAGTCCTGCTAGTATTCTTATAATAGCACCTATGCTATTACAACGAACTGTACAGATTCATCCAAAATAGAAAACAACGGTCGAGATTTGTGTGAAACGGAGGCCTTTGGTATTGATGTATCTTACGTGTTTTGCACGTAGGATGTGAGATCAAGATCCCCTAATAGCACCCCTGCTATTATTTTCTAATAGCAGCGGTACTTGATCTATTGGAGAGTCCCCCGAGTCATTACCATCATAACGCAAATTATATGGGGATTGCAAGGGAAATGTGACAAACTTTCCTATTCGATCCTCAGTTTTACTTGGACTCGGTTTTACTTGGATTTTCAATATGTTCGACCATGTGCCACCTAAATTTAATTGCTTAAATGGGAAAGAATTTGGAAAGGTGGTGTCAAAAGCCTGTCCTATTTTTTAGGCTAGGTATTGGATTTATTTACAAATTTATCATCAATTTAGTTATAAGGAATATATATTTGGATTCTTTTTTCTTTTTTTCACCAATGCATACAATACACACCACACAATACACACCACACCTACTCACACCCCACACACCCCACACCCACACACCCATTGGATCCACGAATTTGTCTTGGGGTGCGCTTGGTGAGAGGTAATATAGATGATAATCCCAGATTATCAAAAAATATTAACACGCTTGATTAGATGTAAAAGATATTTCCGGAAATATAGAATTACCATGATAATCATATGACTCTATTTCATGGTAATCATATTCTTTTCAAAATATATGTCTATCCTAAATTAACACGAAATATTCCCGTCTAACATGAAAATATCTATAACCATCCGCCGCTTGCCTCCCTCGCCACCCGCCGGCCTGTCGTCCCCGCAGTCCATCGGCGGTCTTATGCCAGCCTACCAACCACCAATCGGCCGTTCGCTGCCTGCCGGTTGCCTATCATCGCCAACTGTTCACCGTCCGGCCCGCCACCGATCGACCGTTCATCGCTGGCTTTGCCGCCATCCACCGGCCCTCCTTCAAGTTCGCCGCTGGTCGACGATTGCACATACATATATTATCGGGAATGATTAAAGTATGCTAAGCACGTTAATGTAGGATTTTTTGGAATTAAATTTCCGGTCATTCTATTCTCATGAATTGGAGGATTTCCGGTAATCTTCCATTTCATGTACCAAATGCAATCTTGAAAGCGTTAATTTGTGGCCACTTTCAATTTATCTATCTATCTATATATAGAGGAAGCAAAGAAATGTGACAAATTTTCATATTCTATCTTCATCTTTCCTTAGATTTTCAATATGTTAGACCATGTGACTCCTAAATTTGATTGTTTAAATGGGGAGGAATTTGGAAAACGTGGTGTCAAAAGTCTGTCCTAATTTTCAGGCTAAGTATTGGATTTATTTACAAATTTATCATAAATTTACGTCATAAGAATATATATTTAGAATTTTTTTCTTTTTCTTTTTAACCTATGCTCATAACACACAACACACACACATACATAGGGGATTTACGAATTTGCCTTGAAAGCGTTAATTTGTGACCACTTCCTCTCTTCGGATTCTTGGGATTCGAAACCCGCACTCTCCTCAGGAGGGAAAGTGTGCATATCAGCTGAGTTATTGCTCATTGGTATATATTTGGAATCTTTGGCCGCCTGATATGTCCTTTCTTAATGAAGCCATTTAATTTCATAAAGGGATTAATTCAAAACATTTTAATTTCTAAAAAATGCTCCAAACATCTTAATTTTAGCAATCAACTAATCTCCATATCTTGATAATAATAATAATAATAATAATAATAATAATACCATATTCTTTATATCTTAAAATTATTGATAACATCTTTTTGGATTTAAATTTAGTTTCTTATTTAATGAAACTAGGTTGTAATTAAAAAAAGGCATGTGAATCAGGTAAATAAATGAGTTAAATACACAAAAAGATAGCTAAGTAAAACTTTGTACTTTTTTGGTTTGTTATATTATTATTTATGATTATAGCTTTAAGTTTGTGAACATATTATTTTTTTTATCACTCAACATCTAGCATTATTATCTTTATATTAATTAGAACAACAAACTCTTTAAAATGTTCGTTTATTTAATCTATATTGATCATTGAAACCTGCGCGATTTTTATGCTAGTATAAATTATATGCATAAATAATCGTCCACATTAAACCACTGAAATAAGAAATAATAATCACCTTTTAAATTAAAAATCTACGCATGGCCTAAAATTAAGAACATTAAATATGTCTGAAAATTGTTTTCCACTAGATCCGGCATATTCATCCCAAAGGGGTATTTTATTTGAATACATCCGTCATATGAAAGAAAAAATAGTAATATATAATTTTAAATAAAATTATTTTGCGGTTTAGGAATCGCTTACCATTATAGGCCGCCCTTCATATCTGCAAACTGGGGTGATGCATAGTAAGCCATTGCATGTCGTTGAAGGCAAGAACATAGAACCGGTACTCCAGCCTGGATATTCCTCAATACATTTGGAAAAGCGATTGTGAAGATATATTTTAATGACATGATGCGTATTGGATCCGTGACGTGGCATGCAGATGAATGGTTGCTGATCTTTAGATGGGTCTCCGAGCATCTGTATGGTAAAGTACAATATAGCTTCATGGTTAGAAGAATCCGACGGCGATCGTTGAAAGTGGAGATGGCGAAAGTGTGGCTGGTTTATGACGTCACGCCATTGCTTTGATACGGCCAAGAATCGAATCACGGTTCTTGCGGGGACTCTTAACAGGATCTCGATCACCAGGTCTTGAGGGAGAACTTCGTCACCCCCCTTCTTTGCTCGCTTTTCCATGGGGAAACCTTTTCAAAAGAAGAACGCTTTTGAGAAACGATGTATACTAATTATAGTATATATAAAAGATTTTTCTTATCTCTATTTGTAACAATATAGAGGTTAATATATGATTTTGATTCCTTCTTATCAAAGGTGTAACCACCTCAAATTTAACGGTTAACGAGTTGGACCTGGATTAACTTCGATTGGGCTGCTCCCATTGTTGAGCCCAAAACAATCAAACTCAAGCTCGCTATGTGCAAAGAGAGCCATGATTAAAAACTATGGTAAATTGTCAAAAATCCCCAGGCATGCTTCAAACCTGTGTAAAAATCCCTGGGCCATTTTGCTCTTGTTAATAAAGGCCCAATCAAAACCTCATGTATGCTAGTTTCCCGTAATATCTTAGCAATTGCATATAATATCTAAGCAGTTAAGCGAATATAAGATCTAAATAAAATATACCCTAAGGGTTTTTTTCTCTCAATTTTGAACAGTATTTCCTTCCCAACAATTTCGAAAATTATGTGGGTTTTCAGACATCTCGGCCCGGGTGCTTTTTGACAATTTACTCTAATGATTACAGTTAGGGGTGAAAGCGGGCCGGGTCAGACGAGTTTTTGACAATTTTTGTACCCGATCCGAAATTAAAAACATAAACCCGAAACCCGTCCGAACCAGTCAGACTGCAATGTATTATACCCAAACTCAAAATTTTGGGTTCGGACGGGTTTTTGGGTTTAAGGGAGCAGGTCGGGTCTTATGTTTTTCGGGCTTGGTGTGTTGTAAATTATTAAGATAATCCAAAAGGTAAAATTTATGCCAAATGCTACCACATACACACACTCATAAAATCTACAACATATAAAGAATTGATTTTAAATTATATGTAATAGATTATAACTTAAAAATGTTTTACTAGCCTGCAATTATTTGATAAAACATACTCATTCCCTTTCACAAGTTTGTTTTTGATTTTGAACATATATTAAGAAAATATTGAATTCTCTTAAATTTATTATATTATAAATGTAAATTTCCCATTTTATTTTATCCGTGTTCATTAATTTTTTGATATTTGAATACCCATGAGAATTATTGAGGGTTAGATTAGTAAACGCAGTGCATTGGTAATCAGGATTTCTTCTCGGCATTGCAAAATGACTTATATTTTGATGAGAAAGAAAGAAACAAAAAAGTACCTATTATGAAATGGAGGTAGTGATATTTAATGATATAAAGATAAGGGAAGTTTATTGTTGTGTGGTTGCTTGTATGGAGATATTCGTTAGCCCAAGCCTCCCCCCCTCCTCCTCCTCCTCCTAATAAGAGTTATTCAATTAGCACAAGTTTAATTGTGTGATAAATTAACAAACCAAATTTGCAGGATACCTAAGCTTTCTTTCGGGAATAAAATACACTAATTTACGGTCTTCTACTAAAATGTAGTGCTCGTATAACGGTTTAATACCTCAAATCTTGGTTTCAGAGAAAATGTTTCACAAAGAGATCTTAAAGATAATATTTTAAGATAGATTGTTTTACCAAAAAACTTATTAAGTTTGTTCAAAGCCTATTTGGTTGGAAGAGTTGCAATGGATTAGAGGGTATAAGATTTGAGGCAGGGTACAATTGCATGTGGAATTGTGGATCCCTTGTTTGGTTGAAAGAAGCATAGGAGAGAAGAATTAGGCACAAAAGGCATGCCACATCCCAAAAATAGGATTTTTGCATAGATAAAATATTAAAGAATTGCACTCTTTATCAAACCAACAATCTTTTTATTTTGAGAGCACTCATCAACTGAGAAATATATTCTATGATTCCTTTTTCTTTTCTCACCTACTCCAGACATACAAACAAACACTCGACTTTTAAAAAAGCCATCACTTTAAAAAAACAAAAAACAATCTTATTCCATGTAATCATATAAAAAAAATTGGATTCCTTATAGAAACATTTCAGGATTTAAGATTGCATAGTTTGAAGTTTTGCAACTAAATAGAGGCAGCGAAAAGACCACGCACGATGATGATTAAGAATGTTCCAGTGTAATCCAGTCTTGTTTTATTGAATGCTGGCCACACATGTGACATACCCAAAAACAGTTGGTTGCATCTGGTCAGATATAATCCTTGCCAGAAGCTTAGTGACAAATTCGCAAATTTGGATTTGGAAAATTATTCGGAAAAAATCGGCAGGTATTCGGAAAAGATTCGGAAAATGTTCGGGAAAAATTTCGAGCAAAAAATTAATATATGAGACGCTGAGTTTTGATATTGCGAATTATTCGCTGTTTTTGTGAATTATTTGCTGTTTATTTGAATTATCCGCGAATAATTCATGAAGTGTTCGTCAGCGGCGATTAAATCGGAGAATTAATCTGTCGATCAAAAATTCACAAATTATTCACGAATTCGCTGAATCATTCACGAATTTACGTGAGTATGGCCAGAAGACAGATCTCATAAATAGCAGCATAAGACTCAGACTCCTCATATGCTGCTGCTGCTGCGCCGCCTCCGCCCCGTCATACAGCATCTTGCAGGTCACCTCCGCCCGGCACCTCGCCAAGGTTCAACTCCTTCATCAAGAAATACAACAAGGAGTACGGGTCGAGCGAGGATCGAGTATGCTCACCGCCTCCGCGTGCTCACCGCCAACCTGGTGCTGGCGGCGAGGAACCAGGCGCCGGACCCGGGCACGGTGCACGGGGTCACGCGGTTCTTCGACTTGACGGAGGAGGAGTTTGAGAGGAGGTTCCTGCACATTAATGTTTGGGTGTGCAGGAATGTTAGGTAGCTATGTAACTGATCACATTAATGTCTGCGTGTGCACATGCATAGTGCGATGCGGTGGCGAACACGACTACAACACGGGTTGTCTCTACAGATTTATTCATAGGCACAAACGACTGTCCGTACGGCTATATCTGTAGGGACATAAAAACACCCCGTAGGGACAAAGGCCGCAGGTGCAAGTTTTCGTCCTGAACATGCCCATACGGAGTAATAATTGCCTCCCCGCCTTACTCCGTAGGGACATATATCCCTACGGTTTACTCTGTAGAACCTGATAAATATTTTAATTTATTGATTTATAAAATAAAATACTTGTCCCTACGGATGTATTCGTAGGACCTGATTATTACCCCTACGGAGATATCCGTAGGTCCTGATTATTACCCCTACGGAGATATCCGTAGGTCCAGATAAATACCCCTATGGATAAAATCGTAGAGATAAGTTTTATTGAGTCCATAGGAACAAAATATCATGCATCCTGATATTTTGTCCTTACAGATATCAGTGTAGAGGCAAAGTTTGCACCTACGGATTAACGCCATAATCTGGCGCATCTGCTTCTCGGTGCAGTCCTGAGTCGTCAAAAACTCAACCAATGAAGGAGCGGACTGCGCGGGAATCTGAGCGGGCTGTGGAGCTGCAGGAGTGGTCTGCGCAACTGTAGTCGAGGTAATGGCTTGCGGACCCGCAGCCGAAAGAGATGCATATGGAGCCACAGCCGAAACAGCCTGTCGCATCTGTTAAAATTTGTGTATAATAAATGAGTAAGAATACTTATAAACTTAGGCCTCGTTTGGATATATAGTTTGGAAAACCGTAGTTTATTTTAATCAGATAGTTTTATGTAAGTATAATTAATCAAAACTAAGTCTACAACCAAATAAACTCAGGCTACTAATATTGCATATATTACTATCTATAATATGATATACTATTTTATTATTAAGTAGTATACGTACCAACATCTCCTTCAACTTCTCGACGGTGGTCTAAAAGGCAGCAACATCAAGCTCTAGACGTCACTCACGGGGATAGGGGAAGTAACCGCCGGAGTGGAGTCCAATCTCATATGGGCCCTGCTAGGACCCAGTCCCCGGCCTCTCTCCCAACCTCCGTGGTGCTCTCTGTGTGCGGCGTCTAGGACTGGGGTCAGCAGTATCGGATCGGTCTGTTCAGTAAAATTGATCCGCGATACTTCCGCCTGCTCCACCACCCGCTCCTACACCCACATTAACCATTAAAATATAAGTATATCATTTAAATTTGAACTTTTCAAAACAAAAAGTTCAAACCTGTTAGAATAAATATTAACACTTATGCAATACTCCGGGGTAGCGGTGTCGGAAAATCGAAACTCGCTCGTGGCGGGATCTGTCGAGGTGCTGTGGACGGCAAGATACGCGGTCAGCACGCTCGGTGTACCACCTTACGCTAGGGTCTGAGCTCTCTGTAATTCGCAAAAATTTTACATATATTTTAAAATAACTCTTAATATTACATTATATCATAATAGATCTATTGTAATTTACCGATGCCTCCATGGCACGAGTAATGTTCCTCGAGCTACCTGTATAAGTGGGGCAACCCCTCTTCGCCAACTTCCTATTCTTTTTATTTTTATCGGCCTGTTTCTGCACAACACATTCAGATTTAGTTTTCTAATTAAGCAACAAAAACAAATAAATTATATACCAAATAATGAATTACATTTAAATTACAAAGCTGTTTGCACCGAGAGTCGAAATATTGGCACAAGAGAGGCCATGTATCTACGTCGACTCTCGCAAAGGCCGGAATATATAGGAGAGCCGTTTTCTCTGCCTCGGGGGTCTCCATCCACAGGGAATAGCAGTCGATCTTCAGCTCGTTCCTATTGTTTCGGACCTTTGATTACATGTTCTTCATCAGGCCATGATACAGAGCATGAAGATCGAGCACTCTCTCAGGGTAATCAAGATCGGGTATAGGCTGAAAGTCGTAATTCAACTGTAAATACAAAAACCAATTGCAAGTGTTAAATAATAATACATATATTGGATAAGTCAAATGAAAATATATATTAATATCCGAGCCTGATCTCAGAAGAGGGCGAATGAGCACCGGTGATGATCGCCCCACTCAACGTGAAGTGGATACTTATTTACGAGGCGGCTCTCATCCCCCATATACCGGCCGAACCACTCGGCATAATCGCCGGTATAGTGATAATCGAAGGTAAAGAAGAGGGGGAATGCTGCCTCCCTCTAGCTCTGTCGGTCCTCAGCCTGTGAGACTGATTCGGCCCTCGAGTCCCCCTCTCAGGATGGGGCTGCCTTGCATCTACAAGAAATATCACGAAAATCAATATTAAGACAAAGTGGTATTAAGAAATCAAGGTTTAACGAAAATTGAAGTGTGATATATACCTCCGGCGACAGCAGCACGAGCGGGACGATAATTCCTCCGGTGAGGAACAGCCGGTGACCCTGACGTGGATCCATCCCCTCCAACTAGAACATAAATATTGACGATAAAATTATAAGAAGTTCATGTTTATTCTTAAAGGATATGTAAAATGAATAAATTTTTTATATTTATTCATACTAACCTGCAGACTGAGCGGAGGGTACGGAAGTGGCGGGATTGGCCCCTGTGCCAGATGTGGAAGCACCACCTATAATTAGACAATTAAAAATAGATTATATAAGTAATTGCAAAAAGAATGTGTATATCAATAATATAACATTCTAAATCAATATGCATACACTATAAGATATATAAATATACCCGTAGATGCGGTGGTGGTCTCTGCCTGAGATGCGGAGGCACCACCTACAACTAGACAGTAAAAAAATGATTATCTAAGTAAGAGCAAAAAGAATGTATGTATATTTATGATATAATATTCTAAATCAATATGCATGCACTATAGGATATATAAACATACCTAGGATTGTGGGAGTGGCCTTTACATCTGATGTGAACGCACCACCAACTGCTAGACAATCAAACATTGACTGTATAAGTAATTTTGAAATAAATATGTGTGTATATCTATAATATTACATTCAAAATGAATATTCGTGCAATATACCTGGAGGTGTGGCAAAATCCACACGGAAGGAGTCATCCGAAGGGGTCTCCGATCGGGGTGCAAGCTCGGCCCTATGAAGCTTCCTACGCAGCTCTCCGGGCGGCAGAATAGCTCTGCCTCTGCCTTTTCCGGTGCCGCGGCTGGTGCTCCTGCCGCCCTTGCTGCTCCGGTCGTCATCATTAAATCTTGACAAGAGTACAATCATTACATATGCATGCTATATATGTATAGACCGTAAAAATGTGAAGTAATAATATAACATTGCTGATAATCTTTTTCGTTTCATGGACGCATTAGACATATCTATTTGGATTTCATCATCGATATCATTTCTAACCCACTTAACTTCACGATCAGCCGAAGACAACCCATCTTTTGAAACAGACGGTCAGAGCACTCTAAGTCTTCTCTCTTCTTCGTCTTCATCGCCGTCCTCCATACGATCCTCGAATTCTGGGACATCGTAGACATTCCTGGGTTTTAACGGCATACGACACTCCATCCCGGATGCTTCAAGCACTGTGAGTAGTATACTTGGAACGCTTGGTTCGGAAAGATAAATGGATCGTCCTGACCGTAAAATCGAAGTGTGTTCACACTAGTCAATCCATATTCATCTTTCCAAGTCCCGAGATTGTTTCTCCACTTATCCGTATCAGTTCGTGTATCGTACCAAGTACATTGATATATATATATAACGGTTCTGATCGTCCGGGATATTGGAAGCCAAGTATGTAATTTAAGTATCTATAATAAATCACACCATCCGATCCTACCGTCGCAATCCCACTATTCTGAGCGGTTCGAGATGTTTCTATGTCCTTAACTTCAAATTTGTATCCAAGGACAACAAATCCTTTATAATATGCAGCCTCCATACTAGGAAACTGAGTTAACTATCTTGAATCACTCTCTAATGATGCAGACAAGTTTGGATCGTAGATCTGACAAAATAAATTTTACGGCAAATACATAACGATATAAGTTTAGATTAAGACTGGTAGCCATAACATGTTATTCGAACAACTTACATGATCTGCAACCCAATCGCAAAAATTATCATGATGATATTTTTCCAATCGTTCATCATTCCAATCAGGATGCCCCTCACGTATCTCATTAAAATGATTTCTGTTCTCAACAATAAATTATGACATTAATATTATATCATTTCATACACACGCAAACACAAATTTAGCAATTAATCCAAAAAAACATACTCTCTAATTTCTTCAAGACATACGCTATTGAGGAGGATAAACCGATATATCTTGTTGATAAACACAGTGTCTACTCTTTCATAATCAACTTTACTATATGGCCCGTCCTAAATTCTCCGAGGCCGGTTAAGCTTCGTCTCAATGTTCTCGTCCAGATAGCGGAAACAAAATGTGGTTGCTTCATCTAGAAAATAACCTTGCATGATATACCCTCTGGTCGATTTCTATTGCGTATATACTTTTTTAGAATATATAAGTACCTAAAGAAAAATATGTTAAATAAATAAATACGGGCATATAAGACAACAATAATTTTATAAATTGCGTGAAACGAAAAATTCCACGTACCTTTCGACGGGATACATCCATCGATATTGTACCGGTCCGGCTAACTTAGCCTCAGTTGCAAGAAGAACTGTCAGGTGTACTATGATATCGAAAAATGACAGTGGGAAAATACCCTCAAACTTGCAAAGTATCAATGAAATAAAATTTTCTAGATTCTCCAGTATCACAACATCCAGGGTTTTAGCGCACAATTCTCTAAAAAACAACAAAGGTCATTGATTACTACACCAACCGATTCGGGAAGGGAAGTCCTGAGGGGTAATGGGAGAAGGTGCTCCATAATAACATGGCGATCATGACTTTTCAGCCCATTGATTTTGCCTTTCACAATTTTTATCTTCTTGCTAAATGATCCTAAAAACCCCGTTGGAACTTTCAAATCATGCAACACCTGCAGGAACCTTTTCTTCTCCGGTTGTGACATATGATACGCGGCATTGGGAAGTACAAACTTGCATGGTTTACCTATTATCGGTTTAGGATGCAATTCACTTCTAATTTTCCAGTCCTGAAGATCCATCCGAGCATGGAGGGTGTCTTTCGATTTTCCGTCTTTACAAAGAAGCAACTTGAGTACGTGCTCAGATACTCCCTTCTCTATGTGCATAACGTCCAGACAATGACGCACTAAATTTGTTGACCAGTATGAAAGCTCGTAGAAAATGCTTAACTTGTTCCAGTAGGGTGGTTTGTCCTGTTTTGCCGGATATATCCCTAAGGTCACATTATTATACCCATCCCAATGAGCAGTCACGTCCTCTCCGGACAATGAGGTCGGAGGCCCAAGAAGCTCCTGATGACCATCAAAGTGAGCAACATCTAACCTATAGGGATGGTCTAGTGGCAGGAAACCCCGATGACTGCAATAACAAACCTGTTTACCGCCGAAAGCCGGGAAAGACAAACGTCTTGCCTGAATTTGGGGGCAGATACTATTTGGATTTATCCGTCCACCTCTCTGAAAATGCCAAGTTGATTTATGGTACCGTGTATCGGAGGTTTGGACGGATGCGGCCGTTGTAGCAGACTTCATCAGATTCCCCCTCGTTGTGAGGGGTTTTTGATTGTGGGGACGCTCTTCCCTGCAGGCGCAAGCCCCTGCAGTTAATTACGTTACCGCGTAGCGATAACCACTTTCTCCTACTCCAGAAGGTCACTTCGTGTCGTGTGTGTTTGTTTTATTTTTGGTTGCCCTTGGATTGTATACGGAGACTAATTTATGTTGCCGTCCGTAGGGCGTGGATTAGTCCAAATCCGTATATTCTTAGATTTGTGTTTGGTTTAAGGATCGTTAATCTCGTTTGAGATTAAGATCAACTTAAATGTTTGTTGAGAATACGTTAGTTTAATTTTAGACTAAGATCTACTCAACAGGATTTTGGGATCATTCAGACCCAGCAAAAGAGCATTTGGGCTCTATTGTTTTAGTTTAAGGACGTTTTCGGTCTATAGCTAGTTTAAGCACGTTGCGGCCCGTTGTTAGTTTAAGAATGTTTCGGTTCATAGATCACCATTTTTTGTGTGAGGGTTTAGTTTAAGGACGTTGCGGTCCACAGCTAGTTTAAGAAAATTGCGGTCCACAGCTAGTTTAAGGACATTACGGTCCATAGATCACCATTTGGCGGTGAGGTCGTAGTTTAAGGACGTTGCGGTCCACAAATGGGGATCTATGGACCGCAACGTCCTTAAACTACGACCTCACCGCCAAATGGGGGCCACTGATCTTTCCCCTCAAATCTGGAATTTGGTTCAAGGGTACATCTCTCCATAGCTTTGATACATGACGTTTTTGAGAGACTAAGATTAACTTAGGAGATTGAGGAATCATCATCATTTTGGGAAGTCATGAGCATAGTGGATCGGTCTATTAGGAAATCCAAGATGTTTTAATCTTCAGGGAGACTTAGCTAATTTGGAGTTGGAGTTGGCTTCCTATAGTGTTAAACACTAATGTATACTCAGTGCTCACGTGCTCCCACGTGAGACTCCAAGGCAGTGTTAAACACTGAAATTTAGGGGAGGCTCACATGTGGCACGTGAGGCTCGGGTTTATTCTCTTGTTCTCTTATAAGTGCTAAGCACTATTGGGGGTCACATGTGATCACGTGAGGCGCCTCAAAAATGAGAACTGTTTTGATTTATTCCCCTTTCCTTTTATAAATGCTAAGCACTATTAGGAGGTCACGTGGGATCACGTGAGGCGCTCCAAAATAGGAACTGTCTTTGATTTATTCCCCTTTTTTCTTTTGAAAGTGCTAAGCACTATTAGGGGGTCACGTGGGATCACGTGAGGCGCCCCAAAATGGGAACTGTATTTGATTTATTCCCCTTTTCCTTTTGAAAGTGCTAAGCTCTATTAGAGGGTCGCGTGGGATCACCTGAGGCGTCCCGAAATGGAAACAGTATTTGATTTATTCCCCTTTTTCCTTTTGAAAGTGCTAAGAACTATTAGGGGGTCACGTAGGATCACGTGACTCGTTGTCAGTTGTTCCTCAGAGGTGCTCACGTGGGAACACGTGATCTGTTACGTAGCGTTTGAACGCTAATAAATCATCAGGTTGTTTATCTATGGTTCTGAGGAATCAAGTTCTTCTTTTGTTCTTTGCAGGGATTAAATTCTTTTTAAAGGGTTAAACCCTAGTTTCAGAGGAATTAGATTCCGATACGTGTTGTAAGAGTTAAACTCCTCGATGCGAATTAAATTCTCAACTTGTGGGGAGATCTACTTCTGCAGATCTTAACCAGAGGAAGAACTAAGTTCTTTTGACAAGAGTTAAACTCTTGGTTTGAGAATTAAATTCTCTTGTTGTTTTGTGGGAGCTTTTGGGTGGGGTTCCTCTTCTTTTTAGAGAATTAAATTCTCTCTCTATATTTTTCTTCCCCTCTCTCTGTATGTATGTCCCTCAGACTTGAAGTCTTGGGTCCTTTATATAGTGGATGCAAGTTTGTTGATTTGGTTAAGGAAATCTCTCATTGAGAGATCTCTAATTGATTTGGGGATTTTATCCACTGTTGGATCTTTGATCTCAGGCCTTCTGTTTTACAGAAGATATTTTTCTTGTTTTTTAAAAGATTGGAAAAATATTTTACCATACAGAGTTTATTCTGTAATTTGATGATTTTTAATCACTATTGGATCTTTAATTCAATGGTGCTCTATTTTACAGAACGTAATCTTTCTTGTTTGGAAAGATCTAAGGAAATATTTTCCAAATAGGGCTTTAATCCCTTTATTTAGAATTTAATTCTATCGGCTCAGAAGGCATTAGAAACCCTCACGTGCAGCACGTGAATCCACGAAGTTAAGCCCAACAAAGAGCATCACGTGCCGACACGTGAGTTTTTCTGGCCAGTTATTTGTTTTAGGAAGGCGCCTATATACTTTGTATATAGATACTCACGTGCTTGCACGTGAGGCTCAGTTTTAGCCTTATTTGTTAAGCGCAATGCCTATAATCTTGGCTCTAAGGCGCATCACGTGTGGGCACGTGATGCTCCATTTGGGGAATTTTTCCATTGCTTTTTATTTATTATTTATTTTTCATAAGGGAACAAAACCTTCCTGCTAAAATTCAAGAATTTCGATGTTGTATATTGATGGAAATAAGGGTATGCTTTGTGACCATTTACGGACCAATCTGATAGCATTCCATACGCAGGAAATTCATTAATTGTCCATATTAAAGCCGCACGTAGTGTGAAGGTTGTATCTCTGTTTGCATCGTAAGTCTCTACACAATCAATGAATAAAGATTTTAACTCATCGATCAGAGGTCAGAGATAGACGTCGATATTGTATTCCGGTGAGTTTGGTCCGTCGATAAGAAGATGCATCATAAAGTAGGATTTATCCATAGCCAACTAAGGTGACAGATTATAAACTATCATTACAACGGGTCATGTGCTGTGGTTTCCAGCCATATAGTTGAATGGGCAGAAGCCATCACTAGCGAGTCCAAGCCTGACATTGCGAGAATCACTACTGAATATTTCGTGCCTCCTATCGAAATCTTTCCATGCCTGTGAATCTCTTGGATGACTCATTTTTCCATCTTCATTTGGAGGAGCACGGTGATGCCAAATCATTGCCTCGGCTATTTTTTTGCATATGAATAGCCTATACAGCATCTGTGTTATGGAAAAGTATCGTGCTATCTTGACAGGTATATCGGGCTTCTTATCGGATTCTTTCGGCTTATACCTGGCATCTCCGAATGTTGAACACTCTTTCAAATCTGAATTCTCTTTCCGGTACAACACGTAATTTTTGGGACATGCTTGAATCTTTTCACACTTCAGATCCGATTTAGATATCATCTTCTGGGCTCCGTACTAGCTGTCGGGTATGTTATTTCCCGGGGGTATAGAATCTTTCAAGAACTTCAGAAGTATCGTGAATGACTTGTTGCTCCATCCATTTTGGCACTTAATCTGGAAAAGTTGGACGAACCATGAGAGAGTGGAATACTTTGCATTCTCATAAATTGGTCTTCTAGCATTATTCATGAACCTTTCATATTTATCCGCACGCGGTCCTTGACCGGAAGGAATGTCATCTTCAGTACGAATACTATCACTTAGGGCAGCTTCTATCATATTCTCCATTTCTTCTCCTGTAAAGAAGTTACCATCTTCTTCTTCTGCCGCATTACCGTCTTCTCCTTCTTCTTCTGCCGCATTACTGTCTTCTTCTTCTCCTTCCCCGTGATATAGCCAAGTTGTATAAAGTTTAGTAAAACCATGTTTAACATTGTGAAGCTCTACGAATTCTACCTTCTGTTAGTACTTATTCCAACATCTATCGCACGGGCAGAGAATCTTCTTTAACACGATCTTATTATGTGAGCGTGCAAATTCAATAAAAGCAGCAACTCCCGCGACAAACCTAGGTTGCATACGTTGTTGCCAATCCATGTACATCCAGTCCTTAACTCTAATATACTCATGGGCCATGTTAGACTGTATAACATATAAATTGTAGGTTATGATGACTATATTGAGAAATCTAAGAACGAGATGGTTACCGACAAAGAAGAAAATCCGTATATGCAAGTTTGTCGTTGAAAAGAATAAATTATCGATAAACAAAGTTAGATTTGAAGATACCCAAGTATGAGTTGTATTCTGTGTATGTGTGTTTCAATTTATGATTTTGCTTAACTGTAGGGTTGTTAGTGTGTATGTGCTTTGTGTGTGCGTTTGTTATGTATTCGTGTTGTATGTGTATGTTTCGGCTGTCGGGGGTAAGTCTTCTATTCCATTAAGAATGTATAGAGCATACACCCATTCGCTTTTGCTTTCATCTGTTTCGAGTAAATTTCGGTAGCACCTCCCCGCTGTTCTCCGAGTACACTGTAATAGAATAAATAATCATTTCAATATTGTGAAACAACGTTGAAATAAACATCTAATCTATGTTTGTATACGGAGAACCAGTGGAAAAGTACCGACGAAAAAACTCGAAATGAATGAAAACACAAGTGAATGCAGGTGCTTGCTTATACATTCCTAACTTGTCCACACTGGACAAATCTATCGGTTATCATACGATTGAATTTTCTTGTCATATAGACTACACGACAGTTGTTAGTACCGAACTATACCGTCCGATATTTAACAACCTTCGTATAGTTCTATGTCAAGACGAACATTGAATGTATGTTAACCGATATACGGGGACTAAGTCGCGCTTTGATTTTCACATATGAGTATCGATGAGAATATGAAAGTTTCATATTATCATCGAGTATCATATATTGGTTTTAACTTGAATATTTAACATGAATAGATTTTACGTTTATGTTTCGATTTTAAGGGTTCGAAGTTTTTAGTTTAGGATAAATTTTTCTTGCGTTTACGGTAAAATTGTACATTTACGTTATCATCGAGTATCCTACTGAAGGAACTAGTGCATTCTAAAGCCTAACCCAAATTAACCTAATCAACCAAAATCAACCCTAATCATCACCCTAACTTAAATTATCCTTAATTAACCTAAATAACCCAAATTAAACCTAATCAACACCCGAACCCTTCAAATTATCACTAACTAACCTAAATTAACCATAATCAACACCCTAACACAAATACACTCTATTTTACCTAATTAACCCAAATTAACCCTAGCCCAAATACTAGCCCAAATTAACCTAACTCTAATCATCACACAAACCCCAACACAAATTAACCCTAGCCCAAACCAAAATTAACCATAATTTATTTATTTAACCCAAACCCTAACCCTAATCATCACCAACCCTAATTAATCTATTTAATCCAAACCCTAACCCTAATCATCACCAACCCTATTTTACCCAATTAACCCAAACTAACCCTAACCCTACCTCATTAACCCTAATCCTAACCTTAAACCTCACCCTAACCTTTCCTAATTAACCATAACCCTAGCCCAAACCCTAGACCGAATCCAAACTCTAAGCCCTAGTAGTAATCCTAAAGTTAACAATAACACAAATAAAAGCATAATTATAAGTTAAAAATTGAAATTAACTCATCTTAGTAGTAGTTTTGCCGGCGATTCTACTGTCGACGAGATGGAGGAGGCCGGAGATTCCACTGTCGACGAGACATAGTCGACGACGCGAGCTCGCGGGATTCTACTGTCGACGAGAAAGTCGACGATGGTGTACCGGCGATGACGAGGCGCACACAGGTGTGGTGGCGAGGAGGCACACGTGGAAGATCAGTGACGAGAGAGTTGGGAAATTTTGGGAACGATGAGGAAATTTCTTGACTTTATCTTTTTTATTAATAAGCCTTTGATGCCTCTACGGATTAATCCGTAGGGCCTTCTTTTGTGGCTCCGTAGGGTCAAATCAATGATTATATTTTAATATTTTTTAATTAATCCGTAGGATGCCATAGAGACAAACCGAAGGCCCTACGGATTAATCCATAGGGGCAATAAAAAGTTTTCCCTATGGATTCTTATACCCGTAGGGGCAACCCCTTATTGTAACAGTGGAAGAAGGATTGTAACAATGGCTGTGGTGGAGGTCTGATGACAAATGCATATAACTATATATTTAATGAAAGAAGGTGGTTTGGAAGAGGAAAAATCATACCCTCATACTGGAAAACTGGGTAAATGCAAGTTTAGTTTGAGAAAGATAAGGTTACTGTTAATGTCGCCAACTTCACCGAATTAATACCTTTTGACGAGAAGCAGATCGCGGCCAATCTTGTCCTTCACGGTCCTCTTGCAAGTAATACTCTCTACTCTCTTTCAGTGAACTGTAATTTAACTAATTGTTCAAGGATATATAGTTCAGTTTAGATTGTACATAAACTCGAATTTTAATTTGACCCTTTATTTACGAGTTCCGCACAATAATTTATTAGATGTAAATACTTTACCTACCAGGATGGTGGAATCCATATAATCTACATGGATTCTCATTGGATAAAAAATAGCCATGATGTCCACCACATAGGAAATTACACGCTCTATCCCATCTTTTAACCAATAAGTATCCTTGTAGGTGATGTGTGGATTCCATCACACGGATAGTAAAAGTATTTCTCCTTCTTTTCCCACTTGTGTATGTTTTTTTTTTCTGGCTAGAATGATATCGGCAACAACATTATTTAGATGCGAGTGTAGCCGTGACCGTGCGCTCCTTTAATTTTTTGCTTTACAACATTTGTAGCTATGAGTTGGTGTTAGTTGAATATTATTCCAACTACGAAAATATATTCCTCATCCATTATCATAAAAATATGACATTAGGCCAAACCATGACCAATTCTATCTTGACCCATATTTTAAAAATGGATTAACTAAAAAAATAAAAAAAACAGTTGTGGAAAAGTTGAGCTCTAGGCTTCCAAAATAAGGAAGCGTGTTGGAATTATGGAGAAACTTCAGGAAGATGTCTAGACGTACACACAAGTCATATCAGATTTTACCAAAACCACAGTTTCTTAATTAAGGAGTATTTTATGGCAGTTTCATAATTATAGCAGTTTCTTAATTAAGAGGTGTCTTGTACTAGTTTCTTAATTATGACAGATTTTTAATTAAAATGTGCCTTATGACAGTTTTTTAATTATGGTACTTTCTTAATTAATGAATTGGTTTGTGCATAAATAAGGACCTCTTATCTATTTTATATACAACCAAATAAAAAGAAAAGACTATTGTATTGAGAGGGTTATGGCTTAGATCTAGAGAGATTTGAGAGAAATCTCCTAGGTTTTGCACGTGGTGTACTTGATTCAAAATTATAGTAGACATTACAGATTCCACTTTGCCGGGGACTAGCCATATAGTCGGTAAATATCGTTAACAAATCTCTTGTATCTTGTTTAATTCTTATTTATTTATTTTCGCATCGTTATTAATTTGTCTTTCATTATTAATTGCAAGGTGATCGCGTGATTTGATTTCTTGTCTCGAGCATTGTTCCGTGTATCGACTTCTCCATCCCAACAACTAGTATCAGAGTGTGGTTAAGGAACCCAATGTTCTTGAATTCTACGATTTAGGTTAATGGTGGGTAACAACGCCTATGTTCTCTTCCAACTTTCTTAGATCGTTATTTTGAATCAAGAAAGAAGTGTTTTGTTGCGACGTTAAACGAAAAGATGGCGGAAAATAAAACAAGGGTCGAAAAATTCAATGGTCATAATTATGGTTGGTGACATGTGCAGATAGAGGATTATCTATACCAAAATGACATGTATCTTCCGCTGCTCGGAGAAAAGCTCGAGAAGATGACCGATGATGCGTGAAATCTTTTGGATAGGAAAGCCTTGGAGACGATCGGATTGTCGTTGACTTCACAGGAGGCTTTTAATATCTCAAAGGAGAAGACGATTATATCGCCAATGACGATGTTAGCCAAGTTATACGAGAAACCTTCTACATCAAACAAAATTTTCCTGATGAAGAACCTTTTCAACATGAAGATGGTAGAAAGTGGTTCGGTGACAGAACACTTGAACGAGTTCAATAGCATGGCTAGCCAGTTAGAATCCGTCTCGATCGTGTTTGAAGACGAGATTCGGGCCCTGTTATTCCTCTATTCGTTGTCAGAAAGTTAGGAGAATCTAGTTATGGCAGTTAGAAACTCTATCTCAGGGACTCTCACGTTTAATGTTGTGGTAGGATGTATATTAAATGACGAGAGGCAAAAAAGGCAATGAATAAGAGTTCGGAAACGTCTGCACTTTCCGTGAGGAATCACGGTAGAATGATAGAAAAGGGAAAGGGCAAGAAAGGCAAGTCTAAGAGCCGAGGAAAATCTCAAGAAAAAATTTAAGGCGTGTGTTAGAATTGTAAGAAGAATGGTCATAGGAAAAGTGACTGCAAATTTCCAAAGAAAAGCTCAGATGAGAAGGCAGATGGAAAGGAAACGAATGTGGTGTCTACACAAGAACAAGGGAACAAGGGTTTTGTTTATCAGCGAACGACAACATAAATGCGGATACTTGGTTCCTAGATTCGGGCGCATCCTTTCATTGCACTTCGAGCCGACATCATTTCATCGAGTATATTCAAGGCGATCTTGGACATGTGACGGCGAGAAATGGTCAGCCGTGAAAGATCATTGGCAAAAGGACGATCATTTTGCAACCGTCAGGAGGAGGTCAATTAAAACTGAAGAACGCGGGATATATTCCAGATTTGAAGAAATGTCTTATTTCCAAAAGTCAGCTTAACAACGAAGGATATATTACGATGTTTGAAAAATTCTCAATAGAAGATTTTGAAAGGGTCATTGGTGGTCGTAAAAGGAAAGTTGAGCGGTTCGTTGTACTCATTCAGTGGGAGCAATGGAGGTTTGGTTGTGTTGGCTACAAGTTCGGAGATAAATTCGGAGATTTCGTTGTGGCATAGAAAATTAGGGCACCTCAGTGAGAAGAACATCAAAATTCTTCAGGGTAGGTTTTTTTTTCGAAGTTGAAGAAGGTGAAATTGGGGCTTTATGAGAGCTGCTTTTATGAGAAGTAAAGCACGCTCATATTTTAAATTGGAGGCGTTGCTAAGTGTAACACCTTAGAATGCAATTAGAGTTAATTAAGCGATATAGTGTGGGTTTTAAATAAAATTTAACCAATAATTGTTTTCACATATTTTATTATTATTAATTAATATTTTATTTAATTTTTTTTGTACTTGCACACACATGTGCATGCTAATCTTGGGTTAAGGAGGTGTTAATCATGCTTTACTAGCCATAACACACTTAACCATTTTCATGTCATGTTTACATATTTATCTATTTAAAGTTAAAGGGTTTAATTTGTTTTGAAAAAAGGAAGAGAGAAGAGTTGAATAATTGAGACATGGCATAGGAGACAAGGCATGGGAGGCAATTAATGAGAGAGAGAGAGAGAGAGAGAACTTGGCTCATTCTCACCCTCACCCTCTCACTCTCTCATTTTCTAACCTCACTCTCTCTTATGTGCTTCTTCTTCTCCACTAAAATTCTTCTCTTAAAAGATTTTTCCTCCACAAACCTTTAGCCTAAACCTTCATCAAACCTCACTAAACCCTTCACAAATCATGTTTAACCCTCTTGTGGTGACTTAGAGCTCGGAAAGTTAGAATTTTCCCAAGTTTTGGTGAGATAGTGATTTTTAACTCTTTGTTAGGCTCTAAGAAAGTTTGTGCGTTAATTAGTATTAGTTTAAAACTTTAAAGTTATAGATTAGTGCTAAATATCGTTTTTTTCTAGTTTTGTATCTCTGTTGAATTTGCTGCTGTTACGTTGATCAACAATTTAATCTAACAATACAGTAGATTGATGATAGAGCCATGAGTGTACCCTTGAAACCCAGACCCCTCCCCTCACCTTTGGCCTGGCGAGAACCCCATTTTTCCCAGCGCCGCCGGTTTTCTTGATGACGAGTGTGTGGGATTTTGTGGGTAGCTCTCTGTAAGTTATATATTGTATTTGGTATACTTTGTTTTTCCTATATAATCTGTAGGCGAAATATGGGACCGTTTAGCTAATTCTAGCGTTTCGATATCGTGCGATACAGTTTTATCCGACTTCCGTTAAGTGTTTCGTGTAGCTTGAAGCCATAGGTTTGGTTTAGGGTGTCGCTGCACACGTTAGCCCGCTAAACTAACACTTAGTAGCTTGTGTGAGTCGATTCGTTAGTTGTCGTTTGTGTTCGTGTGATATTGGATAGTTTACTAATTTCTTGAGTATTAGTTTGTGTAATATTAGGATCGTTTGCGGGGACTTCGGATGCTGCTAGGAAGGGGAAAGAAGTGATCGAATTCACTTAGCTCGAGATCGTCCGGTGAGTATAACATCTACGGGGGAATCTCCTGTATGGCGTTAAGCGTCGAGAGCTAGATTCGGTGATATAACCATATGTTTACATGTATATATATTGATTGTGCGTGAGTACCATTTTGCACATCCTATTACCTGTTGTACATTGACATAGTATTATTAGACACTGCACCATTACTAACGGTTCATATTGCATGAGCACTGATTTATATGCAACACACACCCGTTGGTAATTGTCATGACACGCTCACTATATAAGTTGCCATGGATAAATATATTGTACCGCATTCATTATTGATAGTTAGACAGTTATTCTTGTACTAATTTGCATGATAAATTGCATCATACATACAAACATACATACATACATACATACATACATACATTGCTATAGTAATACATATTCTCATATGATGTTTTATTTCGATTTCGTGGATTGGGAAATCACAAGATACCTTCTGAAATTTAAAATATTTAAAAAGTGCGGTTTTCCCTTGATATGCTCACATTACTGTTCTATATTCGCATACATCGTACTTCATGGATATATGCATTGAGATACTATTTTCATACGGTTTTTGGATTTGAGAACCGCGGATATATTTGAAAGGAAATTATAAATTGTTATAAAAACGCGGTTTCTCGTGATGTGATTACGAGGCGTCTACCATGAGTTTTCTTGGTTCTGAGCTTGTTTTCGAGACCCGATTCAAGGAGTTAGATGAACCGTCTACGGGTACATGGTAGACCTGGTAAGGTACCTCGGGGAAAGAAGCTCGAGATGTAGACGATGAGCCTGGCAGGAGGGAGCATTACCTACCGGTGATTGTATGGAAACTCGACGGATATCCGGAGAATACCGTTTCGGAGTTATGAGATAAGATAGATATGAGGGCCGATCGGAGTATGCGGCGCCTGAGATATGAGTATTTATGTGTCGATGCTGGACACGGGTTTTATGATGTTTCGAGTGTCAATGTTGGGCACTCAGGTTCCATGATGTGATGGATATGAGATCCGATAGAGTGACAGCGCTTGAGATATTGGGATTTGGGGTATCGTTGATGGACATCAGATTTTATGATGATGGTTCATCGATTAGGATTATGTTTTATCCGACACTCAAGATTTATTATGACATGCACTGTTTCATGTAGTTGTTGTACCCTAGTTGTGTACCTTGATCATGATTTATTGCATATCCATACTGCTATACTTATGCCATCAAATTGCATGTTTTGGATTATCGCTTTTCGTGCATGCTTGCGATTATCTGTACGATGTTATTTACTATTCATGAGTTGGCAACTCACCCCCGTCGTGCCACAATGTTTTGCAGGTTTGACCCTCAATGTAGTCGTGGCAAGGCTCTATATTGCATCTACTGCGGATACCGCTATTATTGGTTGTCATTTTGGTGTAGGTGGGTTTTGCGGGTATCCGTATGATTCCATTGTATATCTATTCTGTATCTAGTACTCTTCATCTACCATTTACATGTATTTGACTTAGAGACAAGATTGTGAGGATCGATATTGTATTATTTGTGCTTCTGGGTGTCGTGCTCGTGTAAACCGGCTTTTATTTATGTTGCGATATTGTTTTACTCTTATTATGTTGTTTTCATTTCTTAATTGCTTATTTCTTCGCTACAACGTCGTATATATACCTTTTGTGGTTGTGTTCCGCCTTTAGGCATGAGATTCTCCCGTTTGGGGATGTATTTTATATATATTCTATATTTGTACCCGTTTGGGGGCTAGTTTTTACAAAGGAGATGATGCCGAAATTTTTAAGAAACTAAATTTAAGATTGAGATTTTATAACTTGAGATTTTTAAATGTTTTTAACTAATGTTTTATCACATTACTTCTTTTTTTGTTTTAGATTTCTGGGTTTTTCGGCTTACTTGAATTGCGTTACGCCTTCTGACGTCGTGTGATTTAAGTGCCGGTCGCATTCCTAAATAGGGTCGTGACAAAATTGGTATCAGAGCGCTAGGTTTTACCTTTTGGAGTGTAGGATGACCTTGGTATGATGGAGTATGTAGCTTAAGCCAAGTGATGTAGTGTGTGTATGTTCCAGGGCAAACTTATGACACGGTACTCCGCCTAAGTGACCTTAGGACATATTTTCTTTTAATTCCTTCCTTGATTCCATATATCCTTATGAATCAATTTCTATGTTCTTATCGAATCCTGTTTTCTTATTCCAGCCACTATGCCGCCAAAGACTACGAAGGCACAGAGAGCTGCCTCTAGAGCCAAGGTCAGGTCAGGCTCATTTGAGACGAGGACTGATCAGGGCAGTACGCCTATTCTACAGGAGCCCATTGATCCACCTTCTCCAGGTCGTATTGCTAGGCTAGAGGCCAGTATTCAGGATTTGCGTCAGATGGTAGGATCGTTGGTTGAGACCAGTCGGGCGCAGAGATCGGAGGTTTTTCCACCTTTTACGGGGGCCGTGATGATACCTATTGCTCAGACAGTCGTACCTACCGCTACCGGGATTATCGCCGTATATTTATCAGAGTTTATGAGGCTGAAGCCTCCGGTTTTCACCGGCACCGACATAGCTGAGGATCCATAGTTGTTCCTCGATTGGATGGCCAGAATCTGTCGTTCATTGAGTTGCTCCGATGCGAGACCGGTAGAGTTCGCTAGTTTTCGTCTAGAGGGTCTTGCCCAGACTTGGTGTGAGGCTTTGGAGAGAGGTCAAGCCGCAGGCCTTCTTCCTATGACCTGGGTTGAGTTCGTGAATGTTTTTCTTGCTTGTTTTCTTCCGCAGAGTGTCAAAGATGCTCGTGCTTGCAGCTATGAGTCTTTGCGCCAGACTCCTGGTATGACAGTGGTGGAGTATGATATTTAGTTCATCCAGCTATCCATTTATGCTCCATATTTGGTGGATACTGAAGAGAAGCGCGTCAAGAGATTTGTACGAGGCCTTGTTACCCAGTTGTTCCTCTCTATTGGCGTCCAGCATTTTGATATGTATGCAGCCGCGGTGGACGCAGCCCTACTAGCAGAGGAGCGTATTTCCAAGACTTTGATCATTCCGGGACCGAATTGGATTCATACTGATGTATCAGCTCAGAGGCAGATAGGTAGACTCCGCGACAGGTTCCTTCTAGGTCGTAGTGGTAGCAGAGGCTTGAGGCAAGGCCAGTTATATAGCTCTTACCCACATGGTCAGCAGCCGTCGTCTGGATTTTTCCGGTGTGGGAGTCAGTATCATCGTATCAGAGATTGTACTTAGGTACATCAGAGTGAGGCAGCAGTTCCATATGTTATCTTACTACCTTCTCTACCTCAGAGAGTACTTCCTCTTACACCCGTTGTTGCTTCACGCCAGACCTATGCTCAGAGAGGCCGTGGTCGTGGCGGTCTTATTTAGAGAGGACGCGGTGGCAGAGGCGGAGGACAGCTAGATGCCGGTAGAGTATATGCCCGAGTTTTTGCGTTGACTCCTCAGGATGCGCAGGCGTTGAATGCAGTAGTGACAGGTACTCTTCCAGTATGTTCTTTCGATGCGCGCATATTGTTCGACCCAGGATCTACACACTAGTATGTTTCCATACCCTTCGTACCGAGGTTAGGCTGAGATTCGTCTTTGTTAGATCATCCACTTTTCGTGATTACTCTCGATGGAGAGTCTTTTGTTGCGCGACATGTGTTTCGGTCGTATGTCGTTCGTATTGGAGATAGAGATTCGTCCGTTGATTTAATCCTTCTTGATATGTTGGACTTTGACGTTCTCCTTGGCATGAACTGGTTAGCTACTTTCTATGCGTCGGTGGACTGCCGTGAGAAGGCAGTTAGATTTTGTTTTCTGGGTGAGTCAGTTCTTGTTGTGCAGGTGGGCCGTAGTGCCTCCCCTCACAGTTTGATTTCTGTCCTTTGAGATAGTCGGCTCTTGAGGAAAGGATGTCGGGGATTCATAGCCTATATTCGTGATACTGGAGCCATAGCAGATCCGTTGGACCAGGTTCCTACTGTGAGAGAGTTTCCCGACGTATTTCCTGATGAGTTACCTGGATTGCCGCTAGAGCGCGATATCGAGTTTTGCATCGATTTGATTTCCGGTACGGGGCCTATTTCTATACCGCCTTATCGAATGGCCTCGGTGGAGCTTAAAGGGCTTAAAGATCAGTTGCAAGAGTTGCTTGACATGCTACTTATTTGTCCGAGTGTGTCGACTTGGAGTGCTCCTGTCCTGTTCCTTAAGAAGAAGGACGGCGGTATGGGGTTGTGCATTGATTATCATCAATTGAACAGAGCTACAGTGCGGAATAGGTATCCTTTACCTTGCATTGACTATTCGTTTGATCAGCTCCAGGGTGCAGGACATTTTTCCAAGATTGATTTGAGGTCGGGTTATCATCAGTTGCGGGTTCGGAATGATGACATTCTGAAGACTGGTTTTCGTATGCGCTACGGGCATTATGAGTTCTTGGTGATGTCGTTCGGACTCACCAATGCCCCAACAGCGTTCATGGATTTGATGAACTGAATTTTCAGGGATTCCTTGACCAGTTCATTATTGTGTTTATTGACGACATTCTGTTCTACTCCAGAAGTCGAGAGGAGCATGAGCAGCACTTGAGGATTACCTTGCAGACATTGAGAGAGCACCAGCTGTTTGCTAAATTCTCGAAGTGTGAATTCTTGCTTGACAGTGTTGACTTCTTAGGTCATGTGGTTACGGGAGACGGTATACAAGTGGACCCGAAGAAGATTGAGGCCATACAGCTTTGGCGCAGACCTATATCAGTGACAGAGGTCCGCGGCTTCTTAGGCTTAGCCGGTTATTACCGCCGTTTCGTGAAGGATTTCTCGAGTATCGCTGCACCGCTTGTTAGTGTTTATGCCCTAGAAGGCCATTACTGTATCATACTAGTTTGTATATTACTTAATGGAAGCTTGGGATATTCACATGTATATAACAGTCTTGCTAAACATGGTAGTATGCTACTTGGTTTTTCTATCTTAATATGTGAGTGCACGTATTGATAGAGCTCTTAGGATCTTGCTTGACTACCAGCGTTGTGATGGCAGTCACACTAGTGGGGGCTGGGTAGTCTACAAGCACATCCTTATTCAGGTCCTTAGTCGTTGGATTATCGAGACAGAGCATCGATACTCCGGAGTAGACTAGTGTGTACGCTTCTCATCCCAGTTGGGAAGATGGTCTGTCCCACAGCCGTCAGTACGTCGTACTGGAGATAGTATACAGGTGCTCGTTAGGTTACGGGTACACCGGACAGGACTCACAGGGAACTGTTGGTTGGTTTTATACCAGTCGTCAGTGAACAGTTCCCAGGTGACATGAGTACAGCATAGTCCGCAGACTTGACACTGCTACTTCGCCTCGAGTGTGTCCCACTGTTCTTAGATTGCTACCCTACCACGGCTCAAAGGAGTCGTGCAAACAGGTAGCAGTTGGGTGCAGTCCCGAGCACTTGGAGGCAGTGGCGGTTAGATAGGATTCGTCCCTCCCGGTATTGGGAGTTGATATCGCGCTGTGTCAGAGAGCCATTACGCAAAGTCCCTGGCCAGGGCAAGCGAGATTTGCTGGTAGGTTCCAGTAGTTTCTCAGGGTGTAATGGGCTTCCCTCCGACACGACTTATACCGCTATTAGGGGATTGACGCTTGCCGCCCCCTAGGCCCGATATGCGATAGTCTTGGACGAACGGACCGGACTGTATGGAGATTGTCACATCAGACTCAGTAGGAGTTCAGATGGGTTTCCTCATCGGCCTTCTTATCGACAACTACCTGGGGACCGTTACGTACAGCTAGTGCCGCTTGCGGTCTGTGGTTAAACCCACTGCCAGCGTAGTAGTCGAGTCTCTAGAGTCCCATACAGAGAGTTTCCTATTCCAGGCGAAACGATATAGAGGTCGTATGGTTTTACGACAAGGGTTCGGACGCATACGTGCGTTTACGCACGTATGACTTTCGGACAGTTTTTACCAGTCGACTTTGGTTAAGCCAGTTACTGGTATCCGGTTATTGGATTTTTACAGTCTAAAGTTTTTCCGTATTTTTTGCGGAAAGGAGGGGCGTTCTCGTAATTGTGCGGGAAGCTTCTAGAAGGTGGTGACTAAGGAGGTTAAGGTGGCATATGAAATGATTGTGATTAGTGAGTCACCTTGATGATTCATAGATGTCTTTTGTCATTATAATGAATCATCACTAGATATTATCAAGCATGGTTGCTAAATTCTTTTCTTATTCTTTTCTTGATAAAAGAAATGCTTGATATATATCTTCTTGACTCACTATTCTCATATCATTATTATCATCATCTTCTCTCTCCTCAAGCTCTCCCTCTTTAAACCCTAATCCTCACCTCTCATGTGTTGAGAACTAGGATTAGCTAGACTAAACAATCCATAACCATCACTCTATCTCAATCTATCTTCTTTGATTAGCAATCCAAGAAGGTTAGTTGCCTCAAGTTTAGAGGCTAAGCTTGGAGTTTTGCTCTCGGGTGGATCGTCTACTACAAAGAGAAGGCCGAGGAGGACAAGGAGATCGTAAAGACGAAGGAGTTGGTTCATTAGGTATAATCCCTAAACACAGTAGTTTAGAAACACTTTGTGTTTGGTTATTTATAGTTTAGCTTCGATTCAAGCGGTTAGTTGATGTTCGTTCACTAAACAAGTTCGTTTTTGAAAATTCCTCCTCCCCACAAGTATTGGGGTGTAGTACATCGACTTACAGTGGTATCAGAGCCTCGCTAAATAATAAATAACTTAATTGCAAATTTGTACGAATTTCGAACGGAAAAACGAAGCCGGAAAACCCTAAAAACATCAAGTTTCTGTCGATTTTAAAATGATGTCCTAAAATTTTCCAGGGATGTTCAGAAAGCTTGAAAAGACACCAGAAGAACACCCAAGAAATTTGGGCTCCTGAATCGGCAACGCGGCCGCGGAACCGCGGCGGATCGCACCGATCCGCCGCGCTTCCGCCTCCGAGTTGCCGAGTCAGGAACCCAAATTTCCTGTGTTGCTTCTCTGTAGTATTTGGGATTTTCTGGAATATTTAATATTTGCTCAGGTTTCAGTTTTACAGAGCAGTATTGGAGCAATATTAATGGTGTTTAATCGATCGAAATTGTACAGTATTTGCATATTGGATTATATCTATGATTGTATAATGTGTTCGTAAACCTCCCCTAACTGCTAGTATGTCAGTTGGCAGGGGGTTGCACATTTCTGAAATGGATTTTATCTGTTTGTGCATATGAACTGTATTGGACTGTTGTGGTGTATAGCCGGGGTTTTGAAATGGGTTATTATTTAATTCATTTGTTGTAAATGTAATTTGTTGTAATATTATTTTGCGGGGCACATCCAGGTTGCGGTTGTAGCCACCGTTGTATTATTTCATTTTACTGTTTTTGCTCCTAGGACAGATCCAAGATGGGGTACACAAACTGCCGGGTGGGTAGTTTGCCGTACCCGTAGGGATCTTGGGTGGGGTAACGGCTATTCATCACAACTGTGTAATCTTTCTTTTCTTGCAGGCTCAAAAGAAATACAGATTTCTTGCAAATCCAATAAAGTTTATCTGTGTTCTGGAATGTATATCATTGCGTCAGACGAATGTAAAATATCTATATAAATGATAGCTATTTTAGACGTCACTTATGTTTTACACCCGCGCTAGCCCAGTCCCCGCTCTGTCGTTAGTTAAGTAACCTAACGGGTGATGACGGGACCCAGTGGCGAATGCAGGTGGCATAAGAGGACGTCATATTTTCGTTGTTTTCTGCAATGATAGGTTAATGATGGGACACATTATCTATAATGCAAAGAAAAATAAACCAAAGTTTTAATCGTTGGAACAATTTAAAAGAAACCACTCGGTTAATTTTAAAAACAGATATTTTTAAATGCGGAGCTTTAACCACTCCTTTTAAAAGCTATCAGGTTCCTTCGGTTATATCAAGTTCACTACGTTCACGGTTTCGCCAAAACCATTCGTAGCCCTCCGTCATTTCATCTGGGTATTCAGTAGTATTCAAGCTATGTATTTTGACCTAACGCCAAGGCATAGTGTTTGGTAGCTGCTGGATATTCATTTGTTGCATAGATAGATGAGTTAGTTTGGGACAGTCGTATTATCATTTTGGCCGAACGTCAAGGATATATACGGATGGGTTCAAATTGACAAGATAATGATGGGTAGAACTTGACATGTGACTTATGACATTTTGACCTAACGCCAAGGTCATAAGAGCATGGGGCAAAAACTTATATCGGGAATTTCTAAAGAAACTGAAATTTGCAAAGAGATGCATACCATTTTGAGTTTGATGAATGTTGGTAGCATTCCTACAACATTATCAGGCGATGATATTTGGATCCCGATCCTACTGTGAGTATATGCTACTTATCAGGATATTCGTCACTTAACGATCAATGCTATAAACCTAGTAGGTGTCCAGAAAAGTGTCAGCGGGGTTACGCCCCCAGAGAAAAGAGGTTATTTAATTAAGGAACTTCGCGAAAGCGTTGGAAAACCTCCCTCGAAGTATCGACACCAGCCTGGCTGAACGGTTAAGCAAGTATTGTACGGTGAGAATAGTCCTGGCTAATTCTTCTTTTATGGTTTGAGGAAGGATTCGAGAAACAGTGGGAGCCATCCAGTTTAGATAAACTAAAAACCACTCTAAACTTGCAAGAGCATCATGCTAAAGAGTTTTCTTCTCTCTCTCCTAATTGCAGCGACCCTGAAAATGACTGGACTTAAGTTACTTTTAGAGAAAAATATACTGACAGGGCCAAACTATAAAGATTGGCTGCGGAATGTCAAAATGGCTTTGACCTATGACAAATTGGGGCACGTCCTCACCGCTACGACACCTGCTGTCCCTGGTCCCAAATCCAGTAATGCGGATAAGGAAATCCGCAAAACCTGGGATTCAGATTGCGCGAAAGCCAAGTGCATCGTGCTTGCCTTGATGAACAATGAACATCAGAGGAGGCACGAGGATATGGACCTTGATGGCATATTTCTCCATACAAAGGAACTTTATGGAGAGCAATCTCGTATAGCAAGATACGAGACCTCTAAGAACTTGTTTCGAGCGAGGTTGGCTGTCGGGTCATCGGTAGGAGAACATGTCCTAAAGATGATCGGCTATATAGAAGAGCTCGCAGACCTTGGGACGACTTTGGATAATGAGCTCTATACAGACCTTATTCTCCAGTCCCTGCCTCACACCTACGACCAGTTTATCCTGAACTTCAACATTCAAAGAAAAGAAGTTGAACTTCCGGAACTCCTGAACATGTTAAGGAGTGCAGAGGGCACCTTGAAGAATTCAAGGGAAACACCCGCTATGTTTGTTGGCGGTACATCTTCTTCCGGGTCCAAGGCAAGGGCCAAAGGAAGGAAGAAGAAGGCCGCACCCAGACCTAGAGGAGGTGTTAGTAAGGTGGGAGGGAAGGGAAAGAAAAAGTTTGCGGTACCAGTAGTTGGCCAGGATGAGTGCTTCCATTGTCACAGGAAAGGGCACTGGAAGAAGGATTGCAAGGCGTGGAATGCCAAGAACCAGGAACCGAAGCAAGCTGTGGCTTCGACTTCAGGTGTGTTTGTAATTGAGAATTGTCTGTCGATCAACTCTACTTCCTGGGTATTGGATACCGGATCAGGATCTCATATTTGCAATTCATTGCAGGCACTGAGAAACCGTAGAGTGCTGAAGGAAGGTGATATGACCCTAAAGGTTGCTAACGGAGCTAGCGTGGGAGCTGCGTTCGTCGGGGATTATCACCTAGGATTGACAAGTGGACACATTTTGGTTTTACATAACTGTTATTTTGTACCAAGCTTAACGTGTAATATCATATCAGTTTCCTTGTTATCAAATAAAGGTTATGATTTCACGTTTGTAAGAGATGTTGTCAACATCCACCTTAATCATGGTTTGATTGGGCCAGGTACACTAAATAACGGCATATATGTTTTAAACCAACTCCAAATTTTCAATGTCCAGAACACACTAAAAAGAAAGTCTCCAGATTTAAATAAAGCTTTCTTATGACATTGTAGACTGAGCCACATCAATGAGAGAAGGTTGACTAAGTTGCATAGAGAAGGATATTTGGACTCGTTCGAATATCAATCTTATGACACTTGTCAATCTTGTCTCAAAGGAAAGATGACAAAGACTCCATTCACTGGACAAGGAGTAAGAGCGAGCGAGCTTTTAGGACTCATACACAGCGATGCATGTGGTCCAATGTCTACACATGCAAGAGGTGGTTTTTCCTATTTCATTACTTTCACGGATGATTACTCAAGATACGGATTCATTTATCTGATGAAACATAAATCCGAGGCTTTTGAGAAATTCCAAGAGTATAAGAATGAAGTAGAAAACCAAACCGGCAAAAGTATCAAGACACTAAGATCTGATCGAGGTGGAGAATACTTGAGTGCCGAGTTCCTAGGTTACCTAAAAGAGAAAGGAATTCTCTCTCAGCTTACTCCTCCGTACACTCCACAGCATAACGGTGTATCGGAGAGACGGAATCGAACCCTATTGGATATGGTACGATCCAGATGAGTAATGCTGAGTTACCGCGATCTTTCTAGGGTCATGCGCTAGAATCAGCGACATATCTTTTGAACATGGTACCTACCAAGACTGTGCCTACCACTCCATATCAGATGTGGAGTGGGAAGAAACCACATCTACAGTATATAAAGATTTGGGGATGTCCAGCTTTTGGTAAAAAGCAGCATGTGGACAAGCTCGAGGCACGATCAGTAAAGTGTAAGTTTGTGGGATATCCAAAGCACTCCAGGGGATATCTATTCTATTACGCAGAGGAACAAAAGGTATTTGTTTCTCGTAATGCCCATTTTCTAGAACATCAGTTTTTAGAAAAGGAATCAAGTGGGAGCGAAATAGAACTGGAAGAAATTCCAGAACCACAAACTGCTACTGAAAGTTTGGTAGAACCGGAAGTTCAAGAAGAACAGGACATTCCCGCACCCCTCCGCAGGAGTAGTAGGCCGTCTCATCCGCCTGAGAGATACTACGGTTTTCTCATAGATGGGGATAGAGAGAATTGCATCATAGATGATGGTGAACCTACTGACTTCCATCAGGCCATCCAGAGCGGCGACTCGGTACGATGGCTAGATGCAATGCGGACCGAAATGGAGTCCATGTACACCAACAAAGTATGGAATTTGGACTTTTCTCCAGATGGGGTAAAACCCATAGGATGCAAATGGATCTTCAAGAAAAAGATTGGTGTAGATGGACAGGTGGAAACCTATAAGGCTAGACTTGTTGCAAAGGGTTTTCGTCAAAGACCTGGTTTGGACTATGACGAAACTTTTTCTCCAGTGGCTATGCTCAAATCCATTCGGGTCCTTCTTGCTATCGCTGCCTTCCATGATTATGAAATCTGGCAGATGGACGTAAAGACGGCTTTTCTAAATGGAAATTTAGAAGAGAGCGTCTATATGGATCAGCCAGAGGGTTTCAATCAGAGTGGGAACAGCGGGAAAGTATGCAAGCTGCTTAAGTCCATTTATGGACTAAAGCAGGCATCGCGGAGTTGGAACATCTGTTTTGATGAGACAGTCAAAGAATATGACTTTATCAAAAATCCAGATGAACCGTGCATATATAGTAAAGTTGTAGCCAGAAGTGTTGTATTCCTCGTCTTGTACGTGGATGACATTCTATTGATAGGAAATGACATTCCTATGCTACAATCTGTCAAAGGATTCTTGTCACACAGGTTCTCCATGAAAGACCTGGGTGATGCCTCTTACATTCTGAGGATCCGGATCTATCGTGATAGATCCAAGAGGATGTTGGGACTTTCGCAGTCCAGGTATATCGACACTGTACTGAAAAGATTCAGTATGGAAGATTCTAAGCGCGGTAATCTACCGGCTTGTCACGGAATCACCCTCTCCAAAGAGATGTCTCCCAAGACTGATTTGGAAAGGGAACGCATGTCTATTATACCCTACGCTTCTGCGGTAGGCTCTATAATGTATGCGATGTTGTGTACCAGACCAGATGTAGCTTACGCACTGAGCGTAGTGAGCCGGTATCAGTCAGACCCAGGGGAGAAACACTGGATAGCAGTAAAGAACATTCTCAAGTACCTGAGAAGGACTAGGAGATGTTCTTGGTTTACGGCGGAAAAGACCTCAGGTTGGAGGCCTTTGCTGATTCCGGCTTCCAGAGTGATAAGGACGATTCCAAGTCCATGTCGGGTTATGTCTTTACCCTCAATGGAGGGGCGGTGTGCTGGAAGAGCTCCAAGCAGGACACCGTTGCTGACTCAACGATGGAAGCGGAGTATATAGCTGCTTGCGATGCCGCAAAAGAAGCAGTCTGGATAAAGAAGTTCCTAACAGAACTTCAGGTGGTTCCTACCATAGTTGATCCAATACCTCTGTATTGCGACAACAACGGAGCTATAGCTTTAGCGAAGGAACCAAGGTCCCATCAGAAGTCCAGACATATCTTGAGGCGGTATCACCTGATCAGGGAGATCATTGATCGTCAGGAGATCGAGGTTCGGAGAGTTGCTTCAGAAGAGAACATTGCTGATCCATTCACGAAGGCCCTACCTCAGACGCAGTTCGAGAGGCTACTCGAGATCATTGGTCTTCGATATGCCAGTACATGGCCCTAGTGCAAGTGGGAGATTGTTAGTGTTTATGCCCTAGAAGGCCATTACTGTATCATACTAGTTTGTATATTACTTAATGGAAGCTTGGGATATTCACATGTATATAACTGTCTTGCTAAACATGGTAGTATGCTACTTGGTATTTCTATCTTAATATGTGAGTGTACGTATTGATAGAGCTCTTAGGATCTTGCTTGACTACCAGCGTTGTGATGGTAGTCACACTAGTGGGGGCTGGGTAGTCTACAAGCACATCCTTATTCAGGTCCCTAGTCGTTGGATTATCGAGACAGAGCATCGATACTCCGGAGTAGACTAGTGTGTACGCTTCTCATCCCAGTTGGGGAGATGGTCTGTCCCACAGCCGTCAGTACGTCGTACTGGAGATAGTATACAGGTGCTCGTTAGGTTACGGGTACACCGGACAGGACTCACAGGGAACTGTTGGTTGGTTTTATACCAGTCGTCAGTGAACAGTTCCCAGGTGACATGAGTATAGCATAGTCCGCAGACTTGACACTGCTACTTCGCCTCGAGTGTGTCCCACTGTTCTTAGATTGCTACCCTACCACGGCTCAAAGGAGTCGTGCAAACAGGTAGCAGTTGGGTGCAGTCCCGAGCACTTGGAGGCAGTGGCGGTTAGATAGGATTCGTTCCTCCCGGTATTGGGAGTTGATATCGCGCTGTGTCAGAGAGCCATTACGCAAAGTCCCTGGCCAGGGCAAGCGAGATTTGCTGGTAGGTTCCAGTAGTTTCTCAGGGTGTAATGGGCTTCCCTCCGACACGACTTATACCGCTATTAGGGGACTGACGCTTGCCGCCCCCTAGGCCCGATATGCGATAGTCTTGGACGAACGGACCGGACTGTATGGAGATTGTCACATCAGACTCAGTAGGAGTTCGGATGGGTTTCCTCATCGGCCTTCTTATCGACAACTACCTGGGGACCGTTACGTACAGCTAGTGCCGCTTGCGGTCTGTGGTTAAACCCACTGCCAGCGTAGTAGTCGAGTCTCTAGAGTCCCACACAGAGAGTTTCCTATTCCAGGCGAAACGATATAGAGGTCGTATGGTTTTACGACAAGGGTTCGGACGCATACGTGCGTTTACGCACGTACGACTTTCGGACAGTTTTTACCGGTCGGCTTTGGTTTAAGCCTGTTACTGGTATCCGGTTATTGGATTTTTACAGTCTAAAGTTTTTCCGTATTTTTTGCGGAAAGGAGGGGCGTTCTCGTAATTGTGCGGGAAGCTTCTAGAAGGTGGTGACTAAGGAGGTTAAGGTGGCATATGAAATGATTGTGATTAGTGAGTCACCTTGATGATTCATAGATGTCTTTTGTCATTATAATGAATCATCACTAGATATTATCAAGCATGGTTGCTAAATTCTTTTCTTATTCTTTTCTTGATAAAAGAAATGCTTGATATATATCTTCTTGACTCACTATTCTCATATCATTATTATCATCATCTTCTCTCTCCTCAAGCTCTCCCTCGTCAAACCCTAATCCTCACCTCTTATGTGTTGAGAACTAGGATTAGCTAGACTAAACAATCCATAACCATCACTCTATCTCAATCTATCTTCTTTGATTAGCAATCCAAGAAGGTTAGTTGCCTCAAGTTTAGAGGCTAAGCTTGGAGTTTTGCTCTCGGGTGGATCGTCTACTACAAAGAGAAGGCCGAGGAGGACAAGGAGATCGTAAAGACGAAGGAGTTGGTTCATTAGGTATAATCCCTAAACACAGTAGTTTAAAAACACTTTGTGTTTGGTTATTTATAGTTTAGCTTCGATTCAAGCGGTTAGTCGATGTTCGTTCACTAAACAAGTTCGTTTTTGAAAATTCCTCCTCCCCACAAGTATTGGGGTGTAGTACATCGACTTACACCGCTGACCGGACTGACCCGGAAGGGAGTTCCTTTTCTTTGGAATAAGGCATGTGAGCAGAGTTTCCAGCAGTTGAAGACTCGTTTGACGACTGCACCAGTTCTATCATTGCCTTTAGGATCAGGTGGTTATGTCGTTTATTGTGATACTTCTTGAGTGGGGCTGGGTTGTGTGTTGATGCAGCATGCCAGAATTATCGATTATGCTTCTCGGTAGTTGAAGAATCATGAGTAGAACTATCCCACTCATGATCTTGAGATGACCGCGGTGGTCTTTGCGCTCAAGATTTGGAGACACTACTTGTACGGAGAGTCGTGTCAGATCTTTACGGACCATAAGAGCTTGAAGTACATCTTCCAGCAGCAGGATCTGAATTTGAGGCAGCACCGTTGGATGGATCTTGTGAAGGATTATGATTGTGAAATCCTTTATCACCCGGGCAAGGTGAATGTGGTAGCTGATGCTTTGAGTCTTAGGCCCGGAGGTAGCTTGTTCCATTTGAGCGCAGTTTAGAGACAGTCTTCTATAGATTAGCAGATCTTGTGCGATAGTAGAGTACAGTTCGAGTTCACTTCTGCTGGAGGGCAGCTTGCTCATGTCCACGTCCGTCCACTTCTACTTGATCGTATCCGTGAGGCACAGCCCGACGATGCTCGTTTGTCCGAGATTTTGGAGCGTGTTCGGTAGGGTAGAGATTCGGAGTTTATGATTGATGACTAGGGTGTGCTACGTTTTGAGACTCGTCTGTGTGTGCCAGATTCCGAGGGGCTGAGACGCGAAATCCTAGAGCAGGCACATCAGTCAGCATACAGTGTTCATCCAGGTTCCACCAAGATGTATCGTGATTTGAGAGATATCTACTGGTGGGAAAGGATGAAGAGAGATGTTTCGGACTTTGTTTCAAGGTGCCTGACTTGTTAGCAAGTCAAGGCTAAGCATCAGAGACCGGCAGGAGAATTGCAGCCTTTGCCCATTCCGGAGTGGAAATAGGAGCAGATCTCCATGGATTTCGTTGTGGGTCTATCCAAGTCCAGTCGAGGGTATGACTCCATTTGGGTGATTGTTGACCGGTTGAAGAAAGCGGCTCACTTCTTCCATTGAAGACCACTTTCGGATATGCTCAGTATGCTCAGTTGTACATTGATGAGATTGTCCGTTTGCACGGCGTTCCTACATGCATTGTATCCGACAGAGGCACCCAGTTTACCAGCCGTCTTTGGCAGAAACTTCAGGAAGCTTTGGGTACCCGATTGAGTTTCAGCACCGCTTTCCATCCACAGACCGATGGTCAGTCAGAGCGGACTATACAGACTCTCTAGGATATGCTTCGTGCACGCGTGCTTGATTTTGGTGGAAATTGGGATCGTCACTTGCCGTTGATAGAGTTCTCCTACAATAATATTTTTCAGGAGACGATTCAGATGGCACCTTTTGAGGCCTTGAATTGGAGAAAGTGTCGATAGCCAGTCTGTTGGACCAAACTCAGCGAGAGCAGGATTTTGGGACTACAACTAGTGCAGGAGACTACAGGGAAGATCTAGTTGATTCAGGACAGGATGAGAGTAGCCTAGTGCAGGCAGAAGTCTTATGCCGACCGTCGTCGTCGCAAACTTGAGTTCGCAGTGGGTGATCATGTATTCCTAAGGATTTCTTTGATGAAAGGCATGATGAGATTTGGGAAGATAAGGAAGCTTAGCCCCAGATTTGTGGGTCCTTTTGAGAGACCCTTGAGTGAGTTAGTACCGTTGCCTATCGTTTGGCACTTCCGCCTAGTTTTCTAGATGTTCACCCTGTATTTCATGTATCGATACTTCGCAAGTACTTTCATGACCCTTCTCACTTGATTCAACACCAGCCCATCCAGCTGGAACACGATCTTTCTTTCACCGAGCAGCCGGTAGTTATATTGGATCGGCAGGTGAAGAAACTTTGGTCAAAGGTCTTGCCGTCAGTGAAAATTCTTTGGCGTGGCCCGAATAGCGAAGATGTCATATGGGAAGCCGAGAGCTAGATGCAGAAGAAATTTCCTCATCTCTTCGAAAGCACGCATAGTAAGATTTTTAAATTTGGGGACCGAATTTCTTTAAGGGGGAAAGATTATAACACCTTAGAATGCGATTAGAGTTAATTAAACGATATAGTGTGGGTTTTTAATAAAATTTAACCAATGATTATTTTCACATATTTTATTATTATTAATTAATATTTTATTTAATTTTTTCCGTACTTGCACATACATGTGCATGTTAATCTTGAGTTAAGGAGGTGTTAACCATGCTTTACTAGCCATGGCACACTTAACCATTTTCATGTCATGTTTACATATTTATCTATTTTAAGTTAAAGGGTTTTATTTGTTTTGAAAAAGGGAAGAGAGAAGAGTTGAATAATTGTGGCATGGCATGGGAGACAAGGCATGGGAGGCAATTAATGAGAGAGAGAGAGAGAAAGGGCATGGCTCATTCTCACCCTCACCCTCTCTCATTTCTTCACCTCACTCTCTCTCATTTGCTTCTTCTTCTCCACTAAAATTCTTCTCTTGAAAGATTTTTCCTCCATAAACCTCTAGCCTAAACCTTCATCAAACCTCACTAAACCCTTCACAAATCATATTTAACCCTCTTGTGGTGACTTGAAGCTTGGAAAGCTAAGGTTTTTCCTAAGTTTTGGTGAGGTAGCGATCTTTAAATCTTTGTTAAGTGTTCATATCAGAATATTGCATTTTATACCGCCCATTCTTACACTCGTGTGTTTATAGGTAGGTGCTTTTAATCCGTGTTTGTTACATGTTTACAGAATACAGGTTTCCGGTACAAATACTGCAAGTCAACACTAAAACTCCACAGTTACGCCAAAATACAGAACAACTGTCACAGACAGATAAAAGCCGGGTTTCTGTCATCCGCATCCGTCTAAAACCGCTTACCAGTTCAAAAGTGCAGGACGAAAACAGTCGTCATTTCTGGTCAAGCGTGGGGCCCACTGAAGATATTCAAAGTTGCGTGGGGCCCACTGAAGATATTCAAAGATGTGTGGGACCCGAGGGAGTAGAATGTCAAAAGTGTTGAAAAGTAAAAGCCATCAATGTTGACTCTGGAAACTGAGGAAATCGTGGAAAGATATTGAAATTCTGTACATATGTAACAGCAAAGGACAAAATATCAGAGCATGCCACAAAAGACCAGCACCCAATCCTACTGTACGGCCGCGCATGCGCGGCCAAAGCAGGGGTTTGGCCGCGCATGCGCCGCAGTATGGGGCCCACTCTCTGCCGAACTTCAGGGGTGTTTTGGTACTTTCATTTGTGGACTTCTGGTTGCCCTAAAACCCCATTTCCCTGCCTATAAATACAGCAGTTTTGAGCACAACCAAGGGAGCAATTTTTGAGTTTTGTTTTAGCCTCATTTTTATTAGTTTCTTTCTTCTTCTTCTTCATTCCTCCATAAAATTGTAGTGAGAGCTTTTGAGTGGATGTTAATGAAGATGAGGTTGTTTTATCTTTCTTGTTAGTTTGCCCCCCCTTGAGATTTCTGCTTTCTCTTGCTCATTCAATCTCTTCATTGAGGTTGAATGGTTAAGAGTTAGTTATTGATCTCAAGGGTCGTATTTTCTCACGGGTTAGCACTTCACTTCACATGCGCTTTCTACCCTTCCCTTGATCTCGCAAGTTCTTCATTGAGCTTGCAAGTTTAAGGGTTGGCTATTGAGCACATGCTTGGCTTGGGTCCTAGTTCCGTATTCTTTTTATTACTCGCTTTTTATTACTTGTCTTTTTCTTTCATGCAATTTTATTCATGCTCTTTTATTACTTGTTTCTTTTCTTTTCTTTGTTCTTTTCTTTTTGTTCTTTTCTTTTGTTCATATTGTGAATGTTGTAATTATTGTTGTTGTTAAGAATTAATACGATTTTATAAGTTAACATTTCTTTACCAATCCCTTTTCCCGTTATTTTCCATTTGAACTTCGTCCAAACCATACGCAAGCGCTCCGTTAGGCACCGTACCCTGACAAGGTAACGGTGATTCCTAACCACGACCGGTTGCGTTCGGTTTGGCCGGAGGCGAAGGCAAGAGACAAGAACGGAAGGACAAGGGTAAATAAGCCGGATTCCACGAATACCGCGCTTAAACCCCCTAATCCACGTTGTTGCCGATTTCTTAGCTTCAATTGGTCAAGACTCGGCTCAAAGGTTTTTGAGTACGGATTTCTTAGCTTACAATCTCGTATTTTCTTAACAACTTTATACTTGCAGATATACACATAGGTTAGATCAAACAAACATACAAGATTCTTTATTGACTCGTCTAAAACAAGAAAGTAAGATAACACCATCTCCCTGTGGACCGACCCGTGCTCAACCGGCTAGCTGCAAAGCGACACCGTCCTGATCGCGGTTACACTTAAATTCTTTCATCCGACACGCCAAAAGCGTGCGATCAAATGATATTCTTTTTGTTTTTCTTTTTTGGACAATATTTTTGTGGGCAAGTGTGCAGATTTTTGCAGATTTGCAAACTGCGAGTGTGGGAGCAAAGTGTACATTCAAAGTTAAGGTGATTACGGAGTACAGTGCCAAAGATCCGGGTAGGTTGACCCGCGCAAGCGAACCTTTCAAGCTACCGGATTCGATTCAACGGGGGTTTCTTAACCCAAAACTTAAACGGTACGTACTTTACTAACACCTTCTTCTCAAATCCGACGCTTCCAATATACTATTCTTTTGCAGGATTCTTTGCAAGTTCGCTAGCAAACGCCAAAATTGACTAACCCGTATTTGTTGCAGCGCCGCGCTTAAAATAAAAAACGATTGTTTTATTCTTTATAGAATTTTTTGAATTGCGCATTGCATACATTAATACGGACTTAAGGGCAAGCGAACCCCACAACATACGGTAAAGGATTTCATCACCTTTTCCGTGGCCCACAAATCACGAACTTGCGCATAACGTCTACCCGCACAAAAGTTAAAAGAAACTAGACTTTAAGCCTTAAGGACTTCGCGCTCACTAGGAGAAGTTAACTGTATTTAGAAGCTTGCTTAACGGTATATTGTTTACGGGGTGTCTAGGAAAGTGTTAACGGCGAAACCGCCAAAAGAGAAAGGGTTATTTAATTAAGGAACTTCGCGAAAGCGTTGGAAAACCTCCCCTTATCTCTGCACTTACCTGGCCTCGTGATCAGTATATCTTGAGCCTGTTTCTCGATACAGTTTTACTTCGACAATCAAGTTCTCGAGCAAGTCTAGTTGACCTAGGTGAACCCTAGAACGATTAGGTGTGTGGTATTTTTGTGTCGTGATTATTTTTTGTCCATATTCTTTTTTGTGTATATTTCATTCTTCTGCTAACAACTAACTAAAAAAAAAAAAAATCACATTCTTTTTCCCCTCCTTTTCTCTACCTTTCTCTCTCTCTCTCTCTTCATATCATGGGTACCCCTCCTCACAAAACTCTTGCCGAACTTTGGTACCCACAACCAGACATTACTTCATACGGTTCTTGCTTTGGTCGAACTTCAAACGATCCATCCATGCCAAAAATTTCATTGAGAGATCGGATAGACGCGTCTAGGACAAACAATTTGACTCCGCAATCCACTTCGTATCAACCATTTCATACATTCACCCCTTCTTACGTTGATACCCCTTCCTCGAGTCACGTTGTAACCCCGAGACCAATGTCTCTAGCTGAACGCATTGAACAATCCCGTAGCCGATCTTTCACTCCTTTCCCCACTACAAATTCTTGGGATCAACAATTCCATTCACCTTCTTATCCCAATGTTGATCCCACTCCTGTCTAGCCATTCAACTCCTACCAATCCTACCCTAATTTTGCACCTTCCCTAGACATTGCATCAGAACCGCAATTTGGGAGTTTTCAGTATCCATACAACTGTGAATCTTTTACTGAAATCCCTTCACAACCTATGTCTAGTTTAGAACAGTCCTTGGAAGATTTTAGGGTAGCGTCAAGCCAACAAATGATGGATTTGAATGCGTCCATGGCCGCCCTCATACAACCTAGTGATCCGGTAGCTAGTTTTCAACTAGCTCCAAATTTTTCAATGTATGAAGAGGCGGTAGGACAGGCTGTGAATTTGAGTGGAGAGAGTGAGATGTACCCCCTTCCAAATCAAACCTACCCGTCCCAAATTGAATCCCACAACTCCTGCTTTGAACGTCTATCAAGTGTCCCAAATGAACTATCAGTTGAAGATAGAATGTTGAATGAGTTGTGCGACTTCGTAGTGTTTGATTTGCCCGATGGTGAAGGGTCCCTTCCAAGTGAAACCAATCCTAAACCTTTTGACCTCTACACCTCCATCTTAGAACCAGAATCGATTGAAATCCATGCTTTTGATGAGGTGTCTGAGAATATTGATTTTCACTTGATTGAGGATATTGACGCTGGGAATATTTTGGATGATGAACCCGTAGATTTAGCTGAGTTTGTCTGTTCAAATCATCATCCTGAGTCTTTAACTGTTTTTCCCGAACCTCATATGCGTCTGGATTTTGATGATATGTGCATGGGTAAGCTTAACTTTGAGGAGAATTTTGAGGATATTTTTGAGGATGAAACAGTTCTAGTTGATGAGTCGGATTTTCCAATTCATCCTGTTCCTTTCACTGACTGTACACACCCTCCAGAAGCCTTAACCGATACCCTTCCTCAACCACTTCCCTCCATCCTTTCAATCGTTCCGACCTTGCAAGAACCCGTATCACTTACATTTCATATGTCTGGTTTACCAGGTTCGGCGTACCCATGGTTTCTTACGAATCTTGAGGGATTTGACCCAATCTCTCGACGGGTTAATAGATTAGCACAATCGCTGTTTACACATCGCTCATCACAAATTGTGCTAGTCTATTCACTCCATTTGCACCCTCAAGTTCGTATTCCACTTCTCTTCCCCTTCCGCCATTCTTCTTCTTCTCATCTACCGAGACCGCATTCCACTTCTCTCCACAAGCGGTCTCGCGTAGTCTCCATTTCTTACCTCTCCGTCTTCTTTGACCAACCACTGCTTTTTCACGATAAAATCTTTGAGTGGTTAGTGTTAACTTTTGGCCTGTGTAAGGCCTTGTATAGATGGATACTGTTCTTTCCCCCCTAATCCTGAACTTCATCGCTTAACAGTGGAAACACTGTTTCACTTAAGTTTGGGGGGGACATTTTTTTGTATATATTTTTTTTGTTTTCCTTTTTGGTTCTGTATATAATTTGTTTTTAGGGAGCGCCGGCAATTTTGACCCTCTTGGTATAGCATGACAGTGAGGGCACTGTCAAGTTTAAGTTTGGGGGTGTGCTCGGTAAGCTTTCTTCCTTCGCATTCATTTGTATATTTTGCATTTGCATACCTTATTAAAAACCCACAAAAATCGAAAAATTTCCAAAAATTATAAAAACTTTTTGTCAAGTTAGATTGTGGAAGAACTCTGATTCAACATTCGACGGTTTTTGTTTGAAAAAAATAGGAATAACTAAAACTTATGTTTAGATTTTGAAAACCTGAAAGATAACTCTCCTTTGAAGTTAACTATAGCTGATATACGTCTTTACATTACACTACACGTGTTGTGAGTCTTGGAAATTAGATGACAAGTCATTTATGTTTAAAAAAAAAAAACTTTTAAATAGATAAATGATTTTCTGAGGATCAAATAGGTTTGTTCTGAAATAAGTAATATATCAAGAATAGTTTATGAAGTAAGTGAATATGAAGGAATGTTATTGATGCCTTAATTGGAACTAAGTCTGAAAAATAACCCATCTGAAACTTGATTGGAATGATTACACACCAAACCCACTAAACACGTCTTTTATCCAAAAAAATAATTGAACTACCGGTTATATCTCCGTTCGTATTGAATCATCATGTTTTTCACGCCAAACTGTCTTTTGTTTTTGGACCTAGGTAACTTGAGTAATTAAGTCCGCTGGGGTGTTTCTACACCTAATGCCCTAAAACCAACTGGTTTGGGTGCATTGGCCCAAAGCTCGCTAAGAAACCTAGAAAGTCCAGATAAAAACAAAGTCAAGCAAGTGTTCTCTCCGAGTTAAAATTCCTAACGGTTCTTTGTGTGAGAATAATCTTGATAAAAGACAAGCTTTTAAAAAAATTTTAACGGAGATATGAAGGTTTTACTCTATGATAAAGACTGTTGCACATTCACAGAGGTGTGTATGAAATGAAAACAAGAAAAAGGTGGAGTGAAGAATAAGACCTAGTTTCCTGTTAGGGAAGATAGAAATTCTGAAGTTGAAACTTTACTGGAAAACGAAACTTGAAAAATGCTTAACTCTCTATAAAACTTATGTGATCCTTTTAAAATTGTTATCTGGGCTTTATTGTGTGACATAATGACTTTATTCGACCTTTCGGGAACTTAACGACACTATTTTTGCACTGCACGTAAAGACATATAAAATCTGTAGTTAAATAAGAAGAGAGATGTGAAAAATAAAGGTTCGATAGTCTAAATTTAGGATTATAGAATTGTTATTTTCTAAAACAAAACTTTAGGGTTTGAATCTTAGTCATTTTACAAACTAGCTTGACGGGATTTTGTGGGTGTAATCCGCTGAAAACCCTCAGGAGACAACACTCCTCCTACTAGAGACACCTAGAGGTTTAACGGCTTGTTGCACGCGCTCAGTGCAATCGCGTTCCCTGCGAAAGTGCGGTTATCATTTTATTTTTGTGAATAATTGGTTTTGCTCGGGACGAGCAAAGGTTAAGTTTGGGGGTATTTGTTCATATCAGAATATTGCATTTTATACCGCCCATTCTTACGCTCGTGTGTTTATAGGTAGGTGCTTTTAATCCGTGTTTGTTACATATTTACAGAATACAGGTTTTCGGTACAAATACTGCAAGTCAACACTAAAACTCCACAGTTACGCCAAAATACAGAACAACTGTCACAGACAGATAAAAGCCGGGTTTCTGTCATCCGCATCCGTCTAAAACCGCTTACCAGTTCAAAAGTGCAGGACGAAAACAGTCGTCATTTCTGGTCAAGCATGGGGCCCACTGAAGATAATCAAAGATGCGTGGGGCCCACTGAAGATATTCAAAGATGTGTGGGACCCGAGGGAGTAGAATGTCAAAAGTGTTGAAAAGTAAAAGCCATCAATGTTGACTCTGGAAACTGAGGAAATCGTGGAAAGATATTGAAATTCTGTACATATGTAACAGCAAAGGACAAAATATCAGAGCATGCCACAAAAGACCAGCACCCAATCCCACTGTACGGCCGCGCATGCGCGGCCAAAGCAAGGGTTTGACCGCGCATGCGCCGCAGTATGGGGCCCACTCTCTGCCGAACTTCAGGGGTGTTTTGGTACTTTCATTTGTGGACTTCTGGTTGCCCTAAAACCCCATTTCCCTGCCTATAAATACAGCAGTTTTGAGCACAACCAAGGGAGCAATTTTTGAGTTTTGTTTTAGCCTCATTTTTGTTAGTTTCTTTCTTCTTCTTCTTCATTCCTCCATAAAATTGTAGTGAGAGCTTTTGAGTGGATGTTAATGAAGATGAGGTTGTTTTATCTTTCTTGTTAGTTTGCTCTCCCTTGAGATTTCTGCTTTCTCTTGCTCATTCAATCTCTTCATTGAGGTTGAATGGTTAAGAGTTAGTTATTGATCTCAAGGGTCGTATTTTCTCACGGGCTAGCACTTCACTTCACATGCGCTTTCTACCCTTCCCTTGATCTCGCAAGTTCTTCATTGAGCTTGCAAGTTTAAGGGTTGGCTATTGAGCACATGCTTGGCTTGGGTCCTAGTTCCGTATTCTTTTTATTACTCGCTTTTTATTACTTGTCTTTTTCTTTCATGCAATTTTATTCATGCTCTTTTATTACTTGTTTCTTTTCTTTTCTTTGTTCTTTTCTTTTTGTTCTTTTCTTTTGTTCATATTGTGAATGTTGTAATTATTGTTGTTGTTAAGAATTAATACGATTTTATAAGTTAACATTTCTTTACCAATCCCTTTTCCCGTTATTTTCCATTTGAACTTCGTCCAAACCATACGCAAGCGCTCCGTTAGGCACCGTACCCTGACAAGGTAACGGTGATTCCTAACCACGACCGGTTGCGTTCGGTTTTGCCGGAGGCGAAGGCAAGAGACAAGAACGGAAGGACAAGGGTAAATAAGCCGGATTCTACGAATACCGCGCTTAAACCCCCTAATCCACGTTGTTGCCGATTGCTTAGCTTCAATTGGTCAAGACTCGGCTCAAAGGTTTTTGAGTACGGATTTCTTAGCTTACAATCTCGTATTTTCTTAACAACTTTATACTTGCAGATATACACATAGGTTAGATCAAACAAACATACAAGATTCTTTATTGACTCGTCTAAAACAAGAAAGTAAGATAACACCATCTCCCTGTGGACCGACCCGTGCTCAACCGGCTAGCTGCAAAGCGACACCGTCCTGATCGCGGTTACACTTAAATTCTTTCATCCGACACGCCAAAAGCGTGCGATCATTAAGCTCTAAGGAAGTTTGTGTTTTAATTAGTTTCAGTTTAATACCTTAAAATTATAGTTTAGTGCTAAATATCATATTTTCGCTAGTTTTGTGTCTCTGTTGAATCTATTGTTGTTACGTTGATCCACAATTTAATCTAACAATACAGTAGATTTGTTGGGTTAACCTAACGCCCTAGCCATCATCCGTAGCGATTTGCGGAACAAATTTTTTTCCACGAGTTTCAAAACGACGCTAGAATAACCCAAGAAACAGGATTTAACCATAAACCTATTTAGCTAAACTAAGAGAGCTAACTACTATGAAGAGAAGTCTCACCAAAAGATCCAAGTCCTTCGGTATTCTTTCCTCATCGTTCGCTCCAAGTGGCCACCATGATCGCACTTGATCTCCTTTGCTCGCTCCATCGGTACTCCGGGATCGAGCTTGCTCTTCGGTCCTCCTCCGTCGAAGATGATCCACCCGAAGGATGTGATCCATGGCTCTAACTCCTTGCTAAGTAACAAAAGGAGCAACTAGAGAAATTGGGATGCTAATCCAAGATCTCTAGGATGTAGTGTGAAGTTTTAAGTGTTTAACTATTTCTATCTTGCCTCCTCTTTTATTTTTCAACACATAAGAGTGTAGAGAGGAGGAAGATGATGAAGGTGGAGGAACTCAAGAGAAGGAGAGGAGAGTGAAGAAAAATGGTGAGCGCAAAAGAAATGAGCAACCATGAGAGAGAGAAACCCCCCACAATGGTTTTGTATATGAATATTCATGAATAAACAATATTACCTATGCTTAAATAGTTGCCACAAATGAATAAAGAATTCATTGTCAACTATTTAGGCATGGTCCTCACTATACTCCCCTCACCTCACACTTTATACCTCATTTCCATTTATCAAATAAATGGAAAAAGTCAAGATGAGGTGTCCACCTTCTGGAATGTTATCCGTAACAAAGTACAGATTACAGTCTACTGCATTCGGATAAAAACACGAATGCCCAAAGAGATAGAATAACACGAAGAACGTAATAGTAGAATATACATATCGAAATACATATATGTAAATTATCAAATCAGTACCTGATTTAATAATCCGACTCAAGCTCGAGCCGGCTAGTATTACCAACTGTCCGATCGAAAGTCCGGGTACAAAGTACATCAATCGATCGGAACCCTGCACGTATCCAATACGGCTACTACATCATTTCGCCTGAACCAGGGAAACCCTTTGTGTGAGACTCTAAAGACTCGACAGTACGCCGGCAGTGAGTTACTGGATAAATCCATAACCACAAGCACGTCAGCGGCACTAGCTGTACGTAACGGCTATCCGGTTACCTGTCGAAAAGGAAGGCCGACGAGAAAACTCATCCGGATCCCTACTGAGCCTATCTGTGACAATCTCCGTACAGTTTGGTCACTTCGTCTGAGATTATTGCATACCGGGTCTAGGGGGTGGTAAACGTCAAACCCTAATAACCTAATAATTCGTGCTGATGCGGCTCAGGACCAATCCAGTAAACTACTGATCAGCCTATCAGTAAATCCCAACTGCTTTGGCCAAGATTTTATTGTCCTAACCAATCGAACACTGTGCGATATCGACTCCCTATACGGGGAGAGACGAATCCCCGACAATCGCTTACTGCCTCCATGTGGCTCGGGGCTGTACCCAACCAAAACCTGTTTACATGACTCAGTAGAGTCGTGGTAGGGTAGTGATCAAAGCACAGTGGTAACTCACACGAGACAAATGACAATCTCAGGTCTAAAGAATAACATGTACTCATATCACCTGAGAACTTCCACCTGACGATAGGTATAGTACAATCTGGAAGTTCTCGGCGAGTCCGTCCGGTGTACTCACACCCAGTGAGCACCTGTATATGATCTTAGGTGCAAAAAACCAATGGTTACGAGACCATACCATCGCCCCTCGTCGGGGTCTAGAAACGTATACACTAGTCTACTCCGGAATATCGATACCTAGTCTCGATACTCTCATGACAAAGGACAATTTAAGGATGTGCGTACCGATTACCCAGCTCCCACAAGTATGATCGCCATCACAACGCAGGTAGTCTAGCAATGATCCTACAGGCTTTATCAACATGTATAAATGATATGTAATAGCAAGTAAAATATACGCATATGTTAAGATAAAGACAACCCAGATAGCATATTATCATATTGAGCAAGACTGTCTTGTATATATATATATGTCCAAGCATCCACATGTATACATATACAATAATGGCCTCTAGGGCATACATATCCAACAATCTCCCACTTGCATTCAGACCATATATATTGGCGTACCGAATATCCAACTTCTGCTCTAGGGCCAGTTGTTGGCGTATCGCATTCCCAACATCTCAAAAAGTCTCTTGAATTATGCTTGAGAAAGGGCATTGGTGAATGGATCTGTCGTGTTGTCTTTTGTGTCCACTCTCCGTATCTCGATCTCCCGGCGATCAATAATCTCCCTGATCAGATGATACCGCCTCAAGATGTGCCTGAATTTCTGATGGGACCGTGGTTCCCTTGATAAAGCCATAGCTCCATTGTTGTCGCAATACACAGGTATTGGGTTAACAATGGATGGAACCACCTGAAGTTCAGTAATAAACTTCTTAATCCAGACAGCTTCATTTGCGGCATCGTTGGCAGCAATGTATTCAGCCTCCATCATCGAGTCTGCGACAGTTTCCTGTTTGGAACTTTTCCAACAGACTGCCCCTCCGTTGAGGGTAAACACAAAACCCGAGATAGACTTTCTTTCATCCTTATCACTCTGGAAGCTCGAATCGGTAAAAGACTCCACTTGGAGGTCCCTATTACCGAATACCATGAACAGTTCTTTAGTCCTTCTCAGGTACATAGGAATGTTCTTAACAGCTGTCCAGTAGTTCTCACCTGGGTTAGACTGATACCGACTCACCACGCTAAGCGCGTAAGCTACATCGGGTCGGGTACATAACATCGTATACATTATAGATCCTGCCGCCGAAGCGTAGGGTATAATGCTCATGCGAACCCTCTCCTCATCAGTCTTGGGAGACAACTCTTTGGAGATGGTGATTCCATACAATGCGGATATGTTACCGCGCTTGGAATCTTCCATACTAAATCTCTTTAGTACAGTCTCTATGTTCCTTGACTGTGAAAGTCCCAGTAATCTCTTAGATCTATCTGTGTAGATCTTAATCCCCAGAATGTACGAGGCATCACCCAGGTCCTTCATGGAGAACCTTTGTGACGAGAACAACTTGACCGATTGTAGCATATGAATGTCATTTCCTATCAAAAGAATGTCATCCACGTACAAGACTAGGTACACGACAGTTCGGCCTACAATTTTCTTGTATATACATGGCTCATCCTCGTTCTTGATGAAGTCAAATCCCTTGGCTGTTTCATCAAAACAGATGTTCCAGCTCCGCGATGCCTGCTTTAATTCATAAATGGATTTAAGTAACTTGCACACCTTCCCGCTGCTCCCACTGTTTACGAAACCCTCCGGTTGATCCATATAAATGGACTCTTCTAAACTTTCGTTCAGAAAAGCCGTTTTTACGTCCATCTGCCAGATCTCATAGTCATGGAAGGCAGCAATGGCAAGTAGGATCCGAATGGATTTGAGCATAGCCACTGGAGAAAATATTTCGTTATAGTCCACACCTGGTCTTTGACGAAAACCTTTTGCAACAAGTTTAGCCTTATAAGTTTCCACCTTCCCATCTACACCAAATTTCTTTTTGTAAATCCATTTGCATCCAACGGGTTTTACCCCGGGTGGTGCAATATCCAAGGTCCACACTTTATTGGTGTACATGGACTCCATTTCGGATCGCATAGCATCCAGCCACTTATCAGAGTCCCTACTGATAATGGCCTGCCTGAAACTAGTAGGATCATCTTCTTCTAAGATGCAATCCTCTCGATCCCCGTCTATGAGAAAACCGTAGTATCTCTCGGGCGGATGAGAAATCCTATTAGATCTGCGGAGTGGCTGAGGTTCGTCTGGCACTACTGAATCTAACAGTTCCACCAAATCTTCAGTTTCAGTTTGTGGTTCAGAAGTTTCTTCCAGTTTTACCGTGCTCCCACTTATTTCTTTTGTAAGAAATTGCCATTCTAAAAACTTAGCGTGTTGAGCAACAAACACTTTCTGTTCCTCGGTGTGGTAGTTAGACAGTTATTCTTGACAGTTAGACAGTTATTCTTGTACTAGTTTGCATGATAAATTGCATCATACATACATACATTACTATAGAAATATATATTCTCATATGATGTTTTATTTCGATTTCGTGGATTGGGAAACCGCAAGATACCTTCTGAATTTTGAAATATTTAAAAAGTACGGTTTTCCCTTGATATGCTCACATTACTGTTCTATGTTCGCATATATCGTACTTCATGGATATATGCATTGAGATACTGTTTTCATATGATTTCTGGATTTGAGAACCGTGGATATATTTCAAAGGAAATTATAAATTGTTTAAAAAACACGGTTTCTCGTGATGTGATTTTGAGACGTCTACCATGAGTTTTCTCGGTTCTGAGCTTGTATTCGAGACCCGATTCGATAAGTTGGATGAACCGTCTGCGGGTACATGGTGGAACTAGTAAGGTATCCCGGAGCAAGAAGCTCGAGATATAGACGATGAGCCTGACAGGAGGGAGCACTACCTACCGTTGATTGTATAGAAACTCGACGGATATCCGGAGAATACCGTTTCAGAGTTATGAGATGAGATAGATATGATGACCGATCGGAGTATGCGGCACCTGAGATATGAGTATTTACGTGTCGATGCTGGAGACGGGTTTCATGATGTTTCGAGTGTCGATGTTGGACACTCAGGTTCCATGATGTGATGGATATGAGGGCCGATCAGAGTGACGGCGCATGAGATATTTGGATTTGGGATGTCGTTGATGGACACCAGATTTTATGATGATGATTCATTGATTAGGATTATATTTTATCCCACACTCATGATTTATTATGACATGCCATATTTCATGTAGTTGTTGTACCCTGGTGGTGTACCTTGATCATGATTTGTTGAATATCCATACTGCTATACTTATGCCATCAGATTGCATATTTTGGATTATCGCTTTTCGTGCATGCTTGCGATTATCTGCACGATGTTATTTACTATTCATGAGTTGGCAGCCCACCCCTGTTGTGACACGGTGTTTTGCAGGTTTGACACTCAGTGTAGTCGCGTTAGGGCTCTCTATTGCATCTACTTCTGTGGATATCGCTACTATTGGTCGTGATTTTGGCGTAGGTAGGTTTTGCGGGTATCCGTATGATTCCATTATATATCTATTCTGTATCTAGTACTCTCCATCTACCACTTATATGTATTTGACTTAGAGACGAGATTGTAAGGATCGATATTGTATTATTTGTGCTTCTGGGTGTCGTGCTCGTGTAAGCCGGCTTTTATTTATGTTGCGATATTGTTTTACCTCTTATTATACTATTTTCACTTCTTAATAGCTTATTTCTTTGCTACAGCGTCGTATATATACCTTTTGTGGTTGTGTTCTGCCTTTAGGTGTGAGTTGCTCCCATTTAGAGATGTCTTTTATATATATTCTATGTTTGTACCCGTTTGGGGCTATTTTTTACAAAGGAGATGCTGCCGAAGTTTTTAAGAAGCTAAATTTAAGTTTGAGATTTTTTAACTTGAGATTTTTAAATGTTTTTAACTAATGTTTTATCACTTTACTTCTTTTATTGGTTTAGATTTCTAGGTTTTTCGGCTTACTTGAATTGCATTACTCTTTCTGACGTCGCGTGATTTAAGTGCCGATCGCGTTCCTAAATTGGGTCGTGACACTAAGAAACCCAATAAGCTAAAGATGATGCATACGGACGTATGGGGTCCGGCCTCGGTGGAGTCTTATGCAGGGAATCGGTACTTCGTGACGTTCATCGACGATGCAAACCGGAAAATATGGGTGTATGCGAGAAATAAAAAGTTTGATATGTTTGGTATCTTCAAACACTAGATTACGCATGTTGAGAACCAAAAAAGGGCTAAGCTAAAATTCCTTAAGTCCGATAACGGAGGGAAATACTGTATACAGGAGTCCGAGGCGTTTTGCTCGTAGAAGGGTATTTGTTGGTTGAAGACAGTACCGGAGATGCCACAGTGGAATGACATCGCTGAAAAGATGAACATGACGATCCTAGAATGAGTGCAGAGTTTGATCTTGGATGCAAATGTGCCAAAGTTGCTATGGGAAGTGGCGGTTGATCCTGCTGTGTACTTGATCAATAGAAGCTCGGTAAGTGCGCTTGATTCATATTCCGGAAGAAATTTGTTCAGATAAACCGGTTAATTTTACGTACCTAAAAATATTTGGTTGTATTGCATATTATTTGGTAGATAAGGCAGAAAGGAGTAAGCTTGATTCCAAGTTTAGGAAGTGTTCTTTCATCGAGTGTGGTGGAGACGAGTTCGGAAATAGGCTATAGGATTATACAAGTAAGAAAGTAATATGAAGCTGAAACGTTGTCTTTGATGAGTAACTCTTGTACAAAGAAGAGAAGCAAGACAAAAAAGGTACGATGTCAGAGTTCATCGAGTTAGATGGAACTCAAGTGAACATTCAGGTACCGACAGGTGGAGATCAGAACGTGGAGAAAGCTATAGTGATCAGATTCAAGAACAGAATGGTGAACATGTTCAGCAACTAGATCTACCAGTTTTGAGGAGATCTACATGAGATAGGCAGCTACCTGAAAGACTTGTGACCGACTTCGTATTTCACATAGGTTCGGGAGAGCCCGAATCCCTTGAAGAAGCAATAAGCGACGGTGTTAGCAAACGGTGGGAGCAAGTTATGGATAAGGCGATGGATTCTTTGAAGAAGAACCGTACATGGGACCTAGTGAAGCTATCCAAGGGTCAGAAGGCGTTTCTAAATAGATCGGTGTACAGGATTAAAAATGAGACTAATGGTGTGAAGCGGTACAAGGCTCGCTTGGTAGTCAAGCGATACGTGCAAAAGTAAGGAATTGACTATCAAGAGATTTTTTCCCCAGTCGTGAAGATGGCATCTATTCGGATGATTCTCAGTATCATAGCGGTGGAAAATTTGCACTTAAAACGGCTGAATGTGAAGACTGCGTTTTTTCATGGAAATTTGGAGAAGGGGATCTATATGATGCAGCAACCGAGATACAAGATGAAAGGGGAAAACAATATGGTATGTAAGATACAAAAAAACTTGTATGGCCTCAAGCAAACTCTAAGACAGTGGTATCTCAAATTCGATCAGTTTATTTTAGAGACGGGATTTGTGCGCTGTAAATCAGATCACTACGTGTACGTTCAGGCTTTTAAGGACGAAAACTACATTATTTTATCACTTTACGTGGATGACATATTGGTAGAGGGTCCGAATTTCAAGAAAATTCAAAGTTTGAATAAGATGATGGCTGAGAAATTCTCTATGAAAGATTTGGGAGCGGCCAAGCAAATTCCGGGCATGAAAATCGTGAGAGATGAAACAGCGAAAGCTGTGGTTATCGCAGAAGGACTACATCGAGAAGATTTTGAAATGGTTCAACATGTAGAAGTCAAAACCGGTAAGTACGCTCTTAGCAAAGCAATTCAAACTCAGCAAGGAGTTGCCCCCGAGAACTCAAGAGCAGAAAGATGAGATGGTAAGCGTGCCTTATGCATCCGCGGTGGGGAGTTTGATATATGTGATGGCGAGTACGAGACCAGATATTGCACATGTAGTGCGAATTGTTAGCAAGTGTAAGCAAAACCCAGGAAAGAAGTATTGGAATGTGGTGAAGTGGATGTTGTGATATCTAAGGGGCACGTCAAGTCACTGTTTATGTTTCGGGGGCGACTCTCTAAATGTGCAGGTTACGTTGATACGGACTACTCGGATGATCGAGATAGTGGGACGAGTACAACGGGGTATGTACTTAGGGTTGGGAAAACAACCGTGATTTGGGTCTCTCAATTGCAAAAGATGATGGTATTGTCAACTAGGGAGGATGAATAGTGGCGATCTTGGAATCCAGTAAAGAGATGATATGGTTGTAAGGGTTATTTGAAGAATTGGAAAAATAGCAAGACTTCAATATAAAGGAGTGACAACCAAAATGCAATACATTTGGCGAAGAATGCGGCATCACTATCGGACGAAGCACATCAAGGTGCAGTACTACTTCATACACATAATAGTAGAAAAGGATGAGTTGACACTACATAAGATCACGTGAGAAAAGAATCTGGCGGATATGTTCGCCAAGGACGTAGAAAGAGATAAGCTGGATCTCTGTTGTAGATTGGTGAAACTCTTTTTGAAAATCTGATGAAAAGAGAATAGAGTGGAGTCATGTAAAGTCTACTAGCGTTGGGAATTAAGGCTGAAATATCTCCAAGTGGGATATTGTTGAAATTATGGAAAAACTTCAGGCAGATGTATGTACGTGTACACAAACCATATGAAATTTTTCAAAAACCACAGTTCCTTAATTAAGAAGTGTCTTATGGCAGTTTCTTAATTATGGCATATTCTTAATTAATGAGTGTTTTATAGTAGTTTCTTAATTAATTATGATAGATTCTTAATTAATGAATTGGTTTGTTTATAATTAAAGACCTCTTATATGTTTTATGTACAGTCAAATAAAAAGAAGAGACCATCGTATTGAGAGGGTTGCGGCTTAGATCTAGAAAGATTTGAGAGAAATCTCCTCGGGTTTGCTGGTAGTGTACTTAATTCAAGATTATAGTAGATATTGCAGATTCCGCTCAGTCGGGGATTAGTCATATAGTGGGTGAAGCTCGTTAACAAATCACTTATGTCTTGTTTGATTTTTAATTATTTATTCTTGCATCGTTATTAATTTGTCTTTCATTATTAATTGCGTGGTGTTGATTGCATGATTTGGTTGCTTGTCGTGAGTATTGATCCGCGTATCAACTTCTCCATCCCCAACGGGCCATCCCACTACTACAACAAGGGGTTGCCCCTACAGATTTATCCGTAGGCGCAAACCACTGCCCCTACGGTTATGGCCATAGGTATATAAAAATACCCCGTAGGTGCAAAGGCCGCAGGTGCAGGTCTATATCCTGAACATGCCCCTACGGAGTAATAATCGCCCCTACGCCTTAATCCGTAGGGAAAAGTATACCTATGGAGTAATCCGTAGGGCCTGATAAATATTTTAATTTATTGGTTTATAAAATAAAATACTTGCCCTGCGGAGGTATTCGTAGGGCCTGATTGTTGGCCTTACGGATGTATTCGTAGGGCCTTATTTTTGCCATTACGGAGATATCCGTAAGTCCAGCTAAATGGCCTTACGGATAAATTTGTAAGGGCAAGTTTTACTGAGTCCATAGGGACAAAATATCAGGTGTCCTGATATTTTGACCCTACGGATAATAGTGTAGGGGCAGATATTGCACCTACGGATTAATATATAGGTGCAATAGATATCCCTACGGATTAATCTGTAGGGACAAAATATCAGTTTTTTTTAAAAAGAGGGCTACTGTTTTCCCCCGTCCCGTGCATAATAATATATACATCATATAACCAAATACAGAAATATTCATAATCAATATCTCACACATAATATATAAAAGAAATAAAGAAACAAAATACGATATCAATCTAAATCATCGTGAACAATCAAACAACCACCAAAATCGTCCAAAATATATACAATATGTATCAAGTACATACATCCTAAAAAATATTAAAAAAAACTACCCTAGCTCAGTCCAGCTCCTCCACCTCTGATAAACGCCGTAATCCAGAGCATCTGCTCCTCGGTGCAGACCTGAGTCGTCAAAACTCGACTAATGAAGGAGCGGACTATGCGGGAGTCTGAGCGGGCTGTGGAGCTGCGGGAGTCTGAGCCGGCTGTGGAGCTGCAGAAGTGGTCTGCGCAACCGCAACCGAGTAGTGGCTTGCAGAGCCGCAGCCGAAGGAGATGCATATGGAGCCGCAGCTGAAGCAACTGTTTCCTGATTTAAAATCAGAAAAGCTTATGGAAAAAGCTTCAGAAAAGGGTCACGTGCTTACACGTAACCAGCAGTCACGTGTGGGCACGCGACACCTAAAAGTATCGGCAAGGCAAGTTCAGTTTCCCAACTACATCAAAGAAAGGGGCTTCATAAAGGGTCACGTGCTCCCACGTGACCTGGGTCACGTGTCGGCACGTGACATTTAAAAGCAGCGGCAAAGACCCAACGGTTCCCTGAGCAAATCAAGAAAAAAGGCTTCAGAAGAGGTCACGTGCTCCCACGTGACCAGGGTCACGTGTTGGCACGTGACACTCAAAACATCAGACTCATTCTCCGGTTAAATCAAGAAGAAGGCTCCATGCCAGGGTCACGTGCTCACACGTGACCAGTTGTCACGTGGTGGCACGTGATAGCTAAGCAGCAACCAGAAGACAGAGTGTAAAAAGAAGGAAGAAGGCTCTTTCCAAGGGGGTCACGTGCCCACACGTGACCAAGGGTCACGTGGCCACACGTGACCGACTTCAAAGCCCATTTGTTAACAGAATTAAACTCTGAGAAAAGAACTCTCAAATCTTTCCAAAAGCAACCGATTAAATTAAAGATTCAAAGATGATTAAATATCATCTATCTATGGGAAAATCTCGAATTTGGAAAGATTTCCCCTTCAAATCTAACAGAAATAACAAAGGAGAATCCCTGGATTTGAAATCCAATGGTGAATAAAATTCACCTAATAATCCAAAGGTCCAAAACGAATGGTGGATGCAAATCAAATCTCTCAATGAAGATTCGTCAAAAACTAATTCACTCGGCTGCTTCTCCTATAAATAGGAGCCAAGAGACATACAAAAAAAGGGATATACAGAGAGAAGAAAAGGGAGAGAGCGTTGATACTTTGAGGAATTTGGATCTTCTGCAAAAGAAAACCCTAGGTAAGAAAGGGAAGGCTCCTTGAAAGAAAAGAGAATTTAATTCTCAACAGAGTTCAACTCTGATGTAAAACAGAAGAACATATTTCTTCTCTCTTTGATAAAGGATCTGTAAAGCGCACATCTCCCCTTGAAGTTGAGAATTTAATTCTCAATGGGTTGAGATCTTGCCATGCAGATCCAAAGCATAGAGAGGGAATGGAAGCACGCGAATTTAATTCTCACAGAACTATAGGAATTTAATTCCTTTAAAATAAAATTAGGGCTTGACCCTGTGTTATGGGAATTTAATTCCTTCAGAACGAAAAGAAACAGGGTTTAACCCTAATTAAGAACTTAGTTCTGTTGAAACAACGGGAATTTAATTCCCTTAATCATAATTCTTGAACAGAGAGTGGGAGTTTAATTCCTTAAAGCTTTTATTAGGGTTTAAACCCTATTCAGTTCTTCATATATATGAGGAATTTAATTCCTACAGAAAATTCAGAGTTCAACTCTATCCCAGAATATAAATCTTCAAAAGGAAGTAGGAATTTAATTCCTCTATTGTCAGGGTTCAACCCTACGAGGAATTTAATTCCTGAAAGGGATTAACAGATCTCCTAAAAACAACTACAGAAAAGAAGGGTCACGTGTCACCACGTGACCCCCCCAAAAGATCCACAGAAAGCCCCTTTGAGGCAGTGCCCCACGTGACCCTTGACAGAAGCTTTAACACACAAAGCGCTTGAATGCCCGTCACGTGGTGGCACGTGATGCTCTAGAAGATGTAATAGTCTCAGAAGAACAAAATGAAGGGAGGGCGCTCTCACGTGTTGCCACGTGACCCCTCCTGCCTTAGTGTTTAACACTAAACCCCTGAATTCAGTATTAAAACATTGTTTGGTCTTAGTGTTCAATACTAAGCAAAGAACTTTATTTGCAGTGTTCAACACTGATTACCTTAGTGTTCAAACACTAGTTTGGGACTTCTGTTGACAGTGTTTAACACTGATCTGTTTTAGTGTTTAACACTAATTCGAAAGGCTTGTTGCTGGTGTTTAACACCAATTATCTTTTAGTGTTAAACACTGACTTATCAATCTCATTCCCAGTGTTCAACACTGATTGGTCTTTAGTGTTTAACACTAGGCATTGGCCCAATTGGCTAAATGGATAGAGGCAAAGCCTCTCCTTCAAGGGACCAACAGGAAGCCAATATTCCAGACATGATTGGACTTAGCCCAAGCTGGCCATAAGTCCTCAATTCGTAATTAACTGAGCTAATGGGCTCATGACATAATTAATTGGTCTTGATCCCAAATTGGGCCAAGGACTATTTAATCCACTCCGGTTCCAGGGTACATCTCTTCACTCCTTTGATACTTGGCATTGTAATCCCTCAATGTCTTCAAAGAGGTGACGGGTCCCGATGACCACATATTGATATGGACTGTGGGGTCCTTAAACCCATGGACTACGACGTCCTTAACCTTGACCGAGATGTCTTAAAACTAACAATGGACTGTGGGGTCCTTAAACCCATGGACTACGACGTCCTTAACCTTGACCGAGATGTCTTAAAACTAACAATGGACTGTGGGGTCCTTAAACCCATGGACTACGACGTCCTTAACCTTGATCGAGATGTCTTAAAACTAACAATGGACTGTGGGGTCCTTAAACCCATGGACTACGATGTCCTTAACCTTGACCGAGATGTCTTAAAACTAACAATGGACTGTGGGGTCCTTAAACCCACGGACTACGACGTCCTTAACCTTGACCGAGATGTCTTAAAACTAACATTGGACCGCAATGTCCTTAAACTACCCATGGACCGCAATGTCCTTAAACTACCCATGGACCGCAATGTCCTCAAACTACCCATGGACCGCAATGTCCCTAAACTGGAACAATAGAGTCACGCATGCTCTCTTGTCGGATCTAAACGATCCCGTTTAAGTTGATCTTAGCCTTAAAATATGGCTAACGTATCCTTAAACCTTCAAACAGACTGGGCTATGAATCTCCCCCAATTAACTCTGGTTCGAGGGTACATCTCTGAACTCCTCTGACATCTGTCGTTGTAATCCTTCAACGTCGTTAGAGAGGTGACGGGTCCCGACGGCCATACATACGATGGACCACTATGTCCCTAAACTGGAACAACGGAGCCCAAATGCTCTTTTGTCGGATCTAAACGATCCCGTTAAGTTGATCTTAGTCTCAAGTTAGACTAACGTATCCTTAACAAACGTTTGAGTTGATCTTAGCCTCAAGTATGGCTAACGTATCCTCAAACCAAACCCCCAAACCCAAATCTAAGATAATACGGATTTGGACTAGTCCACGCCCTACGGGCGACGACATAACTCGGTCTCCGTAAACAATCCACGGGCAACAAAACATAAAATAAACACACACGACACGAAGTGACCATCTGGAGAAGGAGAAAGTTGTTACCGCGATGCGGTAGCGTAATTAACTGCAGGGGCTTGCGCCTGCAGGGAAAAGCGTCCCCACAATCAAAAACCCCTCAAACGAGGGGGAATCTGACGAAGTCTGCTACATCGGCCGTATCCGTTTAAACCTTCGATACATGGTGCCATAAATCAACTTGGCATCTTCGGAGAGGTGGACGGATAGTACCAATTAGCATCTGCCCCGAATCTCAGGCGAGACTCTCGGCCGCCATTCGGAGGGGAAATGAATTCCGGCACGCCTGGTGGGACCTTTTCCGTCTTTCCACTCCACACTTTGTGTGTCGTGACTCACGAACCAATCGCGGTTCTCTAAAGGTTGCCCTTGGGTTTCAAGATACTAAGAATTGGCGTCTTGCTTATTGCAGAAAGCAAAGGATCGATGGCTTCTACTTCTGCGAAATCCTCCAACCGCTCAAAATGCAATTGCGACCAACTCTTTGCCTCGCCAGGAGGTATAGCCTACGGACCCCAAGCTGCTTCGTTATTCACAATGCCGGTGGACCAGGTGACTCAGGCCACTACCGGATTGTTCTTTGGGACTATACTCCCACCAACAAGCTTCGCGGCGCCGGTGCTGACAAAGGAAGCTCTCAAGAAGTCGGTCTTTGATCGTCTTACCCCTGCCGCGGCTCCTCTCAACGAGTCGCCCAACGTCAACGCCTCGGTCTTCTCTAGATTGGGCCAGAAATCCTGCGAACTCATCATGGGGCCTACAATCTTAGAGAAGGCTGCTTCTAAGAAAGTGACCGGTCCTGCTCTTGAAGACATCAAAGCGACTTCCCCTGCCACAAAGTCGGTCTTTACAAGATTGAAGGCTCCAGCTCCCGCTCCTGCTATCCAAAGGACGTCGGTCTTTGACTGGCTAACACCAGCAACGACCCTCCACCCACGCAGGGGGAAAGATGAAACCATTCTTACCGCTGACCCAACGCCGTCCGCTCGACACGCTCGACGTCGCCATTGGCGCCGAGTAAGAAAGGCTGGGGGCAACTCCCCCTCCGGGTTGACTCCATCAGCCCCGATGGCAGAAGTTAATGCTGCTGTTCCAACTGGGAACAGCTTCGAGATGCTAAATAAAGTGCGAAGGAATTCTCCTACTGCAGTGCTAAAGAGGTCTCCTCCCCCATTAAAAAAGGTTGTGGAAATAAAATCAGAACAACCCCGATCCCCTCAACGGCTGTCTTCCAAAATCTATAAGGTTTGGCGGCAGGCCCGAGACTCAATCATCGATCCAAACTTTTCCCGCCAGCACAAGAAGCTGAAAATCCAACCGGAAGCTGGTCACCAGGCTAAACCCCAAAAGGCTGTCTGGACGCCCACCTCAACGGCCCCCTCAACCTCCATGGCTCATAAAAGGAGGAGGCCAGAGAAGATCCCCCAGCCTGCAACGACGGCTAAAAGCACTGAGCCCAGACGCCCGAGGTCTGGGGGCATGGTGGTGCACACTGTTTATATGGCTTCTGGAAAGGAGGAAAGCCGCGCTTCTACGGGCCACCGACCGCTAACCCAATCCGTGACGAAAGCCCAGGAGCAACAGCAAAAGCTCCAAGAAATGATGAATGCTATGGCCGCACTTACCGGGCCAAAAGAAAGCCCAGAAACGTCCTCAGACGCACGCCAGGAGGAAGAAACCGACGCTGAATTCCTTCGCCGGATACTGGAGAAAAAAGACAAAGAGGCTGCCGAACAGGCAGCCAACATACAACGTATGGGCCTTCTCTTCCAAGATATGATAGGAATGATGATCCAACAGGACTTACCCGCCGAGGATCCCCCAATCGTTCTTGAAGACGACCGAGGAGAAACGTCAAATCTACCACCAGCCCTCTCAACGGCCAAGGAGGAGGCAATCTCTAAGGCTGACTTGGTTGACTACATAGCCCAGCAAATTCGGGTTCATCATGCGACTGAGGCAGTTGGTCAAGTCGTAAAAACGGGGCGGCCGTATCCAAGCTGGTACGACCAAATCAAATACCCGCCAGGCTATACGATACCAAAATTCCACGTGTATAAGGGGACCGGCAATCCCCATCAATATGTTTCCCAGTTCCGGGCCCTCTGCGGTAACACTGGCGGTGATGATAAACTGTTGCTTCGCCAGTTCGTGGGCAGCTTATCAGAAACAGCGTTCGAATGGTATTCGGAACTCCCGAACGATTCTATCAAAACGTTCGCTGAAATGGAGTTGTTATTCACTCAGCGATTCGCAAGTGCCAGCGAACGCACCCCAATAACTGCATTGATTAACGCCAGGGTAAAACCAGGAGAAACCTGGGTCCAGTATGCTATACGCTGGCGGAATTTGTGGTCGAGATGCGAGCAACGCATTGAGGAGGCACCCGCAGTAGGCAGGTTCGTGGGAACCCTAGACCCCCACGCAACCATCTCCCAGTTTATGATGTTCTTTAAGCCGACCACATTCTAGGCTTTAATCGACAAGTTGGCTCAGATGGACCAGATGGGTCATAGACCACCTCCCCCGAAGTCGGAACCTCGGAATGACAAGGGTAAAGGAAGAGCAACCTTCGTCGCGAATGCCCAACAGCAACCTAACGCCCCGAAACTGGCAGATCAACTGGAAGAAAGACGCCGATATTATAATGAGAAGATGAAGCGTCCCTACTCGTTCCCACGAGACAAGACGAAACGGTTATTCGAGCTGGCAATACGTAACAGGCTTATAAACCTACCAAATCCAAGGCGACCGCCACAACCCACTGAGGTGAATAACCCTAACTATTGCCCTTACCATCAAACGGTAAGTCATCCGATTGAGGATTGCTTCGTCTTCAAAGGATGGATTGAAGATCAATACCTCCAGGGGAAGTTTGCACTGTCCGAAAAGTGGAAGGTAAACCCACCACAGCCGCATACTCCTAAGAAAGCAGATACACCGGAGGCAACCTGCTCCTTTATTGAAGAAGCTCCATGGGAGGTCGTGCTATCAACTAAAACCAAAAGAATGCTGAGAGACCTTCATGCGTGCCCTGCGATCGAATGGAAGGACCCTCTTGAACCTCAGATTATCGGAGAAATGTCGAAGCCCCGCCCAACTACGAAGACTCGCGATAAGGTCCCAAATACTCACGCCCAACCGTCAAAATCTTCGAAGAAAAAGAAGAAATCCAAGAAGCCCGTGAAGCTTGGAAACGAGCACACGAACTTGCAGAAGCAAATCGACGCACTGGAAGAATACAATCAAAAGGCGCGAACTCCTGTCACACTGCAAGAGTTCCTCAACCACATCTTTCAAGAGAAAGATGATGGAGAGAGCTCGTCGGATGAATCCGAAGGATATGTGGCGAGTTGTAACGTAATCTCCCACTCGTTTGCCGATGATGGGAAAACTCCTTGCACTAAGAAGCTGGAGGCAGAGCCTGAACCAGAGCGTGTGTGGCCAACAAATGAAATGATCAATGCCTTTCTAGACGAGATTCGTCTAAAGAGTAAAGCGGATCAGGAGCGTGAGATGGCAACGTCAGAAGGAACCAAAGGCGGGCGACTGAACGAAAGAGTTGAACTACCCCTGCCAGAGCGAAAGGCATCCGAAGTAGACAAGAAGATATTCAAGACGAGGAAAAGGTTTGCCAAAGCCATGTCAATGGGAATGAAGCTACCACCCTCGGAAGGAAACACGCACGATGGGGTGGAGAGGCACCCTGATTATTGCGCATATCATCGGAAAATCTCACACCCCACGGAGGAGTGCGACGCCTTTAAGATATGGTGGCAAGGATATGTTGCTCGTCGGCAACATGTTAAGCGCATGAAACGCAAGATCCGTCGGGAGCGAAGAAGTACTGTCGATGGGCACAACAGAACTACTGGCAACTGTTATATGGCTCACGCCGAGGGGTCACAAGTTCTCACCTTTGGGAGCGACTCTGATGAAGAAATGGCTCTGGGCCCTCTCTTTAAAGAAGCCGTTTTAGGGAAAGAGGAGAAATCGGAGGCCTGCGAGAACATTCAGCTGTGCAATCGCACACTCCCAGAAAAGAATCTCGGGCCCGTGAGTAGAAAAGATAAGGGAAAGGAAAAGGTCACTGAAGATATCACTTTAGATGACCAAGTCATGAGAGAGCTGGCTGCCAAAGACCCTCCTAGGAAGGGTAAGGTGGACTATAACATCCTCGCGCACCTAAGGAAGCTACCTTCTCAGCTTAGCATTCTCGATGCCCTCCTATTATCAAAAGAAGCGCGAGACTCACTAATTAAGGCGTTACAAGAACCTGAGCAATTCCAAGCCTTCCTCTCCACTGAAAGGATGAAGGATGAACTGGAGGAAGTGCATACGGCCGACATCACTTTCGGTGACGAAGACCTCCTTCTCGGGACGTGCGACCACAACCGTCCCCTATATGTCTCTGGATACTGCCATGATATCAAGATAGGAAAGATCCTGGTGTATAATGGATCCTCCGTCAATCTCCTTAATGTTCGGGTGTTGAAGGAAATCTGCATGAGTGTGCAACACCTCGCTCGTGACAAAATTACTATCTCCAGTTTCGATTCACAATCGTCACGGACTCTCGGATCTGTGATACTTACGTTACGCCTTGGACTTCTCGTCACAGACATCAAATTCCATGTCATTGAGGCCAAGACCTGCTACAACGCCTTGCTCGGTCGTCCTTGGCTACACGAGTACAACATCATCCCTTCTACACAACATCAGTGTATGAAGTACTTTAAGGATGGTTTCGAGTATACCGTAACAGGAGAATTAAACCCATTTTCCGTGAACGAAGTCCGCAAATACGAAGATGCGAAGTAATTTTTGCCAGATTTCGAGGATACAGAAAGGTGTCGCAACCCGGAGAACAAAACCGCCGCCACCATCCCTGTTTTCAGGAGCGATACCGAAGAAGAGGAAGAGATAGTTTATGCAGGGCCATCTCAACGCAACAACCTGGGGATGCCCGCCCCCATGTTGGTCTTCGGAAGTGATTCAGAAGATGAAGTTAATGCCGTGTTCTCCAATCGGCTGTCAATACAAGCACCCCCTGGCGATGTTTGCAAATCACCATAGTACAGCGAGAACACTACAAGGATCTCGATACACTTCAAGCTCACAATGTGCAGGACCTGCAAACATTCTACGTCCCTCCCAGGCAAAGGGGTGAGAAGGTGATCCTATTCTACCGATCCTCAGAGTTGAAAATAGAGAAAGAGATCTGGCATGGCGCGGATGCTACACTCGACAGGCTCCAACCCATCCGTCTGCCCAGATACTATACAAATGGATTAAAGAAGCTATTGAAGTGCCAAGGAGTACCCTTAAAACAGACTGTTCGGCAGGCTCGGTTCTATAACAAGATTTGGGATGTCCCTGGGACTCAACGCAAATTGCCCAACGGGAAAATGGAAACACTCGGGCTTGGATACGCGAGAACCGGAAAACGGGAACGGGCTCACAGCAGCTACGCTATATATACCTTTGATGAGGAAGAGGATGCCCTGTCAGGAGATGCCAACCCCTCATCAAAACTAGACCCCGCGATTGAAGCGTCGAGTCCGTCATTTGAAGAACGAATGGACAAGCCTATCAGGAAAGTGGGTCAGAAAGCTCGGGAAGACCACAACCGCGAGATGGCCATCTACGAGAAGGCCAAGACGCAACGTCTATTTCAACAGGCTGCAAAAGACAAAGATGCTCATCCTCGTCAACCCGTTGTACGAAAGGCCCGACGCAGAGACGGAAATAAATCAAGAAGCGGAAAGAGGAGCCAACAACAACGACGCAGGATTAGAGGGTTACGTGATTGAGTATTGCACGGCTCGGATTTGTCCCTCATGAAGAGGATGAGTCGAGCGTACTCCTTCCCCCGAGACAAGACGGAGAGGTTACTCAAGCTAGCGTTAAAACATCAAATGATCGCGCTTCCAGAGCCTAGACACCCTGAGCAAGTTAACAAGGCTTCTAATCCGAGCTATTGCTCTTATCACTGAGCCATAGGACACCCTGTCGAATACTGCTTCACCTTTAAGAACTGGGTCGAGGACCAGTACCAAATGGGCAGATTCGCTTTATCCAACGGATGGAGGGTAACGCCGCTACAAAAGCACGAACCCAAGGCCGCAAGAGCAGAACCGGATCCACCTCGGTCCTGGGAGCGGATTCGCACCTGTTATATGATTACGTTATTGAAAGAAGGGCCCGAGAACATGGATGACCTTCCCTGGTGCTTTGAGAACAGCAATGATGAGGTGATCTCAGAATTTCCGCCAGCTCCGAAAGAACTGGAAGATGGTATACATACTACTGCAGATAACCTCAAGAAGATTGAGTTGGGATCGGCAGATGACCCGCGACCGACATTTGTCAGCAAGCTGCTATCTGAAGAAAGGGTGGCTGCGTTAAAGAACGTGCTTCTACGGCATAAAGACTGCTTCGCGTGGAACTATTCCGAGATGCCAGGACTAGATCCAGAAATCGTTGTGCATAGATTGGCGATATCCCCGGATATCAAGCCAGCCAAGCAGGCGCCGAGAAGGATGCGACTCGAGCTTGAAATGAGCATCAACGCCGAAGTCAAGAAGCTGATCGATTCTGGATTTATCCAAGAAGTCCAATATCCCGATTGGATCGCCAATATCGTCCCGGTAATGAAGAAGAATGGGACGGTACGCATATGCGTGGATTTCAGGGATCTCAATAAAGCCTGTCCAAAGGACGATTTCCCAGTACCAGTAACCGAGCTAATGATAGATAACACGTCCACTCACGAGGTTTTCTCCTTTATGGACGGTTCGTCAGGATACAATCAGATAAAGATGCATCCCGAAGACCAGAAGCACACCGCTTTCCGGACCCCTTTGGGTATATTCTGCTACAGGGTTATGCCCTTTGGTCTAAAGAACGCTGGCGCTACCTATCAAAGGGCCATGACAAAGATCTTCGACGACCTCATACATGACATCGTCGAGTGCTATATCGATGACCTCGTAGTAAAGAGCATGTCATACGAAGATCATTTAAAGCATCTGGAGACTGTATTTCAACGCCTTCGGCAATATAATTTGAAAATGAATCCCCTCAAATGCGCGTTTGGAGTCTCCTCGGGAAAATTCCTGGGATTCATCGTTCGACACCGAGGTATTGAAATAGATCCTTCAAAGATTAAAGCGATCATGGAAATGCCTCCGCCAAGAACCCTCAAATAGTTGCGGTCTCTCCAAGGGAAGCTCGCATACATCCGGCGATTTATCGCCAATCTTTCAGGCAAATGCCGTCCTTACAGCCACCTGATGAAAAAGGGAACTCCATTCGTTTGGGATCACAAATGCCAAGGTGCACTAGACGAGATCAAGCAGTACCTGCAAAACCCTCTGGTGTTGGCTGCGCCGGTCAAGGGAAAACCCCTCATTCTTTATACGACCGCCCTCGAAGGTTCCTTGGGCGCATTATGGGCATAAGAGAACGATCAGGGGAAAGAAAGGGCACTCTACTACTTAAGTCGAGTTCTACTGGGGGCAGAAAGCAACTACTCTCCCATTGAAAAACATTGCTTGGCGTTAGTCTTCGCGATAACAAAGCTCAGGCACTATGCGTTGGCGCATGAAGTCCGTCTTATTTCAAAGGTGGATCCCCTTAAATACTTGATGTCAAAAGCCATATTGACGGGACGACTCGCTAAATGGGCCCTGCTCTTGATGGAGTTCTCGATAACGTATCAACCTCTCAAGGCAGTGAAAGGCCAGGCCATTGCCGATTTCCTCGCTGAGCACCCGATACCGGCCGATTCTCCTCTGAACTGTGATTTGCCGGACGAGCATGCATTTGATGCGATTGGCGGCGGTAGCACCCGATGGGAACTCTATTTCGATGGAGCGTCCTCCGTAAAGAAACAGAAACAAGGTATCCCAATGATCAAATCGGGGATAGGCCTCGTCTTTGCAACTCCACAAGGAGGGATAATGCGCTTCGCCTTCTCCTTAACAGAGCCAGGACAAACAATGAAGCTGAATACGAAGTTCTGATAGCAGGCCTCGAAATCGCCATCGACCTAGGAATTGATGACCTCCTTATATACGGGGATTCTCAACTGGTCGTTAGTCAAGTAAATGGTGACTACCAAACGTGCAAACCGGAGTTGGTGAAGTACGACGAAAAGGTGCAACAACTACTGACCCAAATTCCCTCCTATACTTTGGAGAACATACCGCGCGCGGAAAACAGCAAAGCAGACGTGTTGGCCAAACTTGCTTAAGAGCTGGCGGACGAAAAGCTCGATGATGTAAGAATCGTGGTACAAAGCCGTCGAGCGCTCGCCCCGGCAGAAATACCTCCGAAATTATATAAAGAAGAGGGGGTGACTGAGCAGATGACCATACAAATAAAAGACCGTGAGAAGGCTGAGGACTGGAGGGAAGTCTTCATAGATTACTTTAAGTCCTACCGAATGCCCAAAGAAGCGTCCTCAAGACATCAGCTCATGAAACGAGCTCTATCTTTCGCTTTCGTCAACGATACTCTATACAAGAGATCGTTTGATTCTCTATGGCTGAGATGCTTAGGACCTGACGAAACAGAAAGAGTCATTCAGGAAGTTCACGATGGACTTTGCGGTTCTCACCAAGCAGGCCCAAAGATGAAGTTAAAAATTAAACGGATGGGTTACTACTGGCCCACGATGATCCAGGACTGCCTCGAGTATGCGAAGCAATGCCACTCGTGCCAGATTCATGGAGACTTTATCCACAAACATCCGAATCCACTACACCCAACGGTGGCTAGCTGGCCATTCGAAATGTGGGGGACTGACATAGTCGGCCCCATCGAGCCAGCGTCGTCCCGGGGACATCGTTTTATCCTGGCGACAACTGATTACTTCTCCAAATGGGCAGAAGCAGTACCACTGAGGGAAGTGAAGACGGAGAATATCCTCTATTTCTTCAATACGCACGTCATCTATTGGTTTGGAACCCCACGGCGGATTATCTCCGATAATGGGCCAGCCTACCGAAGCCATGAGATTAGCCGCTTCGTGCAGCAGCACAATATAGACTGGAGATATTCTTCAGTTTACAACCCACGAGCTAACGGTCTGGCCGAGGCCTTCAATAAGACCTTGACGAAGATCATAAAAAAGACCGTTTCCCGGAATAAGAGAGACTGGCACGAGAGGCTGCAAGAAGCCCTTTGGGCTTATCGAACTACATTCAAGACGGTCACGAACACAACGCCGTACGCGTTGGTATTTAGGACGGAAGCAGTGCTCCCCCTCGAGATAGAGTTACCCTCTCTACGAGTGGCAGTCCACCACGAGCTGACGGACGAAGAAAATGCTCACCTTCGGCTTGAGGAGCTTGATGCCCTCGATGAAACCCGGCTCATAGCGCAACAACATCTAGAAGCCTACAAAGCAAAGATGACGCGCTCGTACGAAAGATTGACCAGGCCGAGGACATTCCACCAAGGCGAACTCGTACTAGTGGTCAAAAGACCTATGATCCCCAATCGTGCCAAGCGGGGAAAATTTGAGCCAAACTATGAAGGCCCGTACATCATAGACAAGGTCTACCAGGGTGGAGCCTATCTACTCATGGACATGCACGGTGAAAGGCCTTTCAGGCCAATAAACGGCCGCTTCTTAAAGAAATACTATGCTTAATGAGCCACAGCCTGGGTCAATGATAGATGACGACGACTATGTCCGCTCTCTATCTTCCTAAGCTCAGACTTTACAAGCAGCAACCGGCCATCCCCTAACGATGGACCGAAACGTCCTTAAACTAACAATGGACCGAAACGTCCTTAAACTAACGATGGACCGAAACGTCCTTAAACTAACGACGGACCGAAACGTCCTTAAACTAACGATGGACCGAAACGTCCTTAAACTAACGACGGACCGAAACATCCCTAAACTACTACCGCAGCATCCTTAGGGTGATGAGATAAAAAAAAAAGAAAGGAAAAGAATAAAAAAAAAACGGTGTGTCCACAAGCAAAATGGGCACGGATGAAAACCCGAAAGGGCACCGTGAGTAAAAACAGCAGGACTACCGGCGAGTGTTTGTGAAAACCCGAAAGGGCGCAACCTCGTTAAAAGACACTTATAGGGTCCTCTCGACCTTGTAAGGAGAAACCACCTGCGTGAGATCCTTACGACTCACAAAGGAGCAACACACTTAGGGACCCTCACGATTCCTAAGGAGAAAATACACTTACGAGATCCTCACGACTCGTAAGGAGAACTCTCTTATGGGACCCTCGCGGCTCATAAGATTTGAAAGTCTTAAGTTACAGAAACCTAAACCTGTTCTTAAGCAAATCCTCCACAACCTTCGATATTGCCCTACAAGCGGCTCATACTGACCCTTGTATATAATCCACGGGCGCGAATAAACATTTCCCCAGCAAAGTCCAACCCTTGTAGGTCCTCTCGACCCATAAGGAGAAAGCCCTCTTGTAGGATCCTTACGACTTACAGAGGAACACACACTTAGGAATCCTCACGATCCCTAAGGAGAAAATACACCTGCAAGATACTCACGACTTGTAGGGAGAAATACCTTTGTGAGACCCTTACGGCTCATGAAGTCAAAAGCCTTGGTCGACAGGACCCTTAACCCTGTTTGCTGAGCCACCTTTGTTCAACATCGACAAAGGCAAATGATGATTCGCTCCCGGCAACATTCCAGTTGTAGCGATGCTGATGTCGAAATCGGTGTCTAAAATCCAAGCTTGCGGCGAAAAAGCTAGCAAGCCACACATGCCTACAAAATAGCCGAAATGATGGGGCAACTTGCAATAAAAAGCAGCAAGTAAAAATGTATGCATGAAGAATAACAGAAATGATGGGGCAACTCGCAATAAAAAGCAGCGAGTAGAGAATAAATAAATAGCCGAAATGATTGGGCACCGCGAAGAATAGCCGAAATGATGGGGCAATCGCGACCTCCGCGATATAAAAGCTGAAATGATAGAGCATCGCGGAAAAAGAAATAAAATATAAAAAAAAGGGGCGTAAACAAAAAGGGAACATACCTCCCACCCCAGGTTTCACCAAAGAAAGAAGCTAAATCTCGACGGGCCACAAGCGACCTAGAGATCACCCCAACATTCGTCTCATAACGACGGACACAACTTCAAGCTAAGCGGAACATCGGCAACTCCCAGTTCCATGGCTCGGTGGTATACATATCGCCAACAGTCAAACCTCCATCCCGTGAAATGCGGATACAATCAGCAAAATTCCTGGTTACGTGGAACGCGGATAACGTCACTCTTTGACCCCGTGGAAAACGTCCAGAGCGGAGCCTAGTCCTCGCCGAGCACGGCAGTGAACCCGTGTGAAGCATCTAGTGCAAAATTCCTGGTTACGTGGAACGCGGATAACGTCACTCTTTGACCCCATGGAAAACGTCCAGAGCGGAGCCTAGTCCTCGCCGAGCACGGCAGTGACCCCGTGTGAAGCATCTAGTGCAAAATTCCTGGTTACGTGGAATGCGGATAACGTCACTCTTTGACCCCGTGGAAAACGTCTAGAGCGGAGCCTAGTCCTCGCCGAGCACGGAAGTGAACCCGTGTGAACCATCTAGTGCAAAATTCCTGGTTACGTGGAATGTGGATAACATCACTCTTTGACCCCGTGGAAAACGCCCAGAGCGGAGCCTAGTCCTCGCCGAGCACGGCAGTGAACCCGTGTGAAGCATCTAGTGCAAAATCCCTGGTTACGTGGAACACGGATAACGTCACTCTTTGACCCCGTGGAAAACGTCCAGAGCGGATCCTGGTCCTCGCAGAGCACGGCAGTGAACCCGTGTGAAGCATCCAGAGCGGAGCCTAGTCCTCGCCAAGCACGGCAGTGAACCCGTGTGAAGCATCTAGTGCAAAATTCCTGATTACGTGGAACGCGGATAACGTCACTCTTTGACCCCGCGGAAAACGCCCAGAGCGGAGCCTGGTCCTCGCCAAGCACGGCAGTGAACCCGTGTGAAGCATCCAGAGCAAATACCGGACTGTGGAGTCCTTAAAATCCACGGACTATTTTGTCCTTAACCTCGACCGTGATGTCTTAAAACTAACGATCAACCACCCCGATTCCCTACAGATTCTGCCTTGGTTTAAGGGTACATCTCTTCACTCCTTTGATACCTGGCGTTGTAATTCCTCAACGTCTTCAAAGAGGTGACGGGTCCCTGCAACCAAACATCGGACTGTGGAGTCCCTAAATCCACGGACTATGAGGTCCTTAACCTTGACCGTGATGTCTTAAAACTAACATCGGACTGTGGAGTCCCTAAATCCACGGACTATGAGGTCCTTAACCTTGACCGTGATGTCTTAAAACTAACATCAGACTGTGGAGTCCTTAAATCCACGGACTATGAGGTCCTTAACCTTGACCGCGATGTCTTTAAACTACAATACCTGGAGAAACCCCTGACTCCGTAAAACACGGACAAGGGTGACCGCATCCAGCACTTACAAGTCCTCACGACATGTAAGCGAGGAAAAACTCTCTTGTGGGATCCTTACGACTCTCAAGAGAAAACCCTCTTAAGAATCCTCACGATTCTTAAGAAGAACTTACGCCTATGGGATCCTCTCGACCTGTAGGGAGAAAAACTCTTTACGAGACCCTCGTGGCTCATAAAATGCAAAAGCCTTAGGAAGCAGATCCTAATCCTGAATCCTAAGCCATCGCCGTCCTGCAAGGAGATCAAGATAGAATATCCGCAGAATACATTCAATAAAAAGGGGATACACCATTGAGAGGAAAAATGTATCTTTTATTCATAAACCAAAACAGATACAAAGTACAATTCATAAAAGAAACAAAAAAAAGAGATACTCTCATTCATGAGTATATACAAAAAAGGGAGAAAAGATACAAGTCCTCAAGCCGGCGGGCGGTGCAATAATTTTACCAGCTCATCGTTCTGTTGCTGAGCCACGGCTTCATGACGCAAGATCTCCAGAAGACGAGCCTCCGCCTGAGCTTGCTGAGCCTGATACGAAACAAGCCGAGCCTTGAGCTCTTTCTCGGTGGCTTTATGAGCCTCGACCCTCCCACGAGTGAACGTGGCAGCTTTATCGAGAGCCACCACCTCTTTTATGGACTCCTGAAGCACCCGCCAGAGTTCGTATGCTTTGTTGTCCTTGGCTGTGAGGCTGGCATGAAGCTCGCTCAGCGCCTTAGAAGCCAGCTCCCTCTCCGAGAACTTGCGGCCAAGCCTCTTCTCGCATGACGTCATGTTGGCCGCACATCGTGCTATCAGACCCCGCAACTCCTTTTTTGCAGCCACGGCTTCCGAGGAGAGGCAAGAACATTCGAGAGCGTACAAGCAGGCCTCCACCTTCCTACAGAACTCCACCCAGACCTGCACCACCTCCTCGCTATGATAAGTGGCGAGAAAAGGAAGAGAGACGTTAGCTTCAGCGGCAAACGCTTCGGCTGTGGTCGCGCTACCAGCATGGAGCTCCTCGACGAAAGATGATAGGGAGACAAGGCTCAATTGGGCTAAGCGTTCTGAAGCCCGCAAAGCATAAGGACCGGGCGGCATCACGATGCGCGATTCCAAAGCCATGGAGACTGGCAGGGCTGTTCAAATTTGGGAAATGTTAGTAAAACTCTTAAACGCAGAACGAACGGGACTATAATAAAATGTCACTCACCGACAGTCATGCAAGTAGGAGCTGAAGGTTCCCCTGGCCCTTCAACGACCTCGACCTCATCGTCAGCTTCCAAAACTATAAGAGACATCAACGTCATTTCGCGAAGTAGTAACAATGCTATGGTAAAAAATGGCGAATGACACTAACCTTGCCCAGAGGAAAGGACAATACGCTGAGGGGAGATCGCCTGCGGAGCTGCCATCTCCAATAAACGCTGAAATGACTGTCGAGGCGACAGATCCGCGATAGTGGCCGCCAAACCGCGCAATTCTGGGAAAGATAAAAAGGTTCAGACTATGAGGGGGTTGCTAAATTAAAACGCAGAGGGATACCTTCAACACTCCTCCCATTCTGAGCCGGGGGGATAGCAGCTTCAACGGTCTCCGCCGTGACCTCAGGCTCCAACAAAGGAAGAGTAGTCCCGACTACCTCTCTTCCAGCCTCTGAGCCGCCCTCAGTAAGAGTCATTGGGGCGGCGACCTCCAAAGTAGCCTCCCCCAAAGGGGCAAGCGCTCCCTGATCAAGAACCGCCGCTGGAGGCTCTACTATGAGAGGAGCAGCCTCATCAGCCCCCTCCACATCAAGCAAGGCTTCATTGAGAATCTCGGCGGGCTTCAACTTTAATGGGCCCGTAGGGAGCTCCCCCAGCGTCGAAGGTTCTACACGATTCAAATAAGAATAATGATACATGTGCACTGGCATAAATAATCGGAAAGACTGTAAAAGAAGCACAACATACCTATACGCAAAGAAGCCCTCAATATGGCTTCTTCAAGCCGCCGCTCCTTCTCAAGTAGGTGGGCTCGCCGAGGTTCAAGGGTAGACTCATGACCGCCGGTTCATAAAGAAAGCGCATCAGCGGCGCCTTCTGAAGCGGCCTGCTTCAAAGCCCTTCCCCCCCATTCCTCCAAAGGGCTGATAAACCGCCGCCGAATCCACGAAGGGTCTTCATAAAAAATAACAGCGGGATAAGACTTCTTCGGAACCTTGGCGTTATGAGACGCGTCTTTTGAACACCGTATGGCCTCAGCCAACTGTGCGGCCTCCTCATCAGCCGAACTCGGGAAGAGAAGTCCAGCGTCTGACTCCTGTAAGGCCAATGGTTCGTCCACAAGGATAGGCTCAGACTCCGCCACAGAATCAAGCGGGGTGGTGGCCGCTTTCCTCCGCCGTTTGGACCCAGAGCCGGTCGCTGAGGATGACCGCTTCCTCCCTCACGAAACCTTAGGGCGGCGCTGGCCTACATCGCCCTCAGCGCCCTCATCCCTGTTACTCTCGCTCGGTGCCACAACCGAGGATGACATCGCCATCGTCGACGCCACAGGGGGCGGTGCCGCCACCGGCAGGGGTGCTACCACTGGGGCCCGTTTACCCCTCGATCGAGAACCCAAGGGCATACCAGCTGTTGGAGTAAGGTCTACTCCTGACTCTCCTGGAATGAGCGCGGTGCCAATCTCCCTCAAGGGGAAGCGGACTGGAACCCTCGGTCGTAGCTTAGCTCCCGAAACCTGAGGAGGGGCGTCGTGACCAAGAAGCACCCTTCTTTCTTCAAGAATAATTGGGCTGATCCGATGAAGATACCAGCTCGTAAATGCACCCACACATCGGGGCATGTACTCGGCTTCAGCGACCATGAAACGGGAGCCGGTGTTCAGCCTCATGAAATGATGAGCGGCATCGCGAACAGCATCGAGCGAAGGGATCGGGGCGACTATAAAAGCCTCGAAAGGAACGCCCTGGTCGTATCCGAGCTGCCGGGCGAATCGATGCGGATTGTACCTCATAAAAAGAGCTGCACTGTCCTGGCGAAACACCAAGTAGCCCGGTCTAATTGTATACAAATGCGCGGCCTCCCGGGGCTTCAAAGAAGGTGCGTTGTCCTTCGACTGGTCCCATAGTTGTTGAACGGGACCCGAAGGAGTAGAAAAGACCCGATCATTAAAAACCAACCCACCAGCGGTGGCATGAGGAGAAATCAACACCCGAATAGCCCCAAATTGAGTCGGGTCAGCAGCAGAAGCACCCACCAGTCGCATAAGTCGCGGGAAAGGATAGGCGTCGTAAAAGGCAGGCCTCTGATGCATAGCGAAAGCCCCCAGCGCATGCATTTTGACCCAGGACGTGAAATAATGAAGCGAAAAGTTCACTACATCCACGCCGGGTGTAAATGTATTAGCTGCGGTGCCCAATCCATGATAGAGGTGCGCCAAGGCCGGGATGCCGATGGCCAACCGCGTCCCCTCAGCAATACGATGAGCCGGGTAGATAACCGAGGCTCTCATGAAGCGGTGATGCATGGGGATAACGAACCAACTGAGCCAAACACTAACAAACCCCATAAAGAACGTCTCCTCGTCCATGCCTGGGACAGCAATGGATTCAAAAGATATCGGCGATATAATAGGGATGTAGTACTGAGGTAAATCTGATTCGGTGGTCGGCAACCTCTTCGAACCGAACCCAAAGGGGTCCCCAATGTTGGCAAACTTCGGGGCTGTCTTCGATAAGGCGTCCTCACGAAGGAAACGAGCAATGAAGCTCTTGAAAGTAACACCCTGCTCTTCCGATTCGGTGAATAATCGGTCAAAGATGCCTAGCGCCTTGATTAAACTGGGGCGCTTGTGGCGAACGGCATTCTCAGCAGACAGGCCGTCAACCGAGGCGGGCTCGGGTTCAAAAACGTACTCGTTAGGAGGCAACAACTCCTCATACAAACTACCCCTGATTGGCAACCCCGAAATATCATAGAATTCTGCTAGAGTGATCGAGACCTCGCGATCTCATAGGATGAAAGTGTTGGTGGGAAGATTCCATTGGTTTAAAAACGCCTTGACCCACCAGACATGCGGGGACTTATAATGGAATAATGACGCGTATACGGCCTGATAAAGCCCGACTTTCTGCAACCGCGCACGATGGGCAGAGAGGATGTAGCGAGCCCAGAGAAGGTATCCCGTAGGATGCCTAGGAGTGAGCCCTATCTTATAAATTTGCCCCCACGGGTGGGCCTCACCCTGGCAGATACGCCGTCCCAAGATGTCTATGGCCGGGATCGGATGGTTCGGAATACCGGTCGTCGAAGGTTCGAGCCTCCCCGTTGGAGTCCAGTTGGGCATTTCCACAGCAAAAATCGTCCTCGGAGGATCCATCGGTAAGAATGGGAAAGTGGGCTCTGTCGGCACCGCGCAAAGAAAACTCCGGCGACCCTGAATAATCTGACCATACCAAGATCCCCATTGAAGAAGGTTGGTGCAGTTCGGGTCATGGGCCCGAATCATCGCCATCGCTTCCTCATCAGATGGCGACTGAGGAAAAGCAGCCTCCGAGCGAGAAAAGGGAAAGCGTGGAACAGAAGCCATCGCACCTGAAATCCAATAAAGGAAGACCGTTAAAAGAAAAGTCAGCAATATATATTCATGCATGAACATGAAGACTAGTTAAAGAAAGCAACAACAGAGTTTTCTGGGACCATTGCTACAAAAAAAATGGGCCCCACAGAATCCGGATGACGGCTCATTAATAATGAGACCAAACAGTTACAATAAAACAAAGGGAACACCCTCGTTAAATAAAGAATGATGACCATGCACATTCCCCGCAACAGGATCTGTCTCGGGCTCTACAACAGATCCAACATGATCAAAGGAATTAAATTCCCACAGAAGACATCATTACAAAGTTCCTATTTCATTAATTACAGAATGACAACCTAGGGTAAGGAGACCCTAAGGAGCCCCCATGGGAAGAAACCGAGTTCTTCGCAGGAATTAAATTCCTTATTAAGAAAAGGGAATTAAATTCCCAAAAAGCCTTTTCTGTGAACAGAGTTAAACTCCATGGATCATCATATGAACCCAAAGAAATCTACTGTTGGAGGTTAAATGGTTTCGTATTTTGGTTAAGAAACTCGAAGAAAAATGGGTTCTTTGTTAAAAAAGGGTAAAAACCCTTGTTTTGGATTTAAAATCCAGAGGAATGTGAGAGTTCATCGTTCATTCGAGAGCATTACCCAAAGAGAAAAGTCTTTTCGAAAAGAGTTAAACTCCGAGGGTGGGTTCAAGGCAGAGAACTGAGCTCTGGGAAAAGAGAATTAAATTCTCAAAAGAAGAAAGTTTGCAAGGAGGAAGATGAGCAAAGTGGAGGCTCTTCTGAAGGGACGTGAACCTTTATAGGAGGTGATGGAAACACTTCATCCCCCCAAATCCCTAGAGGAATCCAACGGTAACAAAAGGTGACAGCGTTGCACTCACGTACGGACACGTGAGAACAACACTGTGGGGGCATTTGTTTCCTGATTTAAAATCTGAAAAGCTTATGGAAAAAGCTTCAGAAAAGGGTTACGTGCTTACACGTAACCAGCAGTCACGTGTGGGCACGTGACACCTAAAAGTATCGGCAAGGCAAGTTCAGTTTCCCAACTACATCAAAGAAAGGGGCTTCAGAAAGGGTCACGTGCTCCCACGTGACCTGGGTCACGTGTCGGCACGTGACATTTAAAAGCAGCGGCAAAGACCCAACGGTTCCCTGAGAAAATCAAGAAAAAGGCTTCAGAAGAGGTCACGTGCTCCCACGTGACCAGGGTCACGTGTTGGCACGTGACACTCAAAACATCAGACTCATTCTCCGGTTAAATCAAGAAGAAGGCTCCATGCCAGGGTCACGTGCTCACACGTGACCAGTTGTCACGTGGTGGCACGTGATAGCTAAGCAGCAACCAGAAGACAGAGCGTAAAAAGAAGGAAGAAGGCTCGTTCCAAGGGGGTCACGTGCCCACACGTGACCAAGGGTCACGTGGCCACACGTGACCGACTTCAAAGCCCATTTGTTAACAGAATTAAACTCTGAGAAAAGAACTCTCAAATCTTTCCAAAAGCAACCGATTAAATTAAAGATTCAAAGATGATTAAATATCATCTATCTATGGGAAAATCTCGAATTTGGAAAGATTTCCCCTTCAAATCTAACAGAAATAACAAAGGAGAATCCCTGGATTTGAAATCCAATGGTGAATAAAATTCACCTAATAATCCAAAGGTCCAAAACGAATGGTGGATGCAAATCAAATCTCTCAATGAAGATTCGTCAAAAACTAATTCACTCGGCTGCTTCTCCTACAAATAGGAGCCAAGAGACATACAAAAAAAGGGATACGCAGAGAGAAGAAAAGGGAGAGAGCCTTGATACTTTGAGGAATTTGGATCTTCTGCAAAAGAAAACCCTAGGTAAGAAAGGGAAGGCTCCTTGAAAGAAAAGAGAATTTAATTCTCAACAGAGTTCAACTCTGATGTAAAACAGAAGAACATATTTCTTCTCTCTTTGATAAAGGATCTGTAAAGCGCACATCTCCCCTTGAAGTTGAGAATTTAATTCTCAATGGGTTGAGATCTTGCCATGCAGATCCAAAGCATAGAGAGGGAATGGAAGCACGAGAATTTAATTCTCACAGAACTATAGGAATTTAATTCCTTTAAAATAAAATTAGGGCTTGACCCTGTGTTATGGGAATTTAATTCCTTCAGAACGAAAAGAAACAGGGTTTAACCCTAATTAAGAACTTAGTTCTGTTGAAACAACGGGAATTTAATTCCCTTAATCATAATTCTTGAACAGAGAGTGGGAGTTTAATTCCTTAAAGCTTTTATTAGGGTTTAAACCCTATTCAGTTCTTCACATATATGAGGAATTTAATTCCTACAGAAAATTCAGAGTTCAACTCTATCCCAGAATATAAATCTTCAAAAGGAAGTAGGAATTTAATTCCTCTATTGTCAGGGTTCAACCCTACGAGGAATTTAATTCCTGAAAGGGATTAACAGATCTCCTAAAAACAACTACAGAAAAGAAGGGTCACGTGTCACCACGTGACCCCCCCAAAAGATCCACAGAAAGCCCCTTTGAGGCAGTGCCCCACGTGACCCTTGACAGAAGCTTTAACACACAAAGCGCTTGAATGCCCGTCACGTGGTGGCACGTGATGCTCTAGAAGATGCAATAGTCTCAGAAGAACAAAATGAAGGGAGGGCGCTCTCACGTGTTGCCACGTGACCCCTCCTGCCTTAGTGTTTAACACTAAACCCCTGAATTCAGTATTAAAACATTGTTTGGTCTTAGTGTTCAATACTAAGCAAAGAACTTTATTTGCAGTGTTCAACACTGATTACCTTAGTGTTCAAACACTAGTTTGGGACTTCTGTTGACAGTGTTTAACACTGATCTGTTTTAGTGTTTAACACTAATTCGAAAGCCTTGTTGCTGGTGTTTAACACCAATTATCTTTTAGTGTTAAACACTGACCTATCAATCTCAATCCCAGTGTTCAACACTGATTGGTGTTTAGTGTTTAACACTAGGCATTGGCCCAATTGGCTAAATGGATAGAGGCAAAGCCTCTCCTTCAAGGGACCAACAGGAAGCCAATATTCCAGACATGATTGGACTTAGCCCAAGCTGGCCATAAGTCCTCAATTCGTAATTAACTGAGCTAATGGGCTCATGACATAATTAATTGGTCTTGATCCCAAATTGGGCCAAGGACTATTTAATCCACTCCGGTTCCAGGGTACATCTCTTCACTCCTTTGATACTTGGCATTGTAATCCCTTAATGTCTTCAAAGAGGTGACGGGTCCCGATGACCACATATTGATATGGACCGTGGGGTCCTTAAACCCATGGACTACGACGTCCTTAACCTTGACCGAGATGTCTTAAAACTAACAATGGACTGTGGGGTCCTTAAACCCATGGACTACGACGTCCTTAACCTTGACCGAGATGTCTTAAAACTAACAATGGACCGTGGGGTGCTTAAACCCATGGACTACGACGTCCTTAACCTTGACCGAGATGTCTTAAAACTAATAATGGACTGTGGGGTCCTTAAACCCATGGACTACGACGTCCTTAAACTTGACCGAGATGTCTTAAAACTAACAATGGACTGTGGGGTCCTTAAACCCACGGACTACGACGTCCTTAACCTTGACCGAGATGTCTTAAAACTAACATTGGACCGCAATGTCCTTAAACTACCCATGGACCGCAATGTCCTTAAACTACCCATAGACCGCAATGTCCTCAAACTACCCATGGACCGCAATGTCCCTAAACTGGAACAATAGAGCCACGCATGCTCTCTTGTCGGATCTAAACGATCCCGTTTAAGTTGATCTTAGCCTTAAAATATGGCTAACGTATCCTTAAACCTTCAAACAGACTGGGCTATGAATCTCCCCCAATTAACTCTGGTTCGAGGGTACATCTATGAACTCCTCTGACATCTGTCGTTGTAATCCTTCAACGTCGTCAGAGAGGTGACGGGTCCCGACGGCCATACATACGATGGACCACTATGTCCCTAAACTGGAACAACGGAGCCCAAATGCTCTTTTGTCGGATCTAAACGATCCCGTTAAGTTGATCTTAGTCTCAAGTTAGACTAACGTATCCTTAACAAACGTTTGAGTTGATCTTAGCCTCAAGTATGGCTAACGTATCCTCAAACTAAACCCCCAAACCCAAATCTAAGATAATACGGATTTGGACTAGTCCACGCCCTACGGGCGACGACATAACTCGGTCTCCGTAAACAATCCACGGGCAACAAAACATAAAATAAACACACACGACACGAAGTGACCATCTGCAGAAGGAGAAAGTTGTTACCGCGATGCGGTAGCGTAATTAACTGCAGGGGCTTGCGCCTGCCGGGAAAAGCGTCCCCACAATCAAAAACCCCTCAAACGAGGGGGAATCTGACGAAGTCTGCTACATCGGCCACATCCGTTTAAACCTTCGATACATGGTGCCATAAATCAACTTGGCATCTTCGGAGAGGTGGACGGATAGTACCAATTAGCATCTGCCCCGAATCTCAGGCGAGACGTCCATGTCTCGGCCGCCATTCGGAGGGGAACAGCAACCTGTCGCATTTGGTAAATTTTATGTGTAATAAACGAGTAAGAATACTTAGGGACTTTGGCCTCATTTGGATATCTAGTTTGGAAAACCGTAGTTTATTTTAATTAGATGGTTTAATGTAAGTATGATTAATCAAAGCTAAGTCTACAACCAAATAAGCTCAGGTTACTAATATTGCATATGTTAATATCTATAATGTGATATAATATTTTACTATTAAGTAGTATACGTACTAACATCTCCTTTAACTCATCGACGGTGGTCTTCAAGGAGGCAACATCATTCTCTAGACGTCGCTCACGGGGGGTAGGGAAAGTAACCGCCGGAGTGGAGTCCAACCTCATATGGGCCCTGCTTGGAACCAGTCCCTAGCCGCTCTCCCAACCTCCAGGGTGCCCTCCGTGTGCGGCGTCTAGGACTGGGGCCAGCAGTATTGGATCAGTCTGTCCAGTAAAATCGATCCCCGATGCCTCCGTCTGCTCCACCACCCGCTCCTACACCCACATTAACCATTAAAATATAAGTATATCATTTAAATTTGAACTTTTCAAAACAAAAATTTCAAACATGTTAGAATAAATATTAACACTTACGCAATACTCCTGGGTAGCGGTATCGGGGAATCGGAGCTCGCCCGTGGAAGGATCTGTCGAGATACCGTGGATGGCAAGATACGCGGTCAGCACACTCGGTGTACCACCCTGTGCCAGGGTCTGAGCTATCTGCAATTCGCAAAAAATTTACATATATTATAAAATAACTCTTAATATTACATTATATTAGAATAGATCTATTGTAATTTACCGATGCCTCCATAGCATGAGTAATGTTCCTCGAGCCACCTATATAAACGGGGCGACCCCTCTTCGCCGACTTCCTATTCTTTTTATTTTGATCGGCATGTTTCTGCAGAACACATTCAGATTTAGTTTTCTAATTAAGAAACACAAAAAAATATATTATATACTAAACAATGAATTACATTTAAATTACAAATCTGTTTGCACTGAGAGTCGAAATATTGGCACAAGAGAGGTCATGTATCTTCGTCGACTCTCGCGAAGGCCGGAGTATGTAGGAGAGCCGCTCTCTCTGCCTCGGGGGTCGTCATCCACAGGGAATAGCAGTCGATCTTCAGCTTGTTCCTATTGTATCGGACCTTTGATTGCATGTTCTTCATCAGGCCATGGTACAGAGCGTGAAGATCGAGCACTCTCTCAGGGTGATCAGAGTCGGGTATAGGCTGAAAGTCGTAATCCAACTGCAAATAGAAAAAAAAACTATGTATTTAAATTGCAAGTGTTAAATAATAATAAATATATTGGATAAATCAAATGAAAATATATATTAATACCCGAGCCTGATCTCAGAAGAGGGCGAATGAGCGTTGGTGTTGATCGCCCCACTCAACGTGAAGTGGATACTTCTTCACGAGGCGGCTCTCATCCCCCATATACCAGCCGAATCTATCGGCATAATCGTCGGTATAGCGATAATCGGGGGTAAAGAAGAGGGGGAATGTTGCCTCCCCCTAGCTCTGTAGGGCCTCAGCCCGTGGGACTGATTCGTCCCTCGAATCCCCTTCTCGAGATGGGCTTGCCCTGCATCTACAAGAAATATCAAGACAATCAATATTAAGACAAATTGGTATTAAGAAATAAAGGTTTAACGAAAATTGAAGTGCGATATATACCTCCGGCGACAGCAGCACAAGCCTGGGCCCGGACAGCAGCACGAGCAGGATGATAGTTCCTCCGGTGAGGAACAGCCGGTGACCCGTACGTGGACGCATCCCCTCCAACTAGAAAATAAACATTGACGATAAAATTACATGAAGTTCATATTTATTCTTAAAAGATATGTAAAATGAATAAATATTTTATATTTATTCATACTAATCTCTGACTGAGCGGAGGGTACGGAAGTGGCGGGAATGGCTCCTGCGCCAGATGTGGATGCACCACTTATAATTAGACAATTAAAAATAGATTATATAAGTAATTGCAAAAAGTATGTGTATATCAATATTATAACATTCTCAATCAATATGCATACACTATAAGATATATAAACATACCCGCAGGTGCGGTGGAGACACCACCTACAACTAGACAGTAAAAAAATGATTATCTAAGTAAGAGCAAAAAGAATATGTGTATATTTATGATATAACATTCTAAATTAATATGCATGCACTATAGGATATATAAATATACCTGGAGGTGCAGGAGTGGCATCTGCCTCTGATGTGGACGCACCACCAACAGCCAGACAATCAAACATTGACTATATATGTAATTTTGAAATAAATATGCATGTATATCTATAATATTACATTCAAAATGAATATTCGTGCAATATACCTGGAGGTGTGGCAAAGTCCACACGGAAGGGGTCATCTGAAGGGGTCTCCGATCGGGGTACAAGAACGGCCCTCTGAAGCTCCCTACGCAGCTCTCCGGGCGGCAGAACCGCTCTGCTTCTGCCTCTGCCTCTGCCGGTGTTGCGGCTGGTGCTCCAACCGCCCCTCGCTGCTCCAGTCGTCGTCATCAAATCTAGAAAAGAGTACAATCATTACATATGCATGCTATATATTTATAGATCGTAAAAATGTGAAATAATAATATAACATTACTGATAAACTTTTTTGTTTCGTGGACACATTAGACATATCTACTTGGATTTCATCATATCATTTCAAACCCATATAACTTCACGATCAACCGAAAACAACCCGTCTTTCGAAACAGACGGTCGGAGCACTCTAAGTCTTCTCTCTTCTTCGTCTTCATCGCCGTCCTCCATACGATCCTCGAATTCTGGGACATCGTAGACATTCCTGGGTTTTAACGGCATACGACACTCCATCCCGGATGCTTCAAGAACTGCGAGTAGTATACTTGGAACGCTTGGTTCGGAAAGATAAATGGATCGTCCTGACCGTAAAATCGAAGTGTGTTCACACTAGTCAATCCATATTCATCTTTCCAAGTCCCGAGATTGCTTCTCCACTTATCCGTGCAGACAATTTACATGATGCAGACAAGTTCAGATCATAGATCTGACAAAACAAATTTTACAACAAATACATAACGATATAAGTTTAGATTAAGACTGGTAGCAATAACATATTATTCGAACAATTTACATGATCTGCAAACCAATTGCAAAAATTATCCTGATGATATTTTTCCAATCGTTCATCATTCCAATCAGGATGCCCCTCACGTACCTCATTAAAATAGTTTCTGTTCTCAACAATAAATTATGACATTAATATTATATCATTTCATACACACACAAACACAAATTTAACAATTAATCCAAAAAAACTTACTCTCTAATTTCTTCAAGACATACGCTATTGAGGAGGATAAACCGATATATCTTGTTGATAAACACAGTGTCTACTCTTTCATAATCAGGTATACCATATGGCCCGTCCTGAATTCTCCGAGGCCGGTTAAGCTTCGTCTCAATGTTCTCGTCCAGATAGCGGGAACAAAATGTGGTTATTTCATCTAGAAGATAACCTTGCATGAAAGAACCATCTGGTCGATTTCTATTGCGTTTATACTTTTTTAGAGTGTAGAGATACCTAAAATAAATATGTTAAATAAATAAATACGGGAATATAGGACAACAGTAATTTTACAAATTGCATGAAACGAAAAATTCCACGTACCTTTCGACGGGATATATCCATCGATATTATACCGGTTCGGCTAACTTAGCCTTAGTTGCAAGAAGAACCGTCAGGTGTACTATGATATCGAAGGGAAAATATGCTCAATCTTGCAAAGTATCAATGAAATAGAATTTTCTAGATTCTTCAGCGTCATAACATCCAGGGTTTTAGCGCACAATTCTCTAAAAAAGCAACAAAGGTCATTGATTACTAGACCAATCGATCCGGGAAGGAAAGTCCCGAGGGCTAATGGGAGAAGGTACTCTATAATAACATGGTGATCATGACTTTTCAGCCCATTGATCTTGCCTTTCACAATTTTTATTTTCTTGCTAAATGAACCTGAAAAACCTATGGGAACTTTCAAATCATGCAACACCTGCAGGAATCTTTTCTTCTCCGGTTGTGACATATGATACACGGCATTGGAAAGTACAAACTTGCCTTGTTTACTCGCTATCGGTTTATGATGCAGTTCACTTCTAATTTTCCAGTCCTGAAGATCCATCCGAGCACAGAGGTTGTCTTTCGATTTTCCGTCTTTACAAAGAAACAAGTTGAGTACGTGCTCGAATACTCTCTTCTTTATATGCATGACGTCCAGACAATGACGCACTAAATTTGTTGACCCGTATGGAAGCTCGTAGAAAATGCTTAACTTGTTCCAGTAGGGTGGTTTGACCTGTTTTGCCGGATCTATCGCGAAGGTCACATTATTATACCCATCCCACTGAGCAGTTACGCCCTTTCGGAACAATGAGGCTGGATGTCCAAGAAGCTCCTGATGACCATTAAAATGAGCAGGTCTAACCTGTAGGGATGGTCTAGTGGCAGGAAACGCCGATGACCGCAATAACAAATTTTCCTGCTAAAATTCAAGAATTTCGATGTTGTATATTGATGGCAATAAGGATGTTTACCGCCGAAAACGGGAGACTGGCCGCGTAAGTCGTTTTTCCTGAATTTGGGGGTAGATGCTATTTGGGTTTATCCATCCACCTCTTCGAAGATGCTAAGTTGATTTATGGTACAGTGTATCGGAGGTTTGGACGGATGCGGCCATTGTAGCAGACTTCATCAGATTCCCCCTCGTTTGCGAGGGGTTTTTAGTTGTGGAGACGCTCTTCCCTGTAGACGCAATCCCCTGCAGTTAATTACGTTACCGCATCGCGATAACCACTTTCTCCAGCTTCAGAGGTTCACTTTGTGTCGTGTGTGTTTGTTTTATTTTTGGTTGCCCGTGGATTGTATACGGAGGCTAATTTATTTTGTCGCCCGTAGGTCATGGATTAGTCCAAATCCGTATATTCTTAGATTTGGGTTTGGTTTGATTTAAGGATCGTTAATCTCGTTTGAGATTAAGATCAACTTAAATTTTTGTTAACGATACGTTAGTCCAATTTGAGTCTAAGATCTATTTAACGGGATGTTAGGATCATTCAGATCCAACAAAAGAGCATTTGGGCTCCATTGTTTTAGTTTAAGGACGTTACGGTCCGTTGTTAGTTTAAAGACGTTTCGTTCCGTTGTAGTTTAAGGACGTTGTGGTTCGTAGCTATTTTGGGAGTGCACCAAAGAGTTGTTGGTTGCCGGGACCCACCACCTCTCTGAAGACGTTGAGGAATTACAACGACATGTATCAGAGGAGTAGGGGGATGCACACTTGGACCAATTTTTAGATTGAGGGGAGATGTGGGATGAACATCATTTTAGATACCATCTATTAGGAGCTCATTAGTCATCTTTAGGACTAAGATCGGTTTGGGGAGACCTGAGCATATGGGGAGGGCTCGGTTGATTGGTGATCAAAGAGGTTTTGGCCTCGGGAGACTTGGCTAATTTGGGCTAAGTTTGATTTCCCATAGTTACCCCGCAGTGCTAAGCACTGAATCAGTGTTAAACAATGGACTTTAGAGGCGCTCGCGTGTGAACACGTGAGGCGCTCCAAAATAGGAGCTATTCCTTGGGTTTATTCTCTCTTATATATATAAAGTGCTGTGCATTTGGAACCTGTGGTGCTCACATGCGAACACGTGAGGCGCCTTAAAAATGTGAGCGCTGTTTTTAGGTCTATTCCCTCTTTCATATAAGCGCTAAGCACTTAGTTCATCAAATGGTCACGTGCGAATACGTGAGGTACTCTCAAAATGTGAGCAATGAATTTAAGTGCTGAGCTCTTAGTCATTAATGCTCATGTGAGGTGCTCTCAAAATGTGAGTGCTGTTTTTGGGTTTATTCCCTTTTCTGTATAAGTGCTTGTTCGAGGGTCACGTAGGAACATGTGGCTGCCATAAGAGGCACTTATAGTTCTTCTTTTTAGGTACTCGCGTGTGAAACACGTGACTCGGTCTCAACCATTCTTTTTTGTTCATCAAGGGCGCTCACGTGGGAAATACGTGAGGTTTCACCAGTCTTTTCCTCTATGTGCATGAGAATTTCAAGTCTCTTGTCTTATAAGAATTAAATTCTACAGGGTTAAACCCTAACATTATCAGAGGAATTAAATTCCTAGATACTTCTGTAAGAATTAAATTTTTCGAACTCAGTTCTTTCCCCTAAGTTTTGAATCTGCATAACAGAATCTCCCCGATGAGAATTAAATTCTCAACTTGTGGGAAGATCTCCTTCTGCAGATCTCAACAGAGGAAGAACTAAGTTCTTCGATGAAGGGTTAGACCCTCAGAGATGCAAAGAACAGTCTTTTGTTTTTTTTTACCTAGTGTTTCAAAGGGACAAGGCTTTTCTTTTGAGACTTAAATTCTCTGATCACTGTATATTCTTTTTATCTCCGGGGAGTTTTTTCTCTCCACAGTTGCCTCTTTCTCTCTTTTTATATTTTATCAAAGCTTATGGGGGGTTCCTCATCTTTTTTTTAACCTCCTTGCTGCTATTTATAGGAGAAGGGAAAAAATCAATTTGTTGAGAAAATCTCTCATTGAGAGATCTTGATTGATTTCATGATCTTTTAGATCAATCGGTGAATTTTATTCACCGTTGGATTTTTAATCCAAAGGCTCTCTGTTTTAACAGAGAAAATTTCTTGTTTGTTTAACAAGATTAGGAAATATTTTTCTAAGCATAGAATTTAATTCTGTTTAACAGAGAATATCTCTCTTATTTTAGGAAGATCAAGGAAATATTTCCCATATAGAATTTAATTCTATCATTGGATTTTTGATCTAACAGAGAATATCTTCTTTATTTATAAAGATCAGAGGAATATTTTCCCATAATAGAATTTAATTCTATCATTTGATAATTTATTGTCATCATTGGATATTTGATCCAACGGCTCTGTTTAACAAAGAACATCCCAGATTTTAAGGAAATATCCCCCAATATAGAATTTAATTCTATCTTCTTTAATTTGGGCGTTGATGCTCACATGCTATGCACGTGAGCGCCGCCTAAGAATTTAATTCTTTTATAAGTAGTCACTCTCGTGCTTTGCACGCCGGCACTCACGTGTGTTCTACGTGAGGCGCCACTATAGGATTTATTCCTAACAGAAGCTGGTGCTGACGCTCACGTGGGAAACACGTGAGGCGCTCAAGATTTAATCCTATCTGAAGCGGTACCTACATGCTTTTCATGTGGGTGCACATATTTAACACGTGGAGGTTTCCCTTTATTTTTATAAGGGAACGACAAGTTTTGAGCCAAAACTTTTGGCGAGAACAAATGCCCCCCACTATTTTGCTCACGTAAGTATGTACGTGGGTGAAATAGTGCAATGTTATGCATAGTCATAGAATTGAGGACTTAGGAGATAAGTTTAGGGTCTTTGTAGCCTAAGACTTTATTCATCTTCATGAGCCGTAAGGGTCTCAAGAAAGTTTTTCTCCCTACAAGTCGAGAGGATCTCATAGGTGCATATTCTCCCCAGAAATCGTTAGGATTTCTAAGTGTTCACCGCCTCCGTGAGTTGTAAGGATCCCACTCGGATATTTTTTCTTACGAATCGTGAGAACCCGTAAGTAGCTTCTTTATTTCATTGGCGAATGTAGCTCGTGGATAGTGTACAAGAGTCAGTTTGGATCTTTTTGTAGGGCAGCGACGGCTTAGGAAATAGTTTTGGATCTGCCGCCTAAGACTTTTCAACTTTATGTGCCGTGAGGCTCTCATAAAGGGTTTTCTCCCTATGAGTCGAGAGGACCCCGCAGGTGTATTTTCTCCTTAGAAGTCGTGAGGATCTCCTAAGTGCGTTTTCTTTTGAGAGTCATAAGGATCTCTCAAGAGAATTTTCCCCCTTACAAGTCGAGAGGACTCGCAAGTGGTTTTTTTCCTCCTTGTCGATATTCGACTTTGGAGAATATGGCTCTTGGATAGTATACAAGAGTCAGTTTGGACCTGCTTGTAAGGCCATAGTGCTTAGGAAACAGGTAGATATCCCCGTCGCTTAAGGCTTTTCACCTTCATGAGCCGTGAGGGTTTCATGATGATGTTTTTCCCTACGAGTCGAGACGAGTAGAGAAGTTCTCGCTGGAAAATTTTTTCCCTACAAGTCGAGACGAGTCTAGAAGTTCTCGCAGGAACGTCCTAACGTCACAGTTAACCTCTGCTCTTTACGACAGAAGTCTGTTAGGGTCTGTGGTACTAGGGTTTTGTCCGCCGTACCGTCGCGTTGGCTGATGCGTTCCTCGATATGCAGTCTTGCTGTTCGAGTAGCTGCACGACTGTCGTGTCTCTGATCCATTCGGGGGCTGGACAAGACGTCTTCAAGTAATCTCCTAGGTCATATTACCGTCGGAAGATCAAGCATTAAGGATTTTCCATACCGCTTTTTACTTGAGAGTAGGCTCAGTTTGGAAGCCCCGATGAGTCATAACCACTCCGCACTGGTGTGGGATGATCTCTGATTGTCTTTCAGGTTTTATTTGAGTTGTCGTCAAGACCCTGAAGCCAGGGATCTTCCTTTACTTCGTCTGCTGGCATTGCGTCTGCTGTAATGAGACGAATGATGAGGTTGTCTCTAGGTTTTGTGTGAACCATCGAGGCTTGGAACTAGGGACTTTGCCGTGGCTCCGTTGTTTTGACCCTGGGGTCGGTTGTTGACGTTGCGTCTGCATCCTGCTGGAGTGATAAGAAACGCCGTTGTTGATCTCTAGGCTGTCGATGAACCGTCGAGACTTGGAACTAGGGACTCTGCCATGGCTTCGCTTTGTTGACGTCGCGTCTGCATCCGGTTGGAGTGAGAAGAAACGCCGTTGTTGATCTCTATGCTGTCGATGAACTGTCGAGACTTGGAACTAGGGACTCTGCCATAGCTCCGCTTTGTAGACGATGCGTCTGCATCCGGCTAGAGTGAGAGGAAACGCCGTTGTTGATCTCTAGGTTGTCGATGAGCCATCGAGACCTAGAATTAGAGACTTTTCCATGGCTCCGAGGCAGTCTCTAGGTTGTTGGTGAACCGTCGAAGCTTGGAACTAGGGACTTTGCCATGGCTCCGTTGTATTGACCCTGGGGTCAGTTGTTGACGTTGTATCAGCATCCTGTTGGGGTCGAGAAGGAACGCCGTTGTTAATTTCTAGGCTGTCTGTGAACCGTCGAGATTTGGAACTAGGGACTTTGCCATGGCTCCATTTTGTCGACCCTGGGGTAGCTTGTTGACGTCGCGTCTGCATCCTGTTGGAGCGAGAAGGAACGCCATTGTGATCTCTAGACTGTAGATGTCGCCGTCAAGATCTGGTTCTCCTTCTGATGGAGCCTGGTGGGAAAATGTGGTTCCCTTTTCGTTTGTGCCCATGGATCGTATACAGGGGTTGATGTGGACTCGCCTGTAGGGAAAAGGTTTCATTTTTTAATTTCTTTCCGCGATACTCTATCATTTCAGCTTTTTATATCGTGAAAGTAGCGACTGCCCAATCATTTCGGGTTTTTATCGCGGTGCCCAATCATTTCGGCTATTCTTTTCTTTTTACTCACTGCTTTTTACTGCGAGTTGCCCAATTATTTCAGCTGTTTTATATGCATATATTTTGCTCGCAGATTTTTATTGCGAGTTGCCCCATCATTTCGGCTATTTCATATGCATTTATTTTCACTCGTTGATTTTGTTGTGAGTATGGAACTTGAGATCTGATACCAATCTTGCCATCAGCACCGCTGGGACTGGAATATTGCCAGGAGTGAATCATCATTTGCTTTGAAAGGACTTAGAAATTGATACCAATTTAGGCATCAGCATCGCTACCGCTGGGATGTTATCATGAGCGAATCATCATTTGCCTTTGTGGGTTTGAACAAAAGTGGCTTAGCAAACAGAGTTAGGATCCTGCCGACTAAGGCTTTTTGACTCTATGAGCCGTAAGGGTCTCATAAAGAGTTTTCTCCCTACGAGTCGTGAGGATCTCGTAGGTGTAAGTTCTCCCTAGAAGTCGTGAGGATTCCTAAGTGATACTTTCTCTTACAAGTCGTAAGGATCTTACAGGAGCATTTTCTCCTTACAAGTCGAGATGACTTATAAGCGTCGTTCACCACATAAGGACATTCCTTGCCAATGGTGGAACTTGGTAGTGGAAACGTTTATTTGTGCCCGTGGATTGTATACAAGGGCTAATATTGGATCACCTGTAGGGCAACTTTGGGAAAATAATGGCTTAAGAACAGGTTTGGACTCCTGCAGCTTAAGGCTTTGAATCCTATAAGCCGTGAGGGTCTCATAAGGGGAGTTCTCCTTAAGAGTCGCGAGGATCTCGTAAGCGGAAATTTTACGAGATTGTGCCTGTTTCCCCCAATCAGAGCAAAGCTCTGTTTAAAATTCAAATTTTGAAATGAAGCAATGCTTCAGAAGCAGCGCCAAGTGCGCTGCGCCCTAAGCAGCGCACCACGTGCAAAGCACGTGTGCGCTAGCGCTAGGTGCGCTGCGCTCTAAGCAGCGCACCACGTGTGCGCTAGCGCTAGCGCTAGGTGCGCTGCGCTCTAAGCAGCGCACCACATGCAAAGCACGGGTGCGCTAGCGCTGGAACTAAAACCTCCCCACCGTCAGATCAAAGATCCAATAATAATGATAAATCATTAATTAATCAGAATTAAATTCTGTTAAGGAAATATTCCTCAAAATCTTTCCAAACAACAAGATTGTGCTCTGTAAATCAGAGCACCGTTGGATCAATGATCCAGTGGTGATTAAAAATCACCAAAATACAGAATAAATTCTATAAGGAAAAGATTTCCCAATCTTGTTAATAACAAGAAGATTACCTTCTGTAAATCAGAAGCCCTTGGATCAAAGATCCAACGAAGGGAAATTCCCCAAATCAATTGGAGAAAAGATCTCCCTAACTGATTGAACTGATCAGCTTGCCCTATAAAAAGGCCTCTAGACTTCAAGTCTTATGGAGAGAAGAGATACAGAAGCATAGAAAGGAACCCCCAAGAAGCATTGAGAAAATCTCAGAATGAAGAGCCAAGCTCTCGATAAAAGAACTTCTTTTTTCCAAGGTAAAAGAACAGAAAGATGAAATTATCTCATAATTAAAAAGAAGAATTCACTTCTTTCTTTAAGATCATAGATCTACCAGACCAAGGTCTTTTAAAAAGAGATCAAAAGATCTCATCATAAAATAAAAATAGAATTTACTTCTTTCTCACAGATCATAGATCTACAAGACAAAGGTCTTTTATTCAAAGAGATCATGAATATCTCACTATAAGAAATGGGGGGAGAATAATTCAATTCTCTTAAGGATCACAGATCCATAAAGGCAAAGCCTTTCATCAATATAAGAGATTGAAGTATCTCCTATAAAGTAAGAACTTTTGTTCTTAGGATTTTGAGACAAAGTCTCTTACAAACGAGAATTTATTTCTCAGATTATAAAGTTGATCAAATAGCGCTTTGCGCTTATAAACTGGCGCAATGCGCCCATTATCTGGCGTTCAGCGCCAAGCGCACCACGTGCTCCTTACGTGTGCGCCACTTAAAAGCTAGCGCTTTGCGCTCTTGGACTGGCGATCAGCGCCAAGCGCACCACGTGCTCCTCACGTGTGTGCCACTTAACAACTAGTGCTTTACGCTCTTGGACTGGCGCTCAGCGCCAAGCGCACCCCGTGCTCCTCTCGTGTGCGCCACTTAACAGCTAGCGCTTTGTGCTCATAAACTGGCTCAATGCGCCCATTATCTGGCGCTTAGCGCCAAGCACGCCACGTGCTCTTCACGTGTGCGCTAAAAAGAACATAAATTGTTTTATAAATAAAGCCCAGAGCTATGATGAATGCTCAGCATTCAGTAAAAGACAAAAATATTATCAGAACTCAAATCAATACTCAACATTGTCAAATGTTTAACATTTTAACTGAGTGGGCCGAGCCCAAGTTGGCCATAGACTCCTCATTCAAATTAATTGAGCCCATATGCTCATAAATCTCAGATCTTAGTCCCAATTGGACTACAGATCTCCCAACCAAAATTGATTCAAGGGTACATCTCTTTACTCCTCTGATATTTGTCGTTGTAATCCTTCAACGTCTTCAGAGAGGTGACGGGTCCCGAAAACCATACATTTCATAGACTATGACGTCCTTAACCTCGGACTGTGGGGTCCTTAAGCCCATGGACTATGATGTCCTTAACCTTGGACCACCATGTCCTTAAACTGGTAATGGACCGCAATGTCCCTAAACTAAACAATAGGGTCCAAATGCTCTCTTGTTGGATCTAAACGATCCCATTGAGTTGATCTTAGTCTAAAATTAGACTAACGTATCCTCAACGAACGTTTAAGTTGATCTTAGTCCCAAATGAGACTAACATATCCTTAGACTCAACCCAAAACCCAAATCTAAGAAAATACGGATTTTGACTAATCCACGCCCTATGGGCGACAACATAAATTAGTCTCCGTATACAATCCACGGGAAACCAAAAACAAAACAAACACTCACGACACGAAGTGACCATCTGGAGAAGGAGAAAGTGGTTACCGCGATGCGATAGCGTAATTAACTGCAGGGGCTTGCACCTGCAGGGAAGAGCGTCCCCACAATAAAAAAACCCCTCAACGAGGGGGAATCTGACGAAGTCTGCTACATCGGCCGCATCCGTTTAAACCTTCGATACATGGTGTCATAAATAAACTTGGCATCTTCGGATAGGTGTACGGATAGCACCAATTAGCATCTTCCCCGAATTCAGGAAAGACGGACCTACGCGGTCGCGTCTTCGTGTTCGGAGGGAACAGATTCTGGCACGCCCGGTGGGACCTTTTCCTCTTTCCACTCCATACTTCGTGTGTCGTGTTCGCGAACGAATCACGGTTTGATATGGTTGCCCTTGGGTTTGAGGTACTAAGATTTGGTTTTGCTCTCGTGCAGAAAGAAGAATATCAATGGCCTCTAACTGCTCCAACTGCGACTGCAACCCCGTTCCGCCTCATCTGGAGGTGTAACCTACGGGACCCAAGCGGCTTCACTGTTCAAGATGCCGGTGAGGCAAGTAACTCAGGCCACCACTGGGCTGTTCTTTGGGACCATGATCCCATCGATGAACTTCAACGCCCCTGTACCATTGCAAGAAGCTCCGAAGAGCTCGGTCTTTAATCGGCTCACAACTACTGCGACCCCTCTCAACGGGTCGTCCAACTCCAACGCCTCAGTCTTTGACAGACTGGGCCAAAGCTCCAACGGGGCCGTGAAAAAGCCTGCGATACCAGAAAGGGTTATCCCAAAAAGGATAGCCATTCCTGCTCTCGAAGTCGTCAAAGCGGCTTCTCCTGCCAAAGGGTCGGTTTTCACAAGACTGACTGTTCCAGCTCCCACTCCAGGCGAAGTCTTCAAAACTTATTCCCCTGCCCAGAGGTCTGTTTTTGACAGATTGGACATTGCTTCTCAACGGACATCGGTCTTTAAGAGGCTGACGCCGGCAACAACCCTTCGCCAAAACGGGGGGCATGACGAAGTCACCCCTACAGCTGAGACGATCCCATCCACAAGACATGCTCGCCGTCGTCACTGGCACCGAGTAAGGAAGGCTGGGGGCAGCTCCCCTTCTGGACTGACTCCGCCAGCTCCTATGGTAGAAATTGATGCTGCTGTTCTGACTGGGAACAGCTTCGAACCGCTTAGGAGGGTCCGCAAGAACTCTCCAACTGCCATGCTGAAAAGGTCTCCTCCACCTGTGGAGAATGCTACAGAAAAGAAGCCGGAGCAGCCCCCTCAGCGATTGTCCTCCAAAATTTACAAAGTCTGGCGACAGGTCCAGGAATCGGTGATTGACCAGGACTGCTCTCGCCGACCAAAGAAGATTAAAGCTCGGCAAGAAAAGAGCCATCCCATGGTACCACAGAAGATATCATCCGTCTGGGTGCCCGCTACAACGGCTCTCTCAACTTCAACCGCTCACAATAGAAGGAGGCTGGAGAAAGCCCCTGTGACCGCGGTGAACCGCAAGAATGCTGAATCTAAACGCCCCAAGTCTGGGGGTATGGTAACACACACCATTTATATGGCTTCCTGAAAAGAGGAAATCCGTGCTTCTACGGGTCATCGACCGCTTACCCGATCGATAACAAAGGCTCAAGAGCAACAGCAGCAAAAACTTCAGGAGATGCTGACCGCAATGGCCGCACTCACTGGGCCGAAAGAAAATCCAGAGACCTCAGCGCATCGTCGGGAACAAGAAAATGATGCTGAATTCCTCCGAAGAATGCTTGAGAGGAAAGAAAAAGAGGCCGCGGACCAAGCGGCCAATATAAAACGAATGGCGCTCCTCTTCCAAGACATGGTCGGGATGATGATACAACCGGATCCTCCAGCTGAAGACCCCCCGATTATCATTGAAGATGACAGAGAGGAGACATCGAACCCTCTTCCGGCTCTTTCAGCAGCCAAGGAGGAAACCATCTCCAAGGCCGCTCTGGATGATTATACCGCTCAGCAAATACGAGCTCATCATGCGAGCGAAACGGCCGGGCAGATCGTTAAGACTGACGACCATATCCAGGCTGGTATGACCAAATAAGGTACCCGCCGGGATATACGATCCCTAAATTCCATGTATATAAAGGGACGGGCAATCCCCACCAGCATGTTGCCCAGTTCAGGGCTCTATGTGGCAACACTGGAGGTGACGATAAACTACTATTTCGCCAGTTCGTCGGTAGCTTGTCAGAGACAGCGTTCGAATGGTACTCTGAACTTCCGAACGACTCTGTCAAAACTTTTGCAGAGATGGAGCTACTATTCACCCAGCAATTCGCGAGTGCTAGCGAACGCATCCCAATAACGGCATTGATCAATGCCAGGGTGAAGCATGGAGAAACATGGGTCCAGTATGCAATACGGTGGCGAAATTTATGGTCAAAATGCGAGCAGCGCATCGAAGAAGCACCTGCGGTGGGTATGTTCATGGGTACTCTTGATCCGCAGGTGACCATCTCCCAATTTATGATGTTTTTCAAGCCCACCACCTTCCAAGCCTTGATTGACAAACTGGCCCAAATGGACCAGATTGGTCACAGACCTTCTTCTTTAAAGGCGGAACCTCGAAATGAAAAGGGAAAAGCGAAAGCGACCTTCGTCGCCAATGCTCAGCAGCAACCTGGTGGTTAAAGGTTAATTGCTCGCCAAAAGGATAGGCAGCGATTCTTTAACGAGAAGCTGAAGCACCCTTATTTGTTTCCCCGGGATAAAACGAAAAGACTATTTGAGCTGGCAGTGCGCAACAGGCTCATCACCTTGCCAAACCCAAAATGCCCACTACAACCTGGTGAAGCTAATAATCCCAACTATTGTCCCTATCATCAAGAAATAGGCCATCCAATTGAGGATTGCTTCGTCTTCAAGGGCTGGATTGAGGACCAGTATCAACAGGGAAAATTCGCACTGTCCGAGAATTAGAAAGTAAACCCGCCTCAGCCATACGCTCTTAAAAGGGGATACACCCGGGGCATCTTGCTCTTTTGTTGAAGAAGCTCCATAGGAGGTCGCTCTTTCAGCCAAGACGAAAAGAATGCTGAAGGATCTCCAAACATGCCCGGCAATCAGTTGGAAAAATCCACTGGAGTCCGAGATCATCGAGGGAATGCTGAAACCGCGCTCGACTCCAAATATTGATGGTGATAGTCAAAGCGCCCATACCCAGCCATCGAAGTCTTCGAAGAAGAAAAAGAAGACTAAAAAGCCCGTGAAGCCTGATGACAAGCGCACGGAACTGCAAAAACATATTGACGCGCTGGAAGAATATAACCAGAAAGCGCGAACCCCGATCACGCTTCAAGAGTTTCTCAACCACATCCTCGAGGACAGAGATGTTGACAATGGAGAAGACTCGTCAGATGAGTCTAAAGATTATGTGGCAAGTTGCCATGTGATCTCTTACTCATTAATAAACGGTGAAGAAGCTCCTGACGCAGAGATTATGGGGGCAGATCCTGAGCTGGAACTTCTAGGACCATCAGACGACATGATTGACGCATTCCTGAACGAAGCACTTCTGAAAAGCAAAGCTGATCGGGAGCGCGAGATGGCCATATTTGAAAAGGCCAAACGCTGACGACTGGACGAAAGGGTTGAAACACTACCACCAGATCAAGGCAATTCCACCGCAAATAAAAGCAGGTTCAAGACGAGGAAAAGGTTCGCCAAGGCCATATCGATGGGAATAAAGCTGCCACCCTCCGAAGAAAACACTCATGATGAAGCGGGTATACATCCTAGCAACTGCTTATATCATCGAAAGATTGCGCACCCCACAGAAGAGTGCAACACTTTTAAAAACTGGGGGCAAGAATATGTTGCTCACCGACAATATTTCAAGCGGATGAAACCTAAAACTCGTTGGGAATAAAGAAATACGACCGAGGAGCGCAAAGGAACTACCGGCAACTGTCACATGGTTGATAGCAAGGGATCGCAAGTTCTCACCTTTGGGAGCGATTCTGATGAAGAAATGGCCCTTGTCCCTCTCTTCAAAGAACCTACATCCGAAACGGAAGAAATGAAGACCTGCGAGAACATTCAGCTGCGCAATCGCACATTACCTGAAAAGAATCTCGGACCCACAAACAAGGGATAAAATAAAAAGGATATGTAACACCCGAGCCCAATACTACTATTTTTCTGTTACCAGTTGAGCATTAGATATTACTCATTTTATTTAGCTTGCCTGTTTGACACTTACCGTGAAATTTTATCTGGCAAAGTCATTTCTGCATATAACAAATTTTAGCACCTAAAGTAAAATTAAAAATATCCATCTTGGCCTACTCGACACCTCTAGCCGCGTGGTAGCGTCCGTGCATCGAGTTCTCGTCCCGTTCAGTGAAACAGGCGAGTTTGGACGACTATGCACGTGTACAGGTGTCCGACTTGGGGGTATGCATTTTAATCATAAAACATTTCATTTTAAAATTTGGAACCCGCTTAATCCTATTATTTAAATTTCAAATTTTTAGACCCAACCCGGACGCGATTTAGAAATGTTTCATTTAGCGCCAAGATCCCAAATTAATAGAATATTCTAAACCATAATATATTCAAAATCTTACTGTTAAGTTAATATTTAGAAATCTTTTAAATATTTATTAAAATCTTTCAACCAATCACGGGGTTCTTAACCCCTGTGGGCCCCCTCCTCTAACGTCCCTCTCTCTCTACCTTTCTATATATCTCTCTCTCTAACCCTCTCTCTCTCTCTTCCTTATATATAAATATTTCCCCCTTCATCTTTTCTTTCTTCACGCTCTGTTGCTACGCGAGAAAACCCATCGCGAACCCTAGCCCTAGCCGCCTTCACCGTCGTCGCCGCAGCTCCGGCGCCGGCGCCACCGTCGCCCTCCCCTCCGCCTCCTCATTCCAACCTCAACATCTCCTCCTTCTCCCCGTGTGCACGGTGCAGCAGCAACCCCGGATACCCTGTGCCTTCTCTGTACTGCCTGAGACGTCGCCGGCGACCTTCGTCGTCGCCACTCGCGCCACCTTCAGCACCTCCTCATCACCTGCGCACTCCAGCACCCGACCACCTCCTCTCCCTCTCCACTTTCTTTCCCTTTTTCCTTCCCCGACGCCTACCCACCACCCATCGCCTCACCCTCGCCGGAAACCCATCACCACCGACCACCCGTCATCTCCTCGCCTCCCAGCAAACCCCCTGAACGCCAACACCACCTCTACCAACCGATTCTGCACCTTCCCCGATCACCTCTACCGAAACCCTTCACGTTGTCGTCACCATCGAGGCTTGAACCGCCGGTGATCTTGTCGGCACCGTTCGCCTCGCTGCTTGGTTGCCGAGGGAGCATCCATCTCTGTTCAGATCATCCCGAGCCCTTGCTGTTATCGTGTCGCGTGGGTTCGCGCATCCGTTCTCGTGTTCGTCGTTTCGTCGAGGCAAGTATTCGATACTTGCTACATGCTATTGCTACTTTATAACTTGCCTTAATATTCATGTGTAGTTTAATGATATATTATTTAGTAAATCACTTTACATACCTTGCTTCATGTTTAACCCTAGTAGCATGTCAAATAAATTATTTCCTGATAAACCCGTACATGATAGATTGCATTTGATTCACTGCTATGATGCTTTATTTCCAGTTTAGTTTAACAAATATGCATAACCGGCTAAATTACAATTGCATTCTTTAAACAGATTATACTTGTCGTGGCATTCTTGGAACGCTCAATATATTTTTAACCTGACTACAGCAGTTACGTTCACCGTCCTGTATTCACATGATTTTGACACTATCTATTTAACACAACTGAAAATTGTACAGCTAGATAATAAATCAGATTATTGTTTAACGCGTGGATTTGAACATGATGCTGCTTATATATCTGTTTGTGAGCACACCCATGATATCGTTACATCTTGATTAACATTGTCACACATGGTATTGTAGCGTTTACTATTGACCTGACCTGATGTACCATGACCTGACCTGTTACCTGATCTCGTGCCTAATGCCAACAAACCTGACATGTAGTCCTCATGGACCATTCCTGTTGTCTATCCAGACAAACCTGCTGTTACCTGATCCTGTGTTGGCATTAGTTCTTGATTACTGAATACCTGACTCGATATACATAACTTGGGGGTATGGGGAAATCAAAGGTGAAACCGACTTGTAACTCAACAGTTCGATACCTGTTCTGATCAGTCTTACGGGCTAGGCCAGCCCCGGAGTGATGGTGCTGACATCACTCGCCCATCCTGCTACTTGTTACTGCCTAGCGGCACGTCTCGGATTCGGCCCCAAGAATCTTGACCGTGGTCCCAGGCACGCACGGGATACTGTTTAGTTACATCGACGATTCATCAAATTGATTTCAAAGACTTTAGACTAGGAAACCCGATAGAACAGTTTAGTTACCCACTGCACATTACCCTGCACCGCTTGTTTCACATTATTGCTTTATTCATGTTTAGTTCTGCATTGCCTATTACACTGTTCATATTATATTACTTGATGAAATGACGCACTGACGTCTGGGTTTTGCATGGCCCAGATTCTATATCGCTATCGCAGTCCGAGCAGGAGTACTTCAGCCAGCAGGCTGAGCTGTGAGTTCAGTAGTAGTTAGTTTTATTTCCTGCATTTATTTCCAGATGTGAGCCCGCATTATGGGACATACTTTTCAGTTATTTGTATTGGATCATTTGCTTCCGCATTTATTTATTATTGACTCCTGTTATCTTGGATTATGGACATATTTAGATAGTTTTATTTTGTTCTTGATATCTCTACAGCCGTAATGTGACTGTGGATGGATACTTCCTACCCACAGGTAGCATGGTTGGCTATGTCACGTGCCCATTTTAGCGTACTCTGAGAAGCGGGGCGTGACATGGTTCTTTTGGTATCAGAGCATAGGATAGGTGGGTTGATTCTTTTGTAGTTGGGTATTGTACCCAATACACGAATCAGAATACCAGTGTTAGGAAACATGTCCTGCCACTTTGCCGTTTACCATTCTTGAATCACATCCTTCCTGATTATATCTTTTACGACGTGCAAACTTACTTCGCATGTCGACTCGAAAACCTGATTTCTTATTATCTCTAGGACTTAGGCGACTTGGGTGGAGTTAAGTAAATGTGGCTATGATACCGCGGCATAGTTACAATGCGGTACTCTATTTAAGTATCTTGGAGTTCTAGCCTTGATCTATATATCAAATCTATCATCATGCTAATGTTGGGTGTTTTTTTTTTATTTCAGGAATATGGCAGGTAAGAATTTGAAGACGTACCAGAGGCGTGTGGACGAAGCCGCCATGCTTGGAGTGATAAGGGGAATGCTAGAGAATCAAAAGAGGCAGACCGAGCTGATCCAGCAGCAAGCAGACTCGTTTCAGGAAGGTTTGCAGATCGTTCAACAGTCTGTAAACAACGTTGGAGCTAAACCAGTTGACCGAGTAGAGACCGTGGCAGATTTCAGACGTTTGGGTCCGTCTACATTTACTGGTTTGGAGGAGCCGTTGCCAGCCGAGCAGTGGCTAGTTTACACGGAGAATTTGCTGATTGCGGCACAGATTCCAGAGGACAAAAGAGTTGATGTGGTGCGCATTCAGCCAGTGGATTACGCCCGAGAGTGGTGGCTTGTGGAAGAGACCCGCTTGCCCAAGCCGATCAGTTGGGCGGAGTTTCTAAGAGTTTCCTGGAGAAGTTCTTCCCGCGGACTGCACGGGAGGAAATGGAAGAGAAATTTATTGGGCTGAGGCAGAATGGAGCACCCGTGGACGTGCATGCAGCGGAGTGGACGAGACTCAGCCGTTTCGCTGGACCTTTAGTCGCCAACGAGGCAGACATGGCACGGAGGTTCATGCGCAGCTTGGATGTGGACATCCAGAGGCAGATTGTCTCCCTGGGTTTGACCACTTTCTCACAGGTTCTTACGGCAGCTCGGGAACAGCAGAGTTTATCTGGGATGAAAGGGAGCTTGCAGCAGACAGCAGTTGCGGCAAGGAAGCCCGCATTTGTACCTAACAGAGCTCATGGTCGCAGAGGTATTCCAGTAGACCGTCGAGGTGTAGCACCCATGAAGAAGCCTGTGATCGTTGATCGAAGAAAGAGCGTGATTTGTGACTACTGCCGTTTACCTGGGCACGTGCAGAAGGATTGTCGAAGGAGGCTGGGACTTTGTTTGGTTTGTGGAGCGGCTGATCATGCAGTTGGTGCCTGTCCGTCGAAGCTTCGTACAAGGGATGATATTCAGAAGCCTCCGCAGAAACCGTTCCAAGGGCAGAAACAGCTGACTCAAGGACCTAATCAGGCTTGAGCTTTTACCTTGACAGCTGAGGAAGCTAAGGCATCAGGAGAAGTGGTTTCAGGTATTCTACTCGTTCATGGTTTTCCCGCAGTGGCATTATTTGATTCTGGTGCATCCCATTGTTTTATGTCATCCAAGTTTATAACTACACACTCGATTGCCTGCACGACCCTGTCTAGTTCCTGGGACATACACACTGGGAATGGGAAAATTGTATCTAGTAGGGAATGTAAAGACTGTACAGTTGTTGTGTGCGGACGGGAGTTTTTTGCAGATTTCTTGGTGATTGATACGGGCAGCTACGAGGTCGTCTTGGGAATGGACTTTCTTGGCACTTTCCACGCTCACATTGACTGTAGGGCAAGGAAGGTAATTTTCCAGATTCCCGGACATCCTGAGTTTACCTTCACTGGAGGAAGCAGTTCTGTCGGGCCAGTCGAGTTTAGGGCTAGGCCGACAAATGTTATTCTTGCAGCAATGGAAGTTGATAGTAGTGAAGAGTCGGTGGTTGTTCGCGATTTTATGGATGTGTTTGAAGATATATCAGGTTTACCGCCGAAGCGAGACGTGGAGTTCGCAATTGATCTTATTCCTGGTGCAGCGCCAGTATCCAAAGCATATTATCCAATGGCACCAGTGGAATTGGAAGAAGTTAAGAAACAGGTTGCTGAATTGCTTGAGAAGGGTTTGATCCGAAGCAGTAACTCGCCTTGGGGAGCTCCAGTTCTTCTAGTAAAGAAGAAGGATGGCACCAGAAGGATGTGCATCGATTATCGAGAACTAAACCGGGTAACTATTAAGAACAAGTACCCGATCCCTCGCATTGGAAAACTTTTTGAGCAGCTTAGTGGCGCGAGGGTATTCTCGAAACTGGATTTGCGATCCGGATATCATCAGGTCCGAGTGAAAGCAGAAGATATTTGCAAGACGGCGTTTCTGTCACGACCCGAAAGTACGGAACGTGACCGGCACTTAGATTACGAAACGTCTAGAGGCGCAACGTAACCTAAGTAAGCCGAAACCCAGAAATCTAAACCATATAAAAGAAGAGGAAGAAAAGAAAACATGAAGAAAAACAAGTTTAAAAGTATCAGCAAATTTTTCCCAAAAATTTCGGCAGAGTCTCCTCTGTAAAAACTGGCCCCAAACGGGTACAACAAGTATAATATACATAAACAGTAAAAAGCATCCCCAAACGGGAGCTAGCTCAACGCCAACAGGCGGAAACAACCACAACAATCATAATAATATACAATGCCAAAGGGCGAGGCTCAAAACTCAAAAGAAAACAAAATCACCAAATCAGAATAATACATACGCGACTCTAAGGTCGAAATAAAAGACTGGTCCAATAAACTTATCAAGTAATACAAGTATGGTTGATGGAGCTTTCTAGATACAAATGAAATAATAAAAATACAACGGCGGTCCAGATACAAATGAACCAACCTACCGTGCAAATCACCCGGAAAGAAATCATGTGCCAGCAATCTGCCAAGGAACTGTGTACGTCAACCAGTAATAAAATTTGGCACAACGGGGGTGAGTTGCCAACTCGTGAGTAGAAGACATCTACGAAACGAAATCGAATGCACGACGCTATCCTAGGTCATAATAATACACTATTATATCCAAATCATCTAGTAATAGCAGGGTAAAACTACGTGTAAATGCAGATACTCCGTGCTCGTGTCAGTGCCTCATATAGTACTATGTCATATGAATGGATATGCATGCACCATGAATATAAAATAATCAATCCTGAAATCCAGATATATCTATATAAGAAATCTTTAGCTGTTATCATAGTAAAACGTGTATAGAAATCTGAAATATCAACAATGAAATCCATGGAAATCCGTGTCGAGCATCGACACAAACATGTAAATCTCAAGTCTCATAGTCTCAATACCTCAGGCTCCGTCAGTCCGGATCGGCCCATATCATCAATCTCACGACAACGGTCGGTATTCTCCGGATATCCGCCGCGCCAGACATCACCGGTAGGTAGCCTTCCCCTGCCAGGCTCATCGTCTACAACTCGATCTTCTTGCCATGGGGTACCATACCGGGCCCACCATGTACCCGAGACGGTTCATCCACTTCTCGAATCGGGTCTCGAAATCCAACAGAAAACATGAAATCTCATGGTGGACGACACATACATCACGAGAAAACCGCATCTTATGTTTTAAAAAGAGAGGAGGAGAGAGAGAGAAGTTTTTATATATCTTTGCGGTTTTCCCCAAAATCCAGAAATCTCATAGAAATCCAAATCTTAAAATCATCAGTAAGTATATGATAAGTGTCGGCATATGCCCATGATACTGCATGATAACATGAAAATATGAATGCATGAATGTCTAAGTGATAAATATCATGTCTATACTAACATCAGAAAGTAATCACAATATTATATCGGTCTAGTTGTTAACTGATTCTATCAATAAAAGATAATATGATCTAAAGTGTACGTGACATAGCAATTACCGATGGTGATGTGTGTGAGCCGGCAATTAAGTGTGCGTGGAATATACGCATCATCGGTAATGGTGTCGGTGTCCTAACAGGTACAGTTTATACTGATTGTAGCAACATATGTATGAACATGCAACATTATGATTACAGTGTGAAAGTAAAGACGAATGTGTATTATCCACTCATTTGATATACAATTATCACTACCACTATATGACTCGAACCTAACCTAGTGTCCATCTAACCTCCTAAGGAACTAAACCTAAGAAACGAGTCATTAAGAAACAAGAGTCTACCTAGGTCTGAATCAATATCTCTAATAGTCGGCGATCCAGCCTCAATAGCGTCACGTACATAGTACGACTTCCTCAAAACAGGAGTGCGGATCAATCATCATATCTATGCCTCGTACGGTAAAATCCATTGTACGTCATCCCAATATCGGGGTACGGGTCAAGTATCTCCTAGGTGTCTCATCATTCGTATAATGTCATCATCAACACATCTCATGATCAAGGTGCTAAACTGTAACCGCCTACATCAATTAAATATCATTGCCATCATAATATGCATCATTAGTTTATCCTCAGAAACATCATGTCATATGTATCATATTGTGATTAAGTCATACTGATATCATATCGTCATCAAGTCACACCTATATGATATCAACATCAGGTCACACCTGTATGATATCGTGATCAAGTCATACGTATCCCATATCGTGATCAGTCACAAGCTACAGTCCAGGTACTATTTTAGAGTCCCATGCATCTCAATATCATCACCACCCATTATAATTTATGTATCCATGTTCGTTATCTCATTCTCTAATGATCCGCTAACACTTTAATACGACTATATAGCCAAGAATCACGGCATCAAGCCCAGTTACACTGTTTCATCATACCTCGGATATCATATCACATCAATGTATCCCATATACGTGTTGTATATATATATATATACCTATACCTCGTCCTATATATATATATACACATGCACGTATACACTATGTCGTGTTTCAGTGTGTGCGTGTGTGTGTTTCTATCTGAAACCTACGAACCTCTTCCAAGGTATTCATCTTCTGATATGTCTTCCTAAATCAGTCTAGTCCAGCCTAGGGTCATTACTAGGGACCTACTCATCAAGAATCTAGGGTCACATCTGGCTTCCTAATGACAATAAATACTATTCCTATTCTACGTTGCGGGGGTGCTAAACGCCATCCACCCGACTTCCCCCCGTAGATATACATCTACTCACCTGGTCCATGTCTGCCGAAGACGGTGTCGCCATCCTCCTCTTCATCGCCCGCAGTCCACGTGAAGGGTACCTAAATGCAAACATATAAATAGCATCATAAACTGAATCACATACAAAAGTCAAACGATACAAGGAACAAGCATAGGTTAAAACCTATGTCCCGTCCACGCAAAAGAACCCAATATCGCTCGATATCGGCGTACAAACTCCGATAGATCGAGATAAACATCAACAAATAACTCGTAGTTTTAAAACACATTACTTATATTATAAAACATGATTAAATCCATCGAAACCCTAAAATCCATCAAACCGTCCAATTTCGTAAAACCCGAAAATGCCAATTTACCGTTTTTCATCAAAACTTGACATTTAAATGAAACCAATGGTCATAAAACTCATTAAATAGCATAACTAGACTATACAAACCGTTACTATATTTTTATTACACAAATTTGTATTAATTTGAAATTTCTAGTTTGCAACCTTTAACAATTTTCAACATTTTTCAAGCAAAATACCAAAATTCCACCACAAAACATGATTTTGCATGAATTAATGTCTTAAACTACAATTCATGATGATAATGATATAATGAAACCATAATTATATTTTAAATCCCCTTTATTTAGAAATTTCCAAAATCTAGTTTACAAAATAGTAGCATTTATTTACTATTTTCCCATTATCAAAGGAAACTAGTGATCAAACTAAGTTTTTCTTTCCATTAACATGCTAAAGTTCTCATTAAAACTACAATCTAATGATAGCAACCTTAATTGGAATTTTATATTACCCACATATATATTTTACAAAAAACTAGTTAGCTAAATAGCTTCATTTAAACAATTTTAAATGAAAAATTTACAATTCAACAACCATGCAAGATTTTCCAATTCTAAAAGTGTTAAACTAACTATTATAACCCTAATTAATTAATAAAAATCATAACTTGAATTTACAAACCTAACTTGAATTTTAGAATTTGCAACTAGAATTAATCTAAATAATCTAATTATGCTTTAAAAGAAACATCTAATGGAAATCAAACAAAAGAGAAAGATTTATACCTCCACAACCTCATGTCCAAACATGAAAATGAGCCTCAAAAATGCATGATTTCCCACTCAAAAATCCATGTAAAGAAGAGTAGAGAATAAAGGGTAGGAAATAAATAGGATTTTATGGATTTTTAATTGAATTTTTGATGTATTTTTGATGGATTTTTGAAACAAAATGAAAAGAGGAAAATGGGGGGCTGCCTAGAGGAGGAGGCCGGCCACACATGGAGGAGAGGGAGAGAAAGAAAAAGAGTGAGAATGATGTAGAAACTTCTCCACAACAACACCTCCTTTATGTCTTTTCATTAATTTCTTATTTAATAATTTTTCCTCTTCAAAAATTGATCCTAGAAAAATCTAGAATCATGAAAATGTTTGAGAAAGAATTTTGCATAAAAACACTTGATTCTAATATTTCATGGCTCATTTTATAAAATTAACCCATTTCAAATTTGTAATTTACACTAATTTAATGCATAAATAAAGCTTATGTTAATATTTAAAATAATTAATTTAGGAAAAATATTTAATTAAACTAAAAATTTATAAGTGACTAAATAAACACCATTTACTAGTAATAACATAATTAAAATAGATATTTTTGAAATTATAATGAAAAACAATCACGGTTTGGTTTTACGAAAAATACATTTTACTTTACCGAAATTCATAAAATTCACTTAAACAATTTTATTCATTTAATTATTTATTTAATTTTTTTTAAAACGTTACAGTTTCGAACTCGGTATGGACACTACGAGTACCTATTGATGCCCTTCGGAGTAACGAATGCGCCGGCAGTATTTATGGACTTGATGAACTGAATCTTTTCACCGTTCTTGGACCAGTTTATTGTGGTATTCATTGACGATATTCTGGTTTACTCGAAGAGTTTTGAGGAGCATACTGAGCATTTGAAGATCGCACTGCAGACATTGAGACAGGAGAAACTGTATGCGAAGATGACTAAGTGCGAATTTTGGCTGGAAGAAGTGAAGTTTCTGGGGCATGTTGTGTCAGGCAATGGAATCGCCGTCGATCCCGAAAAGATTGCAGCAGTTCGAGATTGGCCGATTCCAAAGAATGTAGCTGAGATAAGAAGTTTCCTTGGATTAGCCGGATATTACAGGAGATTTGTGGGGAACTTCGCTCGTCTGGCAGAACCGTTGACCAAGCTTACGCGCAAGGAGGTACCTTTTGTATGGATGGATAAGTGTATGTTAGCTTTCGAGACGTTGAAGCAGAATTTGATAACCGCCCCTATTCTGACCGTGCCAGACAATTCCGGAGGATTGGTGATTCACAGCGACGCATCAGGAAAAGGATTGGGATGTGTTTTGATGCAGCATGGGAAAGTTGTAGCGTACGCATCGAGACAATTAAAGACCCATGAGAAGAATTATCCCACTCACGACTTGGAGCTTGCGGCTGTGATCTTCGCTTTGAAGATTTGGAGACACTACCTTTTGGGCGAGAGAGTCGAAGTTTTTACAGATTACAAGAGTTTGAAGTATGTGTTCACTCAGAAGGAGTTGAATATGAGGCAGTGTAGATGGTTGGAGCTGATGGCCGACTACGACCTTGATCTTAAGTACCATCCGGGAAAGGTTAACGTCGTGCCAGATGCGCTTAGTCGGTTACCAGCAATTCAGGTGTTAACTACACAGAGGGAGATCATTGCAGATTTTCGAAGATTTGACTTGGAAGTCGTGCTACCGCGTTCTATGGGACAGTTGATGCAGTTGCAAGTACAGTCGTCCTTGGTTGAGAAGATTAAAGCGGCACAATCGCAGGATCCTAGACTGCAAAAGTTTCGAGAGCAGGTTGAAGCTGGACTACGAACAGATTTACTGGTCCATGAAGATGGTTCGTTGAGGTATGGTAGCCGTTTGTGTGTGCCAAAGGGAGATGTTCATGAAGAGCTTATGAAGGAGGCACACAGTTCAGCTTATTCTGTACATCCAGGAGGTACAAAGATATACCGAGATATTCGACAGCATTTCTGGTGGGAAGGCATGAAACGGGAGATTGCTCGCTTCGTAGCTAAGTGCTTGGTGTGTCAGCAAGTCAAGGCTGAACACCAAAGGGTTGCTGGTTTGTTGCAACCACTTCCGATTCCTCAATGGAAGTGGGAACATATAACCATGGATTTCGTGACGGCTTTACCGCGGAGTCCAAAGGGCAACAATGCAGTATGGGTGATTGTCGATCGGTTGACCAAGGCAGCTCACTTTATCCCTTTTCGGGTTGGTCAATCAACAGAGACTTTGGCAGAACGGTACATGCAGGAGATTGTAAGATTGCATGGCGTACCGGTGAGCATCGTGTCCGATTGGGACACTCGGTTCTTATCACACTTCTGGAGGAGTTTACAGGAAAGTTTGGGGACTTGATTGAAGTTTAGCACAGCTTATCATCCTCAAACTGATGGTCAGTCGGAGAGAACGATCCAAACTCTTGAAGACATGTTGAGACCATGCATGTTGGACTTCAAGGGTTCATGGGAGGATCACCTACACTTGGTGGAGTTTTCTTACAACAATAGTTTCCAAGCAACTATCCAGATGGCTCCGTTTGAAGCTTTGTATGGTCGTAAGTTCCGTTCACCTGTTTGTTGGGATGATGTTGGTGAACGAAAATTATTGGGACCAGATTTGGTGGTACAGACAGTTGAGAAGGTTAACACAATCAGAAAGCATATGAAGACAGCTCAAGACAGACAGAAAAGTTGGGCTGACACGTCAAGAAGACCTCTAGAGTTCACCGTGGGTGATTTGGTATTCTTGAAGATATCACCGACTAGAGGGGTGATTCATTTTAGGAGTCGAGGGAAGGTTAGTCCTCGATTCATTGGACCCTTCGAGATATTGGAGCGCGTTGGAGAGGTAGCGTACCGTTTGGCGTTACCGCAGTCCTTGACGGGTGTGCACGATGTGTTTCACGTATCTCAACTACGAAGGTATGTTCGAGATGAAACACACGTCTTGGATCATTCGGAGTTAACAGTACGGGAAGACCTGACTTTTGAGGAGCGACCGGTTGAAATCATGGATCGAAGGGAAAGGTTCTTAAGAACAAAGTTATCCCCCTTGTGCTCGTTTCTTGGGGTAATTGATCGCATGGAGAGTCCACTTCGGAACGAGAAGATGAGATCCGACAGAAGTTTCCTCACCTTTTTCTGTAGTTTTCTATCTTGTATTCTTGGAATTTCGAGGACGAAATTCTTTTTGTAGTTGGGTATAATGTAACACCCGAGCCCAATACTACTATTTTTCTGTTACCAGTTGAGCATTAGATATTACTCATTTTATTTAGCTTTCCTGTTTGACACTTACCGTGAAATTTTATCTGGCAAAGTCATTTCTGCATATAACAAATTTTAGCACCTAAAGTAAAATTAAAAATATCCATCTTGGCCTACTCGACACCTCTAGCCGCGTGGTAGCGTCTGTGCATCGAGTTCTCGTCCCGTTCAGTGAAACGGGCGAGTTTGGACGACTATGCGCGTGTACAGGTGTCCGACTTGGGGGTATGCATTTTAATCATAAAACATTTCATTTTAAAATTTGGAACCCGCTTAAAATCCTATTATTTAAATTTCAAATTTTTGGACCCAACCCGGACGCGATTTGGAAATGTTTCATTTAGCGCCAAAATCCCAAATTGATAAAATATTCTAAACCATAATATATTCAAAATCTTACTGTTAAGTTAATATTTAGAAATCTTTTAAATATTTATTAAAATCTTTCAGCCAATCACGGGATTCTTAACCCCCGTGGGCCCCATCCTCTAACGTCCCTCTCTCTCTACCTTTCTATATCTCTCTCTCTCTAACCCTCTCTCTCTCTTCCTTATATATAAATATTTCCCCCTTCATCTTTTCTTTCTTCACGCTCTGTTACTACGTGAGAAAACCCATCACGAACCCTAGCCCTAGCCGCCTTCACCGTCGCCGCCGCAGCTCCGACGCCGGCGCCAGCGCCACCGTCGCCCTCGCCTCCGCCTCCTCGTTCCAACCTCAACATCTCCTCCTTCTCCCCGTGTGCACGGTGCAGCAGCAACCCCGAATACCCTGTGCCTTCTCTGTACTGCCTGAGACGTCGCCGGCGACCTTCATCGTCGCCACCCGCGCCATCTTCAGCACCTCCTCATCACCTGCGCACTCCAGCACTCGACCACCTCCTCTCCCTCTCCACTTTCTTTCCCTTTTTCCTTCCCCGACGCCTACCCACCACCCATCGCCTCACCCTCGCCGGAAACCCATCACCACCGACCACCCGTCATCTCCTCGCCTCCCAGCAAACCCCCTGAACGCCAACACCACCTCTACCAACCGATTCTGCACCTTCCCTGATCATCTCTACCGAAACCCTTCACGTTGTCGTCACCGTCGAGGCTTGAATCGCCGGTGATCTTGTCGTCACCGTTCGCCTCGCTGCTGGGTTCCGAGGGAGCATCCATCTCTGTTCAGATCATCCCGAGCCCTTGCTGTTATCGTGTCGCGTGGGTTCGCGCATCCGTTCTCGTGTTCGTCGTTTCGTCGAGGCAAGTATTCGATACTTGCTATATGCTATTGCTACTTTATAACTTGCCTTAATATTCATGTGTAGTTTAATGATATATTATTTAGTAAATCACTTTACATACCTTGCTTCATGTTTAACCCTAGTAGCATGTCAAATAAATTATTTCCTGATAAACCCGTACATGATAGATTGCATTTGATTCACTGCTATGATGCTTTATTTCCAGTTTAGTTTAACAAATATGCATAACCGGCTAAATTACAATTGCATTCTTTAAACAGATTATACTTGTCGTGGCATTCTTGGAACGCTCAATATATTTTTAACCTGACTACAGCAGTTACGTTCACCGTCCTGTATTCACATGATTTTGACACTATCTATTTAACACAACTGAAAATTGTACAGCTAGATAATAAATCAGATTATTGTTTAACGCGTGGATTTGAACATAATGCTGCTTATATATCTGTTTGTGAGCACACCCATGATATCGTTACATCTTGATTAACATTGTCACACATGGTATTGTAGCGTTTACTATTGACTTGACCTGATGTACCATGACCTGACCTGTTACCTGATCTTGTGCCTAATGCCAACAAACCTGACATGTAGTCCTCATGGACCATTCCTGTTGTCTATCCAGACAAACCTGCTGTTACCTGATCCTGTGTTGGTATTAGTTCTTGATTACTGAATACCTGACTCGACATACATAACTTGGGGGTATGGGGAAATCAAAGGTGAAACCGACTTGTAACTCAACAGTTCGATACCTGTTCTGATCAGTCTTACGGGCTAGGCCAGCCCCGGAGTGATGACGCTGACATCACTCGCCCATCCTGCTACTTGTTACTGCCTAGCGGCACGTCTCGGATTCAGCCCCGAGAATCTTGACCGTGGTCCTAGGCACGCACGGGATACTATTGAGTTACATCGACGATTCATCAAATTGATTTCAAAGACTTTAGACTAGGAAACCTGATAGAACAGTTTAGTTACCCACTGCACATTACCCTGCACCGCTTGTTTCACATTATTGCTTTATTCATGTTTAGTTCTGCATTGCCTATTACACTGTTCATATTATATTACTTGATGACATGACGCGCCGACGTCTGGGTTTTGCATGGCCCAGATTCTGTATCGCTGTCGCAGTCCGAGCAGGAGTACTTCAGCCAGCAGGCCGAGCTGTGAGTTCAGTAGTAGTTAGTTTTATTTCCTGCATTTATTTCCAGATGTGAGCCCGCATTATGGGACATACTTTTCAGTTATTTGTATTGGATCATTTGATTCCGCATTTATTTATTATTGACTCATGTTATCTTGGATTATGGACATGTTTAGATAGTTTTATTTTGTTCTTGATATCTCTACAGCCGTAATGTGACTGTGGATGGATACTTCCTACCCACAGGTAGCATGGTTGGCTATGTCACGTGCCCATTTTAGCGTACTCTGGGAAGCGGGGCGTGCCAGGATAAGGGGAAAGAAAAGGTCCCTGAAGATATCGCCCTCGATGATCAAGTCGTCGAAGAGTTGACAGCTAAGGACCCGCCGAAGAAAAGTAAGGTGGACTACAACGTTCTGCCACACTTGAGGAAAATACCTTCGCAGCTAAGCATTCTCGATGCACTATTGTTATCAAAAGAGGTGAGAGATTCTCTGATCAGGGCATTACAAGTGCCTGAACAATTCCAAACTTTCCTCGCCGAAGAAAAGATGAAGGACGGGTTGGAAGAAGTACACACGGCCGATATCACCTTCGGCGATGAAGATCTCCTCCTCGGGACGTGCGAGCATAACCGTCCTCTTTATGTCTTCGGATACTGTCATGACATCAAGATAGGCAAAATCCTGGTCGACAATGGGTCCACCGTCAATCTCCTTATTGTAAGAGTGTTGAAGGAAATCTGCATGAGCGTTCAGCATCTCGCTCATGATAAAATCACAATCTCCGGGTTTGACTCCTAGTCATCACGAACGCTCGGGTCTGTGATATTGACACTGCATTTTGGGCTGCTAGTCACTGACATCAAGTTTCACATCATTGACGCTAAGACCTGCTATAACGCTTTACTCGGCCGGCCTTGGTTACACGAGTACAACATTATCCCTTCTACACAACATCAGTGTATGAAGTACTTCAAGGATGGTCTAGAGTACACTGTGACAGGGGAACTAAACCCATTCTCCGTGAACGAAGTCCACAAATATGAGGATGCCAAGTACTTCCTGCCAGATTTCGAAGACATTGAAAGATGTCACAAACCGAAGAACAAAGCTATTACCACTATTCCGGTCTTTGGGAATGATACCGAAGAGGAAAAAGAGATAGTTTATTCAGGGCCGCCCCAATGAAACAAGCCGGGACTGTCCACCCCTATTTTGGTCTTCGGCAGCGACTCGGAAGATGATGTTAATGCCGTATTCTTTGCTCGGCCATTGATACAAGCCTTCGCTGATGAAGATCAAAGCTTGCAAGTTGCCATGGTTCCGCAAGAGCATTACAAAGAGCTCGATGCACTTGAAACTTATAGTGTGCAAGAACTGCAAATATTCTATGCCCCCCCAGGCGAAAAGGTGAGAAGGTGATCCTATTCTACCGATCCGGGGAAACCAAAATGGAGAAAGAAATTTGGCACGGTGCGGACTGTACACTTGACAGGATACAGCCCATCCGTCTATCCAGATACTACACAGACGGATTAAAAAGACTGTTGAGGTGCCAAGGCATACCCTTCAAAGAGACTGCTCGACAAGCCCAGTTCTATAAAAGGATCTGGAGCGTCCCTGGAACTCAACGAAAGTTGCCCAACGGGAGAATGGAAACGATCGGACTTGGATATGTCTGATCCAAGAAACGGGAGCGATTCCGCGGTTGCTACGTCATACATGACTTCGATGAAGAAGGAGATGCTCTGTGGGAAGATGTTAATCCTGAACCAAAACGAGCTCCCGTCGTGAAAATGCCAAGCCCATCGTTCGAAAAACAAATGGACAATCTTATAAGGGAAGCGGGTCAAAAAGTTCGAGACGACCATAATCGCGAAATGGCCATATACGAGAAAGCCAGAACGCAGCACCTCCTTCAGCAGTCTGCAGAAAGTGATGATGCTCTCCATCGCCAGCCCGTCATGCAAAAGGCCCGACGCAGAGGCAGAAATAAACCCAAGAACGAAAAAAGCATTCGACAGCGACAAAGCGGGACCAAGAAGCCACTCGATCGATAATCGAGCAACCAGGATTCGTCTCTTATAAGAAGATGGGTCGAGCGTATTCTTTTTCCCAAGACAAGACAAGGAAAATACTTGATCTTGCCATAAAATATCAGATGATTACCCTCCCGGGGTCCAAGCACCCCGAGCAAGCACGTGAAGTTAATCACCCGGATTATTGCTCTTATCACTGAGCAATAGGACATCTTCTCGAAGACTGCTTCACATTCAAAAACTGGGTAGAAGACCAGTATCAGCAAGACAGGTTTGCTCTATCCAGTAGCTGGAGAGTAACCCCGCCGTAGAAGCATGAACCGAAAGCCGCGCATGTAGCGAGAGTAGAACCAGACCAACATCGGTCTTGGAAGTGATCTCGTACCTGTCATATGATAACGCTATCAGAAAAAGAACCCGAGAATATGGATGACCTCCCCTGGTGCTTCGAAAACAATGATGATGAGGTGATCTCAGAATTTCCACCGGCGCCAAGAGAGCTGGAAGATGGAATACATATTACTGCAGATAACCTCACGAAAAATGATTTGGGGACGGCAAGTGACCCGCGGCAGACACTCGTCAGTGGGCTGTTGTCTGAAGAAAGGGTGGCTACGCTGAAAGACGTGCTCATACAGTATAAAGATTTCTTCGCATGGAACTATTCCGAGATGCCGGGACTAGATCCAGAGATAGCCATCCACAAATTGGCAATATCTCCGAATGTCAAGCCGATCAAACAAGCACCGAGAAGAATGCGACTCGAGCTTGAGATGAACATCAATGCCGAGATCAAGAAGCAAATCAACTCCAGCTTCATCCAAGAGGTTCAATATCCTGATTGGATCGCCAACATCATCCCAGTGATGAAGAAAAATGGGACGGTGCGCATATGCGTAGATTTTCGGGATCTCAACAGAGCTTGCCCGAAAGACGATTTTCCAGTACCGGTCACTGAGCTGATGATAGATAACACGTCCACTCACGAAGTTTTCTCCTTCATGGACGGCTCGTCAGGATACAATCAGATAAAGATGCATCCCGAGGACCAGAAGCATACCGCTTTCCGGACCCCTTTGGGCATATTCTGCTACAAGGTGATGCCCTTCGGTTTAAAGAACGCCGGTGCCACCTATCAAAGGGCCATGGCGAAGATTTTCGATGACCTCATACATGAAATCGTCGAATGCTATATCGACGACCTCGTAGTTAAAAGCAAATCATACAAGGAACATTTAGAGCATCTGAAGATCGTGTTCCAGCGTCTGCGGAAATACAACTTGAAGATGAACCCTCTCAAATGCGCATTTGGAGTGTCCTCAAGCATGTTCCTAGGATTCATCATCAGACACCGAGGCATCGAGATAGACCGTCAAAGATCAAGCCGATTATGGAATGCCTCCGCCAAGAACACTCAAGCAGCTGCAGTCTCTCCAAAGAAAGCTCGTATATATCCGGCGATTCATAGCCAATCTTTTCGGCAAGTGTCGTCCTTACAGTCACCTAATGAAGAAGGGAACTCCGCTCGTTTGGGATCGCAAATGCCAAAGCGCACTGGACGAAATTAAGCAATACATGCAGAATTCGCCGGTGCCGACTGCTCCGGTCAAAAGAAAACCTCTCGTCCTGTATACAACAGCCCTCGAAGGTTCCTTAGGCGCGCTGTGGGCACAAGAGAACGACCAAGGGAAGGAGAGAGCCCTCTACTATTTGAGTCAAGTTCTCCTGGGGGCAGAAAACAACTACTACCCTATTGAAAAACACTGCCTGGCGTTGATCTTCGTGATAACGAAGCTCATACACTACGCGTTGGCACATGAGGTCCATTTCATATCAAAGGTGGATCCTCTTGAATATTTGATGTCAAAGGCTATATTAACAGGGCGGCTCGCTAAATGGGCCCAGCTCTTGATGGAGTTCTCGATAACTTATCGTCCTCTCAAGGCAGTGAAAGGCCAGGCCATCGCCGACTTCCTCGCTGAGCATCCGATACCTGCTGACTCTCCCTTGAACTGCGAATTGCCAGACGAACACGCGTTTGACACGATCGACAGGGAGAGAAGAGAGAATGATACCCAATGGGAACTCTATTTTGATGGAGCATCTTCCATGAAGAAGCGCAAACAAAGCACCCCCATAATCAAATCAGGGGTAGGCCTCATCTTCGTAACTCCACAAGGAGGGATAATGCTCTTTGCCTTCTCCTTAATAGAGCCGAGGACGAACAATGAAGCCGAATACGAAACTTTGATAGCAGGTCTTGAGATTGCTGTAGACATGGGAATCGAAAACCTCCTCATATACGGAGACTCCCAGCTGATCGTTAGTCAAGTAAACGGCGACTATCAAACGTGCAAGCCAGAGCTGGTAAAGTACGGCGAGAGAGTGCAGCAATTACTAACTCAAATTCCCTCCCACATGCTGGAAAGTATACCGCGTGCGGAAAATAGCAAGGCGGATGCACTAGCCAAGCTCGCTAAAGAACTGGCCGACGAGAACCTCGATGACGTGAGGATCGTGGTACAAAGCCGTCGGGTTCTTGCACCGGCAGAAATATCTCCGGAGTCGTCCGAAGAAAAGGGAGCGATCGAGCAAACGGCCCTGCAAATAAAAGACCAGGTAAAGGCTATGGATTGGAGAGAAATCTTTATAGACTACTTCAAATCCCGTCGAACACCTGAAGATGCGTCGTCAAGACATCAGCTCATGAAATGAGCTCTATCTTTTGCCTTCGTCAATGATACTCTGTATAAGAGGTCATTTGATTCTCTGTGGTTAAGATGCTTGGGACCTGAAGAAGCAAAGAGAGTCGTACAAGAAACTCACGACGGACTTTGCGGTTCTCACCAAGCCGGGCCGAAGATGAAGCTAAAGGTCAAAAGGATGGGCTACTATTGGCCCACGATGGTCCAGGACTTCCTTGAATACGCGAAACAGTGCCACTCGTACCAGATTCATGGGGACTTTATCCACCAGCATCCGAATCCACTACATCCGACGGTGGCTAGCTGGCCATTCGAAATGTGGGGAACTGACATAATCGGCCACATCGAACCAGCATCGTCCAGAGGACATCGATTCATTTTAGCGACAACTGATTACTTCTCCATGTGGGCAGAAGCAGTGCCGCTGAGGGAAGTGAAGACGGAGAATATCCTCCATTTCTTCAAGACACACGTTATTTATCGATTCGGCACTTCGCGACGGATTATCTCCGATAACGGGCCAGCCTATAGAAGCTACAAGATCAGTCGCTTCGCACAATAACATAATATAGACTGGAGATACTCTTCAGTCTATAATCCCTGAGCTAATGGTCTGGCTAAGGCTTTTAACAAAACCTTGACGAAGATAGTGAAAAAGACGGTGTCTCGAAATAAGAGGGACTGGCACGAGAGACTGCATGAAGTTCTCTGGGCATATCGAACTACGTTCAAAACTGCCACAAACACAACGCCTTATGCGTTGGTATTCGGTACAGAAGCGGTACTCCCCGTCGAGATAGAGTTACCCTCTCTGCGAGTGGCCGTTAACTACGAGCTAACAGACGAAAAAAATGCTCACCTTCGGCTTGAGAAGCTTGACGCCCTTGATGAAACCCATCTCATGGCGCAACAAAATCTGGAGGCTTATAAAGCAAAGATGACGCACTCATATGAGAGACTAACTAGGCCGAGAACATTCCGCCAAGGCGAACTCGTGCTAGTGGTCAAAAGACCTATGATCCCCAATCATGCCAAGCGGGGGAAATTCGAGCCGAACTATAAAGGCCCGTATATCATAGACAAGGTCTACCAGGGTAGAGCCTATTTGCTCATGGATATGCATGGTGAAAGACCTTTCAGACCAATAAACGGCCGCTTCCTGAAAAAATACTATGCCTAACGAGTCACGGCCTAGGTCAACGATAGATGACGACATCTATGTCCGCTCGCTATTTTCCTAAGCCCAAACTCTATAAGTAGTAGCCGGCTTTCGGACCGAAACTTCCTTAAACTAACGATGGACCACTATATCCTAAAACTGGTTGTTGACCGAGGCGTCGATAAACTACTACGGACCGCAGCATCTTAAGGCTGACACAAAAAAATATTTAAAAAACGGTATGTCCATAAGCAAGATGGGCACGGATGAAAACCCGAAAGGGCTCCGTGAGTAAAAACAGTAGGGCTACCGGCGAGTTTTGTGAAAACCCGAAAGGGCGCAATCTCGTTAAAAGACACTTGCAAAGTCCTCTCGACCCTGTAAGGAGAAACCACCTGCGTGAGATCCTTACGACTCACAAGGGACCAACACACTTAGGGATCCCCACGATTCCTAAGGAGAAATTACACTTATAAGATCCTCATGACTCGTAAGGAGAATTCCCCTTTGAGACCCTCACGACTCACAGGATTCAAAAGCCTTAAGCTACAGGGATCTGAACCTGTTCTTAAGCCATCACAACCTCCAGTGTTGCCCTACAAGTGGTTCAGTATTGACCTTTGTATACAATCCACGGGCGCGAATAAACATTTCCCTAACAAAGTCCCACCCGCGACTGGGATATGTTTACACAGTGGACAACCCCTGTAAGTCCTCTCGACTTATAAGGAAAAATTACTCTTGTAAGATCCTTACGACTTATAAGAGACCATACACATAAGACTTCTCACGATTCTTAAGGAGAAAACGCACTTACGAGATCCTCACGACTCGTAGGGAGAAATACCTTCATGAGCCCCTTACGGCTCATGAAGTCAAAAGTCTTAGTCGACAGGATCCTAACCCTGTTTACTAAGCCACCTTTGTTCGACATCCACAAAGGCAAATGATGATTCACTCCTGGTAATATCCCAGTTGTAGCGATGCTGATGCCTGGATCGGTATCAAATCACAAATTCCCAGCGAAAAGCCAGCGAGCCATAAATGCATATGAAATAGCCGAAATGATGGGGCAACTTGCATAAAAATCAGCAAGTAAAAAAAATGTATGCATATAAAATAGCCAAAATGATTGGGCAATCACGACTTTCGCGATATAAAAGCTAAAATGATAGAGCATCGCGGAAAGAAAAATATATAAAATGAAACTTTTTGCCATATATGTGAGATCATATCGATCCCTGTATACAATCCAGGGGCACAAACAAAGAGGAAACCATACCTTCCCACCAGGCTCTATCAGAAAAAGAAGCCAAATCTCGACGGTTCACAGACAGCCTGGAGATCATCTCAACATTCGTCTCATTACAACAGACGTAATATCAGCAAATCGGAGCCGCGGCAAAGCTCTCAGTTTCATGACTCGACGATGTACAAACAACCGAGAGTTAATCAATCCTAGTTTCGTGGAACACGGCTTATGTCAATCCTGACCCCATGGGAAACGTCCAGAGTGGATCCTGGTCCTTGCGGAACACGGCTTATGTCAATCCTGACCCCGTGGGAAGCATCCAGAGCAAATCCTAGTTTCGTGGGACAAGGCTTATGTCAATCCTGACCCATGGGAAACGTCCAGAGCGGATCCTGGTCCTTGCGGAACACGGATTATGTCAATCCTGACCCCGTGGGAAGCATCCAGAGCAAATCCTAGTTTCTTGGAACACGGCCTATGTCAATCCAGACCCCGTGGGAAACGTCCACAGCGGAACCTGGTCCTCGCGGAACACGGCTATGTCAATCTTGACCCCATGGGAAGCATCCAGAGCATATCCTGGTTTCGTGGAACACGGCCTATGTCAATCCTGACCCCGTGGGAAACGTCCAGACCGGAACCTGGTCCTCGCGGAACACGGCTATGCCAATCTTGACCCCATGGGAAGCATCCAGAGCAAATCCTGGTTTCGTGGAACACGGCCTATTTCAATTCTGACCCCGTGGGAAACGTCTAGAGCGGATCCTGGTCCTCGCGGAACATGGCTATGTCAATCTTGACCCCGTGGGAAGCATCCAGAGAAAATCCTGGTTTCGTGGAACACGGCCTATGTCAATCCTGGCCCCGTGGGAAACATCCAGAGCAGAACCTGGTCCTCGCGGAACACGGCTATGTCAATCTTGACCTCGTGGGAAGCATCCAGAGCAAATCCCGTTCCTTGCAGAACACGGCTTATGTCAATCCTGACCCCGTGGGAAGCATCCAGAGCAAATCCTGGTTTTGTGGAATAGGGCCTATGTCAATCCTGACCCCGTGGGAAACGTCCACAGTGGAACCTGGTCCTCGCGGAACACAGCTATGTCAATCCTGACCTCGTGGGAAGCATCCAGAGCAAATTCTGATTTCGTGGAACACGGCCAATGTCAATCCTGACCTCGTGGCTATGTCAATCCTGACCCCGTTTAGAGTTTAAGTTAGGAATTTAATTAAAATATAATTAAAATATAAAAAATATGGAAAAATTAGGGGGGGAAATCCGGGAAAAATACGAAAATTTTTATATACGGAAACTGGGGATTTACATCATACCCTCCTTACAAAAGTTTCGTCCTCGAAATTAAAAAAACGAAAACAACGGAAATAGAAACACTACTCAAACAGGTGCGGAAAACGTGCGCGGATGTCCTCCTCGCTTTCCCAGGTAGACTCTCCTGGAGAATGACCACCCCAAGAAACTAGAACCAAAGGAATGACTTTGCTCTTTAGCAGCTTTTCCTGACGATCGAGGATGGTGGTAGGCTGCTCCTCATAGGATAGATCAGTGCCCAAAGCTAATTCCGAATGGTCCAGAATATGGATGTCATCCCGAACGTAGCACCTCAATTGAGAAACATGGAAAGTATTGTGCACACCAGCTAGTGATAGAGGCAAGGCTAGTCGATAAGCCACCTCTCCTACTCGCTCTAGCACCTCAAATGGTTCGATGAATCGAGGACTGAGTTTCCCGCGACTACCAAACCCGATCACTCCCCGAGTGGGTGATATCTTCAGAAACACATGGTCACCAATACCAAACTCCAACGATCTTCTGCCGGCATCTGCCCAACTCTTCTGTCGGTCTGGAGCCGCCTTGATTCGTTGCCTGATCATCTGAACTTTGCTCACTGTCTGCACTATCAGCTCAGGGCCCAACAACCTTCGTTCACCCATGTCGTCCCAACATAAAGGGGATCGACACTTCCGTTCATACAGAGCCTCAAACGGTGCCATCTGGATGCTAGCCTGGTAGCTGTTGTTATATGAAAACTCCACCAGATGGAGGTGATCCTCCCAAGAACCGTGAAAGTCAAGCATGCATGCCCTCAGCATATCCTCGAGCGTCTGGATAGTACGCTCGGATTGCCCGTCCGTCTGTAGATGATAGGTCGTGCTGAACTTGAGACGAGTGCCCAAACTCTCCTGCAGGCTCTTCCAGAAATAGGAGATGAACCTGGTGTCTAGATCAGACACGATACTAACGGGCACCCCGTGCAGTCTCACAATCTCCTGCATATATTTTTCCACAAGCGACTCCGTCGATTGTCCGACTCGAAAGGGTAAGAAATGCCCCACCTTCGTGAGACGATCGACAATAACCCAGACGACATTGTTGCCTCTTGGACTTCGAGGTAGTGCCGTCACAAAATCCATGGTGATGTGCTCCTATTTCCACTCTGGTACTGGAAGCGGCTATAACAACCCCGCTATTCTCTGATGTTCGGCTTTCACTTGTTGGCATAGTAGACATTTGGAAACAAAGCGAGCAATCTCTCTCTTCATTCTGTTCCACCAGAAGTGATGCCTCGGGTCTCTATACATCTTGGTGCTACCTGGGTGCACCGAGTAAGCGGAACTATGTGCTTCAGTTAGGACTTCATCTCGAATACCCCCCTTTGGAACACACAGCCGGCTGCCAAATCTCAAAGAACCATCTTCATGAATTCGCAGATCTGTCCTCAAACCAGCCTCGACTAATCTTCTGAATTTCTACAACTGAGGGTCTCCAGCCTGTGCAGTTTTGATGCGATCTACGAGTGATGATTGAACTTGCAACTGCCAGAGCTGTCCGGGCACACCCGGTGCAACTACCTCCAACTCGAGTCTCCGAAGGTCATCGAGAATCCCCTTCTGACAAGTCAGCAACGCAGCTGACGGTCTGCGACTGAGAGCATTAGGAACGACGTTCACCTTCCCCAGGTGATACTGCAGATCAATGTCGTAGTCTGCCATCAACTCCAACCATCTGCGCTGCCTCATATTCAGCTCCTTCTGGGTGAACACTTATTTCAAACTCTTGTGATCCGTGTACACCTCCACTCTTTCACCTAGCAAGTAATGCCTCCAAATCTTTAAGGCGAACACGACGGCCGCTAACTCCAGGTCATGTGTGGGGTAGTTCTTCTCATGAGTTCTCAGCTGACGAGAGGCGTAAGCCACCACTCGACCATGCTGCATCAGTACGCAACTCAAACCTTTTCCCGACGCAACACTATGAACAACCAAGCTACCTGAGCTGTCTGGTACGGTCAAGATTGGGGCCGTGGTCAACTTCAGTTTCAACAGCTCGAATGCATAGGTGCATTCCTCCGACCAAACATACGGCACCTCCTTCCGTGTGAGCTTCGTCAAGGGTTCTGCTACTCTAGCGAAATTTTGGACAAACCGTCGATAATATCCAACCAATCCCAAGAAGCTTCTTATTTCAGCAACTGATTTCGGTGTCCGCCAGTCCTTGATAAATTCGATCTTCGTCGGATCCACTGAAATACCGTCACTCAAAACGACATGCCCCAGAAATTGCACCTTTTTGAGCCAAAACTCGCACTTGCTTAGCTTTGCATAGAGCTTCTCCTCCCGTAGAACCTGCAATACAATACGTAGATGCTCGGCGTGCTCCTCTCATCTTCTGGAATAGACTAGAATGTCATCGATGAATACGACGACAAACTAATCCAAGTACTTGGAGAAAACCTTGTTCATTAAGTCCATAAATATGGCCGGTGCATTGGTATCACCAAACGGCATCACAAGAAACTCATGGTGGCCATACCGGGTTCGGAAAGCCATCTTACATACATCCTCTTCCTTGACCCTGATTTGGTGGTACCCTGACCGAAGGTCTAATTTAGAAAATACTCGAGCACCACCAAGTTGGTCAAACAAGTCGTCGATGCGGGGAATGGGATACTTGTTCTTCATGGTCACTCGGTTCAACTCCCGGTTTATTCGATGCACATGCGCAAAGAACCGTCTTTCTTCTTCACCAATAGCATAGGAGCACCCCACGGGGATACACTTGGATAGATAAATCCCTTGCTCAAAAGATCCTCTATCTGCTTCTTTAGTTCTGCCAATTCAACTGGCGCCATCTTGTAAGGAGCTTTGGAAACTGGTGCTGTCCCTGGAATCAGGTCAATAGAGAATCCCAAGACACGGGGAGGTGGTAGACCTGGTAAATCTTTAGGGAACACATCAAGAAAATCCCGAACGATCTCTGGGTCTTGACTCTCATCAATCTCCATAGCCTTCAACGCTTTCGGCTTGGCTCTAAACTTAGCTGGCTCCAAAGACTCTCTCCCGCCTTCGAAAACAAACTCAGGATGATTAGGAATGCGGAAAGTCACTTCCCTAGCTCGGCAATCAATGATCGCATGGAAGGTGCTCATCCAATCCATCCCGAGAATTGCGTCATAGCTGGCCGTCCCGATTAAAAGGAAATTCGCATAGAATTCCCTGCCGCAAACAACTACCGGACATAACCTACACTCTTGGTTAGACATAACAATACCGTTACCCGTATGTATCTCCCAACCCTTACTCAATGGCTCGTGAGGTATAGAGTGTGTGTCAACAAACCGCGTAGAAATGAAACAATGCGAAGCACCCGAATCAAAGAGAACTCTAGCTGGTACAGAATAAACAAGGATGGTACCTGTAACCAATTCTCCAGAAGCCTCTTCCTGCTAGGCGGACAGGGTGAAATCCCGTCCCTGATTCCGACCTGTACCAGTCTGCCTCTGATCGAAAGACCGTTGTTGGGATACTCGAGGTGGACCCCTCTGAGCTGAAGTGCCGTACGACGGTTGTTGTTGCTCAAACCCTCCCTGTAGCTCATATCTCCGGGGACACCCGCTGACCCTGTGCTCGTTGGATCCGCAAATCAGACACTGCCCCTTAGCTCGGCGACAATCTCTCTGCATATGTCCTGGCCTCTGGCAATAATCGCAAAACAGGGCCCTCCGCTGCGGCTGCTGAGGTGAGAAAGTGCGCTTCATCTGTGTGATACCTGGCCTGTGAACTAGGATCGCTCCACGGAGGGGATGGTAGGCCGTGCTGGAACCTCGTAGGGTCTCCTATCCATCGATCGTCGGCCCTTGGCCTTTTCCGCCAGTCTTTCCTGCACTCGGACAGCGTTCAACACTTGAGCTAAAGTCGGTAGATCAAGAGACGCGATAAGCTGCTGAAGTTCAATATCGAGCCCTTGCTGGAACCGTCTTGCCCTGGCGGCTTCGGTGGCTACCATGTATGGTGCGAAGCGACTCAGCCGGTTAAACTCTGCGGTGTAGACATCAACTAAGCGTCCATTCTGCTTCAACATAATGAATTTCTCCTCCATCTCGGCCTTGGCAGTGGCCGGAAAATAGTGATCCAGGAATCATGCGGAGAACGTGTTCCATCCAATAGGTTTCTCGAGCCGGCTTTCCTCCACGGACCACCACGTGCGGGCCTTGTCTTCCAGCTGGATCTTCACTACGTTCACTATATCATCGTCAGGAACTTGAGCGGCTGTCAGGAGGTTCTCTACGTTAATGAGCCATTGCTCGGCCTCAAGTGGACTTACTGATCCCATGAACACTGCTGGATGAAGCCTCCTGAAGTCCAAAACAGTACCAACTCTAGCATGTGTAGTCGGTATGAGAGCACCCTCGGGGGCGGTGGGAACAGCCATAGATCTCTCCAGAGCGGTAATTACGGTCTCCTGTACCGCCTTCAGTCCCTCGGCCAGGAGATCGGTCTTCCTCTCTTGAGCCTGGGCCAGGGTCATCAGTGTGCTGAGGATCTTCTCGGTACGATCATGGGAACAGGCACCAGAGGAGTTGCCCGAGGAGTCCATATCTCTGAAAAGATCAAAAGAAATTTGATTCAAATAAGGCTACACAATGATTCAATGAGAATTAGAAAGTGAACAGAATGTAATAAGGCACATGTCAAGGGTGTAACTCAATCTAGGGATCCCTCGACGGAACTGTAATTTCATCCGAAAACCCGGCGCTCTGATACCAACAAAACCATGTCACACCCCGCTTCCTGAAATACGGAATATGAGGGGTGACTAGTCCTGCCATGCTCCTACGGTCAGGGAATAATCCCGCCGTAGTCATGCTTCGGCTTCTAGCATTACATGGTGGTCAGTAAACAGTACTAGAGTAAAGAAAAATCACAGTTCACAACTTTATTAAACCGCAATAAAAGAGTTCGAAATACATTTATTTTTCAAAATAAAACTAACCAACGAAATACAAAATGTTGAAAGCAAAAGAGATGACGCTGATGAAGCAGTCTAAACCTCCTCGATCTCGAATGGTAGGTCCTGCTCTTGGGCTGGATCCACTTCGTCCTCTGAGCATGCACACTCAGGTCGTCATGGCGACACATATAATAAATATATATATAATGGGTATGTAATATTATTAAACATGAGAAGTGCAATATTATTAAGCACGAAATTAGGCAGAATTGCACTAAACAGATATTCACTACTTCATGACGACCAATGCCATATAACTTGAAAAATTTACGATAAATCACTCGCACAGAATCGACCAAAATAATATGAAATACGTACGAAGCACACTTGATCATCTAAACATTAAAATTAATTTCATGTCAATCGGAATTCAGGTTAGGGAATTATCATCATTTCAAGGTAGCGATCGATTGCTGGAATTCCAGTTTCAGAACTGGAAGCCCAACTTCACGCACGTTTTATCAGTGATTGTGTTCAGATTCAGATATTTCCCTAGTTGAATGAAATATATTTCTATCTGTTAAGTTTCCAACGCATCAAACGGATTATCATTATCTTTACTGTATTAGAAGTTATGTTCGGTTAAATGTGATGGTGTAAGGAACATTACTGCAGAAACTGCAGAACACGGCGACACTCTAAAATATAAATTTAATATCAAACGACGGTGAAACAGCACGGGACTAGATTCATGTGTTAGATAACTAAATTATCTACGCTACCATATGGGGCTTCGCGCATTTTTAGTTTAAAACAGGGGCGTACAGGTGTTCAAAATCAGGTATTCAAACGAAATGCTACCCCGGACTGCAGTCCAGTGCCGCATTCGCAGCCAATTATCGCGGCAGAAATCTATAAACGTCGAGAATTAAACTATAGATGGTTTTAGGTTATCAAGTCGTCTTCGATATGAGCCGTAGAAATCTACGTTCCAAACTGAATTTAATTTACAATGATTTTAACAAGGTAGCGTGCACGGTAAGGTTCGGATTTTGTGTCGCCTTTAGGGGCAACTCTACATAGTTATGCACACGATATTTTGCATCCAAATTAATACACGATATTCACAACCAGTAACGGAATCGAACTATCATAAATTCCGCCATAAAAGATAAGTTTTAATATAAGAATTTGTGTCGAGCACTTAACTAGTGTACGTATGCAATAATATCATTATGATTTAAAACCTATCGATCCATTTAAAATACTACTAGCATGTAAAGCAAGCGATCGGGTTTTCACTTGCCTTTGGTCGCTGATATAGAAGCGACACCACTTGCGGACTTCGTCTCGACACACGAGACGATGCGATGCTGGACACGGCGCATGGCGCGAGCGCGATGCGTGGAGATCCAGTACTGGGCACGGTGACGATGCGGGTGTGACACGGTAGTGGGTGTGGTCCTGGCTCCGTCCGTGGCACGGCGCGACACGGTACTGAACGTAATGCTGGTATGGGAGTGGGCACGGTGCGTGCACTGGATCGGGGTACGGAGTGACACGGGGGCTGGCACGGCGTGGCACGATGTGTGTGGCGTGGGGAGTGGGTACGCTGTGGCACGGGGCTTGACACGGCGTGGCACGGCATGGCGCGGGAACGGCAGTGGGTTCTCGGTGACTCCAGTGAGGTGTTCGGGTGCTGCAGTTGCAGAGAGCTCGGCTCGTCGGCGACGGAGTGGTGTGCAGGGGCGGATTTTAGTCGCAGTGGAGTAGTTAAGGAGCTTTGACGATGGTGGAGCTGCTGGTGGTCGGTGATGGAGGTACTCGGAGCTTGGAGCTCGGAGAATCGGGGAGCTCCGACGATTGTGGACGCCGGGGGTCGTATTCGGGTGAAGGAGGAGGAATTGGGGTCGGCCTGGGAACCTGGGAGCGTCGGTGGTCTCCGGTGGCAACGTGGTGGTGTCGCTACGTTGGAGGGAGTGGGGTTCGGTGATGGGGAGTAGCGGCTACGGTGGAGAAGTTGGCGGAGGTGACAAGGAAGTGTTGCTGGTGGTCGGTGGTGGCAAGTTCGACGGTGGGTTTGGTGGCGGTGGATGGCTGGCGATGGGTGTATGGAGGATGGCAAAGAGGTCGAGGGTAGTGAGAGAGGGAGAGTGTGTGTGAGGTTTGGAAGATGGGGTCGCCGGTGATGAGGGTTGGAGCTTGGAGATGGGGAGTTGAGTTTGAGAGAGGGAGAGAGAGAGTGTGAAGTAGGGAAAAGACTCGGTCGAGGCGTGGGGGAGCGGGTCTCGCTGTGCAAGAAGAGGGGAGTTGTGGGGAGAGCGCGGGTCGTGGGGCGAGCGCGGGTCATGGGGAGGTGGGCGCGAGAAGCGGGCGAGCACAAGAAGATGGGGACGTTGGAGAAAAGAGCGGGAAAGGAGGAAGATCGAGTAAGAAGAAGAGGGAAGCGGGTGCGGTGTGTCGGGTCGGGTCTGGCGAGTCGGGACGGTTTAGGGTAGGTTTAGGATTTGGGTTTAGAGTTTAAGTTAGGAATTTAATTAAAATATAAAAAATATGGAAAAAATCCGGGGAAAATACGAAAATTTTTATATACGGAAACTGGGGATTTACATAAATTGCGCTTTATTACCTTTCTCACACCATGGGTCTATATTTTCATTCTGGATTCTTCATGATATATTTTCACCATTTTCGTCTGCTGAAGACAAACTTGCTTTTTTTTCAATCACCTTGCATGTTGATGCTTCAGATGAATAATTCGACTTATGAATATGGCATTAGTGTTTGTTATATTTGAACTATTAATATCTAGCCCGACTACAATGTCTTTCTACTCTTTGTTGATTCCGGAAAGAAGCTCTATCTCCCTCTCTTCTTATGTTTCTGATTATGCTCCATACTCATTGATCCTTCATGGTGAATTTGAAAAGACTTTCCATTTGATCTTTTCCTCACCGCTTCTATGCGAGCTAACAGTCCTTGTCCTGCTTGTCCAGCCAACCCGGTCTCTACCTCCGCCTTCGTCTTTCTCATTCTCCGGAGCGTCTATCTTCATCATCATCTACATCCCTCTTCATCATCTTCATCTTTAACACCTTCTTCGTCATCATCGTCACTACCTACCTTCTTCATCAGCCGCTGACCTGCTCCATCCATACTGACAAGTGTTTATTAATAATTATTAATAAAATAATTATGAATTATTTAATTTATTTAGTTTTAAATATTGAAAAAGGGTAAAATGCTCATAGCTAACATCATTAAGATTGACTTGCGTTGATCATTAACATTGCCATTAGCCATGATACTTTTCTCTAGGCGGGAAAGTAACTGCCAAGAGAAAGGTAACTGGTAGTTTTCTGTCATATGGTGATAGTATTGATTGGTTTTGGTAAACAAGCCTTAAAATTAATACTGAAAGTGCGTGTCACGAGATCAAAACTCTGTATATTCCGTAAAATCTCGGCTTTCTTCGAGCTGACTAATTCAGAATGTTTGAAGCTGACATAACAATACCCTTGCTGCAGGTGGATAATATTTCAAGCTGCCCTAAGGCTAGTTATAATTAAGTATTGAATGTGGTAGTTATATGTTATTATAATATTCATACATGAACCCCTATATAAAGAGATGAAGGGAGAGGGAGCGAGAGCAATCAAAGGAAACTAAAGCTAGCCATTACTACAAAGGAAGTATTCATAGCTATTATGGCGGTAACATTCTCATCCCTCCAAAATCTCATTCTATCTTATTTTCAATGGAATTTTGGATTTTTTTTTCCATAGGGAAATTTGATTCCAGGCCTAAAGTTTGAAACATTGAGAGTTATGAAAAACTATTTAATACGTTTCATATGTAATTTGCTTATAAACATCGTTCCGGTGTTCTAAATTTTTCCGCATGTATAGCTTTAATAAGTGGTATTTACCAAAAACCACCTCATGGTTTTACCCTTAACCATTATGTGGTTTTTCTCTAACAAAAATGTTAGTGAAAATACACCTAAAGGATGGTTTTTTGCTAAAACCATTAAACTATTTGATGGTTTCGCTAAAACTATCATATTACATATGGTGTTTAGTAACTATCTCAATTCTGTGTAGTTAAAAATGGAAGGTATGGATGTCGTTTATGATATACTTAACAATATGGTGGTTTTCGTTAATAGCGCTTACTTCCGGATGGTTTTTGGTCAAAGAAAAAATAATAGGATGATTTTTCTTAAAAAGGTCAAATCATCTCATGTATTTTGGTAAAGTTCCCTTTTAATAACTGTGGCCTTACTCCTTAAACATAACACGTTTGAAACTTTGCCAAAGCCAAAAACATCATTGGATATTGGAAATGATGATTTAGAAGAAGAAATGCTTTATGAGCACAAGTAAAAAAAGTCCAGAAATAATGAAAATTGTTGTGATAAGAAATTCTATGGCAAGTTTGAGATATATGCTCTTGCTTGTTGAAAATTTTATGGTTTTGTAAAGGCTAGAATACGGAAAACCTTCTCACTTTTGCTTGAAAAGCAGAAAACCCCTATAAACTCGGAAAACTTATACCTTGCCCCCCTCCCTCCCACAAAAAAAAAACCCCAACGGTGGTAGTTTTTCCATCCATAAGGCTCTTTTATGCCGAAAATGGCCTTCTAATAAACTTAATTAACTAATCTAATACTCTCTTTTCTTGTTCATCATTGTTTTCAAATCCATACTCTTTTGAATCCGTGCTCACTTTTTTGAGGATTAAAGAGAAGAGAGGGTGATCTTTTGAATTAGAGATTTGGGAAAGAAATGAATAAAGGAACACTTGGAGAGAAAATTTATGGAGAAGAAAGGAAAAATATTTTGAGAACAAAGGATCAAGGGGTATTTTGGGAAATTCACACCACAAAAATTAACGGTGTTAAATTTACGGGGTAAAGTGCATGTTTTTTAATTTTACGAGGGTTTTATATTTTTGGTGCAAAAATAAGGGGGATTACGGCATTTTTGGCATTTGTAAATTATGTTGTCCCTCTCTGAAACATATCGATATCAGGTTAGAAAAATACTTCTCATTAGGTTAAACTTGCGCGTTTGGATGTCGACACGTGGAAAGCCCATGATTGAACCAACCGATCCCGTCTGGATTATTTTTGTTGGATATCCTATCCAAATTAAATCATCACTTTTGTTTATAAACATTTTTTAGTTGCTTTTCTAAATGGACAAAAAAAATGTTTGGCTTATAAACATCATCAAGAAAAGAAGCTTTTATTTTGGATCTTCAATTTGTACTAGGGGCTGTTTGGTAGATAGTTTCTTTTCTAAATCAGTGATTTTATTTGATTTCTTATCTAGATTATATTTTGTTCTTCTCACGATTTGATACTTCTTGAATGGGTTTCAGCTGCTTAAAACTTCAGTTTAATTTGAAAGATTATGGCTTTTTATGCTGGTCTTAATTAAATACATCTTTTTGATGTTGCTCTTAATTAAATAAATCTGTTGTTAAGTCTGAATAAAAGCTTTATGCATGGTTTATTTTAAGGCTAAATTACAGAAAACGCCCCTAAATATTACCCCCTAAAAGTAAAGAATACCTCATATTTTCTAAAACCCGCATTTGCCACCCTCAACTTTATTTTATTTCCGATGAATGCCCTTCGTTTAAATATTTATTTAAAAATGTCCGCTTTTTAATATCAATTACCAATTCACCGGCTTAATTTCTGGCTATACGATACCATTTTTTAGTTGATGATGAGTGATGGTAAGTACATCATGAAACAACAACCTTGTATTTTCACCATATTGTACATCGAAAGGCATGAAATAATTTTGATTCTCTAATAGTACAAAAACCGTCTTATCTTCTGCTGTTATAACCCAAACTCAAGCGGTTCAAGTGTCATTTTCACCTTTTTCCTCAAAAAATTAAGAAAAAAATTACCAACCTCTTAACTGACTCCTCACCTAGAGGTATGGATATTGTTGAATAGATAGATTTACATTTGGCTTAAATTATAAAAGAAAAATAAGGGGTTAAAACGAAAATATAAATGGAAAAAGGAAATGCCATTTCTTGAGATTGGCAACAAAAATTAGGCAGCTCCTCTATTTAAAAGGGGGAGAAAAAAGAGACAGTACTCACTTCTTGTTCCTCTCTCTGCTCTCTAAAAAAATCCCATCAATAACAGCAAACCCTAAAAGCGGTGATAATAAGCAAGCAAGAAGAAGGCAATGAGATGGAGACCAACGGCGCTGATTGCCCCATCTGCTTCAAACCTTGGAGCTCCGATGGCCCTCATCGCATTTGGTAAGTTCAACTCAAGATCGATTTATTTTTCGGGGGCGGGCGAGGGGGAGGGGGAGGGGAAAAAACCCTAATTATTTGCTTCAAGATTGCTATTTTTGGCTTCTATTTGAACAAATTCAAGATAACTGAATCTATTGCATCTTTGAATCATTCTTTTATCTTTGGATTTTGCTCATGTAAATTTCTATGCTGTTGCAAATCAAGAAACCCTAATTTAGTTGCTTCAAGATTGCCCATTTTGGCTCTTTTTGATAACTGAATCTATTGCGGCTTTGAACTTATCTTTGGATTTTGCTGATGTAAATTTCTATATTGTTGCGAATCAAGAAGCCGTGATATAAAAAGAAAGTGCATTACAACGGAGTGTGTTGATTAATGGCGGGTGCATTTAAGATTATACGATTGAATGTTTCTGCTTTGCTCTATATCAAGAATGATTTTAAGTATCATGGTAGTCTGGAAATTGACATTATGATGATCATAATTAGTTCAAGAATAAGACATAGTAGCAAAGAAGAATTAGTCCAGTTCGTTGAATCAAATATCGGTCATATCGGCTGATTTATCGACCGATACCACAATATGATAACACCGATATATTTTATCGGCTCTATATAATATAGGAAACACCTACCCAATACGATTTTGATATATTCCAATATTTGATATTTAAAACCTTGGCACTTCATCATTCCTGAACATTCTATCTATTGAAAAGAATGCTTATGGTTTATTATTGCTTTTAGAGTAGTTTTCTTATTTATGCCATGTTTGGATGGTTAGTATTAAAATTCGTAGGATTTAATTTGGGATTAGATTATTCTGGAATGCATTTGCATTCCTTTTGGATGAAATTGTATGGGCTTTTCAACTTGAGTGATTGTTTGGATAGATTGGGATGAGGAATATCAACTCATCTGCCTTCAGCATCAGCTTTCTTCATGCCATTTTCCATCAAAACAGAGTGATTCTCAAAACATGAAGAATTGAACAAAATACTGGAAAACACAACAATCAAATGAAATTACGACCTTTTCAGCGGTGTAGAATCCAGCAAGGCTGCTGCCAACGGCGCACACATGAAGCAGCCTTCGAAATTCAATCGAAGAAGAGGAAAATACCCTTTTGGGTCTAATAAAAGCATCTTTCTACCTTGAAGAAATAATCCTCTCATTTTTATTTTTTCGCCGTTTCTTTATTGTGATTACACGAAGGTAAATAGAGGAGATAACTTTGAGACCAAAAAAGAGGAAAAAGATGAAGATGGATTGGGTTTCAATTGCCAAATATCGAATTGAGCCCTCAACACTAAAACCCTAGAAATTACAAAAGAGGGGGGAGGTGGAGGCGGTTGGTAGAAGATGAAGGGAGGCGGTTGGTAGCACCGGAGGTGGAGGATGAGGACGCTAGAGGCGGAGCTTCGGCAGAGAAGGAGGGGGCGATTGAGGCAGCGCTACTGGCATCGTTTTGGTTTTTTTAATTTGGTTGGGTTTGGGGATGGAGAAAAGAGTAGCGCCGGAGGTGGAGGATGAGGATGCTAGAGGCGGAGCTCTGGCGGAGGAGGCGGGGGGCAATTGAGGGTCCGCTGTTGGCGATTGAGAGGTGTCGGCGATTCCGAATTCGACGGTGGCTTAAGGTTTAGCACAAGCAACTCGGGCGAGGAAGAAGATAAAAAAAACCTTTGAGATGGTGATCCCGACTCAAAATTTTTTTATCCGGTGGATAGAACCTTTTGCAGGAGTGGAACAATCCGGCGGAAAAATGATATATGGGCTTTTTTCCATGGAATAGATAGTATCTAACAAGCCCTTAGGTGTTTGGTTCACTTCCCTACATTTATATGTTAATGCTATATAATACAGCGAAAGTACAATTTCTTCAAACATAGTTAATTATGATATGAATAGAACAATCTCTATGGATTAAAAAAATTATGAGTTAGCCTCAAAGAACTCGATGTTTTTGAAGATGTTATCCTCCCATTATCCAACTCCAGTTTGCTATCATCTAATATGGTAAAACGGGAGCATGCGTCAATATCGTGGCAAATAGAGTTATTCGATTACTGTTTTGAAACAAAATCCGACGCTTTCCTTAAATAAAAATAATTGTAGTCCGTGAACTTGTTAATAGTTATCAGTTAGCAAGCCCCTAGTTCTGCGCAATACAAAATGTTTGAAGTTGCAAATATACTGAAGTACATACCTGTTAATGTAACGATCCTAAAACATTGTAGTTAAAAATGTAAATATGAGAGTGACTACTGAAACTCACTCATATTGGCTTCAGAAATATAGCTGCAGTAACTATATGCACCAGCTCTTGATTATGATTCCATTTGGCTCTTTAATGTAGTTTGTTCCTCATGACCATCTTACCTCTTGTATAGACTTTCATTCCTGTTAGCATTTGGAAGCTTGGTCCTTGGTTGCTTGAGCTTAGATTGCAAAGACAAATGTGCGAGATTTACCTACCCCGTCGATTGACAGTGAATGTAATATGGGATGATTCTGTTTTCCCTTCATGGTTACCTTGAGGATTGGCATCGAATTCAAGTTGAGCTCCCAACTGGAGACTCGGTGGTGTAAACATTGGAAAAGGTCTAGATGTTTTTAAGTGATGGGGGATTAAGAATTTGTGTAGTCGAATTCAGTTCAGAAAATTTTAAAAAAAGAAGAAACGGTAAGAGGATCATAAAAGAAGAAGAGAAGTGGGAGGAGATAGGTGAAGACCTTAGTCTTCAAAAACCAAACTCCATTAATTTGTAAAATCCGAATGCAACGAAGGTATAAGGTTAAGGACAATTAAACTCGGCAAACAAGTTAACCAATCCCAATTACTTAACAGTAGATAAATTATGTATAGAATATATATGTATGGATCATTAAATACAATATAACTATCCATTCATCAGCACTAACGAATTATTGGCAATCTGTATTTAGAATTGCTAAAAATATTGATTTTCTATTATTTTATATTTAAACTTAAAAAATAGTTAATCCCAATTAAAAGTGTATCCTGGACTCTTGGAAAAACTATGAGTCTGCAAATTTGACTTGTATTGTGTCTAATGCCCGTATCTGAGTCATTGCTACTTAGTGGAGCAGCCACATGCCTTCCTCAACTCCATCTTGTTAGTTTGCTTGACTTGCCCATGATTTGAAAAGTGTTTCAATGTTAAACAATAACTCACATAAGGAAAATAAATGATGTTTCTAATTATATACTATATCAAATCTGCAGTTTGGTTTTTGGATGTGACCCCGAATCAGCTACCTCTCACTCTGTAGAGGAAAGTTTTATCGCGGGAGCTATTCTCCTTTGGTAAAATCTGCAGTAGGTTGTAAGATAAAGCATATATGAAGAATATCACATTGCTTTAATTGATTTCCTTCCTTTTAAAAAACAAGACACTCTCTATTCTTCTTTCGGCATCTGATAATTTTTTATTCAATAAGTTTATTATCATCTATTTTGCAGCTGTATTAATCCTTGTGGACATGTGTATGGTAGAAACTGCTTAGAGAACTGGCTTATTTGTTGGAGAAACTCTGCAAGGGTATATTGTCAACCATTTAATTGGGCTCATTTTGAGTGTCCATCATTGAACCCCCCCCCCCCCCCCACCAAAAAAAGAAAAGAAAAAAGAAAAAAGAAAAAAGAAAAAAGAAAAAAGAAAAAAGAAAAAAATTCCCCCCACCCACTTGTTCTCCATTTCAGTTTGGCTTCTGTGATTTTTCAGTGCCCACAGTGCAGTACAAGGTTCAAGCTGAAGGATATCATTACTTTATATCCTAACCCTCATCTGTGGCATGTAACCAAAGAGAACTGGGATGCGATGCGCTCGAATATGGACAATTTACATTCTGACTACAAAATGTTGATTACTAAGCTTAATGATTTTGAAGGAATGAATGTTAAGATGATTGCTGCATCAGAGAGGATGTTGGATGCTACAGAAGCAAGGATGGGAGAAAAAATAGACGGAAATTTCAAGAAGATGATCGAGCTTTGTAAAGCATCCAACAATGATGTTGACATTTCTACCCCTACTGCTGGAGAAGCTCCTCTACCGTCCGTCAAATGCAAATTTCAGAAGAGATTGGATGCGTTTGAAGAAAAGATTTTGAAGAATATCGATGATAATTTGAAGAAGGTGTTTGAGCTTTACAGTGAAAGTTCCAGCCCCAACTCTGGACCAGCTCCTTCAGATTCCAAGCCTATGGAAACTTGACCTTATTTTGCTTGAGGATATCTTTTTGTGTGCTTTATAGGCGGTTCTGGACACAAGTTACAACTTTCATCATACCGGTGCTCTTTTGGCTTTTTCGACTCAGAATTTGTTGCTTCAGGTGTTGGTTCATGTTGATACATTTGGTTTAGTTGTGTAGGATGTATCTTCTTGACTCTGGTTAAGCTTTAGGCTTTTACTTTACATAGTTATATGGCATAAAAAGGTACCTGGTCTCTTATGTGACATACTTGTATAGGATAGAAGGTATGTTATGTTTCATCTCTCTTCTATAACTCCTTTGTCTATGTGCATGATATTAGATTTGATTCATTTGATTGTCACAGTTCTGAGTTGGATTATGGGTTCATTGTAATCCAAGTATTAACTCTTAATTTGTTTACGTGCATGATCACAGACACGAGTATTATTTTCATATCTGTTGTTAGTTTGATGTCGTTTAACCGATTCCAAATCTACCTTAAACGAGTAGAAAAAGGTATGGAGAAGAGAGATGCTTGTCATAATTCCAAATCATTATATGCTATGCTAGCGTTAAAATTCTTTTGGTTTTCTTCATCTTTCCATCATCAACACCATTTTCCTCCTTTTTCTGGAAATCCAACACTGTTGCACTTCATCCACGTACTTAAAGTCTATCTCAACTACAAACTAAATATTGTTATTGCCTCTCGAGCCATCAGCCATTGTGGATAGAATTTTTTTTAAAATATGGACTTAATAAGAAAAACACAATTTCATACGAAAATTAGAACTTGTGAGCGAAAAAAAATGAGAGAGAGAGCGCGCGCTATAAATAGGGGGCAAGTTTGTATCAAAACCCTAAGATGAGATGGAGATCGAAGGAGAAGATGAAGGGTGGGTTGGGGGGGAGGGGGAGGGAGGGGGAATGTTCAGCTAATTGATGCTCATCGATTTCGGTAACTTCTAATTTGTATCAAGAATTTGATCTATTTGATATCTCTTAGTGATTTGATGATCTTCGCATGTAATCTTTGGAGGTTTGATATGACAGAGTTGCCATCTTGGTAATGTGTTACGTTACCATGTCTTAGATCATATCAATTAGTTTGCATAGTTACACAAAAAAATTAAAGTGCTTATATTAATGTGATGATTTAGGATTATGCTACATTTGAAATGTGCCATAGATTATGGGATTTGATGTCCATTTTCATAAAATGTTCATGTTTATGTTAGGAGAGCATCTTCGTTATTTTTTGGTACTCCTTTAGTTGGCTTACACATTCTGAAGAGGTCTCGTTTGGCAACGGGGTTTCGGTTTCCGGAACCATGGTTTCGTAGGGTTTTGAGGCTTAATTCCAAAAATTGCAACTATGTGTCATTTGGCAACCAAAATAGATTTTTTCAGACCGTGGTTTCAAAAAGTTTTTAGGATTCAAAACCCTTTTTTATAACTCCAAAATGATTGGAGTCTTGTAAAAGTTTCTAAGCCGTCCTCTTTTTCCTATTTTTAAATGAAAAGTGGGTTTCAAGACTATATTGCCAAATGACCCTAAACTATACAAAATCCCATTTTCATAGGAGGCCTAAAAGATTTATTGTCATTCTTGGGATTTTTGGTCGAAGACAGCCAAGTTGTAACTGTAGTTTATAAAGGTTTGGAAAATTTGCATATAACATCACGATTGCTTCTAAAAGTTTCACAGTAGGATTGTCTATTTTTGCCATTGTAGCAGAATCGTCCTTAACTTCAATAACTCTATTTGGCATCTCTCGAATGTAGCTGTTTTCCTCGTGGATTACATGTTCATGGTAGATCTTGCTTTGAGGTGATAGTTCGGTAGAGGTTAAGGATCTTCTTGTGCCTTTTCCCCAGCTACATGTTCTGTAATTTCTTATCTCAAACCATGGTTTGAGATTTTGGTTTCGGTTTCGGTATGAGGCTCTTTAATTCTAATCAATTATGGTTTCAGTTTGGCCGATAATACACACACACAGAGAAAGAGAGACGTAGTACGGGGATTTATACTAGTTCGGTGAAACACTCCCCGGCATTCGCGGGCTTTTCTTCTTTTCAGGGTTGGTTCGCGTTTTTAAAAACGCGAACCTGAATGAGGGCCATTGGATCTTATGTTTTCTTTCAACAGTTAAGATTAATGCAGCTTAATAATTCTTTTATGTATGGAAGTTAAATATTGTTAATGCTTGATTTTAGGGATACATATACAGCTTTCCTTTTTTTTTTTTCCTCTGAGCTCCAATTTTTGTTTACCCCTGCGCTCCTCATCTCATTTCCCACTGCCATGAAAAATTTCAACTAGCCGCAGCACACAATTTGGAGTGAAAGGGATTTTGAGATGATGAATAAAAAAAAGAGGAAAGCTGCATATGTATCCCTAAAATCAAGGATAATAATACTTAACTTCCATACAAATTTTTTTATTAAGCTGTATTAATTTTTACCGTGGAAAGCAAACATAAGATCCAATGCTCCTCATTCATGTTCGCGTATTTAAAAACGCGAACCCGTCTTATAGGATCTCTCTCTCTCTCTCTCTCTCTCTCTCTCTCTCTATATATATATATATATATATATATATATATTACGGTTCTATATCACAAGACAATGATCCTGGTATTTAATAATCCAGTCAAGACAAGATCTAATGAATATAACCTGACTAGTTGTACCACAAATGTAAACTATGATCTAAATCTAGGGTTTGCATTTGGTCCCAAAAAAGTTAGGCAGCCCAGAAAGATGTTTCCAGCTGATTAAAATAGGCCTGATCAGTTGTTTCTCAATCCCTCTCTCCCACTTCCTCCATTTCCATCAGCCCGATGAGGTTTCTTTCTTTTTGCACCTTTCTCAATAATCAAGATCCATCGTGTTCGGCGACCAAGCAGTCATCATGAAAATGCCTAAGATCTAACGATGAAGGCCTATAATGATCATGATGACAACAAAAACGGTTAAAAAGTTACTTATTTCATGTTTCGGCCAAAACAATATTGTATAATTGGTTTCGTATCGATCTCCACCGAAACCTTTACGAAACAACTATGTATCGGTGGTTTCACCTTGGTTCTAACTTTATTCATGACGTAGCTAGATTGGACAAATTATAGGCCTAGCTTAGTTGAGTTCTATAGTGGTGGTAGTTTCATGTAGTTTTATAGTAGTTTCTTGTGTGTTTGACAAGATTTTGATAGTTTCTCGTAATTAGTCTAAAATATTGAATTTTTTTTTGGAACCAACCCAAAAAATAATTAAAGCCCGGTTACTTGGAATCTTAACTTGCTATTTATATATGATTGAAGAGTTCTGGAGTTCGTGTACATTAAGCAAACATGTATTGATAATAGCTACAATTTCTAAAATTAAGGCCATCGAAGTAGGCATTGGGTATTTTTGGTGATGTCGTATTCGGCTAAATCTCAAAATTTGTAAATCATTAACCTAGGGTATTTGTGTGCCAAGAAAGCGGCAAGATTCTTCTTTTCGACGCTTCTTGACTGTAAAGTTAAGGTAACATCTCTCTATTAGCAATTGTTTACGACTCTTCTTTTCTTGAGTTACCTTACACAAGCATTGCTACACGCAAAATTAAGAGACCGGAGGTAGTTGTAGATCTAGGTACACATGGAAGAGATTAGATACGGAACTATGCTTCTAGCAAGCATCACATATTACCTTGCTGTGCGCGTCCGCGTGCGCTTTGCAAATCCCAAATATTCCGGTTTTATGTATTTTCTATCCAAACTTCCGATATGTATAATCTATTGTGAGTTTGAGGAGAGGCATAGTCATTAATACAGCCAGGATTGAAATTCCGTAGTACAACCGGAATTGAGAATTCTATCTTTTGAGAGAGCGACCATTCAACCCTTCCACGTTATTATTTGCCAAAAATGATTCTAGGGTCCTGGGACCCAAAAGACGGTAGGCTTAGATCTCTAAGGTTTAAATGTTGAGTACAAGTCCCTAATACATAGTTTTCACGTGTTTAGGTCTCTAGCATTCTTTTAAGCTTTGGACCAATTTATTAAATACCCATAATGTCCTTGTACACTCTTGTACGTGACAGGTCAACGGATCAAAAGGTTAAACTGCCGTTTTTAAACCACTACACATATTTATTAACTATTACACTTAGAACGTTAACTACTACAAATATCCCGTTAACTATGACATTACATGCTATGTATAGTAGTTAACAGAAAGAGGCATTATGGATATTTAATAAATCGATCAATGGTCAGGGACCATCAAATATGAGTAGTATGTATTAGGGATTTTTGTCCAATTTTGTAAACCTCATGGACCTATGTCTGCCGCTTTTTTCCTAATTAATAGTACTAGAACCATTTTTTCCCCTGCAGATTTTTGATAATGCCTCTTGTTCCTTGATGTTCCATAATGTCAATGTCAAACAGTAGATATTCCAAAAGAATAGATTTAGAATGAGATCATACAAGCCTACAATTGGATGGCAATTGGATGGGGAAAAGAGTGGCTGCGGTGTGCCAAATAATAGTATGGGTGTTTGGTGCAATCTCAGCTGTATATCGTATGTGCAAAACACGTAGAATACACCAATACCAAAGGTCCCATGTTTCACATAAATCTCGACCGTTCATTTCTATCTTAGATGAATCTGAACTGTTGGATCTATATAGTATGGATGCTATTAAGACTCTAATAGCAACCACTCCGAATCCGGTTTGATGGACCACCTGTTTGTATCTTATCAGCTTTGGATTCAAGTTTGCATGTTGATCTCTGCTTCCACATATATATGGTTGTAGATTGTGACACATCTCCTCCTCCTGTTTTATTGGACTGTAGTCTAATATTTTTTATTTTGGATGGGGACCATTTTTTTTTCTTTTTGAGTCAAAATTGGCAGCCTATCACCTTGGAGAGGAAGCTTGTACCGATTTAGCTATCCCCAGCTGGTATGGTATGTATTTCCTAAGGAAAATTATTTTCAGGTCCAATTTAGAGAAGCGGTTAACCTAAACCCATGAATTTTCAAAATTGCTAAAATATCCCAAAATGTAAAATGTAAGCAAACTTCAGGCCCATATATATTCTAATTGAGGTTAGTTACGTTAAAATCTTTATTTACTGAAACACGGGGACGATCTCCTTCGTTTTAATAGAAGAGTGTGTGTGGAGAGAGAGAGAGATGGAGAGGGAGAGTAACGAACGAAAAAGGCCATAGAAGGGATTTTTCTCCACGTCGAAAAAAATCAATCATCTAACATTATATTCAACGTCAGTATTCAGTATTTTCATCTTTATCATCTAAGATGTGGATATACCAAATTTCATGAGACTCTACCACTTTTCACCATCACTACTACAATATGGGGTTGCCCCTACGGACTCAGGAATCCGTAGGGGCAAACCGTGGACCTATGGTTATGTCCGTAAAGGCATCTAAATAGGTTATTAATAAAAAAAAAATACAGAAAAATTATTCATCGTTCCCAAAATTTCTCTCTCACTCCCGCGCCTCTCATCGCCTGTTTCCGCGTCTCGTCGCCACCGCGCTCGCGTCTCGTCGCCACCTTCGTCGGTCGTTCCCACACCTTCGTCGACTTCCCGCACCCCGTCACCACCTTCGCCGATCGTCGTCGACCACCAATTTCTACCGTCTCCTCCACCGCGCGCACGGTTTGTAATTAAATCTCAAATAATTTTTAATTTTGACGATGTAGTCTAGGGTTCAGGCTAGGTTCGGGTAGGGGTGAGGGTTTGGCATCGGCGTCGGCGTCGGGTTCGATTAGGGTTAGGGTTAGGGTTAGGGTTAGGGTTCGGTTGTGGGGTTCGGTTGGGGTTGGGGCTGGGGCTGGGGCTCGGTTGGGGTTAGGGTTGGGGCTGGGCTGGGGCTGGGGCTAGGGTTCGGTTGGGGTGGGGCTGGGGCTGGGCTGGGGCTGGGGCTAGGGTTCGGTTGGGGCTGGGCTGGGCTGGGGCTGGGGCTGGGGTTCGGTTGGGGTGGGACTGGGGATATTGCTATATGGGATAAACTAAAAGGGGGTTTTGTGCAATTAACAGAAAACAAGAAAGATGTGAAAAAATAACAATATGTAATATTATAACTATCCAATCCAAATTTCTCGTTTTCCTTATCCTAATATAAATATATATTTGTTGATTACCTTGACATTTCCAGCTTCTTTAATAGCCTCTATGATTTTAACTTGATCAACCAACTGCTCATGATATTTGTAGCCCAGCATAGAGATCACCACATCAACTTTCTTTCTTGCCTCCACCAATCTCTTGTGATCATGCATATCACCCTACATATATTCAACATATATATCATCAGGTCTTTCTAAAATCAATGACCTTTAATTCAAAAAAAACAAACACACACACAGGGAGTGAATTAATGAAGAAAAGAGGGTCCACTTTTCGTTAGGTGTCGTCAAAAGTTTATATCCTCCATCAATTATCAAGCTACCGAGGACGAAAAGCCACCTTTGTTAGTCGAAAGTCATGGTAATAGACTTGTCATTATAGATCATAGTCAATTGTTTTTCCTATCATTTTCTTGATCCAGATGCTAATCAACTTGTTAATTGGTTACTGTTTTTACGACGTATTTGTCTATATTTGTTGACAGTGGCCTTTCTTTTGGATGAACATGTTTTTTGATGCATGTTTCAGTCATGTGAATTCATATGTTGCGTATAACGTTTTATCATATCAGTATCCTACATTTGTAGTTTTAATTGTTGATTGTTATAGATGAATGCCATTGCAATAATAGTTTTTGGTAGATGAATGTTATTGCAATGTAGGATGATCAGTTCTATCAATTTTGATCTCAATGGTTTAAAATCATTTTACACATACAACACAAATGCACAACAAACTCATAATTAGATAGTGATTCAAGATGTTCAAGTTAAAACCAATATATGATACTCGATGATAATATGAAACCTTCATATTCTCATCGATACTCATATATGAAACTAAAAGCGCCACTTAGTCCCCGTCTATCGGTTAACATACGTGCGATGTTCGTCGTGACATAGAACTATACAAAGGTTGTTAAATATCGGACGGTATAGCTCGATACTAACAACCGTCGTATAGTCTACGCGACGAGAAAATTCAATCGTATGGTAACCAATAGATTTGTCCCGTGTGGACAAGTTAGGAATGTATAAAGCAAACGCGTTCATTCACTTGTGTTTTCATCCGTTTCGAGATATTTCATTGGTACCTTTCCGCTGGTTCTCCGTGTATAAAGATAGATTAGATGTTCATTTCAACGTTGTTTCACAGCTTTGAAATGATTATCTATTCTATTACAGTGTACTCGGAGAACAGCGGGGAGGTGCTGCCGAAATTTACTCGAAACGGTTGAAAGCACAAGTGATGGGTGTTCGCTCTATACATTCTTAATGGGATAGAAGCCTTACCCCCGACAGCCGGAACACACACATACAACAAGAATACACAACAAACACATAATTAGAGAGTGATTCGAGATGTTCAAGTTAAAACCAATATATGATACTCGATGATAATATGAAACCTTCATATTCTCATCGATACTCATATATGAAACTAAAAGCGCCACTTAGTCCCCGTCTATCGGTTAACATACGTGCGATATTCGTCGTGACATAGAACTATACGAAGGTTGTTAAATATCGGACGATATAGCTCGATACTAACAACAGTCGTATAGTCTACGCGACGAGAAAATCCAATCGTATGGTAATCGATAGATTTGTTCCGTGTGGACAAGTTAGGAATGTATAAAGCAAACACGTTCATTCACTTGTGTTTTCATCCGTTTCGAGATATTTCATTGGTACCTTTCCGCTGGTTCTCCGTGTATAAAGATAGATTAGATGTTCATTTCAACGTTGTTTCACAGCTTTGAAATGATTATCTATTCTATTACAGTGTACTCGGAGAACAGCGGGGAGGTGCTGCCGAAATTTACTCGAAACGGTTGAAAGCACAAGTGATGGGTATTCGCTCTATACATTCTTAATGGGATAGAAGCCTTACCCCCGACAGCCGGAACACACACATACAACAAGAATACACAACAAACACATAATTAGATAGTGATTCGAGATGTTCAAGTTAAAACCAATATATGATACTCGATGATAATATGAAACCTTCATATTCTCATCGATACTCATATATGAAACTAAAAGCGTCACTTAGTCCCCGTCTATCGGTTAACATACGTGCGATATTCATCGTGACATAGAACTATACGAAGGTTGTTAAATATCGGACGATATAGCTCGATACTAACAACCGTCGTATAGTCTACGCGACGAGAAAATTCAATCGTATGGTAACCGATAGATTTATCCCGTGTGGACAAGTTAGGAATGTATAAAGCAAACACCTTCATTCACTTGTGTTTTCATATGTTTCGAGATATTTCGTCGGTACCTTTCCGCTGGTTCTCCATGTACAAAGATAGATTAGATGTTCATTTCAACGTTGTTTCACAGTTTTGAAATGATTATCTATTCTATTACAGTGTACTCGGAGAACAGCGGGGAGGTGCTGCCGAAATTTACTCGAAACGGTTGAAAGCACAAGTGATGGGTGTTCGCTCTATACATTCTTAATGGTAAAGAAGCCTTACCCCCGACAGCCGGAACGCTCACATACAACAAGAATACACAACAAACGCATAATTAGATAGTGATTCGAGATGTTCAAGTTAAAACCAATATATGATACTCGATGATAATATGAAACCTTCATATTCTCATCGATACTCATATATGAAACTAAAAGCGTCACTTAGTCCCCGTCTATCGGTTAACATACGTTCGATAATTTATTCTTTTCAATGACAAACGCACACACAAAGCATATACATGGATTTTCTCCTTTGTCGGTAACTATCCCGTTCTTATATTTCTCAATATAGTCATCATAACCTACAATTTATATGTTATACAGTCTAACATGGCCCATGAGTACGTCAGAGTTAAAGACTGGATGTATGTAGATTGGCAACAACGTATGCAACCTAAGTTTGTCGCGGGAGTTGCTGCTTTCATTGAATTTGCACGCGCACATAATAAGATCATAATAGAGAAGATTCTCTGTCCGTGCGATAGATGTGGTAATAAGTACTGGCAGAAGGTAGAATTGGCAGAGCTTCATATTGTAAAATATGGGTTTACTAGACTTTATACAACTTGGAAATATCACGAGGAAGGAGAAGAATGCAGTAATGCGGCAGAAGAAGAAGGAGAACACGATAATGCGGAAGGAGAAGAAGAAGAATTCGGTATTACGGCAGAAGGAGAAGACGGTAATTTATTTCCATCAGAAGAAATGGAGGATATGGTAGAGGCTGCCCTAGATGAATCTATTCGTACCGAAGATGACATTCTTTCCGGTCAAGGACCGCGTGCAGATAAATATGAAAATTTCATGAATGATGCTAGAAAACCAATTTATGAGAATGCGAAGTATTCCACCCTCTCATGGTTCGTCCAACTTTTCCAGATTAAGTACCTAAATGGATGGAGCAACAAGTCATTCACAATGCTTCTTTCGTTCTTGAAAGATTCTATGCCCCCGGAAAATAACGTGCCCGACAGCTGGTACGGAGCCCAGAAGATGATGTCTGATTTGAGTCTAAAGTGCGAGAAGATTCAAGCATGTCCTAAAAATTGCGTGTTGTACGGGAAAGAGAATTCAGATTTGAAAGAGTGTCCAACATGCGGAGTGGCCAGATATAAGCCGAAAGATTCTGATAAGAAGCCTGATATACCTGTCAAGATAGCACAATACCTTCCCATAACACAGAGGCTACAGAGGCTATTCAGGTGCAAGAAAACAGCCGAGGCAATGATTGGGCATCACCGTGCTCCTCCAAGGGAAGATGGAAAAATGAGCCATCCAAGAGATTCACCGGCATGGAAGGATTTCGATTGGAGGCATGCATTATTCAGTAGCGATCCTCGCAATGTCCGGCTCGGACTGGCTACTGATGGCTTCTGCCCATTCAACTATATGGCTGGAAGTTACAGCACATGGCCCGTTGTAATGATAATTTATAATCTGTCGCCTTGGTTGGATATGGACCAATCATACTTTATGATGTCTCTTCTTATCGACGGACCAAACTCACCGGGGAACAATATCGACGTCTATCTCCGACCTCTGATCGAGGAGTTGAAATCTTTGTTCATTGATGGTGTAGAGACATATGATGCAAACACAAATACAACCTTCATACTGCGTGCGGCTTTAATGCGGACAATTAATGACTTTCCTGCATATGGAATGCTATCAGGTTGGTCCGTACATGGTCACAAAGCATGTCCTCATTGCCATGAACACACAACATCGAAATTCTTGAATTTTAGTAGGAAGGTTTATTATTGCGGCCGTCGACGTTTTCTGCCTCCAGACCACCCCTATAGGTTAGACACGGTTCACTTTGATGGTCATCAGGAGCTTCTTGGACTTCCATCCCCATTGTCCGGAGAGGACGTGACTGCTCAATGGGATGGTTACAATAATGTGACCTTCGTGATGGATCTGACGAAACAAGTCAAACCACAATTTTGGAACAAGTTAAGCATTTTCTTCGAGCTTCCGTACTGGTCAACAAATTTAGTGCGTCGTTGTCTGGACGTCATGCATATAGAGAAGGGAGTATCAGAGCACATACTTAACTTGCTTCTTTGTAAGGACGGGAAATCGAAAGACAATCTGAATGCTCGGATGGATCTACAGGAGTGGGGAATAAGAAGTGAATTGCACCCTAGACCGGTAGCGGGTAAACCGGGCAAGTTTGTACTTCCCAATACCGCTTATCATATGTCACAACCGGAGAAGAAAAGATTCCGGCAGGTGTTGCATGATTTGAAAGTTCGTACAGGTTTCTTAAGATCATTCGGCAAGAAAATAAAAATTGTGAAGGGAAAGATCGATGGGCTGAAAAGTCATGATCACCATGTTATCGTGGAGCACCTTCTTCCATTAGCCCTCAGGACTTCTCTTCCCGAATCGGTTGGTCTAGTAATCAACGACCTATGTTGTTTTTTCAGAAAGTTGTGTGCTAAAACACTGGAGGTTGTGACGCTGGATAAACTAGAAAATTCTATTGCGTTGATACTTTGCAAGTTTGAGCGTATTTTCCCACCGTCATTTTTCGATATCATAATACACTTGACGGTTCATCTTATAACTGAGGCTAAATTAGCCGGACCGGTACAATATCGATGGATGTATCCCGTCGAGAGGTACGTGTAATTTTTCGTTTCGCGCAATTTATAAATTTATTGTTGTCATGTATGCCTGTATTTATTTATTCAACATATTTTCATTAGGTACCTCTACACTCTTAAAATGTATATACGCAATAAAAATCGACCAGAGGGTTCTATCATGCAAGGTTATCTTCTTGATGAAGCAACCATATTTTGTTCCCGCTATCTGGACGAGAACATTGAGACAAGACTTAACCGGCCACGAAGAATTCAAGACGGGTCATATGATAAAGCCGAGTATAAGAAGGTAGACACTATGCTTATCAACAAGATATACCGGTTTATCTTGCTTAATTGCGCATGTCTTGAACAAATTAGAGAGTAAGTTTTTTTGGATTAATTGTTATATTTGTGTTTGTGTGTGTATGAAATAATATAATATTAATGTCACCATTATTTATCGAAAACAGAATTCATTTTAACGAGGTACGTGAGGGGCATCCTGATTGGAACGAAGAACGATTGGAAAAATATCATTAGAATAATTTTTGTGATTGGGTCATGTTCAGTTGATAAAACTGCACATTTGTTATTACATTTTTCCTACTATTTCCATATTTTAAAAGATCTTTATTATAATATATCATACATATGAGGGTTTATCTGTAAAAATAATATTTTCCATGTGTTGATATATTATAATTAAAATTTGGTAGGAAAATGTATGCAAATAATATCATTGACCAAATCCTAATAGAACAAAGTCTACTAAATATTATCTGAGTTGTTGTGCAGAATTTTTCCAAGTTGTTGTGCAGAATTTTTCCAAGAAATCAAGTTGTTAAAGAAAACTTGCCTAATTAAGAAAGCAAAACTTGGAGATCAAGTCTGGCAGCAACCACGAGAAGATTTCCATGATACAAAGGTTCCAAGGATCGTTAAATGTCACAAAGATAGAGCCTCTGAATTTTGATGAAGGGCTTTGATTAAATGGCCGCGGATCCGCGGCCATACCCCCTTTGGGCCGCGGATCCGCGACAAGATTGAGGAAATACAGTTGCTGATTTATGTGGGTGAATCTTTACAGTTTCTTACCTAATTTGGAAGCAAAGGTTTCTGGCTTTGGACTATAAATAGGGACCGAGAGCCTCTTTGAAAAATTATCAAGCCGACGAGATCGCGAAGTCCAAGACGGCTCACGCATCCAGGCTGATCATCAACTGTTCGTCTACCTCCTTAGAAAAGATCGAGAAGCAACTAGAAATTATAATCATTTTCTAAGGAATCAAAGTGTAATGAATATTGTTGATTAATAAAGGTTGCTTTCTTTTTCTTATTCTATTTCTTCGTAGTTTAATTATGCATTTTCTCTCCATCTCTTTTTCTCTCAACATGCGCGAGTAATTCTCCGCTTGTTAGGGTTCGTAGGATTAAGGTAGGTTAATGGATGATGAAGATCCCTAAACCCTTTTTACGTCCTATAAAGTTTATAAACTTTATCAAAAGAATCATTAACATCCTAATCGGGCGCGCTACCAATTTGTTGTTAGTCTCGACCGCGATTAGAGATTAGATTAATGATTGTTTTGATAAAGGCTAGATATGAACGGAGTTCCGTGTCAAGATAAGGGTTAAGAGTGGGATTCATTTTCCCTCCAGAAACCTTAATCTACACGCATCACTGTCATTCTAGTTTTAAATCTATTAAAGGATAAAAGTGGTATTTTTTAATTAATCATCCATAACTACTAAATCCTAACGAACCCTACAAGCCCCTTCTTATATTAACTACATCCATAAATAATCTAGATCTATATTTTGCATTAGTGCTTAACGTAGATCTAGAAACCATTCTACAATATTCTTATTTCTTCCTCCTCTCTTTCTCAACACATCTAAAGTAAGAGTAAAAGGTTCAACGTTTTCCTGAGGACGACCCGTACGCACCTCGGTCTAGCTACGCGCGACACCGTTCTGATTGCGGTTATTCTACAGACACTTTTTCACATCAATCAGGTCACAGATCATGTAAGTTATTCGAATAACATTTTATTGCTATCAGTTTTAATCTAAACTTTTATCGTTATGTATTTTTCGTAAAATTTGTTTTGTTAGATCCACGATCCGAACTTGTCCGTATCATTTGAGAGTGATTCAAGATGTTTAGCTCAATTTCCTAGTATGGAGGTTGCATATTACAAAGGATTTGATGTCCTTGGATACAAATTCGAAGTTAAGGACATAGAAACATCTAGAACCACTCAGAATAGTGGGATTGCGACGGTAGGATCGGACGGTGTGATTTATTATGGGTACTTAAATTGTATACTCGGCATCCACTATCCCGGACGATCAGAACCCTTTTATATATTCCAGTGTACTTGGTACGATACGCGAACCGATACAGACAAGTGGAGAAGCAATCTTGGGACTTGGAAAGATGAATATGGATTGACCAGCGTGAACACACTTCGATTTTACGGTCAGGAAGATCCGTTTATCTTTCCGAACCAAGCGTTCCAAGTATACTACTCACAGTGTTTGAAGTATCCGGGATGGAGTGTTGTATGCCGATGGAAACCCAGAGATGTCTACGATGTCCCAGAATTCGAGGACAGCGATGAGGATGAAGAAGAGAGAAGGCTTAGAGTGCTTCGACCGTCTGTTTCGAAGGATGGGTTGTCTTCGACCGATCATGAAGTTACGTGGGTTAGAAATGACATCGACAATGAAATCCAAGTAGATATGTATAATGCGCCCACGAAACGAAAAAGGTTATCAGTAATGTTCACATTTTACGATCTATACATATATAGTCAATACTTTTAATGATTGTCTAATGCGTCCACGAACCGTTTATCTAGATTTGATGACGATGTCGGGAGCAGTGAGGGGAGGTAGGAGCTCCAGCCGCGGCAGAGGCAGAGCGGTTCTGCCGCCCGGAGAGCTCCGTAGGGAGCTTCAGAGGGCCGGTCTTGCACCCAGATCGGAGACCCTTTCGGATGCCTCCTTCCGTGTGGATTTTGCCACACCTCCAAGGATATTGCACGCATAACCATTTTGAATATAGATATTCATGCGGATAAATATCAAAATTACTTATATTGTCAATGTTTGATTGTCTAGTTGTTGGTGATGCGTCCACATCTGGGACAGAGGCCACTCCCGCTCCTCCAGGTATGTTTATATATCATATAGTGCATGTATATTGATTTAGAATGCTAAATCATAAATATACACACATTCCTTTTTCTCTTACTTAGCAATTTTTATTATTGTCTAGCTGTAGGTGGTGACACCACCGCACCTGCGGGTATATTTATATATCCTATAGTGCATGCATATTGATTTAGAACGTTATATTATTAATCTATACATTCTTTTTGCAATTACTTATATAATCTATTTTTAATTGTCTAATTATAGGTGGTGCGTCCACATCTGACGTAGGGGCCACTCTTGCCACTTCTATACCCTCCGTATCGTCTGCAGGTTAGTATGAATAAATATAAAATATTTATTCATTTTACATATGCTCTATAGAATAAATATGAACTTCATGGAAATTTAGCGTCAATGTTTATTTTCTAGTTGGAGGGGATGCGTCCGCATCCGGGACCCCGGCTGTTCCTCACCGGAGGAACTATCGTCCCGCTCGTGCTGCTGCCCGGGCCCAGGCTCGTGCTTTAGTCACCGGAGGTATATATCACACTTCAATTTTCGTTTAAGCTTGATTTCTTAATACAACTTTGTCTTAATATTGATTGTCTTGATATTTCTTGCAGACGCAGGGCCTCCCCATCCCCAGAGGGGGACTCGAGGCCTGAATCAGTCCTATAGGCTGAGGCCTAACAGAGCTAGGGGGGAGGCAGCATTCCCCCTCTTTTTTACCCTTGACTATCGCTATACCGGTCCTCTTGCCGAGAGATTCGACCGGTATATGGGGGACGAGAGCCGGCTCGTGAAGAACTATCCACTTCATGTTGAGTGGGGCGAGCAGTACCGGCGCTCATTCGTCCTCTTCTTTGATCAGGCTCGGGTACGTATTAATATATATTTTCATTTGATTTATCCAATATATTTATTATTAACACTTGCAATCTAATAACAATATTTTTTTGTATTTTCAGCCGGATTACGATTTTCAGCCTGTACCCGACCCTGATCACCCTGGGAGGGTGCTCGACCTTTATGCTCTGTACAATGGCCTGATGAAGAACATGCAGACCAAGGTCCGATACAACAGGAATGGGCTGAAGGCCGACTGCTCCTCCCTGTGGATGGCGACCCCCAAGGCAGAGAGAGCGGCCCTCCTATCTACTTCGGCGTTTGCGAGAGTCGACATAGAGACATGGCCTCTATTGTGCGAATATTTCGACTCTCAACGCAAACATGTATGTATTTTAAATGTAATTCATTGTTTAGGATATAATTTATTTTTTTGTGTTCCTTAATTAGAAAACTAAATGTTAATGCGTTGTGCAGAAACAAGCCACTCAGAATACAGAGAATAGGAAGTCGGCAAAGAGGGGTCGCCCCACTTACACAGGTGGCTCGAGGAATATTACTCGAGCCATGGAGTTATTGGTAAATTACAATAGACTGGCCTTTGTAATATAATGCAATATTAAGAGTTATTTTTTAATATATCTAATATTAAGAGTTATTTTCTAATATTGCAGACAGCTCAGACCCTGGCGCAAGGTGGTACACCGAGCGTGCTGTCTGCATATCTTGCCGTCCACGGCACCTCGACAGATCCCGCCACGGGCGAGCTTCGATATCCCGACATCGCTACTCAGGAGTATTGCGTAAGTGTTAATATTTATTCTACCCATATTTGAAATTTTAGTTTTGGAAGGTTCAAATTTAAATTTTATACTTATACTTTACTGCTTAATGTGGGTGTATGAGCGAGTGGTTGAGCAGGCCGAGGCCTCGGGGATCGATTTTACCGGACAGAGCGATCCGAGGCTGCTGACCCCAGTCCTGGACGCCGCACACGGAGGGCACCACGGAGGTTGGGAGAGAGGCCGGGGACTGGGCCCTAGCAGGACCCATATGAGGTTGGACTCCACCCCGGCGGTTACTTCCTCCGTCTACAGTGAGCGACGTGTCCAGCAGGAACTGGAGAGCTTGAAGGCCACCGTTCAGGAGTTGAAGGAGATGCTGGTGTGTATACTACTTTATAGTAAAATATCATGTCATATTATAGATATCAACATATCCAATATTAGTACGTAGCCTGAGCTTATTTGGTTGTAGACTTAGGTTTGATTAATTATACATACATATCTAATTAAAATAAACTACGGTTTTCCAAACTAGATATCCAAATGGGGTTTCGAAATAACTTGATAATGATACGAATTCGAATAATACATAGTTCGTACACGCTTATTACACACGTTAGGTCCAGACGCGACAGGGTACATCGGCCGAGCCTCCACATGCATCTCCTTCGGCTGCGGCTCCGCAAGCCACTACATCGGCTGCGGTTCCGCAGACAGCTCCTATAGCTCCACCGCCCGCTCAGACTCCCGCAGCCGCGGCTCCGCAAGCCACTATCTCGACGGCGGCTGCGCAGACCACATCGCAGCTCCACAGCCCGCTCAGACTCCCGCACGCGCCGAATTGCATGATTTATTGACCGAGGAGCAGGCGCGCCAGATTCTAGCGTTTTTCAGAGGTGGAGCTGGACCGAGCTAGGGTAGCTTTTTGATTCTTATTTTTTGAAACATGTATTTATTTATATGATACATATTGTACTAATTTTGGACGATATTGATATTGGTGGTCCTACGGTGTTTATATTTATATCATATTCAGTTTTTTGGTTTCTTTTGTATATTATATGCGTGAGATGTGATTATGAATACTGCGATATATGTTGTGTGATGATTAATTTTATATTTGATTGATGTATATATTATTGTGCACGGGGCGAGAAAAAATCAGGCAGCCCTTTTTTTTTAAAAAAAAGATAATATGTAACTACGGATTAATCCGTAGGTACCAAGTTGCCCCTACGGTTTAAACCATAGGGGCAAAATATCAGAATAACTGATATTTTCCCTCCTGATCTCAGTATCAGGGGGTTGGGAGTGCCCCTACGGATATATCCGTAGGGGCAAACAAAATCCCCTACAGAGTTATCCGTAGGGGCAAAATATCAGGATTTCTGATATTTTGCCCCTACGGATATGGACCTACGCATGTATCCATAGGGGCTATTGATTGGCCCTACGGATTAATCCGTAGGTACAAGTAATATATTTTTAAAAACCGTAAATAAAATAATTTTTTTGTCCCTACGGCCTACTCCGTAGGTGAAACGGGACCTACACAGAACTCCGTAGGAGCAAGTTTTTGTCCGTAGGGGCAAGTTCAGGGCTTCAACTTGCACCTACGGTGTTTGTACCTACAGGGTATTTTATTGGCCCTACGGATATATCCGTAGGGGCCGTGGTTTGCCCCTACGGTTAAATCCGTAGGGGTAACCCTTATTTGTAGCAGTGCATTGAATTAGCAACGTAAAAGTTTCTATTTTCAGTAATCCGTTAATTTTTCACCTACTAAATCAATAGTGAAAAATTGTAGAATCACATGAAATTTGGTGTGTCCACATCTTGGATGATATAGATGAAGATAGATGCCGGTCGTCAGAAAAAATGGTGGAGGTGTATTTCTTCTACGTCATGGGGGATATTCACTTCTATGGCACCTATCCTCCATTCTATCTTTATATATTATATATAAAAGCATAGGAAGGAATATTTCCTGAACTTGCTTTATTTTGGCATCTCGTGCCTTCATTAGGTTTTTTTAATATACCCTTTTTATGTTTTGAAATTTTTTTATTAGCCTCTCATCCGCTATTGTTTATGTGCATTTAATTTGTAGGTGTGGTGAATTAGAATCGGCTATTTATGTCTTTTGAAAACTTGGAATTAGCTCCTATTACATAGTGTAGTGGGTCTTCAGGAAAACTGTTAATATAAGTATGTCATAAATGCTAAATTTTACACTCCTACTAATTTTGTGATTGATAAAGGACTTTATATAATAATCTAGGCTCCGTAAATATGTTTAGACATTTTATAGTTATTTCATGAGGTGCATACAGAAAATTACTTTTAAGAAGATGGATGCATATGCTTTTCTTGGCAAATAATTTTTTTAAAATATCCTACACTTAATGGTAATATTATTTTTTATGATGAACGATATTGATTTAATTAAGACATTCTCAATAGAACGTTATAAAGACTAGATTTACTTGGTAACTTTAAATAGAAAAAGGAAACTTATTAGATTCATACACTCCATATAGGTATTTATAGGGTGTTTTTCGTCATTCCATTAAGATGGGAAATACGCGTCGCTTATCAGGCGTATTATAGATTCCTCCTGCTTAAGGTAGGATGTGGTTTATTGATTGTGAGGATCCGAATCGCCGACAGCCGCGAACTAAACTGCTGTCAATTACCCCTCGCTTTTGGAGCGAGAGAACTTCCGATTGACGGGTAAAATTGGTCATGCAAACTTAATGTGCAGTGTGCGTGTGTTGTGTTTTGAAGAGGACTTAGACGTATCACGGGCCTCGCAGAGTCTACAGGGGCCCTGCTACTCGGATAGTGGACTGAGGGTCAAGAGGGCTAGTAACCCTCTTGCAGAGTGCGGGGCAACGCCCCGTTAGAATTTTTTTCTAACGGGGGATGTGTTTTGAGTGTGGAGAGTGAGGGAAAAAGAGGGGTGAGGAGCATCCTAAGGATGCGAGAGTGGCGCGTGGGCGCCGGGCGTCCGCGGGTCACGTGTTAGGCGTGTGGACGTTGGACGTCCGAGGGTCACGTACGCGGCACGCGACCGCTGGAAAAACCAGCGGAGAAAGGGGCTTAGCCCCTTGACTGGGAATTGAACTCCCGAGGGGCTTTGGAGTTGAACTCCTAAACATAAATTAGGCATATAATTGGTGTTAAACTCTTAAAAGACCTGGACTTGGAATTAAACTATTTTGATAATTTGGATCTTGGAGTTAAACTTCTCAAAGATTTTTGGAGATGATCAAAGGGGACCCTTTTCTTCTCCTTTGAGCCTTGGATCCTTCCAAAATAGGATTTTTTTAGGCGGGTCTTCTTCCTCCACCTCTATTTTTGCTGGATCTTGGGGAAAAAGAGAGATGGGGTTAAAAAAACTTTCTTTTAATGATTTGATGGGAGATCTGAACCCCCCTTCGAGAATTTTATGGTGAAACTTTATTTAGCTTTGAGAAAAAGAGAGCTAAACTCTTGATTTAATCGGAAATGAAGAACTGAGAAAAAAACTTGAGAAAAAGAAGTTGGAGGCACGGACACTAGAGTTTTTAAGAGAATGAAAGTTGTTGATTTTTTCATCATATTTGCCTTTTATAGCCTACACACTTTACATATAGCCCCTTAGGCTTTTCCATATGGCACTTGTGTAATCCCATGTCTTATGTGCTTATTTCTTTTTGCACATAAGCCATGAGCTTTACAAAATTTTGGCTTTTTGCCCATTTTTCATACATTTATATCCTTAAAAAATTGCATTTAAACTAATTTATAACCTCCTTTTTGGCATGGAGCCGGCCCCTTTTAAACTTGGTCTTGCTTGGGTTCGGGCCCGCTTGCTTGGGTTGGCTTTGATTTTGAATTGGTCAACCGAGATGTAATTTTTTATCCCAACAAAATTCCCCCCATCAATAAATGCACACCGCGTGTATGGGTTGCGTGCATGAAATTGATGGATCTTGTTCTATATGGAGATCGATTTGGTTTGGTTCCCTGTAGAGGGTCGATATTGCCTTTTTAGCGATGTGGACGGTCGATACTATCATTTTTGCGACTTGGACGGTCGGTGTTGCCATTTTTGCGACGTGGATGGTCGATACTTTGACTTGGTTTCCTTTTTGTGACGTAGACGGTCGGTACTGCCCTTTTTGCGACGTGGACGGTCGATACTACCCTTTTAGCAACGTGGACGTAGATAGTCGGAGCTGCCTTTTTAGCGACGTGGACGGTCGGTACTGCTATTTTTGCAACTTGGACGGTTGGTGTTACCGTTTTGCGACGTGGACGGTCGTTGCTACCGGTTTTACGACGTTGACGGTTGGTGCTTGATTTGATTTGCTCCGCTTCTTGTGGCGTCAAGGTTTGGGTTTGACTTGCTCCACTTTTTGCGGTGTCGGAGTTTGATTTGACTTACTCCGCTTCTTGCGGTGTCAGGATTGATTTGTTTCCGAGGTGGAGCTTGATTCTACCGAGAAGGTCGGTGGTGTTGAATTTGGTTGATTTGATTAGTTTGATTTGTTTTGAAAGTTCCCTACCCTTCCAGTGGGACATTTGAGTTTAGAAATGCTGTCGGGTGGGACATTGATTTGATCTGTTTGATTTCTGCCTTATTTGATAGGACTTTTGAATTCGAGAGGAACTTGGAATTTTTTGAGCATCAGCATTGCTGCACTGGAATAATGCTAGGAGCAACTCATCATTTGCCCCGGAAGAACTTGGGATTTGGTTTTTGGGTCGGCATCAGCACCACTAACACTGGAGCATAGTGCCAGGATCGAAACATCATTTGCCTTTGGGAAAACTTGGGGTTTGAGATTTGGGTCGGTATCAGCACCGCTAACACTGAAGCGTAGTGTCAGGAGCAACTCATCATTTTCCGTTGCCCGTTGGGGGAGCGATGACTTAGGAGACAGGTTTAGATCTCTATCATCTAAAACTTTTTAATTTTATGCGCCGTAAAGATCTCATAAAAGCATTTTCTCCCTACGAGTCGAGATGATCTCTCAGGTGTATGTTCTGCTTAGGAATCGTGAGGATTCCTAAGTGCGTTTCTCTTTTGTGAGTCATAAGGATCTCACGCGGGGATTTTCTCCTCACAAGATCGAGAGAACTTTGCGAGTGTATTTCATCTCTTTTCATGAGTTTGCACCCTTTCGGGTTTTCGCAAACTCGCCGGCAGTCCTGCTATTTTTACTCATGGAGCCCTTTCGGGTTTTCATTTATGCCCTGTTCCCCGCCGAATCACGGAGACGCGACCGCGTAAGTCCGTCTTGCCTGAAATTCGGGGCAGATGCTAATTGGTGCTATCCGTCCACCTCTCCGAAGATGCTAAGTTGATTTATGGCACCATGTATCGAAGGTTTAAACGGATGCGGCCGATGTAGCAGACTTCGTCAGATTCCCCCTCGTTTGAGGGGATTTTGATTGTGGGGACGCTCTTCCCTGCAGGCGCAAGCCCCTGCAGTTAATTACGCTACCGCATCGCGGTAACAACTTTCTCCTTCTTCGTTTGGTCATTTCGTGTCGTGGGTGTTTGTTTTGTATTTGGTTTCCCGTGGATTGTATACGGAGACTAATTTATGTTGTCGCTCGTAGAACGTGGATTAGCCCAAATCCGTATTTTCTTAGATTTGGGTTTGGGGGTTTGGTTTAAGGATACGTTAGCCTCTTTTGAGACTAAGATCAACTTAAACGTTGTTAAGAATACGTTAGTCTAATTTTAGACTAAGATCGACTTAACGGGATCGTTTAGATCCGACAAGAGAGCAATTGGGCTCTATTGTTTAGTTTAGTGACATTGCGGTCGATTAGTTTAAGGACATTACGGTCCATTGTTAGTTTAAGGACATCTCGGTCCAGGTTAAGGACATCATAGTCCGTAGATTTAAGGACTCTACAGTCTGATGTTAGTTTTAAGACATCACGGTCGAGGTTAAGGACATCATAGTCCATGAGTTTAAGGACCTCACAGTCCGATGTTAGTTTTAAGACATCACGATCGAGGTTAAGGACATCATAGTCCGTGAGTTTAAGGACCTCACAGTCCAATGTTAGTTTTAAGACATCACGGTCGAGGTTAAGGACATCATAGTCTATGAGTTTAAGGACCTCACAGTTCGATGTTAGTTTTAAGACATCACGGTCGAGGTTAAGGACATCATAGTCCATGAGTTTAAGGACCCCACAGTCCGTGAAATGTGTGGTTGTCGGGACCCGTCACCTCTTTGAAGACGTTGAGGAATTACAACGACAAGTATCAAAGGAGTGAAGAGATGTACCCTTGAACCAGGATGAGTTGATTGAAAAAGCAGATGTGCTCAGTTCAATATAGGTTGAGGACTTATGGCCAGAATTGGGCTAAGTCCAATTAAAAATGTTTAACATTTTTAGTTTCTCTGGCTATTAAGCCTTTATTTGGGCTCAGCCCTTTTAATGATGCTAAGCATTAGGCTCTGACATTTTAGTCTTGTATCAGAAACAAAGTTTGTTCTGACAGTGCGCCACGTGGCGCGCCAGGCGCGTTGCGCCAGTCAAAGAGCGCATTGCGCTTCTGCACACGAAGAGGACACGCGTCGTGCTTAGCGCTAAGCGCTGGTTTGTTAGCGCATTGCGCTTTTAATTTATGGGCGCATTGCGCTAGTCTGTTGGCGCACCAGTGAATGACACGTGGCGCGCTTAGCGCTAAGCGCCAGCCCATGAGCGCAGTGCTCTGTTTTAGAAGGGCAAATCGCAGATTGTATCTCTGGTTGACACGTGGAAAGTTTTGGCGCTGAGCGCCGGTCCAATGAGCGCAAAGACGCAGTTCATAAGTGCAAGACACTTTTTATAGCGCAAAGCGCATCTGATCAATTTTAAGATCAAAGAACAACTTTTATGTTCTTCTTAAAGGAGGCTCTGCCTCAAGATTCAAGAACAAAAGTTCTTGTTTAATAAAAAGGGTTCTGCCTTTATAGATCAAAAGATATGTGAATGAAGTCAAATACTTCTTTTTATTATTTTATGATTAGATCTTTTCCTTTTTATCAAAGACCTTAGTCTTTTTTTTTAGATCTATGATCTTTTTAGAAGAGGGTTCTTCTTTTTACGAGATGATTTCATCTCTGTTGTTCAAGAACATAGTTCTTTACCTTGAAGATGAAGAAAATCTTCTTTTCTTAAGAGCTTACTCTTTTTTGCAGAAGGTTTTTCTCTCTCTTCTTCTGTATTCTCTATATTTTTTAGACTTGAAGTCTAGGGTCTTTTATATAGGGCCAAATGATTTGTTAAATCAGTTTTAAGAGATCTTTCTCTGATTGATTTGGGAATATTTCCCACCGTCGGATCTTTGATCCTAAGGCTTCTGTTTTACAGAAGATAATCTTCTTGTTTTAATAAAATTGAAAAATCTTTCCATGCAGAATTTGTTCTGTCTTTGGTAATTTATTATTTACCATTGGATCGTTGATCCAGCGGTGCTTAAAGCACAATCTTGTTGTTTGGAAAGATTTTAAGGAATCTTTCCTTAACAGAATTTAATTCTGGTTAATTAATGATTTATCATTATTATTAGATCCTTTGATCTAACGGTGGGAATTTTTAATTCCAGCGCTGGCGCACCTACGTTCGACACGTGGCGCGCAGCGCAGAGCGCAGCGCAACTGCGCTAGCGCACCCGTGTTTGACACGTGGCGCGCAGCGCAGAGCGCTGGATCTGAAGCGTTACTTCAACAGAGGCGTCTTTTCACCTTCCTTTTTAAGTCAAACTTGTATTCCCTAGAACTTTCATTTCCCGAGTCTTGGAAATAGTTCCACTGTGCACAAAATTTTCTGTGCCTAGTCTTTATAACTCAAAGCAAAACTTCTTTCTTCTCTCATCTCCAAAGAACCCTCTCAATTATGGCTTGTAACCGCCCCCATGCTCGCAGACAATCGTGGGAAGTGCCCATTGAGGACATTGTTCCTCGGTTTGCTGCACGCTTGGTCGATCCTTCTCTCACAGATGCCGAGTGTGATGCGGTGATGTATGAACTTGTGATCCTTAAGGGGTCCCCTCTTCCACTGGGATCCATTTGGCTCCGGATGATTCTTTTTGCCATGCTCGATGACATCCCTCCTCACCCAGCGGAGATGACCCTGGCGATGCTTGATGCGGCTGAAGACAAGCTCGAGTGTTTCTATGAAGCATGCCTGATTACTCAGGCTCTGAAAGATTGCTCAGTTCACCTGTTGGGCCAAATAAGAGCCCGGCGGGCTATCATGTTTGCTTTTGCAGATGAACATGTCGTCAATCGGTGGGGGTCACTCCTCATGAAAATCGTCGTTTTGATGTGCTGGAGAAGGCGGCGAGGGAGTTAGAAAATTTTGTATATTGTTTTGTTCACCCTTGTGCCACTGATCCCTTGTTTGGTGATCTTTTTAAATGTAATAATAAACAAATGTTTTAATTAAGTACTTTATTATCCGTTAAGTGTTCCTTTGTTTTTTAATTCTTTGTTATGACTATGCTCTGCATAATTTGATTTGCTATAATAAGATGCAAGTAATTCTTATAAGGGTGAAGCGCTTCTGTGAGCGCTGCTTCAGAGTCTTTGACTCGTTTTGTAGGCGCATTTGATGTTAGTACCTTTCATGAAGCGTTGCTTTGCTTTCCAATCTTGGAAACAGAGCTTTGCTCTATTTTGAGGTGCGTAGCGCAGAGTGCAGCACAACTGCGCTAGCGCACACGCACTCATGTGTGACACGTGGCGCGCAGCGTGCTTGGCGCGGAACCTGAAGCGTTGCTTCAATTTTTGCCTTTAGAATTTTAATACAGAGCCTTGCACTTCTGAATCATACGTAGATTTCTTAATCTTTGATGAAAAACTCTTAAGAGTTTTCTCATGGATCTTGAAGATCCCAGAATTTTTAATTCATAAAATTAATTGATTTTAATTTTCTTTTCTGATGGGTTTTTCCATCATCATTACAGAGCCAGGCATCTTGACCTTGAGCGCAGCGCAACTGTGCTAGCACACCTGTATTCGACACGTGGCGCGCAGCGCAGAGCGCAGTACAACTGCGCTTGCGCACCTGTGTTAGACACGTGGCGCGCAGCGCAGAGCGCTGGATCTGAAGCGTTGCTTCAACTTTTAAATTTTTAATTTTGAAACAGAGCTTTGCTCTGATTGGGGGTGCGCTGCCTAGGGTGCAGCGCTCCTGGCGCTGGCGTGTCTGCTTTTGACACGCAGCGCGCAGCGCGCAGAATCTGAAGCGTCGCTTCAATTTTTGAATTTTTAAATCTTGGAATTTGAACAGAGCTTTGCTCTGATTGGGGAGAGCAGAATCGTCGCTTCATTTCAAATCTTGGAATTTGAATAAAGCTTTGCTTTGATTGAAGGAAGCAGAAGCGTCGCTTCATTTCCAATCTTGGAATTTGAACAGGGCTTTGCTCTGATTGGGGAAACATGCCCGTTTTGTTTGTGGACATACCTTTTTTGTTTTTTTTAGCTTTATCGCTAGTAGGACTTCAGATGTAGTCTCGTCGATAGGACTTGGGAGAGATAGGGGTCGTTTATGCCCGTAAATTGTATACGGTTTTACAGGATGTATGATCCAGACCGTAGGGCCGGTATGCTCAATTCGTCTACGACTTGGAGAATTTACGCGTATTATTTCTTGAGATATCGGCCATTGATGGGTGACATGGGCCTTTCTCCCTCGGCACTTATTAGTTGGTAGGATCCTCCGTCGAATACTTTCTCGAGAACGTATGGCCCTTCTCAATTTGACTCGAATTTTCCCTTGGCATGTCGATTTGGGATGATCGGTCTTTTATGGGCCAATACCAATTCGTCTTTCTTGAAAACACGGAGATGGGTCATCTTGTCATAAGCCCATGACATTTGGGTTCGATACAGCTCCATATTTTTCTGTACTGTAGCCTCTTTTCTTTGAGTGGGTCAAGTTCTTCGAGCCAAAGGAGAACGTTTTCCTCCACCGTCAAATTGTGCTGGACGGCCATCCTGAGGCTTGGAACTTCGACTTCGAGGGGGAGGATTTCCTCCACTCTAAAGAGTAATGAATATGGAGTGGACTAAGTTGGAGTGCGGCGCATGGTACGATATGCCAACAATGCCTCGTGCAGTTTGAGATTCCAGTCTCTTTTGTTGGCTGAAACATTTTTCCTCGGGAGCTTGCATAGAGCTTTATTGAAGGTTTCAGCGAGCCCATTGGCTATTAAATTATAGATTGATGAATATTTCCAGTCTATCTTGTGCTGAGTAGCAAATCTTGAGATTTTGAAGCTCTTGAAAGAAGGCCCCTTGCCAGAAATGATTCTTCTAGGTGTTGGTGTACCGAAATGGTACAAAATATTGTGCCGGAAGAATGTCAGAATATCTTCTGTCTTGACTTCTTTTAGGGGACAGTTTCAGCCCATCTGGAGAAATAGTCAGTCGCGGTCAATATGAACCGGTGGCCTTTGGATGATGGAGGATCAATTGGGCCAACTATGTCGGCGCCCCAAACTTCTAAAGGCCATGACACCACCGTAGGATGCAGCGGGTTGGGATGCTTGTGGAAGAAGTCACCATGAATTTGGCAGAGATGACATTCTTTGCATGCTCTTCGCAACCCCTTGTCATGGTAGGCCAGTAATATCCCAGCCATTTGATTTGAAGCCGCATTTTGGGGCCGGACTGGTGAGCCCCGCAGGCGCCCGAGTTAACTTCTTTCATAACTTTTTGGGTTTTGGCCGATGATAGACATCAGAACCAGAGTTGATCATATGATCTGCGGTATAACGTTTTATTTACAAACACATATCGAAGGTCTCTCTTTTTTAACTGAACCCTCGCAGATTTTCCTTCGGGCAGGTTATCGTATCGAAAGTACTCTATAAAGGGCTCTCTCCAATCAGGCTCGTCTTGAATGACCAAAATTTCTTCGGTAGGATTGTTCTCTTGTTCTATACTTTCTTCTTCTCATAAAGAGACTGGAGGCAGAATTTGCTGACTTCCAATTGTGATCAGAATTTCATCCATGTCGGGATCAGCCAGGTCTTTGGCTAGGCGAGCGAGTACGTCGGATTTTCCGTTCAACGCCCTAGGGACTCTCATTAATTCAATGTGAGTGAACTGTTTCATGAGTTCCACCACCCGGCTTCTGTATCGAGCTAACTCAAACTTATATATCTTGTGGTTGCCGCTCACTTGGTTGAGGACAAGTTAGGAGTCACCGTAAACCCGTAGCCGAAGGATTTCCATTTCTATGGCGAGCTCCAGACCGGCTATCAGATCTGGAGCTTGCATGTGTCTTTTAACGAGTAGTAAGGATCTCACGCAGGTATTTCTCCTCACAAGGTCGAGAGGGCCTTGCATGTGTCTTTTAACGAGATTGCGCCCTTTCGGGTTTTCACAAAACTCGCCAGTAGCCCTGCTGTTTTTACTCATGGAGCCCGTTCGGGTTTTCATCCGTGTCCATTTTGCTTATGGACATACCGTTTTCTTTTTTTTTATGTATTTTTTTGTGTCAGCCTTAGGATGATGCGGTCCGTAGTAGTTTATCAACGTCTCGGTCAATAGCCAGTTTTAGGACATAGTGGTCCATTGTTAGTTTAAGGACGTTTTGGTCCGTCACCAGTTTTAGGACATAGTGGTCCATCGTTAGTTTAAGGACGTTTCGGTCCGACGCCGGCTACTACTCATAGAGTTTGGGCTTAGGAAAATAGCGAGCGGACATAGGCGTCGTCATCTATCGTTGACCTAGGCCGTGACTCGTCAGGCATAGTATTTTTTCAGGAAGCGACCGTTTATTGGCCTAAAAAGTCTTTCACCATGCATGTCCATGAGTAGATAAGCTCTACCCTGGTAAACTTTGTATATGATATACGGGCCTTCATAGTTCGGCTCGAATTTCCCCCTCTTGGCATGGTTGGGGATCATAGGTCTTTTGACCACTAGCACGAATTCGCCTTGGCGGAATGTTCGCGGCCTAGTCAATCTCTCATATGAGCACGTCATCTTTGCTTTATAAGCCTCCAGATTTTTCTGCGCCATGAGCCGGATTTCGTCGAGGGCATCAAGTTCCTCAAGCCGAAGATGAGCATTTTCTTCGTCTGTTAGCTCGTAGTGAACCGCTACTCGTAGAGAGGGTAACTCTATCTCGAGGGGGAGTATCGCTTCTGTGCCGAATACCAATGCATACGGCGTTATGTTCGTGGCTGTTTTGAACGTAGTTCGATACGCCCATTGAGCTTCATGCAGTCTCTCGTGCCAATCCTTCTTATTTCGAGACACCGTCTTTTTCACGATCTTCGTCAAGGTCTTGTTGAAAGCCTCAGCTAGACCGTTAGCTCGGGGATTATAGACCGAAGATTATCTCCAGTCTATGTTATGATTTTGTGTGAAGCGGCTAATCTTGTGGCTTCTATAGGCTAGCCCGTTATCGGAGATAATCCGTCGCGGAGTGCCGAATCGATAAATGACGTGTGTCTTGAAGAAATGGAGGATATTCTCCGTCTTCACTTCCCTTAGCGGTACTGCTTCTTCCCATTTGGAGAAGTAATCAGTTGTTGCCAAAATGAATCGATATCCTCTGGACGATACTGGTTCGATGGGGCCGATTATGTCAGTCCCCCATATTTCGAATGGCCAGCTATCCACCGTTGGATGTAGTGGATTCTGATGCTGATGGATAAAATCCCCGTGAATCTGGCATGAGTGGCATTGCTTCGCATATTCGAGACAGTCCTGGATCATCGTGGGCTAATAGTAGCTCATCTTTTTGATCTTCAGCTTCATCTTCCGGCCGGCTTGGCGAGAACCACAGAGCCCGTCGTGAGTTTCTTAGATGACTCTCTTTGCCTCTTCAAGTCCCAGACATCTTAGCCACAAAGAATCAAATGATCTCTTATACAGAGTATCATTGACGAAGGCAAAAGACAGAGCTCGTTTCACGAGCTGATGTCTTGAGGAAGCATCTTCAGGTGTTCGACGGGATTTGAAGTTGTCTATAATGACTTCTCTCCAATCCATAACCTTTTCCTGGTCTTTTATTTATAGGGTCGTTTGCTCGGTCGCTCCCTTTTCTTTGGACGACTCCGGAGATATTTCTGCCGGTGCAAGAACCCGACGGCTTTGCACAACGATTCTCACGTCATCGAGATTCTCGTCGGCCAATTCTTTAGCGAGTTTGGCTAGTGCATCCGCCTTGCTATTTTCCGCGCACAGTATGCTTTCCAGGGCATAGGCAGGGATTTGAGTCAGCAATTGCTGCACTCTCTTACCGTACTTCACCAACTCTGGTTTGCACGTTTGATAGTCGTTGTTTACTTGACTAACGACCAGTTGGGAGTGTCCGTATATGAGGAGGTTTTCGATTCCAATGTCGATAGCGATCTCAAGACCTGATATCAAAGCTTCATACTCGGCTTCATTGTTTGTCCTCGGCTCTGTCAAGGCAAAAGCAAAGCGCATTATCCCTCCTTGTGGTGTTACGAAGATGAGGACTACCCCTGATTTGATTATGGGGGTGCTGTGTTTTCGCTTTTTCATAGAAGATGTTCCGTCGAAGTAGAGTTCCCATCAGGTATCACTCCCTCCTTTCTCCCCGTCAATCGTGTCAAATGCGTGTTCGTCAGGCAATTCGAAATTCAAGGGCGAGTCGGCAGGTATCGTATGCTCAACGAGAAAGTCGGCGATGGCCTGGCCTTTCAATGCCTTTAGAGGACGATAAGTTATCGAGAACTGCATCAAGAGAAGGGCCCATTTAACGAGTCGTCCTGTTAATATGGCCTTTGACATCAAATATTTAAGAGGATCCATGTTTGATATGAGATGGACCTCATGCGCCAACGCATAGTGCCGGAGCTTCGTTATCGCAAAGATTAACGCCAGGCAGTGTTTTTCGATGGGGGAGTAATTGCTTTCTGCCCCAGGAGAACTCGACTCAAATAGTAGAGGGCTCTCTCCTTCCCTTGGTCATTTTCTTGTGCCCATAATGCACCTAAAGAACCTTCAAGGGCAGTTGTATACAGGACGAGAGGTTTTCCTTTAACGGGAGCGGCCAGTACTGGCGGATTCTTTAGGTATTTCCTGATTTCGTCCAGTACGCTTTGGTATTTGCGATCCCAGACGAACAGGGTTCCCTTCTTCATCAGGTGACTGTAAGGACGACACTTGCCGGAGAGATTGGCTATAAATCGCCGGATATACGTGAGCTTTCCTTGGAGAGACTGCAGTTGCTTGAGATTCCTTGGCGGAGGAATTTCCATGATCGCCTTGATCTTCGAGGGGTCTATCTCGATGCCTCGGTGTCGGACGAAGAATCCTAGGAACTTGCCCGAGAAAACTCCGAACGCGCATTCGAGAGGGTTCATCTTCAAGTTGTATTTCTGAAGACGCTGAAACACGATGCTCAGATGCTCTAAATGTTCCTCGTATGATTTGATTTTAACTACGAGTTCGTCGATATAGCATTCGACGATTTCATGTATGAGGTCATCGAAAATCTTCGTTATGGCCCTCTGATAGGTGGCACCGGCGTTCTTTAGACCGAAAGGCATCACCTTGTAGCAGAATATACCCAAAGGGGTCCGGAAAGCGGTATGCTTCTGGTCTTCAGGATGCATCTTTATTTGATTGTATCCTGATGAGCCGTCCATGAAGGAGAAAACTTCGTGAGTGGACGTATTATCTATCATCAGCTCAGTGACCGGTACTGCAAAGTCGTCCTTCGGGCAAGCTTTGTTGAGATCCCGGAAGTCCACACATATGCGCACTGTCCCATTTTTCTTCATTACTGGGACAATGTTGGCGATCCAGTCAGGATACTGAACCTCTTGGATGAAGCCGGAGTCGATTAGCTTCTTGACTTCGGCGTTGATGCTCATCTCAAGCTCGAGCCGCATTCTTCTCGGTGATTGTTTGATCGGATTGACGTCCGAAGATATCGCCAATTTGAGAACAACAATCTCTGGATCTAGTCCTGGCATATCGGAATAGTTCCACGCGAAGCTATCTTTATACTGCATGAGTACGTCTTTAAGCATAGCCACCTTTTCTTCAGACAATAGTTCACTGATGAATGTCGGCCGTAGGTCGTTTGCCGTTCCCAAGTCGATTTTTCTGAGGTCATGTGCAGTAGTTTGTATCCCATCTTCCAGCTCTTTTGGCGCTGGTGGAAATTCTGAGATGAACTCATCTTCATCGTTTTCGAAGCACCAAGAAAGTTCATCCATATTCTCGGGTTCTTCTTCTGACAGCGTTATTGCGTGACAGGTACGAGATCGTTTCCAAGACCGACGTTGATCTAGTTCTACTCTCATCGCATAAGTGGCTTTTGATTCATGCTTCCCTGGCGGACTTACCCTCCAACTGTTGGATAGAGCGAATCTGCCTAGTTGATACTGGTCTTCAACCCAGTTCTTGAAGGTGAAGCAGTCTTCTAAAGGATGTCCATAGGAGCAATAGTCTGGGTGAGAGACCTCGTCTGTTTGCTCGGGGTACTTGGACTCCGGGAGTGTCATCATCCGATATTTTATGACAAGATCGAATATCTTTTTTGTCTTGTCTTGGGGAAAGGAATATGCTCGACCCATCTTCTTTATAAGAGATGGATCCCGGCTGCTCGATTCTTGATCGCGTGGGTTCTTAGACCTGTTTTGCCACTGTCGAACGTTTTTTCTGTTCTTTGGTTTGTTTTTGCCTCACCGCTGGGTCTTTTGTATGACAGATTGGCGACGAAGAGCATTGTCATTTTCCGCAGCCTGCTGAAGGAGGCACTACGTCCTGGCTTTCTCGTAAATGGCCATTTCGCGGCTATGGTCATCTCGGACCTTTTGACTCGCTTCCCTTATCAGCTTGTCCATCTGTTCTTCAAATAAAGGAATTGGCATTTTTATGGCGGGACCTCATTTTGGTTTATGGTTAGCGTCTTTTAACAGAACGTCTCCTTCTTCATCGAAGTCATGTATGACGTAGCTGCCATGAACTCGCTCCCGTTTCTTGAATTGAACATATCCAAGCCCGATTATTTCCATTCTCCCATTGGGCAATTTTCGCTGAGTTCCGGGACGTCTCAGATCCTGTTGTAGAACTGAGCCTGTCGAGCAGTCTGTTTAAAGGGTACGCCTTGGCGCCTCAACAGCCTCTTCAATTCTTTTGTGTAGTATCTGGGTAGACGGATGGGCTGGAGCCTGTCAAGTGTAGAATCGGCACCATGCCAAATTTCTTTCTCCACTTTGGTTTCCGTAGATTGATAAAAGAGGATCGCCTTTTTATCTCTTCGCTTGGGAGGGATGTAGAATGTCTGCAGTTCTTGCACACTATAGGTATCAAGCGCGTCAAGCTCTTTGTAATGCTCTTGCGGAACCATGGAAACTTGCAAACTCCGATCATCGCCAGCGAAGGCTTGTATTGATGGTCGAACAGAAAATACGGCATTGACCTCATCTTCTGAGTCGCTGCCGAAGACCAGAATAAGGGTGGACGGTCCCGGCTTGTTGCATTGGGGCGGCCGTGAATAAACTATTTCTTCTTCCTCCTCGGTATCACTCCCAAAGACCACAATGGTGGTGATAGCCTTGTTCTTCGGTCTATGGCATCTTTCCGTGTCTCGAAATCTGGTAAGAGGTATTTGCATCTACTTTCGGACTTCATTCACGGAGAACGGGTTTAGTTCCCCTGTCACAGTATACTTGAGACCATCCTTGAAATATTTGATACACTGATGTTGTGTAGAAAGGATGATGCTGTACTCGTGTAACCAAGGCCTGCCGAGCAAAGAATTGTAACATATCTTAGTGTCAATGACGTGAAATTTGATGTCCGTGACGAGTAGCCCAAAGCGTAACGTCAATATCACAGACCCGAGCGTCCATGATGACTGGGAGTCAAACCCGGAGATGGTGATTTTATCACGAGCGAGGTGCTGAACACTCATGCAGATTTCCTTCAACACTCTTACATTGAGAAGGTTGATGGAGGACCCATTATCGACCAGGATTTTGCCTATCTTGATGTTGTGATAGTACCCGGAGCTATAGAGGGGACGGTTATGCTCGCACGTCCCGAGGAGGAGGTCTTCATCGCCGAAGGTAATATCGGCTGTGTGCACTTCTTCCAGCTCGTCCTTCATCTTTTCTTCGGCGAGGAAAGCCTGGAATAGCTCTGCTCTTATAGTGCCTTAATCAAATAATCTCTCGTCTCTTTGGATAGCAGAAGGGCGTCGAGAATGCTTAGCTGTGAGGGTATCTTCCTTAGGTGTGCCATAACGTTGTAATCCACCTTACTTTTCTTGGGCGGATCCTTGGCTGTCAGCTCTTCGACAACTCGATCATCAAGGGCGATATCCTCAGGATCTTTTCTTTTCCCTTATCCTTTTTATTCGACCCCTTGTTTACGGGTCCGAGATTCTTTTCAGGTAATGTGCGATTACGCATCTGAATGTTCTCGCAGCTCTTCAGTTCTTCCTCTTTTCCCGAGGTGTATTCTTTGAAAAGAGGGCCAAGAGTTATTTCTTCTTCAGATTCGTTCCCGAAGGTGATAACTTGCGATCCCCAGGATTCAGCTATATGACAGTTACCGGCAATTCTTTTACACTCGTCTGTCGCGCTTCTTTGCTCTCGACGAGTTTTGCGCTTCATCCGCTTGAAATGCTGCCGGTGGGCAACATATCCCTGCCACCAGTTTTAAAGGCTATGCACTCTTCGATGGGGTGGGCAATCTTTCGATGATATAGGCAGTAGCTAGGATGTATATCCGCTTCATCAGGAGTGTTTCCTTCGGAGGGTGGCAGCTTCATTCCCATCGATATGGCTTTGGCGAACCGTTTCCTCGTCTTGAATCTGCTTTTATTTGCGGGGGATGTACTTTGATCTGGCGAGAGTGTTTCGACCCTTTTGTCCGGTCACCGGCGTTTGGCCTTTTCAAATATGGCCATTTCGCGCTCTCGATCAGCTTTTCTTTTAAAAAGAGCTTCGTTCAGGAATGCACCAATCATTTCGTTTGATGATCCTGGAAGTTCCGGCTCGGGATCTGCCCCCAGTTTCTCTGCGTCAGGAGCTTCTTCCTCGTCTATCGACGAGTGAGAGATCATATGGCAGCTTGCCATATAATTCTCAGGTTCATCCGTCAAATTTTCTCCATTGTCATCAACTCCGTCCTCAAAGACGTGGCTGAGAAACTCTTGAAGTGTGACCGGGGTTCGCGCTTTCTGGTTATATTCTTCCAGCATGTCGATATGTTTTTGCAGGTCCGAGCGCTTGTCACCAGGCTTCATGGGCTTTTTGGTCTTCTTCTTTCTCTTTGAACACTTTGACGGCTGGGTATGGGCGCTTTGACTATCACCGCCAATTTTTGGAGTTGGGCGCGGTTTCAGCATTCCCTCGATGATCTCGGGTTCCAATGAATTTTTCCATCTGATTTTGCCTGGCATGTTTGGAGATCCTTCAGCATTCTTTTCGTTTTGGCTGAAAGAGCGACCTCCCATGGAACTTCTTCGACAAAAGAGCACGATGCCCTCTGTGTGTCCCTCTTTTTAAGAGTATACGGTTGAGGCGGGCTTACTTTCCACTTCTCGGACAGGGCGAATTTGCCCTGTTGGTATTGATCTTCAATCCAGCCATTAAAAACGAAGCAATCTTCTATCGGATGGTCGATCGCTTGGTGATAGGGGCAATAATTGGGTTTATTAGCCTCGCTGGGTTGCAATGGGCATTTTGGATTCGGCAAATTAATGAGCCTGTTGCACACCGCCAGCTCGAACAATCTCCTCATTTTGTCCCTGGGAAACGAATAAGGGCGCTATATTTTCTTATTATAGAATTGCCGTCTCTCGTCCAGGCAATCATTTAGTTTTGGGCCACTGGGCTGCTGTTGAGCATTTGCGACGAATGTCGCTTTCCCTTTGCCCTTTTCATTCCGTGGCTCCGGCTTTGAAGGAGACGGTCTATGACCCATTTGGTCCATTTTGGCCAGTTTGTCAATCAAGGCCTAGAACGTGGTCGGCTTGAAGATCATGAATTGGGAAATCGTCGCTTGAGGGTCAAGAGTGCCCATGAACATGCCCACTGCAGGCGCTTCTTCGATGCGCTGCTCATATTTCGACCACAGATTTCGCCATCGTATTGCGTATTGAACCCATATCTCGCCTGGCTTCACCCTGGCGTTAATTAGTGCGGTAATCGGAGTACGCTCGCTAGCGCTTGCGTATCTTTGTATGAACAACAGCACCATTTCTGCAAATGTCTTGACAGATTCGTTCGGGAGTTCGGTGTACCATTCGAACGCTGTCTCCAACAAGTTGCCGACGAACAGGCGAAGTAGCAGTTTATCGTCACCTCTAGTGTTGCCACACAGAGCCCGGAACTGGGCGACATGCTGGTGGGGATTGTCCGTCCCTTTATATACATGGAATTTAGGGATCGTATATCCCGGTGGGTACCTTATTTGGTCATACCAGCCCGGATAGGGTCATCCAGTCTTAACAATCTGCCCGATCAATTCGCTTGCCTGATGAGCTCATATTTGCTGAGCGATGTAATCATCCAGAGCGGCCTTGGAGATGGTCTCCTCCTTGGCTACTGAAAGAGCCGGAGGAGGGTTCGATGTCTCCCCTCTGTCGTCTTCAATGATAATCGGGGGGTCTTCAGCTGGAGGTTCCGGCTGTAACATCATCCCGGCCATGTCTTAGAACAAAAGAGCCATTCGTTTTATGTTGGCCGCCTGTTCCGCGGCCTCTTTTTCTTTCCTCTCGAGCATTCTTCGGAGGAATTCAGTATCAGTTTCTTGTTCCTGACGCTGCTCTGAGGTCTCTGGATTTTCTTTTGGCCCGGTGAGTGCGGCCATTGCAGTCAGCATCTCCTGAAGTTTTTGTTGCTGCTGTTCCTGAGCCTTTGTTATCGATCGGGTAAGCGGTCGATGACCCGTAGAAGCACGGCTTTCGTCTTTTCCAGAGGCCATATAAACGGTATGTGTTACCATGCCCCCAGACTTGGGGCGTTTAGGTTCAGCGTCCTTGCGGTTCGCCGCGGTCACAGGAGCTTTCTCCGGCCTCCTTCTCTTGTGAGCGGTTGACGTTGAGGGAGCCGTTGCAGTGGGCACCCAGACGGATGACATCTTCTGTGGTACCACGGGATGGCTCTTTTCTTGCCAAGCTTTAATCTTCTTTGGTCGGCAAGAGTAATCCTGGTCAATCACCGATTCCTGGACCTGTCGCCAGACTTTGTAAATTTTGGAGGACAACCGCTGAGGGGGTTGCTCCGACTTCTTTTCTGTAGCATTCTCTACAGGTGGGGAGATCTTTTCATCATGGAAGTTCGAGAGTTCTTCCGGACCCTCCTAAGCGGTTCGAAGCTGTTCCCAGTCGGAACAGCAGCATCGATTTCCACCATGGGAGTTGGCGGAGTCAGTCCAGAAGGGGAGTGTTCCCCTCCGAACGGCGGCCTAGACTTCGCCTCTGTGCCTGAGGTTCGGGGCAGATGCTATTTGGTTTTATCCGTCTACCTCTCCGAAGATGCCAAGTTGATTTATGACACCGTGTGTCGGAGGTTTAGACGGACGCGGCCGATGTAGCAGACTTCGTCAGATTCCCCCTCAGGGTGAGGGGTTTTTTGATTGTGGGGACGCTCTTCCCTGCAGGCGCAAGCCCCTGCAGTTAATTACGCTACCGCATCGCGGTAACAACTTTCTCCTTCTTCAGAATTTCACTTCGTGTCGTGTGTGTTTGTTTTGTTTGTGGTTGCCCGTGGATTGTATACGGAGACTGAGTAATGCCGTCGCCCGTAGGACGTGGATTAGTCCAAATCCGTATTTACTTAGATTTGGGTTTGGTATTTTAGTTTAAGGATACATTAGTCGCGTTGCGGCTAAGATCAACTTAAACGTTCGTCAAGGATACGTTAGTCCTGTTTTGGACTAAGATCGACTCAACGTAGTGATTAATTTAATGCATGGCCATCGGGACTCGTCACCTCTCTGACGTCGTTGAAGGATTACAACGATATGTATCATAGGAGCTCGAAGATGTACCCTCGAACCAGAGTTGATTGGGAGTTTTATAATCCATGTGGATGTTTAAGGATACGTTAGCCGTGTTTGGGGCTAAGATCGACTTAAACGGGACCGTTTAGATCCGGCAAAAGAGCATTCGGGCTCTATTGTGCCAGTTTAGGGACGTGGTGGTCTATCGCCAGTTTAAAGACGTGGTGGTCCATTGCCAGTTTAGGGACGTAGTGGTCCATATTCCAGTTTTGAGGACGTGGTGGTCCATCGCCAGTTTAGGAACGTGGTGGTCTTCCGGTCCAATATTAGTTTAGGGACGTTTCGGTCCAATATTAGTTTAAGGACGTCTCGGTCCGATATTAGTTTAAGGACGTTCCGGTCCATTATTAGTTTAGGGACGTCTCGGTCCAATATTAGTTTAGGGACGTCTCGGTCCACTATTAGTTTAGGGACGTCTCGGTCCGATATTAGTTTAGGGACGTCTCGGTCCGATATTAGTTTAGGGACGTTTCGGTCCACGAGTTTAAGGACCCCGCAGTCCATATCGATGTATGGTCGTTGGGACTCATCACCTCTTTGACGTCGTTGAGGAATTACAACGACGGATGTCAAAGGAGTTCGGAGATGTACCCTCGAACCGGATGTAAATTGATTTAGAAGAGCAATTTTGCTCAGTCAATTTAATTTAAGGACTTATGGCCAAAATTGGGCTAAGTCCAGTTGAAATGTTCAACATTTTATTTGCTTTTGCATTGCATTTCCTTTTTTTATTTTTATTTAGGCCTTGCCCAGAAAGGATGCAGAGCATCAATTTGTTTTGGGCTCTGCCCTTTTAGGAATGATGCAAGGTATCAATTTTATTTGGGCTCTGCCCTTATATAAAGGATGGAAAGCATCAATTTATTTGGGCTCTGCCCATTTATTGCCTTGCAATTTATTTTGGCCTGTCAGGTCATTTTGATTTGGGCCTGGCCCTTCAAATAGCGCAAAGCACCAAGAATCTTTTGGATTCAAGAAAATGAGTGCAGAGCACTTTTTAATGATCTAAATTTAGATCAAAGAAGAGAAAAGAAAATCTTTTCTTTCTTTCTGTCTCAGAGAACCAGAGGTTCATAGCAAGTGCAAGGCACTATTTTTATTTATTTATTTATCTGAGAACCAGAGGTTCATAGCAAGTGCAAGGCACTATTTTTATTTATTTATTTATCTGAGAACCAGAGGTTCATAGCAAGTACAAGGCACTATTTTTATTTATTTATTTATCTGAGAACCAGAGGTTCATAGCAAGTGCAAGGCACTATTTTTATTTATTTATTTATCTGAGAACCAGAGGTTCATAGCAAGTGCAATGCACTATCTGTTGTGCGCACGTGCGTTGCACGTGGTGCCGCATGGCGGGCATACGTGCGTTGCACGTGGCGCACATGCGCATTATGAGGAGAAGCAAAGCTTCTATATATGGAGAACAAGCTCCTTTTAATATTATTAAATATTCTCATGTGGTGCGCACGTGCGTTGCACGTAGTGCCGCATGGCAGGCACACGTGCGTTGCACGTAGCACACATGGCGCTTGCGCATATGCGCATTATGGAGCAGCATGCTCCTATCTTGGAGAACTAAGCTCCTTTGAGTATTGAATCCTTTGAGGATTTTTACTCTGCCTTTCCAAGAGGTATGCCCTCTTATTTATATGGGAGTGGTAGAGAAGCCATCTCTCCTTTTCCCGATGTGGGACTAAAAAATGCATTCCCCATGTAGTAGAGCATTACTTTAGATTACACGTGTATAACACATTTGCTCATAACTTTTGATCTCGGATGAATTATGAGGCCCATAATATATCAAATCGAAGGTCTTTTCGAGATACTTTCAATATCATCAGAATTTAGCTGTTTTTCATTCCGGAGTTTGTCAAAATACAGCTCGGAAAATACTGGTTCGCATCTTCTTCCTTAAATCACATGTGCATAGACATTTGCTCATAACTTTTGATCCCGGATGAATTGTGAGGCCCATAATATATCAAATCGAAGGTCTTTTCGAGACGCTTTCAATACAATCAGAATTCATCCGTTTCTTCTTCGGGAGTTTGTCAAAAAACAGCCCGGAAGATACTGGTTCGTATTTCCTTAAGCATATCGCTGCCATTTGATACCTTGGACTCTTTTGCGCAGAAATTTTTGGAGGGAACAAATGCCCCCCACTACTTTGCCCACGTAAGTATGTACGTGGGTGAAGTAGTGCAGAGTTATGCAGAGTTATGCATGGCGTATGACCAGTTTTGGGTTGATGTATCACTTTCAGAATCTTGATCTGAGAAGATAACGAGCGGACACAAGCGTCGTTATTTATCATTGACTCAAATCTCAACTCTTAAGGGATATAGTTCCAACCCTTAACTCCATGAGCCGCATCCTTCTATTTCTTTTTTTGTCTCACTCTGGCGTGGAGTAGTTCATACGCTTATGAGTAAGTTCTCCATTTCAGTGGCATGTAGCTTTGGCAAGTGTGGCCCGTAGATGGTCGGCCCATCTTGACTTCTTTGCAGGGCAGTGATGGCTTAGGAGACAGGGGTAGGATCTGCCACCTAAGGCTTTTCAACTTTACGAGCCGTGAGCGTCTCATAAAGACTTTTCTCCCTACGAGTCGTGAGGATCTCGTAGGTGTATTTTCTCCTTAGGAATCGTGAGGATTCCTAAGTGTGTTTTCTCTTATAAGTCGTAAGGATCCTATAAGAGAGTTTTCCCTCTTACGAGTCGAGAGGACCCGTAAGCGGTTGTTTCCCTCCTTATCGAGATTCGACTTTGGAGAGTGTGACCCGTGGATAGTATGCAAGAGACCGTTTTGGGCCGACTTGCAGGGTCCCAGTGCTTAGGAACAGGTTTTTTAATCCCTACTGCCTAAGGCTTTATCTCACGAGTCGAGACGCATCGAGAAAATCTCGCAAAGACATCAATTTCCTCACGAGTCGAAACGGATCGAGCAGATCTCGTAAGAACATCTTAACGTCGCATTTAACCTCTGCTCTTTACGACAGAAGCCCGTTAAGGTTGGTGGTACTTAGGGTTTTGGCCATCGTACCGTCGCATAAGCTGATATAGTCCTCGATAGGCAATCGTGCTGTTCGAGTAGCCCTGCGACTGCCGTGTCTCTGATCCCTTCGGGGGCTGGACAAGACATCTTCAAGCAATCCTCCTTGGCAGTTTGACCGTCAGAAGAGCAAGCGCTAGGAATTTGCCATGCCGCTTTTTACTTGAGGTTATGCTCATTTTGGAGAGCCCCGATGAGTCATAACCACTCCGCGCTGGTGTGGGGATGATCTTCGATAGTCTTTCGGGCTTTATATGAGTTGCCGTTAAGACCCTGAAGCTAGGAGTTTGGCCTTTGCTTCGTTTGCTGGCATTGGGTCTGCTGTATCGAGACGAATGTTGCGGTGGGAACTAGGGATTTTGCCGTGGCTCCGTTTGTTTGATGACGTTACGTCTGCTGTGTCGAGACGAACGTTGGGGTGACATCTCGTCTGCTGTATCGAGACGGACGTCGAAGTGGTGACCACTCCACACTGGTGCGAGATGATCTCCGATTGTCTTTCCGGTTTTATATGACTTGCCGTTAAGACCCTGAAGCTAGGAATTTAGCCTTCGCTTCGTTTGCTGGCATTGCGTCCTCTGTATCGAGACGAATGTCGTGGTTGTCTCTAGGTTACTGGTGAACCGCCGAGGTTTGGAACTAGGGATTTTGCCGTGGCTCCGTTTGTTTGATGACGTTGCGTCTGCTGTGTCGAGACGAACGTTGGGGTGACATCTCGTCTGCTGTATCGAGACGGACGTCGAAGTGGTGACCACTCCACACTGGTGCGAGATGATCTCCGATTGTCTTTCCGGTTTTATATGACTTGCCGTTAAGACCCTGAAGCTGGGAATTTAGCCTTCGCTTCGTTTGCTGGCATTGCGTCCTCTGTATCGAGACGAATGTCGTGGTGGGAACTAGGGATTTTGCCGTGGCTCCGTTTGTTTGATGACGTTACGTCTGCTGTGTCGAGACGAACGTTGGGGTGACATCTCGTCTGCTGTATCGAGACGGACGTCGAAGTGGTGACCACTCCACACTGGTGCGAGATGATCTCCGATTGTCTTTTCGGTTTTATGTGAGTTACCGTAAAGGCGTTGAAGCTAGGAATGTGGCCTTCGCTTCGCTTGCTTTATCACGTCCGAATCCCTGCTGGAGGAAGAACGCTGGGGTCGACATCTCGTCTGCTGTATCGAGACGGACGTCGAGGTGGTGACCACTCTGTGCTGGTGTGAGATGATCTCCGATTGTCTTTCCGGTTTTATGTGAGTTACCGTAAAGACGTTGAAGCTAGGAATGTGGCCTTCGCTTCGTTTGCTTTATCATGTCTGAATCCTTGTTGGAAGAAGAATGCTAGGGTTGACATTTTGTCTGCTGTATTGAGACGAACGTCGAGGAGGTCTCTAGGCTGTCTATGAACCGTCGAGATTTGGCTTCGCTTTCTGATGGAGCCTGTTGGGAAGGTATTGTTCCCTTTTTATCTGTGCCCCTGGATTGTATACATGGATCGATGTGATTTCACCTGTAGGGTAAAAAATTTCATTCTTTCATTTTTTTTTCGATGCTCTATCATTTCAGCTTTTATATCGCGAAGGTCGCGATTGCCCAATCATTTCGGCTATTTTTCGCGGTGCCCAATCATTTCGGCTATTTACTTTATTTTTACTCGCTGTTTTTTTTTTATTGCGAGTTGCCCAATCATTTCGACTGTTTATTTTATTTTTACTCGCTGTTTTTTTTATTGCGAGTTGCCAAATCATTTCGGCTATTTTGCATGCATACATTTTTACTTGCTGATTTTGTTTGCAAGTTGCCCCATCATTTCGGCTATTTCGTATGCATTTTTTTTTGGCTCGCTGATTTTTTTTCGCGAGTAGGGGATTGGGGATCTGATACCAATCTTGGCATCAGTATCGCTGCGACTGGAATATTGCCAGGAGCGAATCATCATTTGCCTTGAAAGGACTTGGAATTTGATATCAGTCTAGGCATCAGCATCGCTGCAACTGGGATATTGCCAGGAGCGAATCATCATCTGCCATGAAAGGACTTGGAATTTGATACCAATTTAGGCATCAGCATCGCTACAACTGGGATATTGCCAGGAGCGAATCATCATTTGCCTCTGTCGATGTTGAACAAAGGTGGCTTAGTAAACAGGGTTAAGGGTCCTGTCGGCTAAGGCTTTTGACTTCATGAGCCGTAAGGGTCTCACAAAGGTATTTCTCCCTACAAGTCGTGAGGATCTTGTAGGTGTGCTTTCTCCTTGGGAATCGTGAGGATTCCTAAGTGTATGTTCTCTTATAAGTCGTAAGGATCTTACAAGAGTGTTATCTCCTTATGAGTCGAGAGAACTCACAAGGGTTGTTCACCGTGTGGACATATCCCCAGTCACGGATGGGACTTGGTTAGGGAAATGTTTATTCGCGCCCGTGGATTGTATACAAGGGCCAATATCGGACCACTTGTAGGGCAATGTCGAAAGTTGTGGGGGTTGCTTAAGCACAGATTTAGGCCTCTGTAACTTAAGACTTTCAAATCTTGTGAGCCGTAAGGGTCCCACAAGAGAGTTCTCCTTACGAGTCGTGAGGATCTCACAAGTGTATTTTCTCCTTAGGAATCGTGGGGATCCCTAAGTGTGTTGTTCCTTTGTGAGTCGTAAGGATCTCACGCAGGTGGTTTCTCCTTACAGGGTCGAGAGGACCCTATAAGTGTTTCTCAACGAGGTTGCGCCCTTTCGGGTTTTCACAAACACTCGCCGGTAGTCCTGCTGTTTTTACTCACGGAGCCCTTTCGGGTTTTCATCCGTGCCCATTTTGCTTGTGGACATACCGTTTTTTTTTATTCTCTTTTTTTTTTCTTTTTTTTTTCTTTTTCCTTTTTTTTAAACGAGGTCGCGCCCTTTCGGGTTTTCACGAACACTCGCCGGTAGCCCTGCTGTTTTTACTCACGGAGCCCCTTCGGGTTTTCATCCGTGCCCATTTTGCTTGTGGACATACCGTTATTATTATTTTTTATTTTTATTTTTATTTTTTAACGTCAGCCTGAAGATGCTGCGGGTTGGGAGTAGTTTAACGACGTTTCGGTCATTTGCAAGTTTTAGGACATTGCGGTCCGTCATTAGTTTAAGGACATCTCGGTCCGTTGTTAGTTTAAGGACGTTTCGGTCCGTCATCCAGTTTTAGGACGTAGCGGTCCGTTAGGCTTTCTCTATGAATGAGCATGATGCCCCCGGCGTGTCCATATTTTTCGGAGCATGCGGTTGTGGCGGGTTCACCTTCCAAATTTCGGACAACGCGAACCTGCCCTGTTGGTATTGGTCTTCAACCCAGTTCTTGAAGACGTAGCAGTCCTCGATCAGGTGACCTACTGTTTGGTGGTAAGGGCAATAATTAGGATTATTAACGTCGCCTGGATGCAACGGACGTTTTGGATTCGGCAGATTAAAGAGTCTGTTGCGCACTGCCAGCTCGAACAGTCCCCTTGTTTTATCTTGCGGAAACGAGTAAGGACGTTTCAACTTTTCCTGGAGGGATTGCCGCTTGTTGCTTTGGCAAGCAACTGGTCTAGGGTCACCTGATTGTTGGTGAGCGCTGGCGACGAGGGCCTTTTTTCCTTTTCTTTTATCCTTTTTGTTCGCTCCGTTGTTTGCAGGGCCGGGATTCTTTCCGAGTAGCATGCGATTGCATGGCTGAACGTTCTCGCAGCTTCTCAATTCCTTTATTTTTGAAATAGATTCCCCGAGGGAAGAGTTGGGGGTAGCTTCTTCGTCAGAGTCGCTTCCAAAGGTGATAATTTGTGATCCCTTGAAGTCGGCTATATGACAGTCGGCGGTGGCTCTTTTGCGCTCATCTATCGCATTTTTCCGATGTCCACAAGCTTCACACTTTGTCCTGTCGAAGTGTCGCTTTTGAGCGACATACCCTTGCCACCAACAGTTAAAGGATTCGCAGTCTTCGGTAGGATGTATGATCTTCTGATGATATAAACAGAAGTTAGGGTGCATCTCTACCTCAGAGAAAGAATTTTCTTCAAAGGACGGTAGCTTCATTCCTACTGATAGAGCTTTGGCGAACCGTTTCCTCGTCTTGAATTTGTTTTTACCCGCAGTGTATGGCTTTTGATTTGATGGGAATACCTTGGTTCTTTCCAGTATGGCCATTTCATGCTCTTGATTGGCTTTTGTTTTCAGACGAATTTCATTTAGGAAGGCATCGATCAACTTGTCCGACGGCCGCGGAATTTCTGTTTCAGGGTCCGCCGTTGATTTCTCAGCGCAAAGATCCTCCTCATCATCCGTCAGTGAATGAGAAATCACATGACAAGTCGCTACGTAGTCTTCGGATTCATCCGATAAGTTTTCTCCATCGTTTTCATCCTCGACGAAAGAACAAGTTGCCCCCGGCGTGTCCGTCTTCTTTGGAGAGTGCGGCTGTGGGGGGTTTACCTTCCAGCTTTCAGACAGCGTGAATCTGCCTTGCAGGTATTGATCCTCGATCCATCCTTTAAAGACGAAACAATCCTCAATCGGGTGACTTACCGTTTGGTGGTAAGGGCAATAATTGGGATTATTAAGGTCGCCTGGCTGCAACGGACGTTTTGGATTCGGCAGATTAATGAGTCTGTTGCACACTGCCAGCTCGAACAGTCTTCTCGTTTTATTCTGAGGAAACGAGTAATGACGTCCTAGCCTCTCTTCGAGGGATGGGCGTGGACGCACGTTGTTTTGGCGAGCGACCGGCTTTGAGTTGCTCGACTGTTGCTGAGCGTTGGCGACGATGATCGCTTTTCCTTTCTCATTTCGGGGATCGGGTCTTGGAGGAGACGGTCTATGGCCCATCTGGTCCATTTGGGCTAATTTGTTGATCAAGGCCTGGAAGGTGGTCGGCCTGAAGAACATCATGAATTGCGAGATGGTCGCTTGCGGATCGAGAGTGCCCACAAACATGCCTACCGCAGGTGCCTCTTCTATGCGTTGTTCGCATTTCGACCATAGGTTCCGCCATCGTGTTGCGTATTGGACCCACGTTTCGCTTGGCCTTATCCTGGCATTTATCAGTGCTGTTATCGGAGTGCGTTCGCTAGCACTCGCGAATCTTTGTGTAAACAGCAGCTCCATCTCTGCAAATGTTTTGACAGAGTCGTTAGGTAGCTCCGAATACCATTCAAAGGCTGTTTCTGCTAAGCTGCCGACGAATTGACGTAGCAACAACTTGTCATCGCCTCCAGTATTGCCGCATAAGGCCCTGAATTGAGCGACATGCTGATGCGGATTCCCTGTCCCTTTATACACGTGGAATTTAGGGATCGTATATCCTGGCGGGTAATTGATTTGGTCATACCAGCTCGGATACGGTCGTCCGGTTCTAACAATTTGCCCAGCCGCTTCATTCGCCTGATGAACCCGGATCTGCTGAGCTATATATTCGTCTAGGTCGACTTTGGAGATTGCCTCCTCCTTGGCTGTTGATAGAGCCGGCGGAGGATTTGACGTTTCTTCCCTGTCGTTTTCAAGGACGATCGGAGGATCTTCAGCAGGAGGGTCCGGCTGTAACATCATCCCTACCATATCTTTGAAGAGGAGCGCCATCTGTTTTATGTTAGCCGCCTGCTCTGCAGCTTCTTTGTCCCTCTTTTCGAGGACTCTGCGTAAAAAGTCAGCGTCGGTTTCTTGTTCTTGACGCTCATCCGAAGACGTTTCAGAGCTTTCTTTTGGCTCAGTGAGTGCAGCCATTGTAGTCATCATCTCCTGAAGCTTCTGTTGCTGCTCCTGGGCTTTCGTCACGGATCGGGTGAGCGGTCGGTGGCCCGTAGAAGTGTGGCTTTCCTACTTTCCAGAAGCCATATAAACAGTGTGCACCACCATGCCCCCAGACTTGGGGCGTTTGTGTTCGGTGTCTTTGCGATTTGCCGAAGACACAGGGGCTTCTTGCGGCCTCCTTTTTTGAGTGATTGGAGTTAAGGGAGCCGTTGTAGTGGGCACCCAAGTAGCTTTTGCTTTTTGTGGTTTGACAGAGTAATCCTTCCCCTGCCTAACCTTCATCTTTTTCTGTCGTCGGAGGCAGTCTTGATCGATCACCGACTCTTGGACCTGTCGCCAGACTTTGTAAATTTTAGAGGACAGCCGTTGAGGGGGCTGCTCTAACTTCTTCACTGGAGTATTCTCCACAGGTGAAGGAGTTCGTTTCAACATCGCAGTAGGAGAGTTTCTGCGCACCTTGTTGAGCAGTTCAAAGCTGTTCTTGGTTGGAACAGCAGCATCGATCCTCACCATCGGAGCTGACGGAGTTATCCCAGAGGGGGAGTTGCCCCCAGCCTTCCTTACTCGACGCCAGTGGCGACGTCGAGCGTGTCGTGCTGATGGAATTGTTTCAGCTATAGGGGTAACCTCCTCATGCCCCCTGTGTTGGTCAGAATATGCTGGTACCAGCCTTTTAAAGATCGGCATCCGTTGAACGGGGATGGCCAACTTGTTAGAAGCGGACTTCTGAACATGGGAAGCAGCCTGGGTGATTTTACCAGGAACGGGAGTTGGAAAGGCTATCCGTTTCGGGATAACGCCTTCTGGTATGGCAGGCTTCTTCATGAGCCTGTTAGAGCTCTGGCCTAGTCCGTTAAAAACTGAAGCAGTGGAGTTGGACGACCCGTTGAGAGGGGTTGCGGCAGTGGTAAGCCGATCAGAGACTGACTTCTTTAGGGCTTCTTGCAATGTCATTGGGGCGTTGAAGCTCATTGGTGGGAGCATGGTCCCGAAGAATAATCCAGTGGTGGCCTGAGCTACCTGCTCCACCGGCATTTTGAAAGGGGAGGCCGCTTGGGGCCCATAAGTCACTCCTCCAGCAATGACGGAGCGAGAGTTATTGCTGCGGGCGGTGCAGTTCGAAGCCATTGATCTTCTGTTTTCTGCACGGAGCAAGACACCAAATCTTAGTACCTTGAATCCACAGGCAATCACAGCAAACCGCGATTTGTTCGCGAACACGACACACGAAGTGTGGAGTGGAAAGAAGAAGAGGTCCCACCGGGCGTGCCAGAATCTGTTCCCCTCCGAACGGCGGCCTAGACTTCGCCTCTGTGCCTGAGGTTCGGGGCAGATGCTATTTGGTTTTATCCGTCTACCTCTCCGAAGATGCCAAGTTGATTTATGACACCGTGTGTCGGAGGTTTAGACGGACGCGGCCGATGTAGCAGACTTCGTCAGATTCCCCCTCAGGGTGAGGGGTTTTTTGATTGTGGGGACGCTCTTCCCTGCAGGCGCAAGCCCCTGCAGTTAATTACGCTACCGCATCGCGGTAACAACTTTCTCCTTCTCCAGAATTTCACTTCGTGTCGTGTGTGTTTGTTTTGTTTGTGGTTGCCCGTGGATTGTATACGGAGACTGAGTAATGCCGTTGCCCGTAGGACGTGGATTAGTCCAAATCCGTATTTACTTAGATTTGGGTTTGGTATTTTAGTTTAAGGATACATTAGTCGCGTTGCGGCTAAGATCAACTTAAACGTTCGTCAAGGATACGTTAGTCCTGTTTTGGACTAAGATCGACTCAACGTAGTGATTAATTTAATGCATGGCCATCGGGACTCGTCACCTCTCTGACGTCGTTGAAGGATTACAACGATATGTATCATAGGAGCTCGAAGATGTACCCTCGAACCAGAGTTGATTGGGAGTTTTATAATCCATGTGGATGTTTAAGGATACGTTAGCCGTGTTTGGGGCTAAGATCGACTTAAACGGGACCGTTTAGATCCGGCAAAAGAGCATTCGGGCTCTATTGTGCCAGTTTAGGGACGTGGTGGTCTATCGCCAGTTTAAAGACGTGGTGGTCCATTGCCAGTTTAGGGACGTAGTGGTCCATATTCCAGTTTTGAGGACGTGGTGGTCCATCGCCAGTTTAGGAACGTGGTGGTCTTCCGGTCCAATATTAGTTTAGGGACGTTTCGGTCCAATATTAGTTTAAGGACGTCTCGGTCCGATATTAGTTTAAGGACGTTCCGGTCCATTATTAGTTTAGGGACGTCTCGGTCCACTATTAGTTTAGGGACGTCTCGGTCCGATATTAGTTTAGGGACGTTTCGGTCCGATATTAGTTTAGTGACGTTTCGGTCCGATATTAGTTTAGGGACGTTTCGGTCCACGAGTTTAAGGACCCCGCAGTCCATATCGATGTATGGTCGTTAGGACTCGTCACCTCTTTGACGTCGTTGAGGAATTACAACGACGGATGTCAAAGGAGTTCGGAGATGTACCCTCGAACCGGATGTAAATTGATTTAGAAGAGCAATTTTGCTCAGTCAATTTAATTTAAGGACTTATGGCCAAAATTGGGCTAAGTCCAGTTGAAATGTTCAACATTTTATTTGCTTTTGCATTGCATTTCCTTTTTTTATTTTTATTTGGGCCTTGCCCAGAAAGGATGCAGAGCATCAATTTGTTTTGGGCTCTGCCCTTTTAGGAATGATGCAAGGTATCAATTTTATTTGGGCTCTGCCCTTATATAAAGGATGGAAAGTATCAATTTATTTGGGCTCTGCCCATTTATTGCCTTGCAATTTATTTTGGCCTGTCAGGTCATTTTGATTTGGGCCTGGCCCTTCAAATAGCGCAAAGCACCAAGAATCTTTTGGATTCAAGAAAATGAGTGCAGAGCACTTTTTAATGATCTAAATTTAGATCAAAGAAGAGAAAAGAAAATCTTTTCTTTCTTTCTGTCTCAGAGAACCAGAGGTTCATAGCAAGTGCAAGGCACTATTTTTATTTATTTATTTATCTGAGAACCAGAGGTTCATAGCAAGTACAAAGCACAATTTTTATTTATTTATTTATCTGAGAACCAGAGGTTCATAGGAAGTGCAAGGCACTATTTTTATTTATTTATTTATCTGAGAACCAGAGGTTCATAGCAAGTGCAATGCACTATCTGTTGTGCGCACGTGCGTTGCACGTGGTGCCGCATGGCGGGCATACGTGCGTTGCACGTGGCGCACATGCGCATTATGAGGAGAAGCAAAGCTTCTATATATGGAGAACAAGCTCCTTTTAATATTATTAAATATTCTCATGTGGTGCGCACGTGCGTTGCACGTAGTGCCGCATGGCAGGCACACGTGCGTTGCACGTAGCGCACATGGCGCTTGCGCATATGCGCATTATGGAGGAGCATGCTCCTATCTTGGAGAACTAAGCTCCTTTGAGTATTGAATCCTTTGAGGATTTTTACTCTGCCTTTCCAAGAGGTATGCCCTCTTATTTATATGGGAGTGGTAGAGAAGCCATCTCTCATTTTCCCGATGTGGGACTAAAAAATGCATTCCCCATGTAGTAGAGCATTACTTTAGATTACACGTGTATAACACATTTTCTCATAACTTTTGATCTCGGATGAATTATGAGGCCCATAATATATCAAATCGAAGGTCTTTTCGAGATACTTTCAATATCATCAGAATTTAGCTGTTTTTCGTTCCGGAGTTTGTCAAAATACAGCTCGGAAAATACTGGTTCGCATCTTCTTCCTTAAATCACATGTGCATAGACATTTGCTCATAACTTTTGATCCCGGATGAATTATGAGGCCCATAATATATCAAATCGAAGGTCTTTTCGAGACGCTTTCAATACAATCAGAATTTATCCGTTTCTCCTTCGGGAGTTTGTCAAAAAACAGCCCGGAAGATACTGGTTCGTATTTCCTTAAGCGTATCGCTGCCATTTGATACCTTGGACTCTTTTGCGCAGAAATTTTTGGCGGAAACAGGGAGTTGCCCCCAGCCTTCCTTACTCGGTGCCAATGGCGACGTCGAGCGTGTCGAGCCGTTGGGATTGTCTCAGTTGTAGGGGTGACTTCCTCATGCCCCCTGTGTTGGTCAGAAGTTGTCGTTGTCAGCCTATTGAAGATAGACGTCCGTTAAGAGGGAATAGCCAGTCTGTCGAAAGCAGACTTCCGAGCAGGTGAAGCGGCCTTGACGATTTCGCCTGAAACGGGAGCCGGAACGGCCAGCCTTGTGAAGACTGACTTCTTAGCAGAAGTAGACTCTCTGATAATTTCGTCCGCTTGAGCCAGGATGTCTATCCGCTTAGGGATGGCTGCTTCAGGTATCGCGGGCTTATTGGCGTTCTGGCCCAGTCTGTTGAAAACTGAGGCAGTGGAGTTGGGTGACCCGCAACAGTGGTAAGTCGATCAAAGACCGACTTCTTTGGGGCTTCTTGCAACAGCAGCGGGGCATTGAAGCTCATCGGTGGGATCATGGTCCCAAAGAACAGCCCAGTGGTGGTCTGAGTTACTTGCTCCCCTGGCATCTTGAACAGAGAGGCCGCTTGGGGCCCATAGGTTACACCTCCAGATGAGGTGGAACGGGAGTTGCAGTTGCAGCTGGCGCAGTTAGAGGCCATTTCTTTTTTCTGTTTTTTCTGCACAGGGCAAGACACTAAATCATAGTACCTTGAATCTAGGGGCAACCATAGCAAACCGCGATTCATTCGCGAAACACGACACACGAAGTGTGGAGTGGAAAGAGGAAAAGGTCCCACCGGTCGTGCCAGAATCAGTTCACCGCCGAAAGACGCGACCGAGACGTTGGAACGTCTGGCCTGAATTTTGGGGGCAGATGCTATTTGGTGCTATCCGTCCATCTCTCCGAAGATACCAAGTTGATTTATGGCACCATGTATCGAAGGTTTAAACGGATGCGGCCGATGTAACAGACTTCCTCAGATTCCCCCTTGTTGAGGGGTTTTTGATTATGGGGACGCTCTTCCCTGCAGGCGCAAGCCCCTGCAGTTAATTACGCTACCGCATCGCGGTAACCACTTTCTCCTTCTCCAGATGGTCACTTTGTGTCGTGTGTGTTTGTTTTGTTTTTGGTTGCCCGTGGATTGTATACGGAGACTAATTTATGTTGTCGCCCGTAGGGCGTGGATTAGTCCAAATCCGTATTTTCTTAGATTTGGGTTTAGGGTTGGGTTTAAGGATACGTTAGTCTCATTTGAGACTAAGATCAACTTAAATGTTTGTTAAAGATATATTAGTCCAATTTTAGACTAAGATCAACCTAACGGGATCGTTTAGATCCAACAAAGAGCATTTGGGCTCTATTGTTTAGTTTAGGGGCATTGCGGTCCATTACCAGTTTAAGGACATGGTGGTCCATTGTTAAGGACATCATAGTGCATGGGCTTAAGGACCCCACAGTCCGAGGTTAAGGACAACATAGTCCATGGGTTTAAAGGGACCCCACAGTACGAGATTAAGGACATCATAGTCCATGGGTTTAAATGTACCCCACAGTCCGAGGTTAAGGAAATCATAGTCCATGAAGTTTAAGGACATCATAGTCCATGAGTTTAAGAACCTCACAGTCCATGGAATGATTGGTTATCAGGACCCGTCACCTCTCTGAAGACGTTGAAGGATTACAACGACAAATATCAAAGGAGTAAAGAGATGTACCCTTGAACAAAAGTTGATTGGGAAATCTGTAGTCCAATTTGGGACTGAGATCAATTAATTAGATTATGAGCACATAGGCTCAGTTGAATCTGAATTGAGGACTTATGGCCAACTTGGTCTAAGTCCAATTAAGTTTGAACTATTGGACTTTTGTTGGGACTGTTGAACATTTGTCTGGGCTCAGCCCCCCCATTATTTAGCAATGCTAAAATGGGGTTTAGGGGTTCTGACAACATTTTGTTTTTGGCTGAACACTAACCATTCATTATAGTCTGGATTTTAAGGTTCAGTTGAAGGGGAGATTTGCCTCTGGAAAACTTAGCCAATTTGGGCTAAGCTTGGTTTTTAAAATAGTGTTAAACGCTGGCGCATATCGGGCGGTCACGTGTTCCCACGTGATGCATTTTAAAAATAGTGTTAAACACTAAAAGAATGAAGTGCTTAAAATAATGTTAAACACTAGAGGATATTTGGCGATCACGTGTTCCTACGTGATGCGCTTAAAACAGTGTTAAACGCTGAGGACAAAATGCCCAAAATAGCGTTAAACACTAAAAATGAGATGGTCATGTGGGGTCACGTGAGGCTCCTGAGAATAGGCCAAACCTCCTTTATTTTATCTGCAAATAAGTGTTAAACACTTAGCCTCTGTGCCCATGTATTGGGTATTAATTCCTCTGTTTTCCCTCTTTTGCCCCTTTTAAAAGGAGTTAGTCAGGGATCACGTGGGGACACGTGAGGCGCCCTGAATCAATATGGCCTTTGGCTTTATTCCCTTCATTTTTGAGGGTCACGTATGAGCACGTGAGGTATTGCCTCCAAGCTTTTTCTTCTTCATCTTAAGGAGTCTATTTAAGGGTCACGTGGGGGCACATGACCATGTTTACGTTCATGGATAATTTAAGTCCTTTGTTTGAGAATTAAATTCTTCGGTAGGGTTAAACCCTAATTTTGTTTTGAGGAATTAAATACATATGTATATGAAAGAATTAAATTCTTTAAACTCGATTCTCCCTCTAAGTTTTGGATCTGCATGGCAGAATCTCCCCGATGAGAATTAAATTCTCAACTTGTGGGGAGATCTGTTTCTACAGATCTTCAATCATGAGGAAGAACTAAGTTCTTGTTTTAAGGGTTAAACCCTGTTTCTGTTGGAGGAATTAAATTCCTAAATATTTGGGGAATTAAATTCCCTAAACTCAATTCTCCCTCTAAGATTTGGATCTGCATGGCAGAATCTCCCCGATGAGAATTAAATTCTCAACTTGTGGGGAGATCTGCCTCTGTAGATTTTCAACCAAAGGAAGAACTAAGTTCTTACTCAGAAGAGTTAAACTCTTAATTTGATAATTAAATTCTCTTTTTGTTTTATGGAGCTTAGATCTCTTTCCCTTTCTCATCTATTCCTTTCTCTTCTGAGAAAATCTTTTTTTCTCTCTGGAGAATTAAATTCTCTTCTTTTTTTTCTCTGTTGTTGTCTCTCTCCCAAAAAAAATCGATCCCCTCTCTTTTCTTCTTGGCTCCTATTTATAGGAGAGAGAAAAGAATCAGTTTGTTTAGTCAATCTTTCATTGAAAGATTTTAATTGATTTTGTAACCAACATGATGTTTTAGATTACTCAGTGAATTTTATTCCCCATTGGATTTTTAATCCAAAAGATATTCTGTTTGTTATTCTTGGTGAATTTCTGGGAAATCTTTCCTTATATAGAATCTTTCTATAAATTGGTGATTTTTAATCACCATTGGATTTTTAATCCAACGGTGCTCCACTTTACAGAGCACGATCTCTTTTGTTTGGAAAGATTTAGAGAAATATTTTTCCAGTTAGGGTTCTCGATTCCCTCTTAATTAGAATTTAATTCTATTAGTTCAGAAGGCTTAAGAGTCTATCACGTGTTGGCACGTGATTCCACTGTTTGATCATTTTAAATAGAATTTAATTATATTAATTAAAAAGCTTAGGAACCCATCACGTGTTGACACGTGACCCCCCTGATTAAACATTTTAACCAAAATTTAATTCTGTTGTTTTAAGGAACTAAGGAATCATCACGTATCAGCACGTGACCTTTGGTCACGTGACCTTTGGTCACGTGTAGACACATGATGACCTATTGGGATCTTTCCTTGTTGTTTTATTATGCCTTTTAATTCCTTCAGTGGTTTTTTTAAAGGCCCATCACGTGTGAGCACGTGACTCCACTAATTACTTGCTTGATTAGAATTTAATTCTATTTCAGCAGAATCCCCAGTAAACCATCATGTGTTAGCACGTGACTCCTGGTCACGTGTGGGCACGTGATGCCTCATTGGGGTTTTTCCTGATATTTTATCAGGGAACAGGTACGTGACAGAAAAATCATCCGGGTGCACGATAGGATTTGACCCATAAAACAGGATGCCCTTCTATCCACTCTTTCATCCGGGAACGTAGAATATTTTCAGCTGGTCCACGATGGAGACTGACAATGCATCGTGCTCTTTGCACATCTGCTATGACATACTTGTGACGGTTAGGGACCCTTCTATAATTTTGAAGGTCACTCTTAGCTTTGTTTTTTGCATAGGAGTCCAATCTATACAGCTATTGCAAGACGGGTCCTCTTCCTTTAATTCCTCAGTGTCGCTGCCTAAACAAGGGCGAATTTTGCTTCCGAATGAGCCTTAAATATCAGACCCATCCGCATCACTGCCGAAATGAGGGTGAGTTTTACGGAAGGACGGACTTCCAGCGTCGGACACATCAGTGTCACTGCCGAAACGCAGACGCACTTGAGGGTTTTTGCTTTCAAAAGTGACAGCCAGCTCAGATTTGCTTTTAAGTTCCGGGGCCGTTATGTCTTTGGTCAGTTGTGGCTCAGCATTTTGGAGGTTCACAAAGTACCGAGAATCTTCATATCGGACTTCATGCACATCAAACGGCTGGTTGTCTCCGTCAATGCGTCTTTCTTTTCCATTTTTGGTATAGTTCATGCACTGATGGAGAGTTGACGGAACGATGCCGTAATGTTGGAGCCACGGCCTTCCCAAAAGAATCTTATAGGACGTGTCGACGTCGATCACGTATATTTTATCTTTGGTTTGCAAATCCCCAAACTTAATTGGCAAGGCTATGGACCCCAGAATTTACTGGAAATTTTGATTGATGCCTTGAATGACAATTCTTTCCCTTGACAGGTGTTGGACGTCCATTGAATAACTCTGTAGAGTCCGCAAGTTCATGATGTTCACTGAGGACCCCGGATCAATCAATATGCAATTAATTCAGTCACCATCGTGTACCCTGTCACGTAAAGCTATTCACCACCGAAAACGGGAGACGGACGCGTAGGTCGTCTTGCCAGAATTTGGGGGCAGATGCTATTTGGATTTATCCGTCCACCTCTCCGAAGAAGCCAAGTTGATTTATGGCAACGTGTATCAGAGGTTTGGACAGATGCGGCCATTGTAGCAGACTTCATCAGATTCCCCCTTATTTCTGAGGAGTTTTTGATTGTGTGGATGCTCTTCCCTGCAGGCACAAGCCCCTGCAGTTAATTACGTTACCGTATCGTGGTAACCATTTTCTCCTGTTCCAGAAGATCATTTCGTGTCGTGTGTGTTTGTTTTATTTTTGGTGGCCCGTGAATTGTATACGGAGACTAATTTATGTTGTCGCCCGTAGGGCGTGGATTAGTCCAAATCCGTATATTCTTAGATTTGGGTTTTGTTTCATTTAAGGATCGTTAATCTCGTTTGAGATTAAGATCAACTTAAATGTTTTTTGAGGACACGTTAGTCTAATTTTAGACTAAGATCTACTCAACAGGATTTTGGGATCATTCAGACCCAACAAAAGAGCATTTGGGCTCTACTTCTTTAGTTTAAGAACGTTACGGTTCATCGTTAGTTTAAGGACGTTACGGTCCATAGCTAGTTTAAGGACGTTGCGGTCCATATTAGGATGTGTTCATCGGTTTGGGAGTGCACCAAAGAGTTGTCGGTTGTCGGGATCCTCCACTTCTCTGAAGACGTTGATGAATTACAACGACATGTATCAGAGGTGTGGAAAGATGTACCCTTGAACCAAATTCCAGATTGAGAGGTAAGATCATGGCGGACTATCTAAGAATCATTAGTCATTTTTAGGAGACTAAGATTAACTTAGAAGATGTGTGATGGACAACATTCTGGTCAATAAGTTTGGGAGGTCATGAGCATAGAAGCTCAGTCTATTTGGAGATCCAAGACGTTTTAATCTCAAGAAGACTTAGCCAATTTGGGGCTGAAGTTGGCTTCTTATAGTGTTAAACACTAATATATGCTCGGTGCTCACGTGCTCTTACGTGAGTCTCTAAAGCAGTGTTAAACACTGAAATTTTGGGTGCTCGCGTGTGGCACGTGAGGCGCCTGAGAGTTGGCATTGTATACTTGGGTCCAAATCCCCGTCTGTATATAAGTATTAAACACTTAATTCTTGTGACCATCACGTGTGGGCACGTGAGGCGCCCCAAAGTGCTAGTTATATGTATGCCCTAAAGGCCATTATTGTACATGTGATGCATATTATAGTGGATGCTTGGATATATATAGAGAGGACTTTCTTGCTCGACATAATAGTATGCTATCTGGTTGCTCTTTATCTTAACATGTTGACTTGTATATGTGATGTTGTCTTGCTCTCACATGTTGATAAAGCCCTTAGATTGTGTACATGACTATCAGGACTATGATGGAGATCATACTAGTGGGGCCAAGGGTAGTCCACAAGTACACCCTAAAATTGTTCCTAGTCAAAGGTGTATCGAGACAGGGCATCGATATTCCGGAGTAGACTAGCGTATACGCATCTTGACCCATATGATGGACGATGGATGATCCCACATCCATTGGTGTTTGACATCAAAGATAGTATACGGGTGCTCAGTGGAGACTGGGTACACTGAACAGACTCGCCGAGAACTCCTACTTGGTATTATACCTATCGTCAGATAGCAGCTCTCCGGTGACACTGGTACAGGTTAGTCTGTAGACCCGAGATCGTCATAGAGTTTTGTGTGATTCCCACTGTGCTTTGATTTCCAACTTACCACGTTCAAAAGAACGTGCAAAACGGTGGCTTTTGGGTACAGTCCTGAATCACATGGAGGCAATGAGCGATAGGAGGGGATTCGTCTCTCCCGGTATTGAGAGTTGATGTTGCGTTGTGCTCGATTAGCCATAACAGGAAAGTCCCTGGACAGGGCTGATACAGAGATTTACTGATAAGTGTTATCAGTAGTTTCTCGACCAGTTATGAGCCTCACGTCGGCACGACCTATCGGTTATTGGGGTCTGACGTTTACCACTCCTAGACTAGATATGCGACATATCAGACGAAGAGACCGGCCTGTACGGTAGTGTTACTGACAGGCTTTTGCAGGAGTTAGGGCGGGCTAGCTTGCTGATCTTCTGATCGTTTAATACACGGGTAGCTGTTACGTCCAGCTAGTACCGCTGACGGCTTGTGGGTACTTGATATGATCATCACCAACTGTCGGCGTATTGATGAGTCTTTAGAGTCCTACACAAAGGTTTCACTGGCTCAGACAAAACGAAGTAGGAGCACATATACGATATGTGCGGGACCGAGATTATTACGAGTATATGATACCGTATTCTATTCTCGCGAGATAAGGTATCGATCGGTTATATGAGATATAGCCGGGTTATCGAATCAAATGTTGATTCGATAAGTCGATACTGTATCGGTCGGTTATATGAGATATAGCCGGGTTATCGAATCAAGTGTTGATTTGATAAATTGATACAAATAATATTAGTCGGTCGTATGAGATATAAACGGATTATTAAATCAAGTGTTGATTTAATGATTTAATGTATAATTATATATTTGATATATTAATTTATATTAACTAATATTAGCTCACTTAACATTTCTTTTTCTCACATGTGCACACTTAATATATATGTGATATATATTAATTGTGTTTTATTTATGTGTCATGGTTGATGATACATGCAACATGGGTGTATGAGACTTACACCATGATATAGATAATTTAGGGTTTATTTATTTATTGTAATTCAATTATTAGTTGGAAATTTTTCATATGGAATGAAGCTTCATGAAGCTTTGAGACCCATTGACTTAGTCCACTAGTTTTGTCTTATACTAGATATTTGTTAACCCAACCATTATCTAAACTCATGATTAAGTCTCTACATGAGTAATATTAGATATTTTCTCACCCATGGTTGGCATTCACTCTCACAACATTATTTCTCTTCACTTCTTCAAACTCAAGAGCTCTCTAAATTTTGAGCAAGTGAGAACTATTAGTGAGAAAACCAATTCTAAAGTGAGCAAAAATCCTACTTCATCATCCTCTACTAGATTAGCACTTTAGTATAGGGTGTTAGCTTCACTGATCTCTCATTAGTGAAGTAGTAGCTTGGGTCAGTGTCCTCTCGACGTAGATCAGCTTCGGCCTCGAAGGCTTTAAGAAAGTTCGTTCTTTTCATCTTGTGAAGCCATGCTAGAGTCCGGAAAATCACTACTTGGAGCAAAGGGACTACTACACGGAGCTATTGAAGTGAAGGACCAGTGTACAAAGGTTGTATTTCTAGTTCACTTAGTTATAAAGTAGTTTACAATATGTTTCGTATGATTCTCTAGTTAAACATCCTAGTTTAGGGTTCTTTAAAACGACAAAAATTTGAAAATGGCATGGACGATGCCTCCCAAAACCTTGCTGTCGTTCATAGGAACCCTACACAAAGTTGGACACTGCTTCTTTGGGTTTATTCCCTCTTTCTTTTATAAGTCCTAAGTACTTAGCTCATATAATACTCACGTGCGAACACGTGAGGTGCTCAAAAGTGAGTGTTGTCTTTGGATTTTCCCCTTTTCTATTTAAGCAACTGTTTGGGGTCACGTGAGAACACGTGATTCGATCACAGTCCTTCCTTTTTGTTCTTCAGAGGTGCTCATGTGGGAACACGTGAGCCTTTGTTATATAGCGTTGAACGCTAATGAATCACCAGTCTGTTCTTTTATATGTATGGAGATTTTGATATGAGCTTTGAGAATTTCAGGCCATTTTCTTTATAAGAATTAAATTCTTTTGCAGGGTTAAACCCTAGTTTTATCAAAGAAATTAAATTCCTTTATACTTTTAGAAGAATTAAATTTTTTGAATTTAGTTCTTTCCTCTAAGTTTTGAATCTGCATAACAGAATCTTCCCGATAAGAATTAAATTCTCAACTTGTGGGGAGATCTGCTTCTGCAGATCTCAACCAGAGGAAGAACTAAGTTCTTCGAGATGAGTTAAACTCTTGGTTTAAGAATTAAATTCTCTTTTATTTTGTGGGAGCTTTTGGGAGGTTTCTGTATATTTTTTTAAAATCTTATGGGGTGGTCTCCTCCTTTTTGGATTTAATCCCCTTTTTCCTATTTATAAGAGAAGAGAAAAAAATCAATTTGTTGAGAAAATCTCTCATTGAGAGATTTTGATTGATTCATGATCTTTTAAATCAATCAGTGCATTTTATTCACTGTTGGATTTTTAATCCAAAGGCTCTCTGTTTAACATAATAGATTTCTTATTTTTTTAACAAGATTATGAATATTCTGTTAGTTTTAACAGGATTAGAATTTTATTCTATCATATCTTTTTAGTTTAACAAGATCAAAAATATATTTTCTTAATATGGATATCTTGTTAATATAGAATTTTATTCTTGTTGTGTGAATATCTTATTAGTTTAACAAGATTATGAATGTTGAATTTAATTCTGTTAAATGAATATCTTGTTAGTTTAACAAGACTAGGAAAATATTTTCTTATGATAGAATTTTATTCTATCATATGATCACCGCTGGATCTTTGATCTAAGAAGATCTTTCTAATTTGAGGAAGATCAGAAAAATATTTCCCAAAATTCTAGAATTTGATAGGAGCATTTTAAATTGGGGCGCTCACATGCTTTACATGTGAGCGGCAAGAGAACTCACGTATTTAACACGTGATCCCTAATGTGGGTTTTAGCCTGTTTATTTTCAGCGCTCATATGAGCATATCAGCGCTCATGTGTTTAACACATGAGGCCTTTTTGGTAATTGGTGATTTATGTTCAGCGCTCATATGCTTTGCATAAGAGCTCTCACGTCTTTTACACGTGAGGCCTGTTTGACCCTTAGTTATGTTTTCAACGCCTATATACTTTGCATATGAGCGCTCACGTGTTTAACACGTGAGGCCTGTTTGGCCTTTTGTTATTTTCTTTCAGCGCTTATATGCTTTGCATATAAGTGCTCACGTGTTTAACACGTGATGTCCAGCCGTGAATTCTTTTCCTCTTTCTTCTCTCCCTTTTTTATAAGGGTTATTAAGGAACAAATAGCTTTTGGCCGAAAATTTTGGCGGGAACAGCGGTCAATTGTACTCAGTTGTTTCCAGTAACAGATCTTCATCTTTAAATGTGACCGCGACTGTATGCAGAGTGTACTGGGCCTCTTTCATATTAATTTCTGCGAAACGAGCCTGATACCACTCGGGGTTTTGCACGGCATGAATGAGAACATCTCTGAACTCCTTGGATAGAACTAGAGCATCATAGATGCTTAAGAGAGACGGAAGCTTCCGGATATGAGCCAAGACATTATAGTCCTTTGGAGAAGGACTCGAGTCTTCACGAGCAAGCTCTCCACCATCTTCTTCATTAACGACTTGTTTTTCCTTTCCTTTTGGGGCGTTGTCTTGATTTGGCGGTAGAGCCTTACCGCTTCTGAGTTTGATTTGGTTGGCCTTCGTGGCGAGCTCCCCGTCCTCCTCGGTAAACCAGATTTCTTCCTCAGAGTCACTACCAAGGTGGACGACGTAGCAGGTCACTATAAGGATCTTGTCATCGAAGTTTTCTTTTAACTCCTTCAGAATCTCAGCCGCTTCTACGGGGAAGAACTCCTTCAATTGCGTTAGAGTTCTTTCCTTTTGTTCATGGTCTTCGAAAGAATCGATATATTTTTGAATGGTCGATCTTCTTGTAGGCTCTTTTTCGCGTCGAGCTGCACTTTTCTTCTTCTTGAGCCTTTTGGAATTTGAGCCCGATCTAGCCGAATTGGCAGTTGGAATGGTGGGATTCTTCTGCCCTTCCCATTCAGTTCTGGGCTCTTTCTGAAACAATTTTAACATCTTCTTAGTCTTTTTGGACATGTGCATGCTCCATGGAGGCTGCGGCGAGTCAGTTTCATTTCTCAGGGTAGCGGGTTCAGCTGTTTACTCAAAGAAGGCTTTAGCTTGTGTCTGTATAAAATTGGTGGTTGCAGCTTGATTGTCCACCAACATACTCTTTGACAGCTCAATCTCTTCGGTCATGTATTGCTTTTTAGCCCAGTCTTTGATAATGTAGCAATTCTCGATCGCATGGTTCACTACTCTGTAATACGGGCAATACAGGGGATTGTCGGTCATTTTTGCTTCGTGAGGTCTCTTCGACTCCGGCAATTGTAGACCGTTGTTCAAGACATTTTTGAATATCTTGCGGACCTTATCCCTTCTGAAAGAGTAGATTTTGTTCTTTTTCTCCTCTAGTGAAATCCTTCTCCTTCTAGCACTGGTTTTCAAGACCGGTCTGTTTTTGATCCGCTCGTTTTTCGCTTATCTTCATTTTTAGACGCATTGAAAGCATTGGTATTGTTGGAGCTCCCGTCTTTACGGTTGTCATCCTTTCGGCTTTTCTAAGGCTTGTCACCCTGAGAGTTCGGGTTAGACTCTTGCTTCGAGCGTTCTAACAATTGTACTCTCTTGGTCAACTCTTGAAACGTCTTGAGGCCTGCTGTACAAAATAATGGGACCATCCAATTGTTGAGCTTCCCAATGAGAAGGTAGATGGATTAGTCCTGCTCCAGCGGCGGTTCGCACTTGACCAGATTGCGCCATCGGGCGATAAAGTCTTTGTTTCTTTCGTTCTTTCCCTGCTTGGTCCTCACAAGGTCAACAATGGAGATCTTATCACTGACACTCATGAACCTTTACCGAAACAGAGACTCCATTTGGGCAAAAGTAGTGACGGACCCGTCTGGTATGCTTGCGTACCGGTCGGAAGCGACACCGGTCAGGATGTTGACAAATTAACGAAGAAAGAGTGCATCATTGCCCCTTGTATTTCCGCATGACGCTTTAAAGTGGGCGACGTGCTGATTTGCATTTCCCGTCCCGTCAGATCTTCCAAACTTAGGAATGACGTAGCCGCTGGGGAACTCGATCAGATCGTACTGTGCGGGATATGGTTGTACACTACTGCCAATTTTTTTTTGAGTTTCGGCTTCGGCCACCAATATTTTAACCTTGCCGGTGACCAAATCTATTATCCGATCTTGTGTTAGCGGGATAGTGCCATCCGGGGCTAAGGCGTCCCCAGATGTGGAATGTGGCCGGCTTTTGTGCGGCTCCCCTAAACTTAGACCTAAGGGGACAAGTATCGATTGCTTCGAGTTATTATCACCCGGCTCATGAGTAGAGACTTGCGCTTGATTAGGAGGTGTCCGAGCAACTTGAGCCGTGAGCTGCATCACGACGTTCGTCAGGTCATTAATTTTTTAGTAGACCTTGGCCATCTCTTTATCTTTGCTCCTGAACTGTTTTCGGAGCTCTTGAAGCAGCTCTTGCTCTGCGGTCTTGGGGAGAAAAGTCGGCTCTTCTTTGCTATTTGAGCTTGATTCCACGTGGACTGGGGGGCCCTTCTGCTTATCGGCCTCATCAAAAGGGTTTTCAACGTCATGCGGAGGCGGCTGATCTTGGGAAGCAGCAACCACATTCAAGCCATATTGGGCCTGAGATGTGGTGGCCCCATCCTTGATTTTGCTACGAAGGTTGTCGCTGGGACGCGTGCCCGCCATGTAGACAGTGCGGATAACACATCCAGCCATCTTTTCACCACCGACGGCTGACTTCGCCGACGGTTGTCGTGGTCTTTCTGTTTTGGGAATAGACAATCGATTGAAGACGGCTAGCCCGACCGGGTTCTTGAGTGGTGCTAGTGCTTCTTTTCTGGCATTGCCCCGCTGCTTTCGCGTGGCACAGAGTGCCTGATAGACTCTTAAAAAGACGGTGTCATGCTTTCTATGTTGGGGTTGGGACACGTCTTTTTGTAATATCGTTCAGGTTGCGGTCTTCTTGATTCTAGCGGTCATAGCGTTTTTCTGAACCCACTTCAGAGGTTCGAAGGAATTGCTGACTTTTATGGCTGACTCAGCTATCGTTGCGGGGTAACCCTGTTCTTGGTACCTCACAAGGTTCAACTTGGCCGGAGCCCTGGCCCTTTTGTTGGCTCTATATCTGAGTCGCTTCAGTCTCAACTTTTCCGTTTTGAGCACTTGGCAGGCTTTGGCCCTTCGGAAAGCCGCCGTAGACCGAGCGATGGAGAGTTTTGGAGATACACCTGATTGTGCACTTGTTGGAGTCGTTGCCTGAGCTCGTCTGCGATGTTTGATGATGCCTTTTGTTCCAGCAAACTTGCCCTTAGTTGGAGTCATTCGAATACCGTCTTAAATTTAGATTGTGGTGCCTTAGCAATCACAACGTTCGGCCTCTTGCCCATTGAGACCGGCTTGGCCACCTGGTTTGCCGGGATTTCTGCCAGATGAGCGCTTTTGGCAGGGTAAATGATGATGGGATCAAATTGGCGGGGCGGTTCCTCCCACAGCTGACTGAGGCTTACAGGGAGAATCACGCGACCATTGATCTTGACCACGTATGGGATCGGGGTCACATCGGAAGCTGAATTCATCTTTAGAAAACATCATCATTGAAAGTTGATAGCTGCACGAAAAATCATTATTTCAGTACAAATATCGGTATATATGTTAAATGAGTTCGCATGAACGCTTGACCCGAGATATGGGAGGAGAGAAAGGTCCCACTGGGCGTGCCGGAATCTGTAGGGTGTTTTTTGTCACCCCATTGAGATGGGAAATAAGTGTCTCCTGCCAGGCGTATTACAGATTCCCCCTACTTAGGGTAGGCTGGGGTTTATTGATTATGGGAATACGAATCTCCGATAGCCGCGGAATAAACTGTCGTTAATTATCCCTCACTTTTGGAGAGAGAGAATCTTCGATTGACAGGTAAAACCGGTCATGTGAACTCAGTGTGCGTATATTGTGTTTTGAAGGGGACTTAGACGTATCGGGGGCCTCGCAGAGTTTACAGGGGTCCGGCTATCCGGATAGCAAGCTGTGGGTCAAGGGGGCTGCTAGCCTCCTTGTGGGGTGCGGGGCAGCGCCCCGTTAGAAATTTTTTCTAACGGGGGATGTGTTTTGAGTGTGGAACGTGAGGGAAAAAGAGGGGTGATGAGCGTCCTAAGGATGCGTGAGTGGCGTGTGGACACTGGGAGTCCGCGGGTCATGTGCCAGGCACATGGGCGTTGGGCAATAACTGGTCATGTGCCCTGCGCATTTGCGTTGGGCGCCAGCGGGTCACGTGTGCGGCACGTGATCGCTGAGCGCCAGCGGGTCACGTGCGCGGAACACAACCGCTGGAAACACCAGCGGAGAAAGGAGCTTAGCCCCTTGGCCGGGAGTTGAACTTCTAAACAGGAATTAGATATAGATTTGGAGTTAAACTCCTAAAAGATCTGAATTTGGAGTTAAATTCCTTTGAGAATTTGGATCTTGGAGTTGAACTCTTCAAAAAAAATTGGAGATGATCGAAGGGGATCCCTTTCTTCTCCTTTAAGTATTGGATCCTCCCAAAATAAGATTTTTGTAGGTGGGTCTTCTTCTTCCTCTCTTTTCGCTGGATCTTGGGGAAAAAGGGAGATGGGGTTAAAAAAACTCGTTTTTAGAGATTTGATGGGAGATCTGAACTCCCCTTCGAGGATTTTATGATGAAACTTTATTTAGCTTTGTGGAAAAGTGAGCTAAGCTCTTGATCAAATTAGAAATGAAGAGGAAAAGGAAAAAAAACTTGAGGAAGAGAAGATGAAGGCACAAACCTTAGAATTTTTAAGAGAGTGAAAGATGATGTTGATTTTTTTCATCATGTTTGTCTTTAATAGGCTGCACACTTTACATATAGCCCCTTGGGATTTTCCATATGGCACTTGTGCCACCCGATACCTTATGTGCTTATTTCTTTTTGCACATATGTCATGCGGTTTACAAAATTTTGGCTTTTTACCCATTTTTTCATACATTTATATCTAAAAAAGTTGCATTTGAACTAATTTATCGCTTTCTTTTTGACATGGAGCCGGCGTTGACTTGGGCTCGGGCCCGCATGCTTGGATTGGCTTTGATTTTCACTTGGTCAACCGGGATGTAATTTTTGACCCCTACAGTATCATACGATGATAGATTGATATTTTGAATTGGGTCATGGCCTTTAGGCTTGGACACTTCCACCAAGAAAATGGATGCCTGTTAGTGAGCTTACTATACTAATAGAAAGGTTGGTTCAGTTTTCCTGCTAGCTCGAAAGAGCAAATGTTTCCTCAGGCCGGACGGAGTTTGGCCCTCGAGTGCAAAGGTATAAGGGAGCTTGACTGTAAGACCCCAAAATTGGCCAATCACAGATAGTCTTTGTGCGGAGATTAATTTGAGCATCGTCAAAAACCGAACGGTCAGAGTCCTAATATTTAAATTTGCTTAGACAGTGTTTCCAGAAAAGGGACTCACAATTCCATCAAAAGAAGAAAGAGAGAAAAAAAGAATCCTCTTTTGCCGTGTTTCCTTTGAAATTAAAAAGATTTTTTCCTTCGATTTTGGCGGAGAGGCTGGATGGAATGATGAAGCTCCTTCGATAGGGAGAGGTTGGAATCCATTTTTTGGGATGAAGAATCTAATTGAGGTGAGGCATCACTTTCACTTTATCCAAGACCGGCCGATAAAGCAACGAAATTGTGAATCCACTAGCAGAAGTCACGGTTCCAGAGCTAAGAGCAGACCCTTTTGGATATATAATCCAAACCGATAGTGGAAAATATCCCATTCAAAAAAAAAAATTTGAAGCAATTGAGACTTTTTTGGAGATTGGATGCACGAGTTGGACACATGAACAACACCATGTGAGATTCTTATCCCGACTCGTCAATTTATGGTGTTGCTGTCAGCCATCTTCCTAAAGATCCGGGATGGAGGGACGGAAGAGAAGTAGGAATGAGATCGATGTAGTTGCCCAGGGACCCAATTGGGCTTGAAAGACTTCAAATTTTAATTACTAACTGATTCGCGATAAACGGTTTAGGTTTTACTATGATAATAACCCAAAATCAACATTTTTTTGAGCTATTTGATATCCATGATAATGTTAGAATTTCTATTTGTTGATAGAAAATAATTGTCCAACTATCTTTTTAATAATGAAAAAATTATAGTATTTCTACCGAGAGCATATTTACATAATTAAGACTAAAATTTGTATGATTTAACGTCTATATTTGAATATCGCAAAATACCCCTACATCCCTTGAAACAAATATTCGGTGTTCTTTCAATTTAATCCACATTTTGATGGTTTGGAATGAGAATATATATTAAATGTTTATTTATTTATTTATTTTTCTTTTTTTAAAAATATTTGGTTATCTATAAAATATTCTTTTCTATCTTTTGATCATTTATATGGTTATAGTAACGAGAAAGACAAAGCTAAGAATGAGAAATGTTACTTTTGGGGTTAATTTTTCAAAGTTTTTTTTTTGGTAGATTACAGCTTGCACCAACTTTACCTTTTAAACTTGAAATCGGAATGAAAAATTATTATATAAGCTTTTAAAAAATTTTAAGTGCTTAAAAATTGCAAATATTTAGATTTTTTTGATTTGATTAATTTCGGGCAGCGAGAGAAAATAAAATTGCTTAAAGATTTTACCTTTTAAACTTGAAATCGGAATGAAAAATTAATATATAAGCTTTTAAAAAAATTTAAGTGCTTAAAAATTGCAAATATTTAGATTTTTCTCATTTGATTAATTTCGGCAGCGAGAGAAAGTAAAATTGCTTAAATATTATATGGTTTACAAAAGAGAAATACTTTAGCTTTTCACATGGTAACCTGTGCATTTACTAATTTAAAGTGACAAAAAAAATTAAGGTTGAATGTTAATTTATTGTATAATTAAAGATTCATAGATTTATTTTTGTCCAATCTATAAAAAAATATCTATGGCATTTTCTCAAACAGCTTAGATAATAAATAAATTTTTGCTGAATGTATATGAATCTTAATTTTATAGGAAACAAAATTTTGAAATCCAGTCCCAAACGTGGCCCCTTGCTAGCATGTGTAATGGAAGATAGGTGCCATAGGAGTGAAGTTTCTCCAATGGCGTCGAAAAATTACACCTCCACCTTTTTTTCGACGATCGGCACTCATCTTTGTTATCTAAGATGTGGATATATCAAATTTTATTTGATTCTACCATTTTTTTCACCGTTAATTTAGTGGATGCAAAATTAACGGTTTACCGACAATAGAACTTTTTACATTGTAAATTTAACTCTGAAAAAACGGTACAATCATATGAAATTTGATGTATCCACATCTTAGATAACAAAGATGAAAATTATGAGTGCCGATCGTCGGATAATATCATGAAGGGTGTATTTTTTCGATGCCATAAGAGAAAATTCCCTTCTATGATCTTTTTTTCTTCATTATTCTCACTTTCTCCTCTCTCTCTCTCTGCATAGGCGCGTGTTTGCGGGGCATGTGAAAGAGAGTGAAAGTTATAAATTGCATTGGATCACTACACATACAACTTGTAGCTTAACTATGGGACAATTTCATGCATCATATATATGTATATAATTATACATTCATTGTATAATAATACATTCAATGAGTTGTATTGGAATTTTTGAGCCATGTGAACGAACACATTTATTAAATCGAGGGTTGATAGAAATGACAAGTAGAATGTTTTTCCTCCACTCATGTTCTTTCGCTTCTGAACCCCCCTCCCTCACACACACACACACACACACACGTACTCCACTGGCTCTCAACTCAGTACAATCCAAACCTTAAAACAACAAAAAAGGCACTGTAGGTATCCAATGCCCATACCTTCACAAATACTCTCCCTTGTTCTTTTCTTCAAGATATTAAATGAAAATTATAAAAATCATAAAAGCCTCACCTACTTAATACATTTAAATACTAGTAGTAAGGCAGCTCACCTTTTCTTCCTTTTCCTTTTTTAAGTTTAAAAAAATGGCAAAGGAGGGTATTTTCGGTTATTTTTCCGTCGACACGGATGTATCTTTTTTTGTACTGGAGAGTACGGTAACACTAATCCACTTTCTGACTGGATTAAAGACAAGGCTGTCAAGACGGTGAATGGTAAGCACCGGACTCTCCGATAAAAGAAATTGCCGGTGTGGATTTTGACTCTCTCGGCCCTAGCACTCGGGGGTGAGAGAATGGTCCCTACTATAGTCGTTGCAATAGTTATATACCATGTGATAGCTTTGCGCCCATCGCATCGCTGCGTATTGCTGACGGGTGAGACCAGACCTGTAGGGCGACGCCGACAACGGCCGGCAATTCAGTGCTGCATAGGCCGAGCAGCCTTCGACCCTGAATTTTGAGAACTTAGCGACAAACGGCTGGTAGCGGTAGTCGGCTCTGTACCGACCGTTCTCCGTAGCCCATGCTGATGCGTCCCATATGGAACCGTACGCCCACATTGGACGAAGGGGGAATGTCGTGTCGATCTTTCTTGGGTACCGGCGGATCGGTATGTCGTCGACCAAGAATCTATATAAATAAGAAAATCATTCCATATCTAAGGACTTAGTTTCATTGATAAGTTTTCAGTCATCTACAGACTTGTATCATCATTTGCATATGCTGTCATCAATAATTCATGCCAAAGTTTGAGAATGATTCTTATGCCCTATAAAAATCCAGTACGGTAAAAGTTTTGAAAGGCACGTCTTGTGCCATCACCACATGCCACAGGAGCATAGATCAGGAGAAGTGGGGCCCAAAAGTTGCATTTTTGGAACCATTGCTATTTTAACTCAGGCATTGGGACCAAAACCAAATGTACGATTTATAGTAATGTACTATTACAATATCTCTCTTTTAATTGGATGCACTATTGCAATATCTCTTTTAATTTCACATCATCTTTTAATCATCCCCCAAAATTCCGCAAATGCAACAACTAACCATTTTATATGAATCTGCGATTATTCTGGATGCAATTATATGATCAATACCTCAGTACGTGAAAAATCACGTAAGATTGGAAAAATCTCTATAATGATGATTTTCAAACAGAAGCTAAACAGGGATAGATAGACTAGAGTGCACGCTGGTGTGTTTATACTCAAAAACAAATATTATGGTGTTAAAGCGCAACACGAACGAAACTTTAATTTTAGAGGATCATAGATACGATAATGAAGTGTATCCAAATTCATTTCACTAAATACAGATGTGTGTTTCCAAAAATGAGTACGACTTGCGATATTAGTTTATTTAATGTTTCATAACATTTAATTCTACTCCTATCATTGTTCAATAAATGAATTTGAATCAAAATAAAACCTTTTAGTGTCTGCTCTTTTAACCATTTTGAGTTTAGAAAATGAATAGAATATCGTACATGCATTTAATTTAATAGTATTTTTATGTGAAAGGCCGTGCCTATTTAGATACTTGTATCAAAGTGGGCGCAAGAAGAATTGATATCATATTACCATGAAAAATATAAATTATAAATGCATGGGCCCATGATTCAATTATGAAGGTACTGAGCAAGATAAATTGCAGCACCAAACTGTGCAGTTGATAGATACTTTAAATTTGGTAGTGGTTACATGCACCAATCACCATAAATCACGACATCTGAATAAATGGTACCGATGCTATGCCTATTAAAGATTTTATTGATGTCATATGATTTAGTTTGCTTCTGAACTTAGTAATTTTCAAATATAACAAAAATATCAAGAAGATATAAATCTATATATAATTATGGACTTACATAATCTCATTGCGATTCCATAGGATTGCATAGTTGTGAAAGTCGGCGGTCGGGTCGAACCATAAATGAAACCTCATCTCCCTCCCGATGATTCTTCCATCCCCACTCCCTCGCACGTAGACGTTTGTCTGTAAAGTGTACGGCTTTCCAGGGATGGTCCCCAAAAACTCGATGTCGACCTCGTCATGAAAGCCCGGGTGTGCTTCATTGTTGGAGAGCTTGAATCATCAATTAAAGGACAATTCACCGGTTAGAAATATGCTATAACAAGTATAAAAGCAAGTTCGCTCGAAAAATTAATTGCATTTCAGAAAAAGCTAAGAGATCCCGGAGTAAAGTGAGGGGAATTACTTTATTTATCTGTTTGTGTATTCATCATTTAGATATCGGTCCCATGTACTATATGTAGGGTAAATTTATTTGGAGTTGAAGAAAAGTCATCGGTGCAAAAATTTGATTTCAATGCAATGTAGGTTTTCTCAAACAACAAAAGAAAAACTAAATAAATGAGTTTTGGCTACTAACAATTCAATAAACCCAAAGAGATTTACTATCAAATCTTGGGTAAAAAGTAAATTTCCCCATGCACGACAATGAAATAAATAGTGATAGATGTGAGTGGTCAATTCAATGGTGGACCCCCCTCATAATTGGGACCATTTTCAACATTAAATCTTTTGTATTACAAATAGTACCACCTCAATTATTATCAAAACAAACAACCATAGGCAATATATCTACTGCTACTCACATAAAGAGCCGTATTCACTCCTGCAGTGTATCCTGATTGTAGCTTAATCGATGCGCCGAAATATCCGTTTCGATACGGTCGAATCGACTTGAATCCGCTCCCTTCATAAATCAAAGTCAACATGTACAAAATATGAAGGAAAAAAAAGGCATATATATGACAATTTAATAAATAGGGGGAATATGACGCTATAAAGAGATATCCACAGTACGAGTCATTGCCGACATATCAGCTTTATTGTAGATATCTATCCAGAGTCTTCATAAATCAAAGTCGATATATATGTAACAATCACGGTAAATTTACAAAATACGGAGAATACGAAAATTATGATATTATATGCAAGTCGGTGCTGACACACCAGCTTCACCGTAGGTATCGCAGGGCGGCGCTTACCTGAAGTGTTATCAAGCCAGATTGTTAAGGAGGATTGATCCTGAGAGACCCACTGGTGCTGCGGGCCCCACCGGTTGTTGAACCGGCGGTAGAAGCTCGAAGGCCGGAACCTAGAGCTTGGATAGAAGCCAGGAGAAGGTTGAGAGCTCACATAGGGGAGGATGAGGAGGAGGAGGAAGAAGAAGAGAGACATTGTTAAGAGAGAGGAGGGTTTTTGTATGTGTTTGTGATGTGCAGTAGGAGCATAGAGATGCTATAAATAGGAGTGTTGAGGGGGTTCCACACAACAATAAAGAAAATGAAAAAAACAAAAAGAAAAGTAGAAGGGTTGAGTGTGACATTTTGAGTGGAGGGAGAGGTTGATTTGGGGATTTAAATTGGTTATGCTAGGGACAAAGACGAGGAATTTGAGAGAAGAAGGCAGTGAATATCAAAGCAATGCATGTTTCCATGGTTTTGAGTATAATTTATATCAATTAGAAAGAGAAAAAAGAGATCTTATGTGTGCACGCGTGCGCTCGATTTATGGTATTTTTACGGGGTAATCTGTTTATTGGTTTTTAGGTAGAAAAATTAGACGTAAGTCAACCGATATGGTTCTATTATGTTTGGTTTCTTTTTCAAGCTTAATAATTTATTTTTTTTAATGTTTAAATAGTAATAACTATCACTTCAATGCTTTAGAACTTTTATGCCAAGATATAACAAAAGCTTTGTTATTTAAGTATTGGCTTTTGCGTATTGAACAGAACTTGACTTGTTTTTAGTTAATCCATAAGGTTTCTTTTATTTAATTCTTAAGTGAGACACTCACTTTTTAAGTGGAGAATAAAATTGGATAGTTGAAATTTTATTTTATTTTTTAAAATAATAATAAAAAAATCTTAGGAGAGTCTTGTGATCATGTCTTCCTAATGAATTCATTACTATTGTCTTATTTTTTGGCATCAATACAGGCACGACACATAAAAATGGCTTATTGGGGGAATCAATATTCTCTTTGGAACACAAAATCATTTTACTATATGACAAAATAAAATATAAATGTGAAGAACAAAGGTGAAGGAAAGGTAATTAAGGGGGGGATTATTATAGAGTCGGTGGGTGTTACTTGAGCTGGCCCTAAATTAAAGAGGTGTCTCTTTGGTCAAAATGAAAATAGTACTTAAATAGTATCAAATTCAATTTGGGTTGTCTCCATTTGTACAATAATAAAACTGTGGCTTTGCTTCCCTGACTTGCCCAGTAGTTGCCCAATAGAGATTTTACCCTCTCTTTTTTCTACTCTCTTTGGATGAATTTTATCCTTTTGGGGTGATACAAGGTTGACCATCATGATGTGAAACAATTCTTTACCCGCTCATTTCTTAATTTGTTTAGAGAAATGTCAGATCTACCGAGCTGGTTGATTTTTGATTCACCACCGTCCTTGTAATAGGATACATGTCACTTTCAATAACGTCATCCACCTGCCATGACGTTATTGAAAATGACATGCATCTAATAAAATCAAAAACCCACCAGCTTAATAGAAAAGGTATTACTCATTTGTATATATGGTCCTGATTATGTTCTTGGGATAACTTTTTTAAGAATGGTTTAATAAATTAACATCGATCATTTTTTCAAATAATCGACACTGTTTATCTTATTCTTCGTGGCCTAATATATGGATACATCAACTTTTATGTGCTTTGAATACTTTTTACTGATAGATCTAAGAATATAAAATGGTATAGTCGAAAAGTATCGAAAACACATGAAAAGTGGAGTATACATCAAATAATGGAAATCAAGATGATCAACATCGATTATTCAAAACAAAATGTTGATATTGATTAATTGAGACGTTATCAGTAAATTTTCAGGAAATAATACTATTGGGATCACATTTCCCATTGTGTAGACCCAAAATATGCGGCATTGAGTATGTAGTTGATTCAATTTGCTTGTATCAAGTTAAAACATATTGTAATGAGAAATTAAGAAAATATCTCTACTCCATACGATGCATATTAGAGACTGTATATATCGGTCTCTAATACGCCATGGACGGTCGCTAAAGAGTACTAGCGGCCGTTCATATTTTAAACGTAAAGCCCAACAAAGCTGCAGGGAGCAGTCGCTAATGCAACGTCGCGGAAAGCTTGGTCGCTGACACGTTCATTTGCGATCGTCCATGAACGGTCGCTCATACAAGTATCAGCGACCGTTAGTAACAGCCGCTAATAGGAGACATGTGGACTTCAAACCGATATATAACGGTTTTATGTATCAGTGAACGATATTAGCGATCATTCCTGTAGCATTAACGGCCTCTAATATCTATTTATTGGGAAAAAATTCCTAAAAATACCATTATACCATACAATAATACCTGTAATCATAATATATTAGGCAAGAATAGCGTTCCAATCACAGACAACACATAAACACAATGCACGATATATCCAACAATACCAACAACTCAAACCAACACATACATCAACTAAAATCGTAACAAACAAACATACATGAACTAAAGTCATAATAAACCAATATATACTCAAACCAACACATACAACGATAGTATTTTGAATACAAACCAATAAAATATGTACGCTATATGTCCAAAAATACGAAAAACTCTCCAAATCGAGCGCAATCCCAGCTCACTCAACGCTGTGAACCCTGCAAATCCAAACAAATAAATAAATATATGAACTCAAATCATAATTTTCGAAATTAAACAACGCACTAGCGACACTGACACATGTATATGCGTACCTCACTAACTCCCACCGCTGCCATTTCTATCAAAAGCTCGCCTCGAATAGTATCGAGCGGTATCCTCCCAGTCATCATCCGGAAAAAAAATGAAGAATGGTACCCTCCTTATGTTAAAGGCGGAGGCAGAGGGTAGTATCCTCCCTGTGGAAGGCCGATGATAGTACCCTCCCTGTTGCTGAGGCGAATGCTGAGGGTAGTACGACGGTACCTGTGATAGAGGAGGGTCATACGCCGTTTTGACGGAGGAGGGTAATATACCGGTTGCGACGGTCCCTGGGGTTTTGACGTTCTTTAGCACCTCACAAAATCTTTTCATAGCCAATTTTGACATTGAGTGGTTCGAAACCGGTAATTCTTAAACACCATCATTACGAAGTACTGGATGCAATTCCTATCGGATTCCAAGTTCCTCCAAGCACTCACGAGCACCCATCTTATCCTTAGACTTAGAATCTGTAAGAACCTTAGTGCTTGCGCCGCAAGACTCGCGGCGAAGGCGTAAGCGAAAACAAAATTTTTATAACAAACACTAGCGACCGATATCCTAGAATCGATTACAAACACTAAATTAAATAACTTAACATGCAAGGTTAGGAGATTAGCTACCTTCGTTGCGTGTCTGCCTAATCGCGGAAGACCCCTACGATGCTTTAATGACTTTAGCTAGGCTCCGAGTCATATGAACAAACTTGCAAGGCAACCCTCCGTCGTCGAAGATGATGCACCCGAAAGAGTTCGAAAAAAGCGCTAGATTCACACCAAAATCACAAGTGAATCAACTCATGATCACAACTTGCTAAGAAGTGATGATAAGAGATGTAGCGAAGAAGAATCTCATGGTTTCTCTCTTGATTTATTTTTCCACACCATTTTTGAAGCTTAACATAAAGAAGAAGAGAAGAAGAAGAATGAATCACCCATCCCTTTTCTTTTTCTTTCTTCCTCTTTTTAATTGTGGAAAGTGGGTGGATGAGTGATGTAGGGTGTTTTTCATCACCCCATTGAGATGAGAATACGCGCGCGCTTGTCAGGTGCATTACAGATTCCCCCTGCCTAGAGTAGGCAGAGATTTATTGATGGTGGGGATCCGAATCTCCGGCAGCCGCGGACAAAGCTGCCGTTAATTACCCCTCGCCTTTGGAGCGAGGGAACCTCCGATTAACGAGTTAAACTGGTCATGCGAACTCAATATGCATTGTTGTGTTTTGAAGGGGGTTTGGATATATCGGGGGGCCCGTAGAGTTTTTTACGGGGGTCCCGCTACCCGGATAGCGGGCTGGGGGTCAAGGAGGCTAGCAGCCCCCTTGCGGGGTGCAGGGCAGCGCCCCGGCCTAATTTTTTTTTGAGAGGGATAGTGTTGTAGAGTATGTGTGTGTGTGTGTGTAATAAAAAAAAAGGAAAGGGCATCTAAAGGATGCGTGGGAAAAGCGCCAGCGCTTTGGGCGCTGGCGCACCACGTTTCAGCACGTGGACGCTCGGGCGTTAGCGCACCACGTGTCAGCACGTGGGCGCTAGCGCTCTGAGCGCAAGCGCCCCACATGTCAGCACGTGGGCGCTCGGGCGCTAGCGCTCTGAGCGCTAGCACACCACGTGTCAGCACGTGGGCGCTCGGGCGCTAGCGCTCTGAGCGCTAGCACACCACGTGTCAGCACGAGAGCGCTCGGGTGCTAGCGCTTTGGACGCTAGCGTTTTGAGCGCTAGCGCCCCACGTGTTAGCACGTGAGCGTTCGAGCGGCAAAAGGGACTTGGTCTCTGCAATGGGAGTTGTACTCCCAGAAAGGAGCACTTATTATTCCTTATATATATATATATATATATATATATATATATATGAGGAGTTACACTCCTAAGATGTTTTGAAGCTGATGAAGGGCTTCTCCCTTTGAGCCCTAGTTCTTCCCCAGATTGGGGTTTCTGGAGATGGGTCTTCTTCTTCCTTTGTTGGTCGGATCTTAAAGATCAAGAAGTATGGGATTTTAAAAATCTCTCCTTTCTGAGATCTGATGGAAGATCTGAGTTCCCCTTTGTGGGTTTTGTGGTGAAAAACTATTTTGTTTTATAAAAGGAAGAGTAAAACTCTTGATTTAATTCAAAAGAAAAAAAGAAGGTTTTAGAACCTTGAGGAAGAAGAAGATCTCAGATCTGGATTCTTTTGGGGAGAGAAAAAAAAGTTGTTGGGATATTTTCATTATCCTTGCCTTTATAGGCTATACATTTTACATATAGCCCCTTGGCTTTACAAAAATGGCATTTGCCCATCACATGGCTCATGTGCCATTTATTTTTGCACATAAGCTATTGGCTTTACAAAAATTTGGCTCTATGCCCATTTATGCATAAAAAATTACATAAAAATTATTTATTACATGATTTCATTTTGGGCATGGAGGAGGGCCGGCCACTTCATGTTCGGACTCGACCTCGGCATGGGCCCACTTGGCTTGGGATTGACCTTGACTTTGACTTGGTCAACCGGGGTGCAATTTTTGACCCCAACAAGTGACTCGTTCCAATGAGCCACCTATCCACACTCTTCACAAAACTTCTAAAGGTGAGTGGAAAAGATTTATGTGGACATGCACACACACATACACATAAGTACATAAAACTAAATATGTATCTAAATACATATATCTATATTCTTATCAAAATATGAATATCGTACTCATATAAAAATATGAATACCTATATTCGTATTGAGATAAAAATACATGTATTCGTATTAAGATACAAATACCCGAATTTATACAAATACTTGTATTCGTATAAATACTATATTCGTGTCAAAATACAAATACAGTATTCGTATAAAAATACGAATACCAAGATAGATAATGAGAGAGATATACTATTAGCTCATAATGATCCGACTATCTTTCAAATTTTCCAGTATTATCAAAACATCCAATTAAAGTACGTGCACTAAATACACGTATTTAATCGAACCTGAGTGCGTATTAAAATACGCACATACTATATCGTTTCGTCTGAACCGGGAAACCCTCTGTCTGGGACTCTAAAGACTCAACGATACGCTGACAACGTGTTTAACCACAAGCATGTCGGTGATACTAGTTATACGTAATGGCTATCCAGGTATTGAACGAAAGGAAGATCGACGTGCAAACTCATCTGTATCCCTACAGAGCCTGTAAGTGACAATCTTCGTACAGTCCGGTCTTTTCGTCTAAGAGTATCACATACCAGGTCTAGGGATGGGTAACGTTAGACCTCTAATAACCCGGTAAGTCATGTCAGTATCAAGCTTAACACCTACCGAGAAACTACTGATCTACAATCAGTAAATCTGATCCACCCTGGACAGGAATTTATGGTGACATCTAATCGAACACACAGAGACATCGACTCCCTATACCATGAGAGACAAATCCCTGACGGTCGTTTACTGCCTTTATGTGGCTCGGGACTGTACCCAACTAAAACCTGTTTGCACGACTCAGTAGAGCAGTGGTATGGTAACAATATAAGTACAGTGGGAATTCACACGAGACAAATGATTATCTCAGGTCAACTGACCACCCATACTCATGTCACCTGAGAACTGCTATCTAAAGATAGGTATAGTATCATGTGGAAGTTCTCGATGAGTCCATCCGGTATACTCACCTCCAGTGAGCACCTGTATAAAATCTTAGGTGCATCACACCAATGGCTATGAGACCTTCTACTGCCCTTCGTCGGGGTCTAAAAACGTATACATCAGTCTACTTTGGAATATCGATGCCCAGTCTCGATAATCCCACGACTAGGGACATTTAAGGATGTGCTTATGAACTGCCAAGCTCTCACAAGTATGATCACCATCATAATTCCAGTAGTCAAACAAAAATCCTATGTGCTTTCTCATTATGTATTAGCGACACGTAATAATCTGTAAAACATATAAATATCAATGATAAAGACAAACTAGATAATATACTATCATATCGAGTAAAACTGTTCTACATGTATAGGTCCTCCAATTATCATAATCGTCTACTTTCGATTATAATAATTGCCTTGAGGGCACTATAACCAACAATCTCCTACTTGCACTTAAGGACGATTATTGAGGTATCGCATACCCACAGCTCGTGTACTACCGAATACCCAACTTCTCTACTAACATCTCGCGGGTTCAAGAAATAACCTCAGTGAGTGGATCCACTACAATACTTCTAACTTTCTCTCTGTATATCTCAATTTCACAGAGATCAAATATCTCCCGAACTGAGCGATACCCTGCCTTAGAACTTGTCTGGATACCTGATGGGACCAAGTCCATAAATGAACAACTTTATCTAACAAACTTTTTGGGCTGTATCATCCGCTGATCTTAATCAACAACGCACGCCATGTCTACCTCAGTATTCTATTAGGAACTCCGTCCAACATACTGCTCTTCAGAAGAGGATAATTTATAACTTGACAGCCACTCTGTCATCCAGATCACGTTAGAAGTTAGAACTGGTAATCGCCTCCTGAAGGAGGCTGTCATTACCACATCCTAAGAACATCCTGATATGTTCTTCACTGCTTCTTTTTATTTCTTCTTTTTATTTCTTCAGGATTAATGTTTGCATACTACACTGAGTGCAAAAGCAACTTCTGGTCTAGTACTTGACATTGCATGATTGACCCAATTGGCAAAACAATTAGTATGTCATTCATGCGAGTATCTCTCCTCATCAGTCTAGAATACATCTCTTTAGATAGGGTAACTCCATCACCCGCGGGTTCACCACCACGTCAGGAGTCCTCCATTCTAAAATTCTTTAGAATGGTGTCCAAATATCAAAATTAGGACATTTCCCAAATCTAGATCTAACTACATAGATCTAATTACCAGAATGTAAATCCCCGTTTCCATTTTAATAAAAGTTTCCTATTCTCTGAATTCCAGTGGTTTCTTTTCTTTTTCCTTCATATTTTGAATTGGTTGTTTAAGCTTAATATGTATATTTTTCCAAACCCTAAAAGTTAAAACCCAAGATTCAAAATCAAAGCTAAATAAAATTAAAACCTAAATGTTGCTAATAAAATCGTAACCCAAATTATATTTAAACCCTAAGCCAACAACTCAAAATCAAATTTTAAACTATCAAAAAAATTCCAACAGCAGCCCATGAAATTCATTTTAAATCCTTAATCCATATTCCCTGGCCCGTTTCAATTTCCCCAGCCCGTTTCCTTTACTAAGCCCACACACCTTTTAAAATAAAATTCCTAAATCATTTTTACAGCCCCGGCCCTTTCCCACCACCTCAGCCCACAAGAAAACAATTAAAAAGGGAAATTTTTTTTATCACAGAGGCCCATTTTCCTTGGCCCGCTACCTCATAACCCTACCCGACCCGTTTAAAACCCCTCCATCTTCCCCACAATCCTTTCCCGCTCATTCCTTCCCATGTCGCTACCCACGTCCCCGAGCTCCCCACGTCGCCCTCGCCGTTGCCCACGACCCGCGACCCCCGACCACGATTCCCCACTCAAACGCCTCGTCTCCAACTCCTCTCATCACTCTCCCTTTCCAACTCACTCTTCATCTCTCTCTCTACATCCACCGAGCCCCCCCCCAAACTCGAGGAACCCACTGCAACCTCCACCTCCGACGACGACAACCCCTCAGCGATCCCTCACTCCTCCTTCACCAACCTCCTCCCTCTACGACTTCACCTTCAATAACCCGAGCCCCTGCCGATCCCCTGCACTCCCAAACCCACTTGCAACCAACCACCACCTTGCACTCTCGACGCCGACGAGCCCCCCACTGCACCTGAACCACGTCGTCGACCTCCACCTCCTCAGCATCATCACCATCACCACAATCCCGTAGCCCCACTGCTTAACCTTTCCATCTCTTCAAAATTACAAAACCCATACTTTTGTTCCAAGCATTTCACTGTGCACATCGCCGGAGCGACCATCGCCGACATCGTCGACCCCAGCAAGTCCCAGTCCAACCACAGAGCACCACCTCCGCTTCCAGCAAGCACTTGGCGGCTCCGGGCAACTCCGACGCAAAATCCGCATCGCGAGCCAAACTCGCGCAATTCGTTTTACGGCGTACATCGCGCGTTAGTGACACCGCTGCTGCCGTGCGACCCCGAGACGTTTCCAGGCAAGTGTTTACTTGCTTCATGCTAAAATAATAGTGGTACAAACCTAAATCATCTAGTTTACGAATTTACCGTTTTCCGATACATATTGTGACCTATGTATTCGATGCTAGATCCCAATGAATATAATAGTTTAATTTGACGGAAATATATGTCTTCTGTTGGCCCTCATTACGATAAATGTCGTGTATAAAAATTACTGGAAAATACGATTGTTAGAGACCAAAATTGATACCCCCAAATATGCCGTTAAAACTAATATTTTTCCCGTATCTGAAAATGAATAAAATCACCGTAAATTACATACATACTGGAATGATGCGTTCGAGGGCTTAAATCGAAGCCGACTTGAAGAACTTTAACCCTATGTAAAATTTCAATGATTTCTGTTCTGTAACCGTGATGACAATTAGATCGGAATGCGACTCTGGACTGCAGTCCAGAGCGTTTCTGATTATTGTGTACTGTCCCAATACCTGTGACACTGTGGTTCTTGAAGTCGTATGTTACGGAACTCTACAGTAGATTAAAGATAACTCTGTTAGATAAATAAAACAGGTGGTTCCATTCCGTTTCATCGCCATTTTCTATTTTAAACTGTATTTAAAAGGACAGAACGTATAACTGTCCAGAACAGATTCAGAAATGACATACTGAGGTTAAACTGTGTATAACTTTCAACGTACAGATGAGATTGAGGATCCGTCTATTGCGTTGAATACTCTATTAAAAACCCTAGATTTCATTTAACTGTAACGTCGCTAAATTCTGAGCCCAACTGGGTGCAAATCGTGTCGCGAAACGGACATTCAGTTCTGAAACTGAATTTCCAGCCGCGAGCACTTAAAATGAAATAGCTATATCTTGAAAACTGGAATCCCGATTGAACTGAAACAAATTTTGATGAATTGCTGACTGAGTGTTCTATTTATCTTACTTGTATCATTTTGCTGAATTCTTAACATATTAATTTATGCAATTTATTTTAGTCAATGACATGCATGTTGATTCATAACATACATAACTTATTGGTAGCATACATACATATATCATACCCTTGCCATATACTCAGTGTTAGTGCGTGTGGACATTGCATTATCGTGCATGATAGATGTTGGTTTAGGAGTGACGAGTACACCAATGGAAAGTGAATATTTGTGACAGTGATTAATACAGTGAACAGTGATAAAACCGTGCCATTGGTATACTCGTACACGACTAAATCAAGATCATAACTAGTGAGAACCTGGGGGAAAAGGGGAAATCAAAGTGGAAAGAGTATCGTATTTAGCGGGATCGTGTTTAGAGGATGATCATTCGAACCGTGATACTGATACATGTAGGGTAGGATCTAGCGATCCGGCTGACAGGGTTATGTCCCGGGCATGTGGGCCGTTGTCTCGGGTATGTACGAGACTCCTGTTAAACATGATCCTCCTTCCACTATGTGATTTCAAACATGACCTAGAGATCGATAGGGACACAGAACATATTCTGCATCATATAGTGACATAGTGATTACTTGCATTGTTCTTACACTAGTATTACCTCATTTACCTGTTCTATCGTATTATAATAATATTGTTGTTGTGTCGCTCTGACGACCTGAGTATGCATGCTGAGATCCCGTGGAAGGACCAGTGCAGGAGGCAGATCTACCTTTCGAGTTCACGGAGATATAGTTTGGTGTACTTCCTATCTTTACTGCTTTTCATAAAAGTGATCGTGAGACTGAACTTGGTTAGTAATTGTTCTTGTTATCTGTAATTTGTGAACAATAGAATATTAATGTAATAAATTAGTGATGTGATTCCTTTACCACTGCGCTTTATTTACTGATTACCATGTAATGCTAGAAGCCGAAGTGTGACTACGGCGGGATGATTCCTTGACCGTAGGAGCATGGCTGGCCTAGTCACCCTTCGTTTCCGTATTTTAGGAAGCGGGGCGTGACATGGTTTAGTTGGTATCAGAGCCTGTGTTTAATATCAAGGGATAACATTAACTATACTGTATTAAGTTATTCTTGTTTCACTACTCTTGATTTCCATCCTTGAATCTGATCTTATCTTTTTGAATCTTCAAGTGATATGACGTCCCCGAATGACCCCTCCTCGGACTCCAGCTCTCAGGACCGCACGGAAAGAATACTTAGTGCACTGACCACTCTCGCGGAAGCTCAGGAGAGGAAGACAGATTTACTCACTGAGGGACTCAGGGCGATTACCGCCGCAGGAGGACCCTCCGCACTCATTACCGCCCCCGAGGGCATTGTTCCACCAGCTTATCATGCTAGGGCTGGTACAGTATCAGACTTCCGACGGTTACACCCAGCTGCATTCACAGGGCTAGCTGAACCCCTTGAGGCTGAGCAATGGCTGGTGAACATGGAAAATTTATTGACTGCCGCCAGGGTTCCATAGGAAGATAGGGTGGACGTGATAAAGATACAATTGGAAGACGAAGCCCGCACGTGGTGGTCGGTGGAAGAAAGCAGACTTGACGGGCCGATCGAATGGAGCAAGTTTAAGGAGTGCTTCCTAGATCATTATTTTCCTTCCACAGCCAAGGCAGAAATGGAGGAGAGGTTTATTCTTTTGAAGCAGAATGGACGCCCAGTGGACGTTTATGCGGCAGAGTTCAACCGCTTGAGTCGTTTTGCTCCGTACATGGTCGCCTCAGAGGCCACCAGGGCCAGACTTTTCCTGCAGGGGTTAGATTTTGAGTTGCAGCAGTTGATTGCATCGTTGGATTTGCAGACTTTCGCAGATGTACTCAACGCGGCGAGAGTTCAGGAGCAATTGATTAACAAGTTCAGGAGACCCCCAGTCGTTCCAGCACGTACCCACGCGCCTTCCCGATGAGCCATACCGGTTCACAGGCCAGGAATGACACAAATGAAGCGGCCATTCGTACCACAGCATCGCCCCCAGAGACAGGGCGTAGTTTGCGGCTATTGCGGTAGAGGTGGACATACCCAGAAGGACTGTCGCCGTGCCAAGGGACAGTGCTTGATTTGCGGTTCCAGTCAGCACAAGATTGACAGTTGCCCTGAGCGGGCAGAGATACAGGGAAGTTATGGACCGCCACAGCAGAGGCCGCAGGAGCCGAGACAACCCTTTACAGGTCGCGGTCAGGGACGGGCTTTCACCTTGACCGCCGAGCAGGCAGAGGCGTCAGGAGACGTGGTTACAGGTACTCTGCTCGTACATTCCTTGCCAGCTAGAGTACTTTTTGATTCTGGAGCATCGCATTGTTTCTTGTCTGAGCATTTCACTGATACACACTCAATACCACATGAACCACTAACAAAGGGATGGGAAATTCATACGGGTAATGGCATTATAATATCTAGTCGAGAATATAGATTATGCCTGGTTGTAGTATGTGGCAGGGAATTCTATGCGAATTTCCTCCTAATTGGGACAGGCAGTTACGACGCAATTCTTGGGATGGATTGGATGAGCACTTTTCATGCGGTTATCGATTGTCGTGCAAGGAATGTGATCTTCCGCATTCCCAATCACCCGGAGTTTATTTTCGAGGGCGGAAGCGAATCTTTGGAGCCAGCTAAATACAGAGCAAAGCCTAAGGAGATGACAGCTATGGAGATTGATAAGAGCACAGTCCCAGAAATTGTTCGGGACTTTCTGGACGTATTTTCCGAAGATCTACCAGGTCTACCACCTCCTCGAATCTTAGAGTTCTCAATCGACTTGACTCCAGGTACAGCCCCAGTATCCAGAGCCCCATACAGAATGGCACCAGTTGAGTTGGCGGAGTTGAAGAAGCAGGTTGAAGAACTTTTGGAGAAGGGATTTATTCGGCCGAGCGCTTCACCGTGGGGTGCACCAGTTCTGTTAGTAAAGAAGAAGGATGGATCGCTGCGAATGTTTATAGATTATCGGGAGCTGAACAAGGTCACGATAAAGAACAAGTACCCAATCCCGCGTATTGACGACCTATTCGACCAGTTAAGTGGAGTCAAGGTATTCTCGAAGTTGGACCTCCGTTCTGGATATCATCAAATCAGAGTAGCAGCCGAGGATGTGTGCAAGACGGCTTTCAGGACCCGATACGGACATTACGAGTTCCTTGTGATGCCGTTCGGTGTTACCAATGCCTCAGCAATATTCATGGACTTAATGAACAGGGTGTTCGCAAAGTACTTGGACACGTTTGTCGTTGTGTTTATCGACGGCATACTTGTCTACTCAAAGACCCGGGAAGAGCACGTTGAACATTTGCGCACGGTCCTACAAATTCTTTGGGAGGAGAAGCTGTATGCGAAGCTAAGCAAGTGTGAATTCTGGCTCGACAAAGTACAGTTTTTGGGACATATTGTTTCGGGCGAAGGCATCTCGGTGGACCCGGCAAAGATAAAATCTGTCAGAGATTGGCCAACACCGAAGTCAGTGGTTGAGATCAGGAGTTTTCTGGGATTGGCAGGTTACTATCGGAGATTCGTCCAAGATTTCTCAAGAATCGCTGAACCATTGACGAGGCTGATACGGAAGGACATACCCTTTACGTGGACAGAGGAGTGCACTCAGGCATTTGACACACTGAAGCAGAAGTTAACCACGGCACCTATACTTACAGTACTAGATGATTCCGGTGGTTTGGTGATACACAGTGATGCCTCAGGGAAGGGTTTAGGTTGTGTTCTAATGCAGCACGGCCGAGTGGTTGCTTACGCCTCTCGACAACTGAGAAACCACGAGAAGAACTACCCCACGCATGACTTGGAGTTAGCTGCGGTAGTCTTTGCGTTGAAGATTTGGAGGCACTATCTATTGGGTGAGAAAGTGGAGGTATACACGGATCATAAAAGTTTGAAGTATGTTTTCACTCAGAAGGAACTAAACATGAGGCAGCGCCGATGGATAGAGCTAATGGCAGATTATGACTTGGACCTTCAGTATCACCCGGGGAAGGTGAACGTGGTACCAGATGCGCTCAGTCGCAAGCCAGCGGTCATGATGTTGACCGAACAGAAGAGCATTATTGAGGATTTCCAGAGACTTGAACTTGAGGTCGTTACGCCAAACGCACTCAGTCAGCTTTGGCAACTGCAGGTGCAATCTTCTCTGGTGGATCGCATAAAGATTGCACAAGCGGATGATCCCCGATTGCAAAAGTTCAGAGAGCAAGTGGAAGCTGGACTGAGAACGGATTTGATTATACATGAAGATGGCTCTCTGAGATTCGGTAGCAGACTCTGCGTACCTAAGGGAGATGTTCGAGAAGAAGTATTGGCTGAAGCACACAGTTCAGCTTATTCTATGCATCCGGGAGGTACAAAAATGTATCAGGACCTAAAGCAGCACTTTTGGTGGAACGGAATGAAGCGGGAAATTGCGAGGTTCGTATCCAGGTGCTTGGTATGTCAGCAGGTGAAGGTGGAGCATCAGAGGACAGCAGGACTGTTACAACCCCTGCCGATACCGGAATGGAAGTGGGAGCACATTACTATGGATTTCGTGACGGCCTTACCACGGAGCCCTAGGGGCAATAACGCCATTTGGGTTATCGTCGATCGCCTCACAAAAGCTGCACACTTCCTACCTTTCCGAGTGGGACAGTCGACAGAATCATTGGCAGAAAGATATATGCAGGAGATTGTACGACTTCACGGTGTTCCAGTCAGCATTGTGTCAGACCGGGACACGAGATTCTTGTCACACTTTTGGAAGAGCTTATAGGAGAGCTTGGGAACCCGCCTTAAATTCAGCACAGCTTATCACCCACAGACGGATGGACAGTCCGAGCGTACGATTCAGACGCTCAAGGATATGTTGAGAGCCTGTATGTTGGACTTTCAAGGTTCCTGGGAGGACCATCTGCACCTAGTCGAGTTCTCTTATAACAATAGTTACCAGGCTAGTATTCAGATGGCTCCTTTTGAAACACTATACGGGCGGAAGTGTCGATCCCCAGTATGTTGGGATGATGTGGGAGAACGGAGACTACTGGGCCCCGAACTCATTGTTCAGACAGTCGACAAGGTCCAAATGATCAGACAGCGTATCAAGGCGGCTCAGGATCGATAGAAGAGTTGGGCAGATACCAGCAGGAGGGCACTAGAGTTCGAAGTCGGAGATCATGTGTTCTTGAAGATTTCCCCTACTCGTGGAGTTATCAGGATCGGAGGTCGGGGAAAGCTTAGTCCCCGTTTTATCGGACCTTTTGAGGTGCTAGAGCGAGTAGGAGAGGTGGCCTATAGACTTGCCTTGCCTCCATCGCTAGCTGGTGTGCACAATACCTTCCACGTGTCACAGTTGCGGCGTTATGTTCGGGATGAGAGCCAAGTCCTGGACCATTCGGAACTAGTTCTGGGTACCGATCTATCGTACGAGGAGCAGCCTACTACCATCCTCGACCGCAGAGAGAAAGTGCTGAAGAATAAGGTCATTCCGTTAGTCCGAGTGTCTTGGGACGGTCGTTCCCCAGGAGAATCCACCTGGGAGCGGGAGGAAGACATCCGTGATCGTTATCCACATCTTTTTGTTTAGTACCTTGTATTCTTGCATCCTTGTCAAATTTCGAGGACGAAATTCTTGTTAAGGGGGGTATGATGTAAATCCCCGTTTCCATTTTAATAAAAGTTTCCTATTCTCTGAATTCCAGTGGTTTCTTTTCTTTTTCCTTCATATTTTGAATTGGTTGTTTAAGCTTAATATGTATATTTTTCCAAACCCTAAAAGTTAAAACCCAAGATTCAAAATCAAAGCTAAATAAAATTAAAACCAAAATGTTGCTAATAAAATCGTAACCCAAATTATATTTAAACCCTAGGCCAACAACTCAAAATCAAATTTTAAACTATCAAAAAAATTCCAACAGCAGCCCATGAAATTCATTTTAAATCCTTAATCCATATTCCCTAGCCCATTTCAATTTCCCCAGCCCGTTTCCTTTACTAAGCCCACACACCTTTTAAAATAAAATTCCTAAATCATTTTTACAGCCCCGGCCCTTTCCCACCACCTCAGCCCACAAGAAAAAAATTTAAAAGGGAAATTTTTTTTATCACAGAGGCCCATTTTCCTTGGCCCGCTACCTCATAACCCTACCCGACCCGTTTAAAACCCCTCCATCTTCCCCACAATCCTTTCCCGCTCAATCCTTCCCACGTCGCTACCCACGTCCCCGAGCTCCCCACGTCGCCCTCGCCGTTGCCCACGACCCGCGACCCCCGACCACGATTCCCTACTCAAACGCCTCGTCTCCAACTCCTCTCATCACTCTCCCTCTCCAACTCACTCCTCATCTCTCTCTCTACATCCACCGAGCCCCCCCCCCAAACTCGAGGAACCCACTGCAACCTCCACCTCCGACGACGACAACCCCTCAGCGATCCCTCACTCCTCCTCCACCAACCTCCTCCCTCTACGACTTCACCTTCAACAACCCGAGCCCCTGCCGATCCCCTGCACTCCCAAACCCACTTGCAACCAACCACCACCTTGCACTCTCGACGCCGACGAGCCCCCCACTGCACCTGAACCACGTCGTCGACCTCCACCTCCTCAGCATCATCACCATCACCATCACCACAATCCCCTAGCCCCACTGCTTAACCTTTCCCTCTCTTCAAAATTTCAAAACCCATACTTTTGTTCCAAGCATTTCACTGTGCACATCGCCGGAGTGACCATCGCCGACATCGTCGATCCCAGCAAGTCCCAGGCCAACCACAGAGCACCACCTCCGCTTCCAGCAAGCACTTGGCGGCTCCGGGCAACTCCGACGCAAAATCCGCATCGCGAGCCAAACTCGCGCAATTCGTTTTACGGTGTACATCGCGCGTTAGTGACACCGCTGCTGCCGTGCGACCTCGAGACGTTTCCAGGCAAGTGTTTACTTGCTTCATGCTAAAATAATAGTGGTACAAACCTAAATCATCTAGTTTACGAATTTACCGTTTTCCGATACATATTGTGACATATGTATTCGATGCTAGATCCCAATGAATATAATAGTTTAATTTGAAGGAAATATATGTCTTCTGTTGGCCCTCATTACGATAAATGTCGTGTATAAAAATTACTGGAAAATACGATTGTTAGAGACCAAAATTGATACCCCCAAATATACCGTTAAAACTAATATTTTTCCCGTATCTGAAAATGAATAAAATCACCGTAAATTACATACATACTGGAATGATACGTTCGAGGGCTTAAATCGAAGCCGACTCGACGAACTTTAACTCTATGTAAAATTTCAATGATTTCTGTTCTGTAACCATGATGACAATTAGATCGGAGTGCGACTCTAGACTGCAGTCCAGAGCGTTTCTGATTATTGTGTACTGTCCCAATACCTGTGACACTGTGGTTCTTGAAGTCGTATGTTACGGAACTGTACAGTAGATTAAAGATAACTATGTTATCTAAATAAAACAGGTGGTTCCATTCCGTTTCATCGCCATTTGCTATTTTAAACTGTATTTAAAAGGACAGAACGTATAACTGTCCAGAACAGATTCAGAAATGACATACTGAGGTTAAACTGTGTATAACTTTTAACGTAAAGATGCGATTGAGGATCCGTCTATTGCGTTGAATACTCTATTGAAAACCCTAGATTTCATTTAACTGTAACGTTGCTAAATTCTGAGCCCAACTGGGTGCAAATCGTGTCGTGAAACGGACGTTCAGTTCTGAAACTGAATTTCCAGCCGCGAGCACTTAAAATGAAACAGCTATATCTTGAAAACCGGAATCCCGATTGAACTGAAACAAATTTTGATGAATTGCTGACTGAGTGTTCTATTTATCTTACTTGTATCATTTTGCTGAATTCTTAACATATTAATTTATGCAATTTATTTTAGTCAATGACATGCATGTTGATTCATAACATACATAACTTATTGGTAGCATACATACATATATCATACCCTTCAAGGAGCGCACCTACGGATGAGTAACCTGTGAGAGAAATAATATTCTTAGTATTACTATGACGGAATACCTAGCATAAGTATCTGCATCTTCAAATACTTCAAAGAATCTTGATACTTCCAACGTATGGTTCTCTACTTTATTCTTATGCCTATGAACTTCTCAAAATCTTTGGACTTTGCATTTCAACGAAATCGTGTCTAAAACTAGAGAAATCATTAGTAAACGGAATATAGTACGAGTACCAACTCCTTGTCCTCAAAGACACTGGACAATCATACATTATCATGTATAAGTCGAAATTGAGTTCAATAACTCAAATTCTGTGTGTTGTAAATTGAAAAACTATATTTTGGTTAAGAACGTCTATACCGTTATTCAATGCACCTTACCATATCTACAATCGATAAAGGTAAATGTCTAGAACATAATTTTCAAAAAATTATATCCCACTTTATTAAATAAAGATATGGATATATCATTTTAAAAATTGGTGCATAACAACGGTTATTCAAAACCAAATATTTGCTGTTAGGAAAAACCAGGTGGTTTAATCCAATACCACCAATTGCTACGAAGATATTAAGGTTCAAATCACTTATTTCCTAATAATCTACTCCATCTCAGTATTTGTAACGCCATACAGATGTGAGGTCCGAATCCGGTATATACATACTCTGAAATCAGAATTAATTGGGAAAGCAGTTTTCAATACCAACTATATAGAAAAACTGAAATATTAAAATGTTCCAAGGGGTGGCCGGGTATTCCTAGTAATGCCTTTTCCAATACTTAGATTTACGACAGTAATTGCAATTTCCTTTGCCCTCAGTTCAATCACTCTATATGTCTATACATCTTACCTACTGTACATCAACTTAGGGGAGTTAGTTTTCTTTCTTTCCCACTTTTCGGCACCTGCTTAAGGTTTAGAAGAAAACTATTCAACAAGCATAACATGTGTACTTTTCTAATAAATTGAGCTCTCAACTTAAAAGAATGTGAAGAAGGGGAGACAGCCGAATTATACAAGTTAATTTCTCTAAAATATGTGACCATTTTGGGACTGAAATAAATTTCTTTGAGTTCGTATGTAACCATAGGAAATGGCTATTCAAAGTAATATGGATATCCGTAGTGATTCGGAGTGTTTTGGAGAAGGCAAACGATAAAATAGGAGCGGTAAGGATATATGCGACTTAGTCGTGAATCATGACAAACCAAAACCAGGTTTGTAAAATGGTTCGTTCAACTTGGTTTACGAGTTTGAGTTTATGGTCAGTCATGGTCACTGCCGAAGAGAGAGAAAGAAAAGAAACACTCAATATGCACTCTATGGTTAATTATTTTATCTAATAAGGATGGCTCCCACTGTATTCCCGAATTCTCCTTTAAACCCTAAAAGAGAATTAGTAGGGGTCATTTACACATTACAAGTTTGCTAACCGTTCTGCCAAGCCAGTGTTGGTACTCCGAAGGAGGCTCCTCGTGCTTTCGCACGAACCTAATTAAATAACCCCGTTTCCGCAGAGGCATAATCTCTTTAACACTTTGTAGACACCTAATAGATTAGCTAATTATGAAATGAAAATCACCTGAGGAGTAATATCTACTTATCAGTGGGAATCGGGACCCAACTATCATCGTGTGATAATCTTGACGGAAGCCGACCAAAATTACCACACTCCAGAAGGTATGTGCAACCTTGGCAAGTTTCCCTTATATTTGAAACTTCCGATATGGTTTTTGTCCCTAGGACTTATGATCTTGACAGAGGTCAACAAACCATAAGTCACTACTCAAGTTTAACCCGTTATTATCTTGATTGTATTAAACCCACCCGTACGAGCTCTTGACAGAAGTCAACATGGTCGCACGACTGTTCTAACCAATCGAATCTCTATGCACAAAAAAACAACACCCAGCTATCGCACACTACGTCTTGACAGAAGTCAACAAACGTAGCACGAATACTAAGCACTGCTAATCTGAAATGACGGAGGGCTGCATCTGGTTTTTGGCGAAAAAACCTTTAATATAATTAACTTGATATCGTTGAAAGAACTCGAGTGATTTTAAAAAGGAGTGGTTTATACTCCGCTTTTAAAACGATTGGTTTTGTAGAAAGCCGATGGTTTTGTAGAAAGCCGATGGTTTTGAAGAAAACCGAGTAGTTTTAAAATTTGTTCGGACGACATTATTTAGGTTTGTTTTCCTTGCATTAAACCTATAATGTGATCTCATCAAACTATGTTTCTACCCATAATAGAAACGATCAAAATAGCATACTTTTATGTACTATCCGCAATCGCCACAGGTCCCGGGTCTTCCCCGTAAGCTTACTTAACTTACGGCAGGACGGGGACAGGGCTTACATGGATGAAAAACATATAGAAGTATATATATATATATATATATATATATATATATATATATATATCTCATAGGTAAGTAATAAACATCATAGGCATACGATAAATAATAAACAAGATGGAATAGCGGAAAAACTTTGAGCCCCGTGTTTCGTTTGAGTCGCAAACTAAACCAACGTTCTCAGGTCGTGTAGATAATCTATACAATCTCGAACAAAGACCCGGCAAGTTACTTGCCAATTCTAAAAGTGAGACAACCCGCACTCAATGTCATGAGTGGGCCACCCGACACTTCTTGGAATTCTGTAAGTTAAGCACTCCTCCGTGGGTCAGAGCTACACCCCATATAAGTGCGGGGAGCAATCCGCCAATCCAAGAATGAAGTGGTCCGGTCTTGACTTCACGAGATGGTCACCCGCTGCATTCTCGAATCCGGATACCCGAGCACTCTATTGTGGGGGTATCCTAGTACAAATAATGAAAAATATACAATGATGACAACGACTTCAACCCGGACTTGTCCCAAAAATTATATACATAAAACGATAACGACGACCACAATCCGGTCGTTCATCCCGAATAAACAAATACACAAATATCAAAACTGTGCATACAAATCGCACGAAGGGCTATCTGTCACGGCAATCCGTTTAAACCATCACAAGATATATATATCTAATATAATATAACAAGTAACCAGTGTGCAACCCCGTCTAATTGAACATATAGTAATTAGACGGCGTTATAAAACACACAAATAAAGATACGGATTATAAACGATGTATTAGTTTCGACCAAAAAGTTTCCCGAGGTTGCCCAAAAACAAAGATAATAGAAAGTGAAAAATGGGCAAAAACAAACATAACCAAAAATCAAGCTTTCGTACAAACAAGCAACTGCAAAAAACAGGGACTTAAAGATAAAATTCAGCCGACGGAAATCCAAGATGGGCGGCCAAAAACGGGCAGAATTGCTTCAAATTTTGGGCCATGTTTTCTTTTTAAAAGATGGGTTCTCTGCTGTTGTTTAAAAGATGAGTCATCTGCAGTTGTTTAAAAAATTCTTTCAATTCAAGATGTAACAATTGCCATATCAAATACTGTTTAACAATAGCCTGATCGAGTCAAGTGCAAGTACGATTAGCATGTGATCAAAAGTGCAATAGGTAACATGTCTCAAAAACATAAACTAGTAATAATAGTAGTATAGTGAAATGCAACATAGAATGTAAGGGTGTGTGCAAAAAGTGTCGAGCATGGACAATATGGAAAGTCAAAGTAAGAGCAAGAGTCAAAATCAAGAGGCAAGGGTCAAGAGCAAGAGAAGGCTGTAAAGACTCTGAAATCCCAGTGCAAAATTATTTGTTTAAATATATAGAAAAGGGTATTTCAGCCTGTGTAGGAGTTATAAGTTATATTTGTTCAATAAAAAAAAGAAGCGACTTGTAGTTCACTGGTAAAGCATATACACTGCTATGACATAGCATGTGCGTTCGATTCCCATCAGTCCCAATTATATTTGAAGATTTTTCTTTTTAATTTTTCGGAAGCCCAAGAGTTGCACGTGCAATTCACAGGGAATCAAAAGGTTTCAGAAAAATCAAACAGGCACAAAGAGGAGTAAACACAGATCTACACACGTGACACGAATCTTGTCACGCCCCACCCCCAAATACAGAGAGTATTGTCCGCTATGGCCGAAACCGCACGGTTTTGTCCTTCGGGGCGAACCGGACCCGACCAGGGGCCACTTCTCAAGAGGTCACCCATCCCAGAACTTCCCTGGCTTGAGCATGCTTAACTATGGAGTTCTCAATCTCCTATAATAATGTGGCAGGACATGTTCCTAATTCCAGGTTTCCTGGTTAGTGTATTGGGTCCAATACCCAACTACAAAAGAACCAAACCCGATTAACCCTAAATCTTATAGCTCTGATACCAAACAAACCCTGTTACGCCCCGCTTCCCAGAGTGCGTAAACTACGGCACGTAACAGAGCCAACCATACTACCTGTGGTTAGGAAATATCCCTCTACAGTCACATTACGGCTGTCTATAGGATATCAAGAACATAAAATATATAAAACTAGCTAGTACATGTCCATTTGCCACAGTAAAAAGTGTCAAGAAAATGCATAAGCGAAAACGAATTAAATCCAATAAACAGCATCTGAAAATTCTTCCCAATATGGGCTTGCATTAAGGAAATAAAACAGCGGAAATAAACTAAACTAAACATGTCTAAATAATACATGTTCAATTCCTCACTGCTCAGTTTGATGGCTAAAGTACTCATGTTCAGCCTGCGATAAAGATAGAAAAACTGGGACATGCAAAACCCAGACGTCGGTGCGTCATAATATCAAGATAACAGTAATAACCAGGATATAACGATTTAACTAAACATGAATATAAATAAACAATATAGTTATGAAACAATTGGGTATGTGTATGTATGGGATGTGTGATGTGTAACCTAAAACCGTGCTTCTAGGTTACTATTCTAAAAGTTTTTGAAATCAATTAATGTAATTCTTATCGTAACCCAACAGTCTATGCCCGTTCATTCCTCACGGGACCACGGTAGCAGGATTTATTCCGTAACACCCGGAAAAACGGCAAACAAGTAATTATTCCGCAACGCCCGGAAAAACGGCAAACATGTAATTATTCCATAACGGCCGGAAAAATGAAAAACATGTAATAATAGCATTTTGATTTACGTTTTGGTTACATTCTTGATTTACCTTTTACCTCCAGGTTTGTGTTCAAGTTTGGTATTGCCAATATAGGTCTAATGCCGACACAGAATCAAATATATACAGTTCTTGTCTATGCGGAAAACAAGTTACGTCCATCAGGACAATGTAAGTCCATGTCACGCACCCCACGAACTTGCGGGGAGACGGAATATATGAAAAACGATTATCAAAGCTTCGTAACACGGACTTGAGCGCATGAATCGTTTCTAAACCGTTACTAGCAAACTACGAAAGGTTTAACTCCTCGGATTCAAAGTTATACCTCACGTTACTTGTCTTTCGGGTCTTCATCGCGGTCCTCCACTCCTCGTAGGCTCCTTAGAACATCGGCACCTCAACGGCCTCTTCGAGTCAAAGACGATCCACCCGAGAGCTCCTACGCCAAGCTTTATCTCTAACTTAAGATAACTAGGTTGCTCAAACTGCTAATCTAAGCTACCTAAGGGATATAGAGTGAGGTTATGGATGTATTAGTCTAGCTAACCCTTGATCTCAACACATGAGAGGTTAGGGTTAGGGTTTCAAGAATAAGAGAGCTTGAGGAGAGAGAATGTGATGATAAGAATGAATTGAAATTGTTTCTCACTTGTTATATATTATGAAGCATAAAGAATTATCAAATGAATAAATCAAAATGCATTATCGTCATGCTTCATTGAATATGTGCAATGAATCATCAAGTGAGTCATTAAGCAATAAATGCTTCATTAACTCACTTGAATGATTCATCTCATGAGTCACAAAATCAATTAATGCTAATGCCACCTTACCCTCCAAGTCACCATGCTTCTAGAAGCTTCCCGGAAAATTACGAGAACGCCCCTCCAATCCGTGAAAACACGGAAAAACTTTAGACTGTATAAATCCAATAACCTGATACTATAAACTGGCTTAAACCAAAGCCGACTAGTAAAATCTGTCCGAACGTCGTACGTGCGTAAACACACGTATGCGTCCGAACCCTTGTCGTAAATGTTGGAGATAGTGCCCTCATAGTCAATTATTGGATCACAGGTACGTGATTGCAATGATTGCGGAGGACCTATACCGGTATGACAGTCTTGCTCGAAATGATAGTATGCTATCTGGTTTGCCTTTATCAGTCGTGTACATGTTCAGGTGACTGATTGCATGTTACACTTTGATAGAGCCCTTAGGATCTTGCTTTACTACCAACAGTATGATGGCGATCATATACGTGAGAGTTGGGTAGTTTATACGCATATCCTTAATTGTGGTCCCTAGTCGTGGGAGTTTCGAGACAGGGCATCGATACTCCGGAGTAGACTAGTGTGTACAGTCGAGACCCCGACGAGGGGCGGTGGCCGGTCTCACAAGCCACTGGTGTCAGTTGGATCATCTAAGATGTATACAGGTGCTCATTGGGTTATGAGTACACCGGACAGGACTCGCCGGGAATCTGCTAGTTAGTATTATATCTACCGTCAGATAGCAGTTCCCTGGTGACATGTGTACAGGTTAGTTCATCGACCTGAGGTCGTCATTTGTCTCGTGTGAGTTCCCACTGTGCTTTGATTTCTACCCTACCACAGCTCAAAGGAGTCGTGCAAACAGGTAGCTTTTGGGTACAGTCCCGAGCCATATGGAGGCACGTGAGCGGATCGGCAGGGGATTCGTCTCTCCCGGTATTGGGGGCGAGGTCGTGCTGTGTCTAGGAGAGCCATTACACAAATCCATGGCCATGGTAGGAGATTTACTGGTAGGTACTCCAGTAGTATCTCAGGGTGTATTGAGGCTTCACTCCGACACGACTTATACTGCTATTGGGGGTCTGACGTTGCTAGCCCCCTAGGCAGATATGCGATACTCATTGACGAACGGACCGGACTGTATATACATTGTCACTGTTAGGCTCAGTAGGGTTTCTGGATGAGTTCGCTCATCGGCCTCCCTTGAGTTCGCTCATCAGCCTCCCTTGAGGTCAGTCCATGGGCAGCCGTTACGCATAGCTAGTGCCGCTGACGGTTTGTGGTTAAACCCACTGCCAGGGTACTGACGAGTCATTAGAGTCCCCCACAGACAGTTTCCCAAGTTCGGGCGAAACGTTGTAGATGCCGTATGGTTTTATGGCAGGGTTCGGAAAATGCACGTGCGTTTACGCACGTGTCAGTTTTCGGGCAGATGATACTGGTCAGCTTTGGTTTAAGCCGGATCCGAGTATTATATTGAGTAGGTATAATATCTTTGTCTCAGTTGCATTTGTATTCGGTCGTAATACAAATGCGGGTATATTTATACAGTTTCGGGGTTATCCTGAAAGTCGTTTCAGGATCACTTTTGGAAGTTGCCAGTTTCCAGTTTTCTATCAGCCGTCTTTTAACATTCTGTTAAAGACGGATTTATCTTTTCTTCAGATATGATGAGTCAGTATTCTAGAAGTTTCTAGATATGATGACTAGGATGGTGACTAGGCTAGTGACTCATCTTGACATTAATGGTTTCATTAATGACTTGATGATGTGTTTATGTGAGTCATGCTTTAGGTTTAATGATTCTTGTTTTGGTTAAGATATTTTGAAGTGAGAAGCTTTCTCTTGTGGTCACCCCCCCTCTCCTACGGTCACCTCCCTCTTGCTATATATGGCCGGCCCTCTCTCTCCTCACTTCACTTGATGTTTTCATTTTGTAGAAAAAGATATGATAGTATTTAGGGTGCATGGAATTTTACAGTTCACTTCATTCCATCACCCAATTCCTTCGGCAACTTCATTAACCGATCGTCCACGGATTTGGACGAAGTGAGACAAAGTCATCTACTCATTCTCTACATCATTCTTGGTCGTCTCTTTTAGCATACTTGGCGATCGAGTTGCCTCGAGTCAGAGGCGGGAGCCCGTTTAAAGAATCGATCATGTGGTGCCACCTCGACGAAGGAATCGGAGATCGACGAGATCGGAGCAGCCGCAACGGAGCGTGGGATGATGGTTGAAGAACGAAGGACTCGGATCGTTCGGTATAACCTTTCTACACTCTTTACAGTTTGTTAGTTTAGCAATAATGGCAGATCCGGGTTAAAGTATACGATAGCGCCAGTTTAAAAGTTTTTGTTCCGCATTTGGCGTCTGTAGACTGCCGGGACGCTAGCGTAGACTTACAGTGGTATCAGAGCCTCACCATTTTGCTATACTAACTTGTGCTAACGCGTTTAAAATATCGATCGAACCGGAAATCGAAAATTGCAAAATCCTAGCTCGACAGTTCTGTTGATTTTAAATGGTCTCAAAAACAAATTCTACATGTCTTAAAAATCTGTGCAGGCTTTTCTAAGAACCACGACAAAATTTGGGCTCGTGATTCCTCCAAGCCGCCGCGGAAACGCGGCCAAACCCATGGTTTGGCCGCGCATCCGCGGCCACGTGGTGAGCACATGCTCCTAAATTTTGTCAGTGGGTTCTTCTCTGGATTTTGTGATTTTTGGTATATATCTTTTTGGCCCAGGTTTTGTTACTGTTCACCAGTAAGCAGTGGGGCCCACTTTTTGATATTTGGTCTTTGGTCGATCGAAATTTAAACACGTTAGTTTACAGTGCTTACATTATATCTCCGACCGGGAATGTCATTTGATCGGTAAACCGCGTCTGATTGCTATAGTTCTTTTAGACGGGTTTGCGAACGTGACATTCGCGTTGATGTTCTGTGTTGTGCTGTGATGTTGCGGATTTGTCGTGGTGGATAGCAGTGTGCAATGGTAGTACAGTTTGTGTTTATTTGTACATTTGATATTGCGGGGCGAGCGTCCAACTTGTGGACTGCCGTCACTGCCTGTTGTATAATATTCTTTTGGGGCACGACCAGGTTGCGGTCGATGTACCTATTGTACTATTTTTCATTACTGTACTAGGTTTTGCCCCGAGACGGAGTACACGGATAGCCGGGTTCTGGGGGGCAACGGGTCCGCATCTCATGGCTTTGAGAGGCAGAGGGGTCCCACTCCAGAATTGGCAGACTATTCGCCGCACTCGTAGGGGGTACAGGTAGACCCAAGGAGGGGTGCCCAAGATTACCGGATTCCGTGAAGTGCTGGGTGGTCCATTCACTATGCTGTAGGGGGCTGCCTCGCTTCAGGTTTTGGCGGGTAACTTGCCGCACCCGTAGGGGTCTAGGTTTCATTGCACAGGCTATCCACACGACAGGGGAACGTCGGGTTTCAGCAGCGGCTCTGTGAAACCCGGGGATCCCAGATTATCTGTATTGTTCTGTGATGCTTATTACTTTTCTGTAATGTTGCATATTATCACGCCTGGAGCGATTATTGTATATTGGTTTATATACTATTAGATGTTGTATATGTTTTACACCCGCGCTAGTCCAGTCCCCGCTCTGTCGTTAGTTAAGTAACCTAACGAGTGATGACGGGACCCAGTGACGAATGCGGATGGCATATACGTACATTTTATTTTCGTTCTTTTCTGGTGTGATTAAATGATGGGACTGCGTTGATTCTGATCAATGCAAAGTTAAAACAAACCTGTATACAGTTGTTGGAACAATTTAAAAAGTGTTATTGCAAAGACGTTTCCTTTTGTTATGCATAGCGATATTCAGTGGAATATCCTGCACCTCATTCGACGGGGCAAGGGCCGATATCCCTTCACCGGGACTGACCCCTTGGGCAGAAGTTTGCGTCAGCGTAATAACTTCACTATAGTCGATTACAAGTTGCCTTGCATAGCGGTATTCAGTGGAATATCCTGCACCTCATTCCACGAGGAAAGAGCCGAGATCCCTTTACCGGGAGTGACCTCTTTAGCAAAAGGTTTTCGCCACTATATTTTAAAAAAGCTATCAGGTTCCTTCAGCGATATCAAGTTCACTACGTTAAAGGTTTTTCGCCAAAAACCAGCTGTAGCCCTCCGTCACTTCTTTTGGGTATTCAGTAGTATTCAAGCTATGTATTTTGACCAACGCCAAGGCATAGTGTTTGGTAGCTGCTGGGTATTCAATTGTTGCATAGATAGATGAGTTAGTTTGGGACAGTCGTTCTGCCATTTTGGCCAACGTCAAGGGCATGTGCGGGTGGGTTCAAATTGACAAGATAGTGACGGGTAGAACTTGGCATGTGACTTATGACATTTTGACCAACGCCAAGGTTATAAGAGCATGGGGCAAAAATAATATCAGGAGTTTCTAAAGAAACTGAAACTTGCCAAGTATGCGCATACCTTCTGGAGTATGAGTAACGTGGATGCATTCCATCACGTTATCATGCGATGAGAGTTGGATCCTGATTCCCACTGATGAATTGGTTTACTCTTCGGGTGATCCCGATTGATTCTTCTTTAGGTTTGGAGGAGATTTTGACAGGACAGTGGGAGGTTTCCAGATTAGATAAAATGATGACCATTCTGATCTAGGTTAGAGTGCACGCAGAGTGTTTCTTTTCTCTCTCTCTTTGGCAGCGACCTTTGACCGACCCTAGACTATGACTCAGTGACCAGGTTGACCGAACCTTCTTAAAATACTGGCTTTTGGATTGTCTATGTTGCATAAGTCATTGCCACTCCTTCTTTTACCCTTTGAATTTCTCAGAACACCCGTATTACTACGGATATCCACTTCCATTGGATAGATCCATCGTATGGTTATATACGAACTCAAAGGGACTCCTTCGAGGATGGATCCAGGTTCAGGAGAAATAGAATTAGTTTATTCAGTTGTCTTTTATTATCACCTTCTCTCAGGTTGCGAGAGCTCCTTGGTTTAGGAGAGTACACCTATTACGCCTATTGGATAGTCTTATTCCAAACCATAGGCTGGTGCCGAAAGGTAGGGAATGAAGAAAACCAATTAGCCTAAGTAGGGTGTGCAGAAGGTAATATGTAAAGACAAAATAAAGGGATTAGAAAGAGGGCAAAGTAAATTGCGACTGATATCATTCACGACCAAAACCGCGTACTTCATCGCCACTCCTATTTCACCTTTAAAAGAATAAAGTATTATTCAGTTGTCTTTTATCATCACCTTCTCTCAGTTGCGAGTACTCCTTGGTTTAGGAGGGTACACCTATTATGCTTACTGGATAGTCTTCTTCCAAACCATTGGCTGGTGCCGAACGGTAGGGAATGAAGAAAACTATTTAGCCTAACGATGGTGTACAGAAGGTAACGACTAAAGACAAATAAAGGGATTTGGAGAGACGGCAATAAAGTATACGGTTGAAGTTATGAATTGGATTATGGAAGAGGCATTGCTATGAATACCAGGATACCCCTACGAAACATTTTCATGTTTCAGTGCATTGTTAAAGGAAAAACTGTTTTCCCGATTAGACACTTACTCCAAGGGTATGTATTTACCAGGTTTCATTCTCATATCTGTATGGTTTTACAGATGATGAGTGGGAGTAAGATATTGGGAATTAGGTGATCATCCTCATTATATCGGAATTCGTTGTAATTGGTGATATTTGAGGAAATCACCAGGGTACAGTTTTCCACCTACAACGCACAGGTTTTGAGTTGTTTAACTCAGCGGACTTATACAGAGTATTGTATGTTGTCCAGTGTCCATCAGGACAAAGGGGTAGGTCCTCGTACTATGTTCTGTTTACTTATAACTTCTCTAGTATTTAGACGAGTGTTTCGTAGAAATACAAGGTCTAAGTTTTGAGAAGTTGTGGGTATAAGAATAAAGTAGAGAACCGGGTATCACAAGTATCGGGTTCTTCAAAGAGATCGAAGATGTAGATTCTTGTGATTGGTATTCAGATGATAGTGATGGTTTTGAGAAACGTGTTTCTCTTTCAGGTTGCTCATAATTGGATAGATTCCTAAGTTGAGTAATGCTGATTAGCCTTTTTCCATTAAGTTGATATGCACTGGAGACAGCTACATGGATTGAATATGGTTCCAATTAAATTAGTGCCAAAGTTTCTGTATTAGATATAGAATGGATCGTACCTTAAAAGATGTTAAGGTACGGGGAGTTGTCCAGCTTATGATTAAAACCAGACTCTGGATAACTCAGGGCACGATTCTGTAATGGCTGTTTGTGGGTTGACCCTGGCTATGACGAGGGTTGATATTCTACCATTTGGAAGATCAATAGTGATATTGTTCTTGACTCGCCACAGTTTTAGTAAAATGGATCTTTTTCAGAAAACAGTAGTGGGAGTATGGTAGAACTGGAAGTTATTCCAAAACCGCGAACGATTACGGAAAATTTAATAGGACCTATATATTCAATCAGGTTTGACATTCCAATAGCCACTCCGCAGGTATGGTAGGTAACCTCAGACGCCCGAGAGGTACTTCGGTAGCCTCAGAGACGGTGACAGGGAGGTTCTTATCTACCAAGACTTGACACTACTGTTGTTCCAGGATATGAGACCCGGTAGGAGGGTTGTCGTAGTCAGTGGGAGCAGCGGAAGTATAGTGGGCAAGATGCTTATATCTATTTATAGACTTGAGCAGTTATAGCGGAGATAGATCATCTAATTTTGATGTGACAGTCATGGGTTTGACTTCAATCAGAATAGTGGATGGATCAGTTAAGAAGGTAGTAGGGTGTGATGTCATGGTATCTGGATGACATACACAGAGTGGGAAGTAAAATTCCTATACTACGATCGGTTGTACTGTGGTCGTCACACAGTTGTTTCTCCAGACAGGATATGGATATAATATTTGACACTCTGGTTTCTAGATCTATGGTTTTAGATCTGGTTTTGGGTAGTTTCCCAATGTGGATACTTTGACAGATATTCTAATGGTTTTTGGAATAGTTGACTCCTAGCAAGGTGGTGTACCTGCAGGTGATGGAGTCACCCTCTCTAAAGGTGTCTTACAGACTAAAGGGGAGAGGGAAGTGCATGATTGGCAGATCACTTGCTTAGGCAATTGAGTCAATCATGAGATGTCAAGTACCACACCAAATGTTGGTTTTGCACTAGATGCAATAAGTTTGTATTAATCCAATCCTGGAGAAACATAAGGAAGCAGTTATAGAACATAAGTACATGTTCTTCGGATTTGATGATGGCAGCCTCCTTCGGGAGACGGTTATCATTCCAAGCTTCAAAGGTGACATGGATGACAGAGTAATTGTCAGAGTTATAGTTTTTCCCCCTGACGAAGAGGGACAGTATTATGGACAGGTGGTCCAAGAGGATACTGTGGGTGGCATGGTGCCCGATACTGATTAGGTTCAGTGATCGATACAATCTAAGAAGTTTGGATTTGGAGTTCATTTATGAACTAGGTCCCATCAGATATCCAGACATATTCTAAGACAGGTATTACTCAATTCGGGAGATGGCTTTCTCCGCGAACTTGAGATTAAGAGAGATATAGAAAGAAATTTCTAGGCGGATCCACTCACTAAGGCTATTTCTCGAACACAATAGTTTTACAAACGGGCTTTGTGATACTGCTTAGTAGAGAAGTTGGGTGTTGGTTTCACACGGGCTGTGAGTACGCAACATCGCAATAATTAGCCTTGAGTGCAAGTGGGAGATTGTTGGAGATAGTGCCCTCATAGTCAATTATTGGATCACAGGTACGTGATTGCAATGATTGCGGAGGACCTATACCGGTATGACAGTCTTGCTCGAAATGATAGTATGCTATCTGGTTTGCCTTTATCAGTCGTGTACATGTTCAGGTGACTGATTGCATGTTACACTTTGATAGAGCCCTTAGGATCTTGCTTTACTACCAACAGTATGATGGCGATCATATACGTGAGAGTTGGGTAGTTTATACGCATATCCTTAATTGTGGTCCCTAGTCGTGGGAGTTTCGAGACAGGGCATCGATACTCCGGAGTAGACTAGTGTGTACAGTCGAGACCCCGACGAGGGGCGGTGGCCGGTCTCACAAGCCACTGGTGTCAGTTGGATCACCTAAGATGTATACAGGTGCTCATTGGGTTATGAGTACACAGGACAGGACTCGCCGGGAATCTGCTAGTTAGTATTATATCTACCGTCAGATAGCAGTTCCCTGGTGACATGTGTACAGGTTAGTTCATCGACCTGAGGTCGTCATTTGTCTCGTGTGAGTTCCCACTGTGCTTTGATTTCTACCCTACCACGGCTCAAAGGAGTCGTGCAAACAGGTAGCTTTTGGGTACAGTCCCGAGCCATATGGAGGCACGTGAGCGGATCGGCAGGGGATTCGTCTCTCCCGGTATTGGGGGCGAGGTCGTGCTGTGTCTAGGAGAGCCATTACACAAATCCATGGCCATGGTAGGAGATCTACTGGTAGGTACTCCAGTAGTATCTCAGGGTGTATTGAGGCTTCACTCCGACACGACTTATACTGCTATTGGGGGTCTGACGTTGCTAGCCCCCTAGGCAGATATGCGATACTCATTGACGAACGGACCGGACTGTATATACATTGTCACTGTTAGGCTCAGTAGGGTTTCTGGATGAGTTCGCTCATCGGCCTCCCTTGAGTTCGCTCATCAGCCTCCCTTGAGGTCAGTCCATGGGCAGCCGTTACGCATAGCTAGTGCCGCTGACGGTTTGTGGTTAAACCCACTGCCAGGGTACTGACGAGTCATTAGAGTCCCCCACAGACAGTTTCCCAAGTTCGGGCGAAACGTTGTAGATGCCGTATGGTTTTATGGCAGGGTTCGGAAAATGCACGTGCGTTTACGCACGTGTCAGTTTTCGGGCAGATGATACTGGTCAGCTTTGGTTTAAGCCGGATCCGAGTATTATATTGAGTAGGTATAATATCTTTGTCTCAGTTGCATTTGTATTCGGTCGTAATACAAATGCGGGTATATTTATACAGTTTCGGGGTTATCCTGAAAGTCGTTTCAGGATCACTTTTGGAAGTTGCCAGTTTCCAGTTTTCTATCAGCCGTCTTTTAACATTCTATTAAAGACGGATTTATCTTTTCTTCAGATATGATGAGTCAGTATTCTAGAAGTTTCTAGATATGATGACTAGGATGGTGACTAGGCTAGTGACTCATCTTGACATTAATGGTTTCATTAATGACTTGATGATGTGTTTATGTGAGTCATGCTTTAGGTTTAATGATTCTTGTTTTGGTTAAGATATTTTGAAGTGAGAAGCTTTCTCTTGTGGTCACCCCCCCTCTCCTACGGTCACCTCCCTCTTGCTATATATGGCCGGCCCTCTCTCTCCTCACTTCACTTGATGTTTTCATTTTGTAGAAAAAGATATGATAGTATTTAGGGTGCATGGAATTTTACAGTTCACTTCATTCCATCACCCAATTCCTTCGGCAACTTCATTAACCGATCGTCCACGGATTTGGACGAAGTGAGACAAAGTCATCTACTCATTCTCTACATCATTCTTGGTCGTCTCTTTTAGCAAACTTGGCGATCGAGTTGCCTCGAGTCAGAGGCGGGAGCCCGTTTAAAGAATCGATCATGTGGTGCCACCTCGACGAAGGAATCGGAGATCGACGAGATCGGAGCAGCCGCAACGGAGCGTGGGATGATGGTTGAAGAACGAAGGACTCGGATCGTTCGGTATAACCTTTCTACACTCTTTACAGTTTGTTAGTTTAGCAATAATGGCAGATCCGGGTTAAAGTATACGATAGCGCCAGTTTAAAAGTTTTTGTTCCGCATTTGGCGTCTGTAGACTGCCGGGGCGCTAGCGTAGACTTACAGTAAAACCATACGACTTCTATATCGTTTCGCCTGGAGCTGGGAAACTCTCTGTGTGGAACTCTGAAGACTCGACACTACGCTGGCAGTGGGTTTAACCACAGACCGTAAGCGGCACTAGCTGTACATAACGGTCCCCAGGTAGATGTCGATAAGAAGGCCGATGAGGAAAACCATCCGAACTCCTACTGAGCCTGATGTGACAATCTCCGTACAGTCCGGTCTATTCGTCTAAGACTATCGCATATCGAGCCTAGGGGGCGGCAAGCGTCAGTCCCCTAAAGTTGTATAAGTCGTGTCGGAGCGTAGCCCATTACACCTTGAGAAACTACTGGAACCTACCAGTAAATCTCGCTTGCCCTGGCCAGGGACTTTGCGTAATGGCTCTTTGACACAGTGCGATATCAACTCCCAATACCGGGAGAGACGAATCCTGTCTAACCGCCACTGCCTCCAAGTGCTCAGGAATGCACCCAACTGCCACCTGTTTGCACGACTCCTTTGAGCCGTGGTAGGGTAGCAATCTAAGAATAGTGGGACACACTCGAGGCGAAGTAGCAGTGTCAAGTCTGCGGACTATGCTGTACTCATGTCACCTGGGAACTGTAAACTGACGATGGGTATAATACCAACAATCAGTTCCCCTGCGAGTCCTGTCGGTGTACCCGTAACCTAACGAGCGCCTGTATACTATCTTCAGTACGACGTACTGATGGCTGTGGGACAGACTATCTCCCCAACTGGGATGAGAAGCGTACACACTTAGTCTACTCCGGAATATCGATGCCCTATCTCGATAATCCTACGACTAGGGACAAGTATAGGATGTTGCTTATAGACTACCCAGCCCCCACTAGTATGACTGCCATCACAACGCTGGTAATCAAGCAAAGATCCTATGGGCTCTACTAATATGTATAAGTGATACGTTACAAGAAATATATGCACATATTAAAGTAGACACAAACCAAGTAGCATACTACCATTTTTAGCAAGACTGTATATACAACTGTGAATATCCCAAGCTTCCATTAAGTAATATACATACAAGTATGATACAATAATGGCCCTTAGGGCATATACACTAACAGACAACACGTCAATATTTTTGGCATTAGTAACAAGTTTCAAGTAACAAGTCAAGTAATGTTTCGTGAACATGTCATGTGATGTATATGCATCAAATAGATATCCAATGTGAAACTGTAACGAATATCGGAACACGGTTAATGCACGGATGCACATGTATTTATCGGTAATAACCTTTTATACGTCCATGACTACGTATGATGCACACTAGATAACACTGTTGGGGTCAAAATTTGCTCCCCGGTTGACCAAGTTAAAATCAAGGTCAACCCTCAGTAAGCGGGCTCAAGCCCAGATCAAGTGGGCCCAAGCCCAAGTCGAGCCCCATGGCCGGCCTCCTCCATGCCAAAATAAAAATCATGTGATAAATAATTTTGAAGTAATTATTAATAGGCATAAAGCCAAATTTTTGTAAAGCCCATAGCTCATGTGCAAAAAATGTGAGCACATGAGGCATGGGATGGGCAAAATGCCATTTTGTAAAGCCAAAGGGGCTATATGTAAATTTGTAAGCCTATAAAAGGCAACATGATAATGAAATAAAGGATACGATTCATTCTCCCCAAAAACTCTAGGGTTTGTGTGCCTCCTTCCCCTTTCTCAAGGGTCTAAATCTCTCTTCCTCTTTTTGAATTAAATCAAAAGTTTAACTCATCCTTTTTCATAAAAAAGTAGTTTTTCACCACAAAACCCACAAAGGGGAGCTTGGATCTCCCATCAAATCTCTACAAGGGGAGATTTTGAATCTCACCCTCCTTTTCTCCCAAGATCCGGCCAACCGAGAGGAAGAAGGAGACCCATCTCTAAAAATCCTACGTTGGGAGGATCCAAGGCTCAAAAGAAGAGCCACAGATTCTTAGGAGTTTAACTCTTTTCTAGATCTGTTGGAGTTTAACTCCATAAATTAAATTTCTGTTAGGAGTTCAACTCCAAAACACTTTGGGAGTTCAACTCCCCAACCTAGGGGCGAAGCCTCTTCCCGCTGGTGTTTCCCGTGGTCGCGTGCCGCGCACGTGACCCCCGGACGCCAAGCGATCGCGTGCATGGCACGTGACCAGCGGGCACTAAGGCGTCCAAAGGTCGCGTGCAGCGCACGTGACCCCGGGCATTAAGGCGCCCATGTGCGCACACGTGACCTGCGGGCACTAAAGCGCCTACGTGCATGCACGCCCCACGATCACATGCAGCGTACGTGACCCGCGGTTGCGTGCAAGGCACGTGAACCGCGGGCACTATAGCACCCACGTGCGCCCCACGCGACCCGCTCAGCGCCCATTAGTCGCGTGCAGCGCACGTGACCCATGGGCGCCTTGCAATCGCGTGCTGCGCACGTGACCAGTGGGCGCCAAGCGCTCACGCGCCAGGCACGTGACCCGTGGGCACCATGCACCCACATGCCACACACGCGTCTTTAAGACGCTCCTCCCCCCAGTTTTTAATATGCACTCCACACTAAATATACTTCCCTCGTTAGAAAAAATTTCTAACGGGGCGTGAAAAAATTTCTAACGGGGCGTTGTCCCGCACCCCGCAAGGGGGCTGCTAGCCCGCTTGACCCCCTGCCCGGTATCCAGGAAGTGGGACCCTCGTAAAACTCTGCGGGGCCCCCGATATATCCAAAACCCCTTCAAAACACAACACATGCACACTGCATATTGAGTTCGCATAACTAGTCGACCCGTCAATCGGAGGTTCCTTTGCTTCAAAGGCGAGGGGTAATTAACGACAGCTTAGTTTGCGGCTGCCGGAGATTCAGATCCCCACAATCAATAAATCCCCGCCTACCCTATACAGGGGAAATCTGTAGTATGCCTGACATGCGTGTGTGTATTCCCATCTCAACGGGGTGACAAAAAACACCCTACAAATTCTGGCACGCCCGGTGGGACGTATCTTTCCTCCCATATTTCGGGTTAAGCATTCATGCGAACTCAATTAATATGCATATCAATTGCATGTACTAAAATCATGCTTCTATTTGCAGGTTAACAACTTTCGACTGCAATCTTCGGACGCAACAAAATATCTCCAAGGACAATCTCAGCTCTCAGCACAACTCTCATCTTTTACACGATGAAGATGGACGCCAGGAAGGTCCTTCCGGCCAGTCTCGGGCGACAGTTTGAGGAGTCTCCGCTACCATTCGGCTCTATTTTGTTCATGCCAGCTAACGCCATCTCTACTCCTCAAGCCCCGCTGATGAATAAACCGACCTCAAAAGGCAGGAGGCTAAATGTGGTGATCTCGAGGGCACCACTACCCAAACACAACTCGGTGTTTGAACGACTCTCCTTGCTCCAGCTGGGGGCAAGGCCATCAACACCAACAAAGCAATAAGGCGTATCGGCCAAGCTCCAGCGGTGTCCCTGACAACTGCCCAATCGGGTATCTTCTCTAAGCTCCCCGTCGGATGACCTCTAAGTCGTTAAACTGGAAACAGATGACATCTAAGTCGTTAAACTAGAAACAGATGACCACTAAGTCGTCAAACTGGTAACAGTAGACCTCTATGTCTTTAAACTGGAAACAGATGACCACTAAGTCGTTAACCTGGAAACAGTAGACCTCCACGTCTTTAAGCTGGAAACAGATGACTTCTAAGTCGTAAAACTGGAAACAAATGACCTCTAAGTCGTTAAACTGGAAACAGATGACCACTAAGTCGTTAAACTGGAAACAGTAGACCTCTAAGTCTTTAAACTAGAAACAGATGACCACTAAGTCGTTAAACTGGAAACAATAGACCTCCACGTCTTTAAACTGGAAACAGATGACCACTAAGTCGTTAAACTGGAAACAGTAGACCTCTAAGTCTTTAAACTGGAAACAGATGACCACTAAGTCGTTAAACTGGAAACAGTAGACCTCTAAGTCTTTAAACTGGGAACCGTCGACCACCACGTCGTTAAACTGGGGAACCGATGACCACCACGTCGTTAAACTGGGAACAGTCGACCTCTATGTCGTTAAACTGAGGATGTAAAATGTGTAAATAAAACAAAAATAATAAAAATAAAAAGCCGAAATGATGGGGCAACTCGCAATAAAAATCAGCGAGTAAAAATAAAGATGAAAATAAAGCCGAAATGATGGGGCAACCGCGAATAAAAAGCCGAAATGATAGGGCAATCACGACCTTCGTGATAAGAAAAGCTGAAATGATAGAGCAATCGCGGTATAAAAAAAACGGCGAATGATGAGTCTCTCCTGGTACCATATTCCAGTGTAGCGTGCATACGCCGTCCAAAACTCAAATCTCCAACGGCGAATGATGAGTCGCTCCTGGTACCATATTCCAGTGCAGTGATTGAGACGCCAACCAAACTTTGAATGTCCCAACGACGAATGATGAGTCACTCATGGTATCATATTCCAGTGCAGCGATGCAGACGCCCACCAAAATCCAAATTCTCAAAGGGCGAATGATGAGTTGCTCCTGGTACCATATTCTAGTGTAGCGATGCAGACGCCAACCAAATTCCAAATCCATAAATTCCCAGCGGCGAATGATGAGTCACTCCTGGTACCATATTCCAGTGCAGCGATGCAGACGCTAACCAAAATCCAAATTCTCAAAGGGTGAATGATGAGTCGCTCCTGGTACCGTATTCCAGTGCAGCGATGCAGACGCCAATAAAGTCCCAAAATTCTTCCGGCCCTACGGTCTGGATCATACATCCTGCAAAACCGTATACAATCCACGGGCGTAAAACGATCCCAATCTCTCCCAAGTCCTACCGGCGAGACCACATTCAATGCCCACCAGCGATGAAGATTCCTAAACAAAAAAAAGGGTGAGCATGGATGAAAACCCGAAAGGGCCCCGTGAGTAAAAACAACAGGATTGCCGGCGAGTTTGTGAAAACCCGAAAGGGCGCAAACTCATGAAAAAGAGATGAAATGCACTCGCAAAGTCCTCTCGACTTTGTGAGGAGAAAATTCCCGCGTGAGATCCTTACGACTCACAAAGGAGCAACACACTCAGGAGTTCCCACGACTCCTAAGGAGAAAATACACCTGCGAGATCCTTTCGACTCGTAGGGAGAAAATGCTTTAATGGGATCCTTACGGCCCATAAAATTGAAAAGCCTTAGGTGATAGGGATCTAAACCTGTCTCCTAAGCCATCGCTCCCCAACAGGAAAAGGCAAATGATGAATTGCTCCTAGCACCTGTGTTTCAGTGTTAGCAATGCTGATGCCGAACCCTACCCCAAAATTCCAATCTTCCGATCCAATAGACCCCTAAGTCTTTAAACTGGGAACATATGACCTCTAAGTCGTTAAACTGGGCACAATAGAACACTAAGTCTTTAAACTGGGAACATATGACGTCTAAGTCGTTAAACTGGAAACAGTTGACCCCTAAGTCATTAAACTGGGAATGAGGGAAATCTACTCATGTGTCCTCATGATGCATGAGGAGAAAAAAACTTGCGAGATCCTTACGACTCGTAAGAAAACGCCTTCGTGGGATCCTTAGGACTCAGAAAGGAAAAACATACTTGGGGGTCCTCACGACTCCTAAGGAGAAAATGCACATACGGGATCCTTACGACTCGTAGGGAGAAAATGCTTTTATGGACCCTTACGGCCCATAAAATTGAAAAGCCTTAGGTGATAGAGATCTAAACCTGTCTCCTAAGCCATCGCTTCCCAACAGGGAAAGGCAAATGATGATTCGCTCCTGGTACCATATTCCAGTGTAGCGGTACTGATGCCGACCGAAAAAACCAATTCCGAAATCCTCCCGGTGCAAATGATGAGTTGCTCTTGGCATTATTCCAGTGCAGCAATGCAGATGCCGAAAAAAAAAACCAATCCTCAAATCCTCTCAAAGGCAAATGAGGATTCGCTCCTGGTACCATATTCCAGTGTAGCGATGCTGATGTCAACACAAATCAAACCAACCAATTCCAACATCGACCTCTGCGTCAAACAGCCGACACTCCGTAACGGGGAAACGTCAAGAAGACACTCTGTGCCGGGGCACATCGACTACAGACACTCCGCCTCGGGGAAACGTCGACTAGCGACACTCCGTGCTGGGGGCACGTCGACCAAATAACTCCGAGCCAGGGAAACGTCTACCACGGGCAGTCCGTCTCGGAGACGTGTCAAGCATCGACCGTCCATGTCGTAAAAAGGGCACTGCAGGTTTCCCACAAAGCGGGAACCAAATCACTCTGGGCCAGGGAAGCGTCTACCACGGACACTCCGCCTTGGGGAAACGTCCAACAGTGACACTCCGTAATGGGGAAACGTCAAGCAGACACTTCATCTCGGGGATACGTCAACAGTGACACTCCGTCTCGGGGACACTACATGCTGGGGTTGATAAAACTTGCACATTTGTTATTACATTTTTCCTACCATTTTCATATTAAAAAAGACTTTATTATAATATATCATACATATGAGGGTTTATGTGTAAAAATACTATTTTCCATGTGTTGATATATTATAATTAGCATTTGGTAGGAAAATGTATGCAAATAAATTCATTGACCAAATCCTAGTAGAACAAGGTCTACTAAATCTTATTTGAGTTGTTGTGCAAAATTTTTCCAAGTTGTGCAGAATTTTTCAAGACTAGAATCAAGGAGATCGATTTATTGAAGAAGACTTGCCTAATTAAGAATCAAAACTTGGAGACCAAGTCTGGCAGTAACCACGAGAAGATTTCCAAATTCTGAAGGTGCCAAGGATCGCCAAATGTCACAAGTAGCCATCCCCAGAAAATTGATGGACGGCCGTGATCATCAAGCCGCGGATCCGCGGCAATAGCCCCTTTATGCCGCGGATCCGCCGCGGTTAAGAAGAGATGGAGGCTGAGGATTTTTGGGGAAAATCTTTTCTACTTTTTCCCTAATTTAGAAGCTTGGGATCTGGCTTTGGCACTATAAATAAAGACCGAGATCCTCTTGGAAAATTCATCAAGCCGAAGAGATCACGAAGTCCCTGACGCTCACGCATCCAGGCTGATCATCAACTGTTCGTCTACCTCCTTAGGAAAGATCGAGAAGCAACTAGTTTTGTAATCATTTTCTACGGAATAAAGTGTAGATTGTTCAAGTTGATTAATAAAGGTAGTTATTTTATTTAATTCTTTTGCATTTTACATTATGTTTCCCCTCTCTGTCTTTTCATCTTCTTCTCCCAACATGCGCGAGTAATTCTCCGCTTGTTAGGATTCGTAGGATTAGGGTAGGCTAATGGATGATGAACATCCCTAAACCTTTTTTAAGTCCTATAATGTTTATGAACTTTATCAAAAGAATCATTAACATCCTAATCGGGGGCGCTAGCAATTCTTTGCTAGTTCCGACCGCGATTAGAGATTAGATTAATGATTGTTTTGGTAAAGGCTAGATTTGAACGGAGTTCCGTGTCGAGATAAGGGTTAAGAGTGGGATTCCTTTTCCCTCCAGAAACCCTAATCTACACGCATCACCGTCGTTCTAGTTTTAAATCTATTAATGGATAAAAAGGGTAACTTTTAATTAATCGTCCATGACTACTAAATCCTAACGAACCCTACAAGCCCTCTTATTATATTAACTATATTCCTAAAATAATCTAGATCTATAAATTTGCTCTCTTGCTTAAAGTAGATCTAGAAACTTTTCACAAAATTGTTTATTCCTCCTCTCTTTTTCAACACATCTAAAGTAAGAGTAAAACATTCAACGTTTCCCTGAGGACGACCCGTACTCACCTTGGTCTAGCTACACGCGACACCGTTCTGATTGCGGTTAATTACTACAAACACACTCTTTTCGTACAAATCAAATGGCGCCGCTGCCGGGGAAACGTGCGTAATTTTTTATTCTTGCTATTTTTGTTGAATTCTTAGACGATTCATATCATTATTAAAACAAAACTGCAAATTGCATATTTAACGATTTGTGTGTGAATTTTGCGAGGGAATCTGGAGTCACGGATTTGAGGAAACAAGAGATCTAGGGTTTCACACTTCTCTGGTATCTTTCTTAACTCCTTCTCTCTCTTCTCAAATCCAATAAAATCTATTTTCTGCAGGATTCTTTGCAAAATAGCGCCGCTCAAAAATCTTTTTGCAAAAGTTTTGTGATTGGTTTTGTTTTGCATATTTAATACGGACTTTAAGGGGCAAAGACCAAATCAAGATTAGGTGGGGATTTCATCACCCTTCCTAAGCCCCACAAATCATAAACCGAGCATCTAGATCAACCCTTCATTAATTTAAAAAATATCTAGACCGGACTCTAAGGACTGTCGCGCTCAATAAGGACAGAGGAAGGTCGTGGGTAATCTATCGTTTATCCGCATTACTTTTGTAGTGCCTAGGCAAGTGTGTCAAAAGCTAGTGGTTTTTAATTAGGCCCACTACTGTGGTTCCTTCCCACTTACCTGGCACTTATCCGGCTACAAGGGTAGTACGGAGGCGGTAGAGGATTGATCCTGTGGCTTGTCCTTTGGAAGTCTAGGAGCGGTCTAGAGACTGGACCTAGGTGACCTTAGTTCTATGGTTGCTTGTGCATCTTAGGGAGATTTGTCTTGAGTCTCACTTTTTCAAAACAAAGCCAATTTTAAATCACACACACGCTGCCACTTGCACTAAACCCGCTTAGTGCATGCTCGGCTGGACACGGGATCCTAGTGCCCGTCTTGTCCGCGTTCCTGCTATCGACGCCGAAGTCGGTACTTCTTCATCTTCTTTTCCCCCACCACACACCACGACCGAGATGGACGGCACTCCATCAAATTATAACACCACGCTGCCACCGCCCGAAGGTGCGCAGAATCCACCGCGCATCTCTCTCCAAGAAAGATGCTATCCTATCCGTGGTCATCTTCCCACTTGTCTATCTCTTCCACCACCTAACGGGGATAATTTCGAAATTAAACCCCACTACATCAATCTGCTGCCCAAATTTCACGGGCTTGAGTCGGAAGACGCGTACGTTTTCATCACCAAATTCGAAAACGTATGCGCAATGATGGGTACTTCACAATTGACTTTAGATGCTATGCGCTTACGTCTTCTCCCATTCACACTGTGCGACTTGGCAGAAAAATGGCTTTACAATACTGCCGCACACTCTATCACTAATTGGGATGAATTCGTCATAGCATTTCTTAAGAAGTTTTACCCAAACCATAAGACTGCAAGTGTTAGGAGCGAGATCAACCAGTTCACCCAGCTTCCCAATGAACCATTTTGGAAGTGCTTTGAACGTTTCAAAGATCTGCTTGTCCAATGTCCTCATCATGGAATCAATAGATGGGATTTATGTCGGATTATATATGAGGGCATTAATCCTGCGACAAAGCAGATGCTTGAAACATTGTGTCAATGCAATTTCATGTCTAAAGATGACGGTGAAGCTTGGAAGTATCTGGAAGACCTCGCTGAACACACTTTGCAGTGGGAAAGCGTAAGGCCACCTTCATCTAGGGGAGGTGTTCACCAGCTCGATGTTTCCATCGCAGTGAAAGCCAAAATGGAAGCGATGCAGAAGAAACTCGACGCTATTGAGAACAGATTCTCATCAGTCTCCCTAAATCAGGTTGCGCTTCCTAAGACCGTCTGTGGTTGCTATTCGGATCCTTCACACTTAACGGAAGAATGTCCTATGAATGCATCGTTTCAAGCTAATGCTGCTTTTCAGCAGCGACCTAGAAACGACCCTTATTCTTCCACGTACAATCAAGGATGGAGGAATCATCCTAACTTTGCTTGGAATCAAAACCAACAAAGCAATTATCAAAGACCTCCTCCACAGCAACCACAACCACAGAATCAGCCCCCCTTTCAGTCACAGAATTTCCAAAATCCGGCCAACATTTCTACACCACAAGTGGCCGGTACTGACAACTCTTCACTTGCACAAACTTTGGATATGTTCAGGAAACAATCCATGCAATTTTCGGCTGAGATGAAGTCTTCTATTGATACCATATCGAAAAACTCCACCTCCCATGGTGAGAGTATTAAATCACTAGAAAACCAAATCGCACAATTAAACGCCGCAATGAGTGCGAGAGAGAATGGGAAACTCCCATCTCAACCCCTGCCGAATCCTGGCCATTCACAAAATTATAATGTGAATGCTATTACTACGTTGAGATCAGGGAGAGAGCTGAATAACCGAGTGGGTGAGCAATTTGATGTTAGTGATACATTTGATACCCCATCTTCTTCTTCCTCTTCCCCTAATTCGTCTAGTCCCCCACCTTCATCCGAGCCTATTCTCCGTTTTCCCCAAGGCCCAAACATTTCGCCAAATCTATCTAAGTCGATTCCCACTCCAATTTTGGGATCGAATCCGTCGCCACAGTCTTCTCCACAAACGTTGGGCCCAAAACTTATTGATCGAGCTCCATTTCCAAACCGATTAAGGGCCAACAGACCTAACCCGCAAATGGAGAAGATTATGGAAATGTTTAAGCAAGTTAGCGTGAATATTCCTCTCCTAGATGCTATTCAACAAGTCTCATCTTATGCAAGAATCCTTAAAGACTTGTGCATTAGGAAGAGAAAAACTCAAGTGCCTAAGAAGGTTTTCATGACGAGTAATGTTGGCACTGCTTTTACCCAACAAATACCAAAGAAACGTAAGGACCCCGGCTGTCCTACAATCTCTATTTCTATTGGGGGTAAAAATATTAACCGTGCTTTACTCGATCTAGGCGCTAGCGTTAACTTGCTTCCTTATTCAGTACACGAGCAGTTAGGAATTGGAGAGTTAAAACCCGCCCATTGCACTCTCCAGATGGTAGACCGATCTATCACCAAACCTCGGGGCGAACTAGAGAATGTGTTAATTAAAGTCGGGGAATTCATATTTCCCGTGGACTTTATTGTTTTAGATACACAACCTGTGGCAAACCCATGCAATCAAATCCCGGTGATACTTGGTCGACCCTTCCTAGAAACTTCTAACGCTGTAATTAATTGTCGTAACGGTTCTATGAACTTATCCTTCGGGAAAATGACAATTGAGCTTAATATTTACAAGCTAGGAAGTCAGCCATCAGAACCTTCTGCTCATTTGCTGGATGTTTGTTCCATCCACGAGATAGCTTCCGAAAGCTGCATGGATGAGGAACTTTGCTTTGATGTTCTCGACAACACTAATGAGACATCGTTTGATCTTGCACCACTTCACAGTGAGGATATGTTCAATGAGTCCGACCTTGAGATTGAACCCGTTGACTCGTTGCAAAAGTCAGCAGCACTTTCCGAGTAATATCTTATGCAAGTTTTGAACCTCTTAAGGAGTCCGAATATCATTCCGTTACCCCACCTTGTATTGTCTCTCCGCCAATTCTTGATCTCAAACTGCTACCTTCTCATCTTAAATATGCATATTTAGGAGAGAATGAGACTTTGCCAGTGATTATATCCACTTCTCTAGCCTTAGAGCAAGAGAATGCACTTTTGGCAGTGTTGAGATCGAATTGGCAAGCATTTGGTTGGACGATGGCCGACATCAAAGGGATTAGTCCCTTAATTGTTGAACATAACATACATCTGATGGATGAAGCCAAACCAATCCGAGACCCACAAAGACGGTTAAATCCCGTTATGAAGGAGGCGGTAAAGAAAGAAATCGTCAAGTGCCTTGATAGTGAAATAATTTACCCCATATCTGATAGCCAATGGGTAAGTCCAATTCATGTGGTCCCTAAAAAGTCTGGCATCACGGTCATCACTAATGAGGCTAATGAGTTAATCCAAACACGCACCCAAACTGGGTGGCGCGTATGTATTGATTACAGGAAACTCAATGCCGCGACGAGGAAAGATCACTTCCCTCTACCTTTCATTGACCAGATGTTAGAACGATTAGCTGGACACGATTACTACTGTTTCTTGGACGGATACTCTGGCTATAACCAGGTCCCCATCGCCGAAAAGGATCAAGATAAAAACCACTTTTACTTGTCCTTTCTGAACTTTTGCTTATAGACGCATGCCCTTTGGGTTATGCAACGCTCCCGCTATATTTCAGCGGTGCATGATGGGGATATTTTCAGATATGGTGGAAAAATTTCTAGAAATTTTTATGGACGATTTCTCCATTTTTGGGGACTCCTTTAAGGACTGCCTTCGTAATCTTGACGCGGTTCTTACCCGCTGTAAGGATAAGAACTTGACTTTGAATTGGGAAAAATGCCATTTTATGGTCCAAGAAGGTATTGTACTTTGACATATAATTTCATGAAAAGGCATTGAGGTTGACAGAGCTAAAATAGATGTCATTCATAACCTCCCTCGTCCCAACTGCGTCAAAGATATACGATTCTTCCTTGGCCATGCAGGATTTTATAGGAGATTTATTAAGGACTTTAGCAAAATTGCTAGACCCTTAACCCTTCTATTGGCCAAGGACACTACTTTTCACTTCAATTCGGATTGGGAAGCTGCTTTTGAATCGCTTAAAGAACCACTCACTACAGCCCCCGTTCTATCATCTCCGGATTGGAACCACCCATTCGAGCTTATGTGTGACGCATCAGATTTTGCTATTGGTGCTATCTTGGGACAGCATATTGATAAGATGCCACATGTAATTTACTATGCAAGTAGAACCTTGAATGATGCACAAATAAATTACACAACTACCGAGAAGGAACTCTTGGCAGTTGTATTTGCATTAGAGAAATTCAGGCCCTACTTGATTGGCTCGCCTATTGTGGTTTACACAGATCACTCCGCCCTACGACATCTTTTATCGAAGAAGGATGCGAAGGCCAGGCTAATACGTTGGATCCTATTGTTACAAGAATTTGATCTTGTCATCAAAGACAAGAGTGGATGTGAAAACGTTGTAGCCGACCATCTTTCACGCATCACTTCTTCGCCAACTGTGACCGTGCCGATAAATGACTCATTTCCTGACGAACAGCTCTTGACTGTATCCTACGAACCTTGGTTCATGGATATCGTGAACTATCTTGCTACGGGACTTATTCCTAGTGATTGGTCGAAACAAGACAAACTTCGATTTCTATCCCAAGTAAAATATTTTTACTGGGATGAACCTTATCTATTCAAGTATTGTTCCGATCAAATCATTCGCAGGTGTGTCCCTAACGATGAATTCAAGAGCGTGTTATCATTTTGTCATGATCAGGCATGCGGCGGTCACTTTGGACCTCGAAAAACGGCGGAGAAAGTTTTTCAATGTGGCTTTTATTGGCCAACATTATTTAAAGATGCATTTGAACATTGCAAAACTTATCCGCGATGTCAGCATTTGGGTCGGATTTCACGAAGGAACGAGATGCCGCTCCAACCTATATTGGTTGTGGGAATATTTGATGTTTGGGGTATTGATTTTATGGGCCCTTTTCCCAACTCCTTTGGGAATCTATATATCTTGTTGGCAGTTGATTATGTCTCGAAGTGGGTGGAAGATATACCAAGTCGCACTAATGACAACAAAGTTGTCATTAAGTTCCTTAAAGAAAAGATCTTTTCGCGATTCGGACACCCTCGCGCTATCATTAGCGACAACGGGACACATTTTTGCAATAGGTCTTTCGAAGCCTTGATAGGGAAATATTCAATCACTCACAAGCTCTCTACGCCCTATAATCCCCAAACAAGCGGGCAAGCTGAGATCTCAAATAGGCAGATCAAACAGATATTGGAGGAGACGGTTTCGAAAAACCGTAAAGATTGGTCAACCAAATTGACGGATGCTCTTTGGGCATTCTGCACCGCTTATAAGACCGATCTTGGTATGTCTCCATACCGCCTTGTGTTTGGGAAGGCATGCCACCTTCCTGTCGAGATCGAACATAAAGCAATGTGGGCTATTAAAGAGCTTAATTTTGATCTTGATCATGCAGGCAGCTATCGGAAGCTGCAATTGAATGAGCTAAGCGAACTCCGCGATGAAGATTACGATAATGCGGTGATAGTAAAGAATAGGACTAAAGTATTCCACGATAAAAATCTTTTTAGAAAAACCTTCACATCGGGGCAACAAGTCCTTCTTTACGATTCCCGTCTCCATCTTCATCCGGGTAAGCTTAAATCTCATTGGAAATGACCTTTTGTGGTGCGGTATGTACACCCGCATGGGGCAGTTGAAGTCGAAAATTTGAAAAACGGTTCAATTTTTAAAGTAAATGGGCATAGATTAAAACCGTATTTTTCTGCTGACCCCGCGGAGGAGCTCCTGTTTTTACAGGAGCCGCTTTATCAAAACTAAATTTTTTCCGCCTCACCTCCATATTTTTGTAACATTTCCTCATTTTAAGAATGGAGGTGAGTAAAAAATGATTTGATTGAATATCTGTGCGTGTCAAAGAATAAGTTTGGGGGTATTTTTCATTTAACTATTATTTTACCCCTTGTATCTCTCCCTTAGTATACAGGTCCATGTTCTTAAAAGGCTACATCAGTGAGAACACTGCTGAAAACAGGTTTGGGGGGAGGTTTGTATTCACTAAATTATCTTTGACACTGGGCATTAAAAGTTTTTTTATAACAAAAGAATAGAAAGTGAAAAATTACATCCAAAAGATAGGAATAGTTTAAGAAAACCAAGAAAATTAGAAGTTTTCTTAAACGAACTAGTAATAAGTAGTTATGAGCTGTTGTCCAAAGGGTTAGTAAGATGAAGGATGTCACTAATCTGAGGATAAAAATAAGTCTGAAAAATAGTTTCTATTCTGGAAGCCAAACATTTGAATGTCGATACCCTACTATATGCACTTACACACGTCTTGAAACTCAGGATAGTAGAGGATACCTTGAAATGCTCTTGTCTGAAAGCCAAAGTATGAAGGAATTAATAAATGAAGAAAAATATAAAAATGGTGAAAAGAAAAAAAATGAACACTGGTTTTGTTATCGCCAAGGCAGCAATAAAAAAATATAGCGAGGGTGCTTCATCACCTAGTGACCTAAGGCCAACTGGTCTGGGAGTCACTGCTAAGCCTTAGGTGGTGCAGGACGAGGAAAATATTATCACCTAATCAGCAAGCACATGAGTAATCGGTCGGTTAGTACCTCAAGAAGTATTAACGGTCGCATGAAAATGTGTGAGCAAATCTAAATATTCATCAAGTTAAAAAGTACTGAGGTAGATGGACAAGAGTATGATAGCTTGAATTGAATTCTCCGAGTGTAGGGATGTGCATTTCACACACGTAGGGGTATATGATCAATGTTTGGATGAAGGATAAAAGGTAGGAACGAAAAATAAAGACGATGTTTTATTGAGGGATGATGTGATTTCTAACATTTTTTCATGACTATTAAGATTGGGCTCATGAAAACTGAAAAGCTAGTGTAGTTGGAAACTCTTATTTTCAAAGTCTTTCTTTTATGGTTCTTATCTTTATATGTAAATTTCACAATCTCTCTTTTGTTATTGGATTTTGTGAGTGTAATCCGCTGAAAACCCTCAGAAGACAACACTCCTCCTACTAGGGACACCTAGAGGTTTAACCGCTTGTTGCACGTGCTCAGTGCAATCGTGTCTGCCTACGAAAGGGTGCTTAGTTTTCTCCTTTCTTTTTCTCCTCTTGAATAAACTAGTTTGTTCGGGACGATCAAAGATAAGTTTGGGGGAATTTGTTCAGTTGATAAAACTGTACATTTGTTATTACATTTTTCCTACCATTTTCATATTAAAAAAGACTTTATTATAATATATCATACATATGAGGGTTTATGTGTAAAAATACTATTTTCCATGTGTTGATATATTATAATTAGCATTTGGTAGGAAAATGTATACAAATAAAATCGTTGACCAAATCCTAGTAGAACAAGGTCTACTAAATCTTATTTGAGTTGTTGTGCAGAATTTTTCCAAGTTGTGCAGAATTTTTCAAGACTAGAATCAAGGAGATCGATTTATTGAAGAAGACTTGCCTAATTAAGAATCAAAACTTGGAGACCAAGTTTGGCAGCAACCACGAGAAGATTTCCAAATTCTGAAGGTGCCAAGGATCGCCAAATGTCACAAGTAGCCATCCCCAGAAAATTGATGGACGGCCGTGATCATCAAGCCGCGGATCCGCGGCAATAGCCCCTTTATGCCGCGGATCCGCCGCGGTTAAGAAGAGATGGAGGCTGAGGATTTTTAGGGAAAATCTTTTCTACTTTTTCCCTAATTTAGAAGCTTGGGATCTGGCTTTGGCACTATAAATAAAGACCGAGAGCCTCTTGGAAAATTCATCAAGCCGAAGAGATCACGAAGTCCCTGACGCTCACGCATCCAGGCTGATCATCAACTGTTCGTCTACCTCCTTAGGAAAGATCGAGAAGCAACTAGTTTTGTAATCATTTTCTACGGAATAAAGTGTAGATTGTTCAAGTTGATTAATAAAGGTAGTTATTTTATTTAATTCTTTTGCATTTTATATTATGTTTCCCCTCTCTGTCTTTTCATCTTCTTCTCCCAACATGCGCGAGTAATTCTCCGCTTGTTAGGGTTCGTAGGATTAGGGTAGGCTAATGGATGATGAACATCCCTAAACCCTTTTTAAGTCCTATAAAGTTTATGAACTTTATCAAAAGAATCATTAACATCCTAATCGGGCGCGCTAGCAATTCTTTGCTAGTTCCGACCGCGATTAGAGATTAGATTAATGATTGTTTTGGTAAAGGCTAGATTTGAACGGAGTTCCGTGTCGAGATAAGGGTTAAGAGTGGGATTCCTTTTCCCTCCAGAAACCCTAATCTACACGCATCACCGTCGTTCTAGTTTTAAATCTATTAATGGATAAAAAGGGTAACTTTTAATTAATCGTCCATGACTACTAAATCCTAACGAACCCTACAAGCCCTCTTATTATATTAACTATATTCCTAAAATAATCTAGATCTATAAATTTGCTCTCTTGCTTAAAGTAGATCTAGAAACTTTTCACAAAATTGTTTATTCCTCCTCTCTTTTTCAACACATCTAAAGTAAGAGTAAAACATTCAACGTTTCCGTGAGGACGACCCGTACTCACCTCGGTCTAGCTACACGCGACACCGTTCTGATTGCGGTTAATTACTACAAACACACTCTTTTCGTACAAATCAGTCAACCAGTGACACTACATGCCGGGGACACATCAAACACACACTCCGCCTCATGGAAACGTCCAACAGTGACACTCCGTCTCGGGGACACGTCAACCAGTGACACTCCGTGCCGGGGACAAGTCAACCAGTGACACTCCGCGCCGGGGAAACGTCAACCAGACACATTCCGTGCCGGGGACATGTCAAACAGACACTCCGCCTCGGGAAAACGTCCAACAGTGACACTCCATGCCGGGGACAAGTCAAGCAGTGACACTCCGCGCCGGAGAAACGTCAACCAGCGACACTCCGTGCCGGGGACATGTCAAACAGACACTCCGCCTCGGGGAAACGTCTAATAGTGATACTCCGTGCCGGAGACACGTCAAACAGACACTCCACCTCGGGGAAACGTCCAACAGTGACACTCCGTGTAGGGGACAAGTCAACCAGTGACACTCCGTACCGGAGACACGTCTACCAGCGACACTCCGTGCCGGGAAAACATCAAACAGACACTCCGCGTCAGGGATACGTCATACACCGATACTCCGTCTCGGAGACACGTCAAGCATCGACCGTCCATGTCGTAAAAAAGGCAGTGCCAGCTTCCCAAAAAGCGGGAACCAAACCATGTTGCCTCCACGTGAAAGAAGATCCATCAATTTCATGCACACGATCCACCTGTGTGGTGTACATTAATTGATGGGGGCACTTTGTTGGGGTCAAAATTTGCACCCTGGTCGACTAAGTCAAAATCAAAGTCAACCCTAAGTAAGCGGGCCCAAGCCCAGATCAAGTGGGCCCATGCCCAAGTCGAGCCCCATGACCGGCCTCCTCCATGCCAAAATAAAAATCATGTAATAAATAATTTTGATATAATTTTTAATGGTCATAAAACCAAATTTTTGTAAAGCCCTTGGCTCATGTGCAAAAGAAGTGAGCACATGAGGCATGGGATGAGCAAAATGCCATTTTGTAAAGTCATACGGGCCATATGTAAATTTATAAGCCTATAAAAGGCAACATGATAATGAAATAAAGGATACAATTCATTCACCCCAAAAACTCTAGGGTTTGTGTGCCTCCTTCCCCTTTCTCAAGGGTCTAAAACCCTCTTCCTCCTTTTGAATTAAATCAAGAGTTTAACTGTTTCTTTCTCAAAAAGAAGTAGTTTTTCACCACAAAACCCACAAAGGGGAGCTCATATCTCCCATCAAATCTCTGAAAATGGAGATTTTGAATCTCACCCTCCTTTTCCCCCAAAATCCGGCCAACCGAGAGGAAGAAGAAGGAGATCCATTTCCAAAAATCCAACGTTGGGAGGATCCAAGGCTCAAAAGAAGAGCCAAAAATTCTTAGGAGTTTAACTCCTTTCTAGATCTATTGGAATTTAACTCCATAAATTAAATTTCTGTTAGGAGTTCAACTCTAAAACCCCTTGGGAGTTCAACTCCCCAACCTAGGGGCTAAGCCATTTCCCGCTGGTGTTTCCCATGGTCGCGTGCCGTGCACGTGACCCCCGGGCGTCCAGCGGTCGTGTGCATGGCACGTAACCAGCGGGCACTAAGGCGCCCAAAGATCATGTGCAGCGCACGTGACCCCGGTCACTAAGGCGCCCACGTGCGCGCACGTGAACCGCAGGCACTAAAGCGCCCACGTGCGTGCACGCCCTGCGATCGCGTGCAGCGCATGTGACCCACGGGCGTGTGCAAGGCACGTGACCAGCGGGCACTATAGCACCCGCGTGTGCCCTATGCGACCCGCTCAAAGCCCAGTGGTCGCGTGCAGCACACGTGACCCGTGGGCGCCTCGCGGTCGTGTGCTGCGCACGTGACCCGCTGGCGCCCAGCGCCTACGTGCTGCGCACGTGACCAGCGGGCGCCAAGCGCTCATGCGCTAGGCATGTGACCCGTGGGCACCATGCACCCACCTGCCACGCACGCGTTTTTAAGATGCTCCCCCCATTTTTTTATATGCACTCCACACTAAATATACTTCTCCCGTTAGAAAAAATTTCTAACGGGGCGCTGTCCCGCATCCTGCAAGGGGGCTGCTAGCTGCCTTGACCCCCATCTCGCTATCCGGTTAGCGGGACCCCCAAACTCTGCGGGGCCTACGATATATCCAAAACCCTTTCAAAACACAACACACGCACACTGCATATTGAGTTCGTATGACTAGTCGACCCGTCAATCGGAGGTTCCTTCGCTTCAAAGGCGAGGGGTAATTAACGGCAGCTTAGTCCGCGGCTGCTGGAGATTCGGATCCCGACAATCAATAAACTCCCTCCTACCCTAGGCAGGGAGAATCTGTAGTACGTCTTACAAGCGCGCGTGTATTCCCATCTCAATGGGGTGACGAAAATTACCCTACAAACACGTTGTACCAATGTAATGGTATAATGATATCATGATGTTTCGGCATGCAATTAGATATGTTATTATCGGTACGGATACGAACGGATATCGTAAAACTGTAAATCTATACTATTTTCTGCATAATAAAATATATGTACTATTTTTATTCATATGGATATCGATATAGTAATGTAACACCCGAGTTCATTTATACCAATTCCAGTTTCAGTATTTTACTTATCCATGGTCTATTCCTGATTTAGCGTGTTTGGGTGCGAATAGTACTTTACATGTTACTGGGCATTCGACCCGAACCACTTGCTTGAACCTGTTTGACTCTTATTATATATTGCCTTGACTTGTTGCATGGACTAGTGCATTTCATAATTTAGTTTATACTGGTACCTGTCTTGTATCGCATCTTTTGCATATAACAATTTAAATCACGTAAAATGAATTAAAATACTTGTCTTGGCCTGCTTGATACCCCTAATTCTGTGGTAGCGTCCTTGCATCGTGTCCTTGTATCGTTCAGAGAAACGGACGTGTTTGGATGGCTACGCGCGCGTGCGTGCGTCCGTTCTTGGGGTATGCTCTTTTATTACAAAATCCTTCATTTCAAAATTTGGAACCTGCCAATATTTTTTATATTTCAAATCCAAAATTTTGGACCTGACCCGGGCGTATTTCGGAATTATTTTGTATCCCGCCAAAATTCTATTAATTCTTAAATTCCTTAATTCCTTAAACATTTTTTCTTAACAACTCAGATTGCCCTCATAACCAAATAAAATATTTTTTAACAATTAAATCTCTTTAAATCTTTCTAAATAAAATCTTATCCCTAAACAATTCTTTTTCCCTCAGCCAATCAAACTCTCCCTTTCATTTGCTGGCCCCACCACGAATCCCTCTCTCTCTCTCGCTTTTCTCTTTCTCATATTCTTTTCTCTCTCTCCTTCTATCTCTCTATTTCTTTCTTTCCTTCACCGCTAATCGACAATCTTCTCTCTCCTTCTCTCTCTCTCTCCTCTCGTTTCTTCCTCTCTCTCTCCTCTCGCGCCCGCCTCTCTCTCCTCTCGCGGTGCATATAATCGACAGGAAATGCTCGATATCAAAAATTATTATCTGGATATACTTTGTATTATTTGAAGATATGCGGATATTAATTATATCATACAAGTATATAGAACCTACAAGTGCACGGATCCTCTGTACCAGTAAATATGTGACGTAATCTTGAACCATCATAGGTTTTAAGTATGAATATCGGGTTGGATATTAACCACAGATACCAAATGCACTATCCGCACCAAAAAACGATAATAAATAAGAAACTGTCGCAAGATTCGAAAATACCCAAATAAGATATCGTATAAATGCACTATGGTGTTACAAATCTCGAGGCGAGACCCTAAAATCCGATCGTCCATTTCCATCAAATAGTCGCCGCCGATGGTCCGATATGCTCTAAATCGCTCCGTGCTTTGCACACAAGTCCTTTCAGCTCCCCTCAACTCTCCTGCACTGTTTGATTTTTCTGCAATCTAACAGAGACTCTTCAAATCCCTAATTAACACCATTAAATCCATTTTAATTCATTTTTATTTCACACCCTCTCTCATTTTTACCCTATAAATACCAGCTCATGCCCTACCTCTCCTTTATTTTGAAAATTTTCTCAAAACTCTCTAAGTTCAAGAAGGGTTAAGGCTATTCAAGTGGAGTTAAGCAAGCCAAAAGGAGTAGAGATCAAATTCCGACAACCGAGGTATCTCTGACGAGACCAAGACCCCCTCTCTCTTCCTTAACCTCTTTCTAACACTACACAATGAGTAAGTCTCTCTTCTCTCTATTTATTTTATCTCAAATCGTCTTCTAAAAAAACATCGACAAAGTGGAGTTAACTCTGATATATGTTATTTTAACATGTGTACTCCACTTATTAAGCTAAATAGGCCAAACTAATTTTCTCACACCACTCGTAATCTTATTTACAATCATTTAGTTTTTAGTTTAATAAAATTTTCATGTGAAACAATCATATAACAAAATTTTTCATTAAAATACCATGAACTTTGGTATAACTCCTTTTTTCGATAACTAGTTTACCTACCTTTAGGAAAACCTCACGGGTAACGACCTACCACACACACACAATACGGTTTCATAGCACGAGATTCTAAAAATAGGGTTTATGTAAAGAATAGGTTTTTATATTAAAATACCACATTTTTACAAAAACGGGTTTCTTTCAATTGATGTTTTAAATGCTTGGCAATTACACATCTACAACTCTTATTAGGGGACCTGCTAATGGATGGTGTGGATTATCGCACATTCTTGAGATGGTAGAGCGAGATCCAGAACTTCTCTTGGAATATTCGGTCTCGAAAGGAAATAAAAATATGTTTTTAAGAAATACGAATTTTCTAAATAAATCTAAACTTTGGAAATTATATAAAACTATGAATCCGTATTTTCAATAAAAACATATTATGAAACTATATTTTTAAAAATGAAAGATTAGAATTTTTAATAAAATACCATCAAGTTTTCAAAAGATCTAGTTTTCATAAAAATACCATAAACTTTTAAAACTAGGTTTTTATCACTAAAATACCATAACAATTAAAATACATGTTCATGAAAACCATAAATATTACAAATCACCCTCGAGGTTTATTTTTAAACTATATTAAAGTATTTTTCATAAAACCCCCTCGAGATATGCAAACAATATTTAAGGACTCTAGATTAATATAGGTTTAAGCGGTATCATTTCTCTTGAGCTTCAGTGAGCCGGAGAAAGTGGGTGCTTGCCTAATCAGGTTAGACAATTTAACAAAGTTATCAATTGCAATTGTCTTGGAAAAAAACATAAATCCTGCCGTCCATATGCTGCAGTTGCCGATTACTCACGAACTTAAGAAATTTCAAGAACTAAATCCTTTCATAATATTCTGATCCCAATCTGAATCCAAACTCAAACCAGAATCCAAAATCAAACACGAACTTGAATACTTGATCATGAACCTGAACACTCAAATTCAAATATCAAACTCAAATTTGAATACTTGACTCGACTTGACCGAACCATGCTTATAACTTGATATGAACTTGACATGAATACCTGAACACATGATTACATCTTGAACATGAACATGTACATTTTATATCCATAGATTCAGCCAAGACCTGTAATCTTAATCTATATAATACAATATGCGGGGATAAAGGGATAGATTAGTACGGAACGTATATCGTGACACACGATGTCACTTTAAAAGATACCTATATGAATTCACGTGTCGTTGTCCCATAGGTTATGACGAGGCCTTGTACTACATATTATCATAATCCATGGGATAAGATGGACTCCTCTCATATACATGAATATCTTCTTTATCAAACTACACATAACCACGTTAGAATAATTATCTTATATCAGTAAATAAATATGCTTAGATACTCTCTTATATAACCGTGCGTGTTAACTTTTACTTGGTTTTTCTTCACTTTATATACTATCTTCTTTAATTTCTTTGGGGACTTACTGAGCTCTAGTTCGCTGACAACATTTCTCTATGTTCTTTCTTTGGAATGTTCGTCGGGAGGACCAGATTCGGAAGAGATAGAGTCGGGCCCGGAAGACGTGGACCAGTTCGCTTCTCAGCCTGATTTTTAGCTCCTGCTTGCATTTACTTCCAGTATGCCATTGTTTAGGTATTTTTTTTATTACAAACAGTTGTATATAAATTTGAATGTAAATAAAGTTGTTATTTCATTTTATTACTCTTATTATTCTTGCACATTGTTATATTACTTAATTACGCTTAATGTATTTTCATAGTAAATACGTTGCGGGCTTGCTACGTCACTGTTTTCGTCTACTGGAAAGTGGGGTGTGACAAGTTTATTTGGTGGCCCATGCAGGTCAGTTCTGCATTAACTCTTAAGCAATATATCACAAGAATTATAAGAATCGGCAACTATACATTCTTTGCATTTCAAATTTCTTGAATTTATCCTAACCTTTTCTTTTCTATTAAGGTGATGGATTCTCCCAACAACACCAGCACAAACGTTAATGGCAACAAACCACCATCTATCTTACCACCTCCCCCTATCGTTGTTGCTCCGATCAATGAACAGACGGTGCTTCTAGAAACCATCAAAAGTCTTCTGGAGGGCCAGCAGCAGCAGACTGCTATTCTCATGAACCGTCCCGAAACCGAAGCACCTAGAGTGAAGCAATTTCGTGCGTTGCATCCAAGTAACTTTTCACGGAAAGAAAGTCCTCTTGAGGCTGATGAATGGGCCCAAAGTATCGAGGAAAACCTTGCAGCAGCGCAGATACCAGACATAGCTTGGGTTCGTATGGCCAAGCTCTAGCTCACCGACAATACAAGAGTCTAGTGGAAAATAGAGGAAAGCCGTCTCACACAACCAATAGAGTGGAAAACGTTATGCGATCTATTCGATGCGAAGTTTTTCCCCAAGACTGCTTACTTTGAGATGGAACAACTGTTCATCCACCTACAACAAGGCTCTATGTGGGTAAAATTAGTGGATGAATATGATGTCGAATTCATCATACTTAGCAAGTAAAGAATTCGTATCAAATTCTGTTCCGTAAAACACATCTCTATCCTGACATCAACATCTTATCAGGTTCACGGCAGACTTGATCCCGGCCGATGAGATTCGGGCTAGACGATTCCAACAGGGCTTAGACCCGAGATTCGAGCGGCTTTAACCACAGGCGACTATCCAACTCATGAACTCGCACTGAAGGCAGCAAGTCGTTATGAAGCTGTGGTCAAGAAGAAGGGTAAGTCTCAAACATCCGGAATCAAATGCCCTGCTATGCAGATGATAGGAGGAGCCTCTTCTAGGCCGAATTTTTCACCCAAGAGGCCAGGAGGATCGATTAACCGGTCAGTCCTGATTTCTTTTTCTACTGCAAGAAAATTGGACACTTGGCGAAGGACTGCAGGCGTGCAAATGTCATGTGTTTGATTTGTGACGCATCTACTCACGCTATAGGACTCTATAGGAGCATGCTCATATCGTATTAACACAGCACCAGCACCTAGACCCGCAATGTCAGCTCAGTAGAGGCAAACCATTCAGGCACCTACACCCCGCCTAGCTCTTCCTGCACCAGCTCCACGTGGACCACCTGCACAGCCTCAGCGATAATTCCATCAGGTATAGAGAAACGTGCCTCGAGGGCAGAGGAATGTGACTCCGGCGAGGAGGAATGTGCCGAGACGACATGCTTTTACAATGACGGTCGAAGAGGCCGAAGCCACAGGACAGTAAATTCTCCCATCCTTTCAACCTTTCAATTCTTGTGCATCGTTATACTTTCCCTATATCTAAATACAACCTCACACAACTTAGGTACTATATTAATAGCCACTCTTCCTGCACTTGAACTTTTCTACACTGGAGCTTCACACTGTTTCATGTCACAACTATTCGTGATAACGCACGCGATTCCCGTGAAGCCACTCATTTCAAACTGGAATGTCAGTTCCGTAAATAGAGTCTTGAAGACAACTTTAGGATATGATCAAAGGCTGGTTGTAGTTTGCGGTCAAGAATTCTACGCAAATTTCAAAATACTGGACATACCAAATTTCGATGTTGTGTTGGGAATGGATGGGCTGGCAGTATTTTATGCTACTATTGACCACCGACAAAAGAGAGTAGTATTTGAGATACCAGATCATCCGGTATTCTATTTCAAAAGTGAAGACATGACCTTAAAGCCAGGAAGCTACCGTGCTAAACCGAAGAATGCAGAAGTGTTCCATCTACCAGCTGAAGAAGAAAAACCTGAGGTAGTTCGAGAGTTCGAGAATGTGTTTCTTGAAAACATATCAAATTTACCGCACGATCGAGCTCTTGAATTTAGTATTGATTTACAACCTAGTGCACAACCTGTAATTAAAGCTCCATACCGATTAAGTCCGGAGGGATTGAAGGAGATCCGTATTCAGTTGGACGAACTACTGAAGAAAGATTGGATCCAACCCAGTACTTCAAGTTGTGGATCTCCGGTGTTACTAGTGAAGAAGAAGGAAGGTTCCTACAGGATGTGTCTGAATTATCGAGCTCTGAACGAAGTGACAATTAAGAACAAGTGTCCACTACCGCGCATCGATGACCTTTTCGATCAGTTAAGTGGATCTTGTGTCTTTTCAAAACTAGATCTTCGTTCGGGTTACCATCAGGTGAAAGTCAAAGAGTCCGACATTCCGAAGGCGGCGTTTAGGACTCGTTATGGCCATTATGAATATCTCGTAATGCCATTTGGAGTGTCTAATGTGTTAGTGATATATGCCATGGAGGCAATTATTGTATCATACTGGTTTGTATATTACATATTGGAAGCTTGGGATATACACAGATATAATAACAGTCTTGCTCAATATGGTAGTATGCTACTTGGTTTATTTCTACCTCAATATGTGCATATGTTTCCTTCAGCATATCGCTTATACATATTGGTAGAGCCCTTAGGATCTTTGCTTGACTATCAGCGCTGTGATGGCAGTCACACTAGTAGGGGCTGATTAGTCTATAAGCACATCCTTATACAGGTCTCTTGTCGTAAGATTATCGAGACGGGGCATCGATACTCCAAAGTAGACTAGTGTATACGATTCTCATCCCAGCAGGGGAGATGGTCTGTCCCGCAGCCATTAGTACGTCGTACTGAAGATAGTATACATGTGCTCATTAGGTTATAAGTTGCACTGGACGGACTCGTTAGGAACTGCTGGTTGGTATTATACCTATCATCAGGTAGCAGTTCCCAGGTGGCATGAGTATAGGTTAGTCCGTTGACTTGACATCGCTATTTCGTCTCGAGTGTGTTCCCACTGTTCTTAGATTAATACCCTACCATGGCTCAAAGTTGTCATGGGCAGTATTAGTTAGATAGGATTCGTCTCTCCCGGTATTGGGGTTGATATCGTGCTGTGTTCGGAAAGCCATTACACAAAGTCCTGACCAGAGCAAGCGAGATTTATGGATAGGTACTCCAGTAGTTTCTCAAGGTCTTTTGGGCTCTACTCCGGCATGACTTATTGCGCTATTAGGGGTCTAACGGTTACCGCCCCCTAGGCCCGATATGCGATACTCTTAGACGAACAGACTGGACTGTACGGAGATTGTCACAGATAGGCTCAGTAGGAGTTCGGATGAGTTTGCTCATCATCCTTCTTATCGACAGATACCTGGGTAGCCGTTACGTGCAGCTAGTACCGCTGACGTGCTTGTGGTTAAACCCACTGCCAGCATACTGTCGAGTCTTTAGAGTCCCACACAGAGGGTTTCCCTGCTTTGGACGAAACGATGTAGATGTTGTATGGTTTTACGGCAAGGTTCAATCATATACGTGTACTTATGCACGGTCATGATTCGGACAGATAATACTAGTGGGCTTTGGTTTAAGCCGGATCCTAGTATTATATTGTTGGATTATTTTTGTCTCTTTGTATTCGTATTTTTCAGAATACGGATACGGGTATGTATATACGGTGAGGGATATTCTTGTAATTATGTAAGAGTGCTTCTAGAAGAAGACACCTCATTTGTTGTATAACCATTTTTGATTATGGTTAATGAGGTGGAGGTATGAGGTGTTCTTTGTATTTAATGAAGCATGGCTACTTGGTGACTCATGGGGTGACTCATGTTTTGGTGACTGTTGAGGTATGCTTGATTCATTGTGAATTATTGTATGCTTCATTATTCACAAATAATTAGCCATTCTTCATACAATACTCACTACTAAACTCTCATCTCCTCAAGCTTTCTTCTTCTTCCCTAACCCTAAAAGTCTCATGTATTGAGAAACCTAGGGTATTTTGAGACAAATCAATCTATCATCACTCTCAACATCCTCTGGTCTATTTAGTTGCCTCGATATTGAGGTTGGAGCCCGAACTATAGACTCTCGGGTGGATCATCTTTGACTTGAGGAGGCCGATGATCAAGCGCGATCCGATCTTCGAGGAGCCAAGGAGAGGAGGACAAGAAGATCCTAAGGACCAGTACATGGAGGTATAACACTCTTACCGAGTAGCTAAACCTCCTAGTAGTTAGTTAGTTAAGGATCAAGTTAAGATCCTGGAGTTTAGTCGGTGTTGCGAAGCTTGTAAAAATCATTTTTTGCACATTCCATCTCCCCGCGAACCCGCGGGGTGCGCGGCATCGACTTACATAATGCACCTTCCATCTTTATGAACCTGATGAACCAAGTTTTCTGAGAGAACTTACACAGGTTTGTTGTTATCTTCATTGACGACATTATGGTGTTTTCAAAGAATCAGAAAGAATACGTCGAGCACTTACACATTATCATGGAGACATTATGACAACACCAACTCTATGCCAAGTACAGCAAGTGTGAATTTTGGCTTGATCAAGTCAGATTTCTCGGACATATCGTTTCAGGCGAAGGAATCTCTGTGGATCTAGTTAAGGTATCAACTATCAACGAGTGGCCGACACCGAAAATGGTGAAAGATATAAGAAGTTTCATGGACTTAGCAGGATACTACCGACAATTCATTGAAGGATTCTCAAAGATCACAGCATCCCTGACCAAGCTCACACGCAAAGACGAAGCATTCATATGATCCGAAGCATGTGCGAAGGATTTTATAGAACTCAAGTCGAGATTAACCTCTGCAGCTATTCTTATAGTACCGGATCAATCTGGCGGATTCGATGTGCATTGTGATGCGTCCGGTAAAGGATTAAGATGTGTTCTACATCAACATGGAAAAATTGTGGTTTTTGCATCAAGCCAGTTAAAAGTTCATGAACGCAACTGTCCAACACATGATCTGGAATTGGCAGTCGTCATCTTCGCCCTTAAGATTTGGCGTCACTACTTAATGGGAGAGCGAGTGGATATATACACTGACCACAAAAGTCTGAAGTATGTATTAACACAGAAGGAACTCAACATGCGGCAGAGAAGATGGCTGTTCCCCTCCGAACGGACACGCGGGACGTCGGGCCGTCTCGCCTGAAATTCGGGGCAGATGCTAATTGGTGCTATCCGTCCACCTCTCCGAAGATGCCAATTTGATCCATGACACCATGTATCGAAGGTCTAGACGGATGCGTCCGATGTAGCAGACTTCGTCAGATTCCCCCTCGTTTGAGGGGTTTTTGATTGTGGGGACGCTCTTTCCTGCAGGCGCAAGCCCCTGCAGTTAATTACGCTACCGCTTTGCGGTAACAACTTTCTCCTTCTCCAGATGGTCACTTCGTGTCGTGTGTTCTTGTTTTATGTTTCATTGCCCGTGGATCGTTTACGGAGACTGAGTTATGTCGTCGCCCGTAGGGCATGGACTAGTCCAAATCCGCATTATCTTAAATTTGGGTTTGGGGGTTTGGTTTGAGGATACGTCAGCCATACTTGAGGCTAAGATCAACTCAAACGTTTGTTAAGGATACGTTAGTCTAACTTTGTGACTAAGATCAACTTAACGGGATCATTTAGATCCTACAAAAGAGTGTTTGGACTCTAATGTTCCAGTCTAGGGACATGGCGGTCCATCGTCTATGTGGCCGTCGGGACCCGTCACCTCTCTGACGACGTTGAAGGATTACAACGACGGATGTCAGAGGAGTTCAGAGATGTACCCTCGAGCCAGAGTTAATTGGGGGGATTCATAGTCCAGTCTGCTTGAAGGTTTAAGGACGCATTAGCCATCTTTGAGGCTAAGATCAACTTAAACAGGACCGTTTAGATCCGACAAAAGAGCATATAGGGGCTCTATTGTTCTAGTTTAAGGACATCGCGGTCCATGGGTAGTTTAAGGACATTGCGGTCCGTGGGTAGTTTAAGGACATTGCGGTCCGTGGGTAGTTTAAGGACATTGCGGTCCGGGTTAAGGACGTCATAGTCCATGGGTTTAAGGACTCCACAGTCCGTTTTGTGCTCTGGATGCTTCACACGGGTTCACTGCCGTGCTAGGCGAGGACCAGGCTCCGCTCTGGATGCTTCACACGGGTTCACTGCCGTGCTCTGCGAGGACCAGGATCCGCTCTGGACGTTTTCCACGGGGTCAAAGAGTGACGTTATCCGTGTTCCACGTAACCAGGAATTTTGCATGATGCGTGGGCTTAAGGACCCCACAGTCCATATCATGAATGGTCTTCGGGACCCGTCACCTCTTTGAAGACATTGAGGGATTACAATGCCAAGTATCAAAGGAGTGAAGAGATGTACCCTAGAACCGGGGTGGATTAAATAGTCCTTGGCCCAATTTGGGTCAAGACTGATCAATTATGTTATGAGCCTATCGGCCCAGTTAATCACAAATTGAGGACTTATGGCCAGCTTGGGCTAAGTCCAGTCAGGTCTGGAATATTGACTCTTTGTTGGTCCATTGAGGGAGAATGCTTGCCTCTATCCCTTTAGCCAATTGGGCCAAGGCCTAGTATTAAACACTTCAGAGCAATCAGTGTTGAACACTGGGAATAAGGTTGATGGGTTAGTGTTCAACACTAAGAGATAATTGGTGCTAAACACCAGCAATAAGGCTTTTCCAAATTAGTGTTAAACACTAAAACAGATCAGTGTTGAACCCTGCCAATAAGGCTTTTTAATCAGCATTGAATGCTAAGGCCCGACAGTGTTTTAACACTGGGCTTGAGAGTTTTAAATTTAGTGTTAAACACTAAGGCGAGAAGGGTCACGTGGCAGCACGTGAGAGCGCCCTCCCTTCTTTTGTTCTGCTGAAATTATCATCTCCTTCAAAGTATCACGTGCCATCACGTGAGGGGCATTCAAATGCCTGTGTATTAGAGCTTCTGCCAAGGTCACGTGGGTCACGTGGGGTGCTGCCTCGAAGGGGCTTTCTGTAGGGGTTTTGGGGGGTCACGTGGTGGCACGTGACCCTACCTCTATGTTTTTTAGAGGATCTGTTACTCCTTTCTTTTTTCAGGAATTAAATTCCCCAAACTTTAAATTTCAGAGGAATTAAATTCATATTTCCTTTTGAAGACTTGTAGAGTTGAACTCTGAATTTTCTGTAGAAATTAAATTCCTCGTTTATGTGGAGAACTGAAGAGGGTTCAACCCTTAATAAAATCTTTCAAGGAATTATACTTCCCATCTTAAAGAATTATAATTAAGGGAATTAGATTCCTGCTATTTCCACAGAACCACATTCTTAATTAGGGTTCAACCATGTTTCTTTTGTTTTGAAGGAATTAAATTCCCATGATACAGGGTCGAGCCCTAATTTTATTTTTAAAGGAATTGAATTCCTATAGTTCTGCGAGAATTAAATTCTCATGCTTGCGTTCCCTCTCTATGTTTTGGATCTGCATGGCAGGATCTCAACCCATTGAGAATTAAATTCTCAACCTAAAGGGGAGATGTGCACTTTGCAGATCCTCTATCAGAGAGGGAAGAAATGTGCTCTTCTGTTTTATGTATCAGAGTTAAACTCTGTTGGGAATTAAATTCCCCCTCTTTCAAAATGCCTTCCCTTTCTTACCTAGGGTTTTTGCAGAAGATCCAAGTCTTTTCCAAGTATCAAAGCTTTTCTCCTTTTTTCTTTTTCTGCGCGTGTCTTTTTTTTGTCTCTTGACTCCTATTTATAGGAGAAGCAACTGAATCAGTTAGTTTTGTGACGAATCTTCATTGAGAGATTTGATTTGCATCCTTCATTCGTTCTGGACCTTTGGATTATTAGGTGAATTTTATTCACCGTTGGATTTCAAATCCAGAGATTCTCCCTTTTTATTTCGGTTAGATTTAAGGGGGAAATCTTTCCAAACCCGAGATTTTCCATAAATAGATGATTTTTAATCATCTCTGAATCTTTAATTTGATTGGATGCATATAGTTGCGTTCCTTTGGAAAGATTTGCATTTCTCTCAGAATTTAATTCTGTTGACAAAAAGGGCTTTGAAAGCCGGTCACGTGTGACCACGTGATCCATGGTCACGTGTGAGCACGTGACCCCCTTTGGAATGAGCCTTTTCCCTTTCTTCTGATTGTTGCTTAAGCGTCACGTACCACCACGTGACTCTTGGTCACGTGTGAGCACGTGACCCTTGTTTGAACTCTCTTTCCTTGGTTCGTCTGGAGAACGAGTCTACTGTCTTGAACGTCACGTGCCAACACGTGACCCTGGTCACGTGGAAGCACGTGACCTCTTCTGAAGCCTTTTTCTTGACTTGATCAGAGAACTGATGTGCGCTTTTTCTGCACTTCATAGGTCACGTGTCAACACGTGACTGCTGGTCACGTGTCAACACGTGACTGCTGGTCACGTGTAAGCGTGTGCCCCCCCCTTTTTGAAGCTTTTCTCAGAAGCTTTCCTGATTTTAAATCAGGAAACAATGGCTAGAACACATGACGGACTTTGATATCAACCTACAGTATCATCCTGGGAAGGTGAACGTAGTTCCTGATGCACTTAGTCGGCAACCATTAGCAATGAACCTCACCGCTCAGTGGAAGCTACAGTAAAAATAGCATGGATTGGAGATCGAAGTAGTTGTGCCAGGTAACGCTTCATATTTGATGAACTTACGCATCCAGTCCACTCTTGTAAAATCGGATCAACGCAGCTCAAGAAAATGATGCCAAGCTACAAAGGATCCGAGAACAAGTAGAAAGTGGACTACGAACTGACTTCATAATCCATGAAGATGGATCCTTGCGAAATGGAAATCGTTTATTTGTACCAGTTGGCTCTGTTCAAGAAGAGTTGATGAAAAAAACTCACAGCTCTCCGTATTCGGTACACTTCGGCGGTACAAAGATGTACAAGGATCTACAACAACATTACTGTTGGCATAGAATGAAGCGAGAAGTAACAAGGAGCATAGCAAAGTGTCTAGTATGTCAGCAAGTGAAGGCTGAACATCACAGAACTACTGGTCTATTTCAGCCGTTACCAATCCCAGAATAGAAATGGCAACACATTACCATGGACTTCGTGACTGCTCTCCCTTGCAGCATGAAGGGTAACGATACAATTTGGGTTATTGTAGATCGACCCATCAAGTCAGCTCACTTTATTCCATTCAGAATTGGCCAGTCAACCAAGACGTTGGTAAGAAAGTACATGGAGGTGGGTAAAAATCTAAAGTAAGATTTATACCTTCAAGATGTACCATACTTGATACTCGTAAACTCATGCAGGAGATCGTGAGATTACATGGGGTACCTATCTGCATCGTTTCCAATCGTGATACAAGATTCCGATCATAGTTTTGGCAGAGTCTGCAAACTAGCCTGGGGACGAGTCTGAATTTCAGCACGACATATCATCCACAAACGGACAGACAATCCGAGTGAACAATTCAGATTCTAGAAGATATGCTAAGAGCCTGTATGTTAGACTTTGGAGATTCGTGGGAAGATTGCTTACATCTAGTGGAGTTTTCATACAACGATAGATATCAGGCCAGTATTGTGATGTCACCATTCGCAGCACTCTGCGGACGGAAATGTCGTTCCCCACTGAGTTGGGACGATGTTGGAGACCGTGAACTCCTTGGACCAGAGATGATCGTGGCAACTATGGACATGGTTCGCACGATCAGGGAAAAGATGCGCATAGCCCAAGACCGACAGAAACGCTGGGCAAACGCAAAGCGTCGACATCTGGAGTTTCAACCCGGAAAGCATGTATTCCTGAAGATCTCTCCAAACAGAGGAGTGATCCATTTTGGTAAGAAGGGTAAATTAAGTCCAAGGTACATAAGACAGTTTGACATACTCGAACGAGTTGGAGAAGTGGCGTACCGTTTAACACTACCATCTTCGTTGGAAGAAGTGCACAACGTGTTCCACATATCCTAACTACGACGATATATGAGCGACCCCAGCCATATACTTGATCACTCAGAGCTCACGGTACAGAATGATCTAACTTGCGAGCAGCAACCTGTTGAGATTCTGGACCGAAAGGTGAAGACATTATGGAACAATGAGGTGAACTTGGTCCGAGTGGTGTGCAGAAAGGATTCACCAGGAGAATCAACTTGGGAAAAAGAAGAAGATATGCGTGAACGATACCCTTACTTTTTTGAAAATTAGTCTCTATATAAATTTAAATTTCGAGGACAAAATTTTTATAAGGAGGGTAGAATGTAATGACTCTGAAATCTCTGTACAGAATTATTTGTTTAAATGTATAGAAAAGGGTATTTCAGCCTGTGTAGCAGTTATAAGTTATTTTTGTTCAATAAAAACAAGAAGCAACTTGTAGCTCACAGGTAAAGCCTCTACACTGCTGTGACATAGCCTGTGCGTTCGATTCCCATCAGTCCCAATTATTTTTTTAAAAAAATCTTTTTAATTTTTCGGAAGCCCAAGAGTTGCTCGTGCAATTCATGGGGAACAGAAAGGTTTCAGAAAAATCAAACAGGCACAAAGAGGAGTAAATACAGATCTACTCAAGTGGCACGAATCTCGAGGCGAGACCTCAAAATCCTAACGCCCATTTCCATCAGATGGTCGCCGCCGACGGTCCGATATGCTCCAAATCGCTCCGTGCTTTGCACACAAGTCCCTTCAGCTCCTCTTAACTCTCTTGCACTGTTTGATTTTTCTGCAATCAAACAGAGACTCTTCAAATCCCTAATTAACACCATTAAATCCATTTTAATTTATTTTTATTTCACACCCTCTTTCATTTTTACCCTATAAACATCACTCATGCCCTAGCTCTCCTCTATTCTAAAAATTTCCTCAAAATTCTCTAAGTTCAAGAAGGGTTAAAGCTATTCAAGTGGAGTTAAGCAAGCCAAAGAGAGTAATGATCAAATTTCGATGACCGGAGCATCTCCGACGAGATCAAGACCCCCCACTCTTTCTTAACTTCTTCCTAACACTACACAACGAGTAAGTACATATTCTCTCTATTTATTTCATCTCAAATCGTCTTTTAAAACCACATCGACAAAGTGGAGTTAAGTCCAATATATGTTATTTTAACATTTGTATTCCACTTATTAAGCAAAATATGCCAAACTAACTTTCTCACACCACCTGTAACCTTATTTACAATTATTTAGGTTTTAGTTTAATAAAATTTTCTTGTGAAACAATCATATAACAAACCTTTTCATTAAAATACTATGAACTTTGGTATAACCCCTTTTTTTGATAACTAGTTTACTTACCTTTAGGAAAACTTTACGGAGTAACGACCCACCCCACACGCACACTATGGTTTCATTGCATGAAATTCTAAGCATAGGGTTTATATAAAGAATAGGTTTTTACATTAAAATACCACTTTTTTTTATACAAAAAACGGGTTTTTTTAATCAATATTTTAAATGCTTGGCAATTACGCCTCTACAACCCTTATTAGGGAGCCTGCTAATGGATGGTGCGGATTATCGTATATTCTTGAGATAATAGAACGAGATGCAGAACTCCTCACGGAGTATTCAGTATCGAAAGGAAATAAAATACGTTTTTAGGAAATACGAATTTTCTAAACAACACTAAATTTTGGAAATTATATAAAACTTTCCGGATTTTCAATAAAAACATATTATGAAACTATATTTTTAAAAATAAAAGATTAGAATTTTTAATAAAATACCATCAAGTTTCGAAAATGGCTAGTTTTCATAAAAATATTATAAACTTTTAAAATCTAGGTTTTTATCACTAAAATATCACAAAAATTAAAATATATGTTCATGAAAACCCTAAATATTACAAATCACCCTCGGGGTTTATTTTTAAACTATATTAAAGTATTTTTCATAAAAACCCCTCGAGATATGCAAACAATATTTAAGGACTTTAGATTAATATAGGTTTAAGCGGTATCATTTCTCTTGAGTCTCAAGGAGCCAAAGAAAGTGAGTGCTTACCTTAATCAGGTTAGACAACTTAACGACGTTATCAATGTCAATTGTCTTGGAAAAACACATAAATCCTGTCGTCCTTATGCCGCAGTTGCTGTCATGCCCCGCTTCCTAAAAGAAAGTGAAGGGTGACGTGGCATGGTCCGCAACCTAACTGTATTGAAGGTGGTCTATTCAATACCGTTACGTTAAACATATGGATAACATGCAGGATATGTACCAAAACAAAAATAATAAAAGCAGAAGGTATTTATTCCATTAACCAAACTTTATTACATCCCAAAGGAAAGAGTAAAATAAACTAAATAGTTTAATTACATCGAAATAGAAGCAAAGCCCTAAACAGGTAGGCAATAAAAAAGCCAGCTAATCTTCTGTCGTCAAGTGTGCATAATCTTCATTAGTTGTCTCCACACCTTGATCCTCGTCATAATACTCATTCTCATCTGACGGACATTCCGAAGATAGAGGAAGAAAAAGAAACTCCGTCAGCGAGTTATACTCGGGTAGGATTGCCTCATAAGGAAGTAAAGGGATAGAAACGACCAAGTATATATAAGTGTGATGCATATGTGCAGATATGATGTATATGGGTATGAGGGTATGAGGTGTACACAAATTAGATATGTTGACAGAGGTATATGTGAATATGAGTAGGTTGTATGAGGTATATGTTAGGTAAAAGTTCAAGTCAAGTCAATCGGGTATGCAGTCTAAGAGTTAGATCAGGTTAAAAAAGGTGTGTATTGATGGAATTGACTGGTGGACATACTCGTATCCTTGAGGTATCCCATAACTAGCTGGAAGCAGTATGAGCTGGCGCTCGTGCCTGGGGTGGCAATCAATGCGGTAGTGTGAACATCTCCCAAAGGTGTCCCATGACTACGATGGAGCTTTGTCTAGCGTGAATATCACTCAAGTGCACAGGTATTTCCACCCTTATGTTCCATAATAAACAACAAGTCTAAACTGGTAAAATATCCACATCCAAGATGATGAATGATTTTTGTCTCATAAAGAAAGGAAGATAAGATAACAGGTGGGTATAGCACATGATATTATATGAGTTTAGTGTTGAGCATCAATATGTATCTACTGAGTATTGTAATCATTTTAGTTTGTCAAACAAGGGTCCGGATACTCGCGATTATTTCGTTATGGCCACGGAACAACAACTGGGGAAGTGAAACGTACGGTTTCACTTCCCGGGATCATGATCGAGTAGTAGAGGAATCTGAGTTCCGCATCTCCTTGTCCAATCAAACTACCCATCCCGTTATTCAGTATATAGAGGTTTTGACGAATTAGAGTCAGTACGTATACATCTAGGCATGGAATTTCCACATTGTATGTCATCCACGTATTGGATCATTCGCCCTCAAGTAGGGTTAGTATTCGTCCGAATATCGGGTTAGTAGTTGTCCACACATTGAACCATTCACCCCTAAAGTAGGTTTAGTATTCGCCCGAATATCGGGTTAGTAGTCATCCACACATTGGACTGTTCACCCTGCCTACAGAGATCCTCATTTATAAGTATTCCATACCTATGTCCGCGCATTCTAACACTAACCGTATCATGTGTCAGGTATGTCATAAACTTGTAATCAAACAGTTGATCTCATTTAATATGCCATTCCACAACCACTCATTTTATCTTGTTATCTTTAAAGTTTGTAAGCTGCTTCATATCATTTTATAGAATGCTTAGTTAATAAAGGATGATAACGTTTAATGATATTTATTGTTTATAAGAAAACCCTGATATTTGGAATATTTATCATTTTGAAACCCATAGTATTTTACGGAGAAAATATTTTTTCAATAAAAGGTTAGGGTATTTATTTGAAAATTATCTTTTAATAAAGTTTTAGATATTATTTTGAAAAATATCATTTATAAGGGTTATGGTCTTTGTTGAAAATAGCCTTTTACTAAAGGTCAAGATATTTAAATGAAATTATCTCTTTTTATGATGGATTGAGATAATTTATTGTAAATAATAATTTTTATAAAATTAAGGTGTTTTAAATTTTAGGTAACATTTTAGAAATACGTCCGTGTTGGCAACCGCTGCACATGGACGGCCGGATTTGTATCTTTTTCAGGGACAATTGCCTATCAACCACAAGCTATTTATGTAAAACATTACCCTATTATTAGGGTAATCTATTAGAGGTGTTATTCTACAAGAACGACTCCGCATTGACAACCGCTGTAGATGGACGGTAGGATTTGTGTCCTTTTCAGGGACGATTGTCTAGTAACCACGGGGTGATTCAGGTAAAACATTCCCCTATTAGGGTAACTTATTAAACTTTAGTTAATAGGCTGAGAAAATTATACAAAAAACATTATCTTCTAAGTGAAAAGGGTTAACTTGAAAAACTATTGCACAAGTATTTAGATTAGCGTTATCCCCTCTTTAAAATGTAGGGGATTTTAACAAAACTGAGATAAATTAGTGGATAATAGTGAAAGTAAAAATATCTCGCTTCAGTGTCTAAAATTATTTATTCAAAACAATCTTATCTCATATGGGTATTTTAAATATATACAACAATTTAATAAAATGAGGGTATTTTGTGGAAGTAACCTATTTCGGGATCTCATAGGTAGTATGGGTAAGTGTGGGTATGTAAGGGGTGAATTAATACCCCATGAGTTATAACTTTACGCATATCATATTACATATAGGATGTGGGTGCAATATTCATGCATATAGAGGTAATTAAATAAGCCATTTTAAACAGGGGTTAAAATTATTATTATTAAGAGGTACCAAAATAGGCATGCAGAAATATTTTAACATCATTTTAATATAAGGTTAGTGATTGGAAGTTGAAACTAAGATCATTAAAAGAAGGAAGGTGACATATGAGTGGAGATAGACGGATCCTACCTTTTGTTTGAGTTGGATGTCGATGGGTCGAAAATGTATGCTCGTACTAAATCTTCAATAGCTCCATGCTCTGATTTTACTTGATGCTCGAATGAAACCACAGCGTCGGCGTCGTCGATATGAAGGTGTGGGTATTTTTTCAGAATTTTTGGAGTTCTGAGGAGTGAGAAATCAGTGTTTGAAGGTCTCTATTTGTAGGGTCTTTTCTCCAACAATAAAATCCAAAATCTGTTAAGAAAATCCTCAAAATCCATGCTCAATCATTTGCCCAATCATCAGCTGATGATTGCGCAGCCGCCGCCTCATCTCAGCCGTTGGATCATGATCCAACGGCACAGATCGCACCGCCACACCCACGCGACACGTGTGTGGGGATCACGCGTTTTCGCGTGGTCCCCACCAAGTGGGCGCCGCTGGATTGTTCTGGGCCGTTGGATCTTGTATCCAACGGTCCAGGATCAAGTGGATTTAATTTTTTTTATTTTAAAATCTATCTGTAATAAAATCAAATTTGGGCTTAAGAAATTGTTAAAAATATGAGAAAATTCCAGAAAATATTTTTTACTGTTACCTTCAGTTTAAAAATAATTTTAGGCTAAAACTAAATAATATATCCATATATATGATATTTGTTAGTTAGCATAATTATTTAAAAATCTATTTTATCCTTGGAAATATTTTAATTACGAAATAATTATTTTTATTGATAATAAAAATATGCAGATTGTTTTAAGGCATTATAAAATTTTATTAAAGCATTTTAAGCCTAGAAAAATATAAATAGATTTTAGAAAATTCCTTTAATTATTTTTCAATGCTTTAAAAAATACTAACATTACTTTAAAAAAATAAAAATATTTCTCTATCAACGAAACACGTAAATAACTATTTGATACTAGAAAATTAAATAAAAGATATTTTATACTAACATTACTTTTAAAAAAATAAAAATATTTCTCTATTAACGAAACACGTAAATAACTATTTGATACTAGAAAATTAAATAAAAGATATTTTATTAGGTATTAGAAAACACGGTCGTTACAATCTAGCCTCATTAAAATAATTTCGTTCTCGAAATTTCAGAAGGTATGTCAAGAAAAATCACCAAGAAGGGGCTATCACGGTTAAAAATTTTGGGTCTCGCCATCTCGTCCCATTTCCTCACTTCCGTGTATGTCTGTCCAGTAGTTCTTTCTTCTCATAATTCTAGCCAGCTCGATTGTCTTATCCCTCAAGGTTTCATCCTTCTAGTATCCCGACCGGTTGCTGCTCGTAAGTTACGCCAACCCTTTCGGGATCTCGGAACGATTAAAAGTATGACTAGGGTCGCCAACATACCCTCTTAACTATGAGATATAAAAGCATTAAGCACACCCTCCAACGAAAGTAGCAAAAGTAGGCTATACGTAATCCCACCATCTCTTTCCGGGGTGTTAATTGGTCAATGAGTCGCAGGCTGCTTTCTATACTTTCTGTATCGTACCACCACCTCCATCGTTTCTATAATCATCTCAATCTTACAAATTCTCTATCTTCAGGACCGTCCCAATAGATCGCCACTTCTCCCATATAAAACTTGACCCTTCTCATCTGCGTCATGTGTTTCAACCACCCGTGTCCTCACGTTCTCCTTGGAGTAGTGTTTCTATATCTTCAAGATGAGCATTACCATTGCCAGTTCTAGATCTGGATAGGAATAGTTGCGTCCACGAGTCTTTAATTGTCTTAACGCATATGCAACTACATCGTCGTGCTGATATATCGCACCACCAAGTCCTTTCTCTAAAATATCGTAGTGGATGTTTAAAACTTCTGGGTTTGCTAAGAATGGCAAGAATGGTTGTGATAGTTACGATCTACCCTCCTTAGAATAATTTCATATTTGAAATTTTCAAAGGAGTAGGCCTTACTAGGCACAGAAATCAGTAACGATGTCAGGAGTCCTCTTAGTAGCATGTGTCGGTCCTGGGAGTTGGTGTATTGCTTGATGCTTGGAAAGTCTTTGAAGGGTTTAGGTATATAGAATCGGAAAATGTAAAACCAATAGTTGCTTCCCGATAGAAAATTTTGGAAGTTGAAGGAAGGTTGTGAAATGATGGAAAACATGAGAGATATAACATAAAGACAACTGGACGAAACTACGAAAACTAGAAGAATTATGGTGAGTCTAACTAAGATTTTCATCGAAGGATAAATAAGTATGGTATCGAAAAGAAAGGTTGAAAAAAGAAAAGAGTACCTCTGATGTCTTACCATATGGCATCAGCCTTCTCGGCCGTCATGGTGAAGGTCTGGCGTTTGGGTCCATTCCGCTGCGCTTGCTGAAAAACACGCTCTTGTGATGGCAAGGGTGGTCCCTTTGGTGATGCTCCTTGACCGGTTGGTTGAGTGGCGGAAAGTGGTCGGTTTCCCTGTCGTGGTGCCACATAGTTAGCCGGCTTGTTGACGGGGCCTGATTGTCTCCCTCTCTGAGGACAGTCCCCAATAGCAAGATCCGGAGACCCACAAACTATGTAAAGTTTGTTCAAAATACGACAGTCTCTTATCTAGTGTCCGGCTCTACCGCAATGGTTGCATATAACGGCCGGTTCTCTTATCTAATGTTCAAAATACGACAGTCATCATTCCTCATGCGTCTCTGAAGGTCTTCAAAGTTTCGCACCGCCTCTAAGATTCCATCATAAGTTGATAAGGTAGCCGAAGACATAGAGGACTGCGTCTTCAGATCCAACCCTTGTCGGAATCTTTTAGCATATAGTTCAGGGGTTGTCACCAGGTGATGCGCGAATTGACTTAATCTCGCGAACTCCGAAGCGTACTCGTCCCCCGACTTATCCCACATGCTCCCTTGTTGAAACTGTATAAACTCCTTTTCCATTTTTAAGTGTACTACGACTGGGAAGTATTGAGTATCGAAACGTTGTTTGAACGTTTCCCAGACGATGGGTTTCTTCAATCTATTTTCCTCTGTCTCCCACCATATTCTGGCATTATCCGTAAGTTGTAGTTTAGCGATATTTACCCTCGCATCCTTCGGAATTTGAGCGGCAATGAAATCATTGATCGTTCCTTTGAGCCATTCTTCAGCTTCTAAAGGAGTTTCTTTTCCTGAAAAGGTTTTAAGGTGAAGTGATCTGAATTGTTTCACTCCTGTTGCTCCTTGAGGAACGGGGGCTAGTGCTTTCCTTAAGACTTCCGCTTGTTGCTGCTTACTTTCTCGCAGATCTTGATGAAGGGCAGCTGTCTGCTGCTGCTGTTGCCCCAGTAGTCCTTACATCATTTGTAGCATAGCTGCTTGTTGAGCAGCGGCTTCATTGACTCCATTTCCCTTTCGGATGCGGTTATGGTATCGTCCGGCCATGATAATCTGAATCAGAATAGATTAGGTTACAAACAGACTGAGCGATGAGACAAGATAATAATTTGCATGAAAGAAAAAAAATTAATGTAAGAAGAAAACTAATAAGAAGAAGTGCAAGAGACACAAGAGAGATTTTCGCTCGAAACTAAAATTTTAATATCCAACTTCAATAAGGAGAGTACAGCTAAAAAGTAAGGACATGCCCATACTGTTCTACATCGTTTTATTCGGCCAAAAGAAAAAGGAAAAAGTCTTATTAATCTCGATTATAGGAGTTCAACAAGTTGCGATAGGCTCTCGCACTAAGAAAGGTACGACCATTCCCACAGTGTCTTTCGGGAACAACTTCTTGAGTTTCTTCGGCCTCGAATTCCTCCTAACTCAAAGCTTCGTCCTTCGACTCATTCTCGGCAGGAGCCTCGCTATCTGATTCCCCCTCTATAGGGTCTTCTTCTTCTACAGGAGCCTCCCCATCAGGATCATATTCCATAGGATTCTCTTCCGCCGCAGGAGCCTCTTTTTCTGTCCCCTCCTGTATATGCTCCTCTTCCATAGGATCTTCTTCTTCATCTTCGGAGTCATTCGCCATCATAGGCTCCGGAGTTGCAGCATCGACTTCTTCGTCTTCCGAGTCGCTATCAAAAATAACCGCGTGAGAGTCTACGACTTCTTCGTTTGAATCTCCAAATGTAGCTTCAAAAGTAATATCAGACATGTCATCCTCGTCAGAAAGATTTGCCATTACCAGAAAGGAAAGCCATGGTCAGGATACAGAATATCAAGGAAGGGACAAGGGACATAGGAAAATTATAAAATTGGTATAAATGGATGAGATTCAAAAATATAATAAGTCAGTTAACGGTTTCATTTTAGTACACAAGAGGACCTGCATGGGCCACCACTAAAACCTGTCACGTCCCGCTTTCCAAAAGAAGGTGAAGGGTGACGTGGTATGGTCCGCAACCTAACTGTATTGAAGGTGGTCTATTCAATACTGTTACGTTAAGCGTATAAATAACAAGCAGGATCTGTACCAAAACAAAAATAATAAAAGTGGAAGGTATTTATTCCATTAACCAAACTTTATTACATCCCAAAGGAAAGAGTAAAATAAACTAAATAGTTTAATTACACCGAAATAGAAGCAACCCCTAAACAGGTGGGCAACAAAAAAACTAGCTAATATTCCATCGTCAAGTGTGCATAATCTTCATTAGTTGTCTCCACACTTTGATCCTAGTCATAATACTCATTCTCATCTGATGGACATTCCAAAGATAGAGGAAGAAAAAGAAACTCCGTCAGCGAGTTATACTCGGATAGGATTGCCTCATAAGGAAGTAAAGGGATAGAAACGAGCAAGTATATATAAGTGTGATGCATATGTGCAGATATGATGTATATGGGTATGAGGGTATGAAGTGTATACAAATTAGATATGTTGACAGAGGTATATGTGAATATGAGTAGGTTGTATGAGGTATATGTTAGGTAAAAGTTCAAGTCAAGTCAATCGGGTATTCAGTCTAAGAGTTAGATCAGGTTAAAACAAGGTGTGCATTGATGGAATTGACTGGTGGACATACTCGTATTCTTGAGGTATCCCATAACTAGCTGGAAGCAGTATGAGCTGGCGCTCGTGCCTGGGGTGGCAATCAATGCGGTAGCGTGAACATCTCCAAAAGGTGTCTGTCACGCCCCGCTTCCCGGTGTACGGTGAAGGGGACGCGACGAGGCCCGCTACGTATGTACTCAGAAGTACATACGCTAAGCATAGCTAAGCAAAATTATACACAAGAGACAAGAGTATAAAAAGAACAACAACTTTTATTAATAACATTCTTTTGTACAATGCATGAAAAGGAAATACAACTGAAATGAAAAGCGATGCCTAAACAGTGGCATAACATAAAATGAAAATACTGGAAAGAACAAGGTACAATATCTAGAGCTCGGGATCTTCGTGGAACTGCTCCAAAACTTCACCGGTGGGCTCGATCTCAGCTTGGTCCAACACACCTGACGACATTCAAAGAAGAAAGAAACAGAATGTCGTCAGCGAACAGGTCGCTCGGTAAATCCCAAAGGTAAGAGGGAGAAATAGACAAGAGTAGGAGAGAGAGAGCGCTTTTAATGTTGTATTATAATATTGTAATATTGTATTAACGTTGTTGTTTGTAGCTTGGTACAGAAGAATGCCAGTGTATACGAGAGGGGTCTCTATATGCTAGAGACCAGGGCAAACGGAAATAGAGTATAAGGCTCCGTTATACAACCCGGAACAACGGCAACTGGATTCAGGTTAGGTGTCTTAAATCTGACCACCTCGTGCCACCTTTAACACCTTCCGTACCAATCTACCCCTTAAACCCCGCGATATCTTGTTTGTATTGTTATCTTGTAAACTTATATTGATTGCATGATTGACTGACTGACTGACCGAAACCATGATATCAGGAAACGGTTATAACCGTAGAGTCATGTAAATGGAATACTGGGAAACATGTAAATGAATATCCATGGTTCGGTTCAGTCAAGTAGATTGTTAACTGGATTCTAGGATTCATGTATTCATCTTGAGTTGAAATATAAAGAATATAGATTGACTTGAATCATATTCAAGTCAGAAATAGTCAGACTCTAACCCGAGTCAGACTAAAAGAAATGTAATTGGAAGTTCAATAATTGTTAAGGGCCTTTTTGTAATTATTAAAACTTGAGGGGTTTTATGTAAAAAGTACTATTGTATAGTTTTCAAAATACACCTCAAGTATTTAATATTCGTCTTTATAGTTATAATGGGTATGAATTTTATTTGTGTTATTCTAGTGAATATATCCTAATAAACGTATTAATTGATTTATTGGAAACTCATGGTATTTTAATGTAACTTTTAATCTTGTAATTTTAGGAAAAGATGGAAAATTTATCTTATGATAAAATAGGTTTTTAAATGATAATTAAATATATATTAATACAATAATAATTTTAAATAATATTTTATTTTTCCAAAAAAATCACATTTTTCTTAAATGCCGTATTTTAAACCTTTCGAGACCGAATGCTCCTTGCGGAGGTCGGAATCTCGCACTACTAGCCCGCGGGTGCACGATGAACCGTACTATCCCTAACGGGTTCCCCAAAGGTGGGTTGTAGCGGTGCTTTGCTTAGGTTTAACAAATACTATTCATTTAGGAAAACAGTTTTATAAATATAAGGTATTTATTTGTAAAAGGGTATAGATTTCCGTATTTTAGTTTCTAGGGTTTCCTAAGCCAACTAGCCTATTTCTAAGGTCTAAACGACAAGTCATTAGAAGCCTCAAATCGCCTCTTCACCGTCAATTGCGGCCAGGTAAGTGGGAAGGAACCACAGTCGTGGGCCTAATTAAAAACCACTAGCCTAGACACACTTGCCTAGACACACTTGCTTAGACACCACAAGACAGTTTAGATAAACGATCGATGTCCATGACCTATCGTGCTTTCATTTTATTTAAAATTTTATACAACTTAAAGCTTTCAAGTAAAGGTTATAAAGAATATGGTATTTTAGTGAAAAGTCCTGTAATGTCGTATTCTATGTTTTGACATTTATCAGTTAGGGTTATATTTGTGTGTGTGTAGAGGTAGGTCATTACCTCGTGACTTATTTTAGGCTTTTAATGAAGTTTAGAGGTTAAACATGATATATTAAACTTGAAGGTATTAAAGCGCAAGAATACGGTATTTGAAAACGTTATCATTTCATGTGTGAAAATTCATTCAAATTGATTTCTACAAGTTTAGTGATCAAGATAAACATATTTAGGAGTGAGGGATTTAATTAGAACAAGAAAAATAAACTTTGTGGTATTATTATGAAAAGAATACGGTTTTACAAGAAAGCTATCATTTCATGTGAGAAACTTTATTTAAATTGGTTTCTAGGTGATTAATAGTCATCATAGATAGGTTTAGGTATCATGTATTAGGTGACAAGTAGAAATTTGTAGAAAAACCGAATCGAAAATCGGTTTGTTCCGATTTCCATCGGGTTCCAAAAAGTCGTATTTTCTATTAAAAGAAAAGAGAGATAGAAGAGATGAGACTTACGGGTTTGGACAAACTAAGGAGGCTAAGGAAGTGATGGTTGTCGATGCGTCGAAAACGTCGCGAAGGTTCTAGTACGATCGCCGGAATCCGTCGTCGGTTTCGGCAGCACTTCGCTTCTCGCTCTTTTTCTAACGTACCGAGTTCTCTTGAGAATTTGGGAGAGTGGACTTAGAATTGTAGGGTAAAATGGTAGAGGGTAGGGGTGTTTATATAGGGCTAGGCTAGGGTTAGGGTTTTAATTAAAAAAAATATATAAAAATCATTAAAAATCATTAAACCTAGGAGTAAAAGGGATTTATTGGCCAAATTAAAACCGATCCAGGTATAATAAGTGTGCAAGAGGGTTGACCAAGTCAAGAGCCAACTTTTCTCAGTTGGTGACTCGGCCGTCCGGCCAAGTCCGGCCGGCGGCGCCGGACCGAGTCGGCCGATTCGCCGGCCTACAGCGCCGAGTCGGGCCGAGTCAGGCTTCCAGTGGCCGGGGATTTTCTGGGGGTACAATTTGGTATATTTACTTTTTGTTGTCCAGTACATATTTTGGGAGTTATGGCTTTTTTACCGTTGACTTCCAAAAAAAATTAAAACAAAATAAATACAAAAATAATGTGGGGCATGAGATTTGAACTCTGGTGGCTTGGTTCAGCAGTGCAAGGTATTACCAATGAGCTACAAGCTCCTTCTTGTAATTATTGTGGTTTTTAATTACTTAAACTGATAGCAGCAAGAATAAATACTCCTAGTATACATTAAATTTAAAGTAATTTCTTGTACACTAAAAATGAAGTTATTTCATTCTTGTAGCTTGTAATTAAAAACAAAAATAATTACCTAAATCTTGTGCTCAGGCTAAAATACCCCTTTGTGGATTTTAAAAATATTTTGAAAAAATTTGTATAGGAAAAAGTGTATAAGAAAATTAGGGTTGTTACAGTGTCCCATGACTACGATGGAGCTTTGTCTAGCATGAATATCACTCAATTCCACAGGCATTTCCACCCTTTAGTTCCATAATAAACAACAAGTCTAAATTGGTAAAATATCCACATCCAAGATGCTGAATGATTCGTGTCTGATAAAGAAATGTAGATATCGTAACAGGTGGGTATAGCACATGATATTATATGAGTTTAGTGTTGAGCATCAATATATATCTACTGAGTATTGTAATCGTTTTAGTTTGTCAAACAAGGGTCCGGATACTCGCGATTATTCCGTTGTGGCCACGGAACAACAACTGGGAAAGTGAAACGTACGGTTTCACTTCCCGGGATCATGATCGAGTAGTAGGGGAATCCGAGTTCCGCATCTCCTTATCAAATCAAATTACCCATCCCCGTTATTCAGTATATAGAGGTTTTGACGAATTAGAGTTAGTGTGTATACATCTAGGCATAAAACTTCCACATTGTATGTCATCCACATATTGGATCATTCACCCTCAAGTAGAGTTAGTATTCGTCTGAATATCGGGTTAGTAGTTGTACACACATTGGACTATTCACCCCCAAAGTAGGGTTAGTATTCGCCCGAATATCGGGTTAGTAGTCATCCACACATTAGACTATTCACCCTGCCTGCACAGATCATCATTTATAAGTATTCTAGGTCCGCGCATTCTAACCATAACCGTATCATGTGCCATGTATGTCATAAACTTATAATGAAACAGTTGATCTCATTTAATATGGCATTCCACAACCACTCATTTTATCTTGTTATCTTTAAAGTTTGTAAGGTGCTTCATATCATTTTATAGAATGCTTAGTTAATAAAGGATAATAACTTTTAATGATATATATTGTTTATAAGAAAACCCTGATATTTGGAATATTTATTATTTTGAAACCCATAGTATTTTATTGAGAAAATATTTTTTCAATAAAAGGTTAGGGTATTTATTTGAAAATTATCTTTTAATAAAGTTTTAGATATTCTTTTGAAAAATATTATTTATAAGGGTTATGGTCTTTGTTGAAAATACCTTTTAGTAAAGGTCAAGGTATTTAAATGAAATTATCTCTTTTAAAGGATGGATTGAGATATTTTATTGTAAATAATAATTTTTATAAACTTATAGTGTTTTAAATTTTATGTAACATTTTAGAAATACGACCGTGTTGGCAACCGCTGCACCTGGACGGCAGAATTTGTGTCCTTTTCAAGAACAATTGCCTATCAACCACGAGATATTTACGTAAAACATTACCCTAATATTAGGGAAATCTATTAGAGGTGTTATTCTACAAGAACGACTCCGCGTTGACAACCGCTGCACATGGGCGGTAGGATTTGTGTCCTTTTCAGAGACGATTGTCTAGTAATCACGAGGTGATTTAGGTAAAACATTCCCCTGGGTATCTTATTAAACTTTAGTTAATAGGCTGAGAAAATTATACTAAAAACATTCTCTGCTAAGTGAAAGGGGTTAAGTTGAAAAACTATAGCACAAGTATTTAGATTAGCGTTATCCCCTCTTACAAAGGTAGGGGATTTTAACAAAACTGAGATAAATTAGTGGATAAGAGTGCAAGTAAAAATATCTCGCTGCAGTGTCTAAAATTATTTATTCAAAACAATCTTATCTCATATTGGTATTTTAAATATATACAACATTTTAATAAAATGAGGGTATTTTGTGGAAGTAACCTATTTCGGGATCTCATAGGTAGTATGGGTAAGTGTGGGTATGTAAGGGGTGAATTGATACCCCATGAGTTATAACTTTAAGCATATCATATTCCGTGTAGGATGAGGATGCAATATTCATGCATATGGAGGTAATTAAAGAAGCCATTTTAAATAGGGGTTAAAATTATTATCATTAAGAGGTACCAAAATAGACATGCAGAAATATTTTAACATCATTTTAATATAGGGTTGGTGATTAAAAGTTGAAACTAAGATCATTAAAAGAGGGAAGGTGACAGAAGAGTGGAAAGAGGCGGTTCCTATTTTTTGTTTGAGTTGGATGCTGATGGGTCGAAAATATAGGCTCGTACTAAATCCTCAATAGCTCCGTACTCGGATTTTTCCTTGATGCTCGAATGGAACCACATCGTCGGCGTCGTCGATACGAAGGCGTGGGTATTTTTTCAGAATTTTTGGAGTTCTGAGGTGTGAGAAATCAATGTTTGAAGGTCTATATTTATAGGGTATTTTCCCCAACAATAAAATCCAAAATCTGTTAAGAAAATCCTCAAAATCCGCGCTCAATCATTTTCCCAATCATCAGCTGATGATTGCACAGCCGCCGCCTCATCTCAGCCGTTGGATCATGATCCAACGGCATAGATTGCGCCGCCACACCCACACGCCACGTGCCACGCGTGTGGGGATCACGCGTTTTCGTGTGGTCCCCACCACGTGGGCGCCGCCAGATGGTTCTGGGCTGTTGGATCTTGTATCCAACGGTTCAGGATCAAGGGGATTTAATATTTTTTTTATTTTAAAATCTAGCTGTTTATTTAAGAAAATCAAATTTGGGCTTAAAAATTGTTCAAAATATCGTAAAATATGGGGAAAATATGAGAAAATTCCAGAAAATATTTTTTTTATTGTTACCTTCAGTTTGAAAATAATTTTGGGCTAAAACTAAATAATATTTCCATATATATGATATTTGTTAGTTAGTATAATTATTTAAAAATTTATTTTATCCTTGGAAATTTTAATTATGAAATAATTATTTTTATTGATAATAAAAATATGTAGATTGTTTTAAGGCATTATAAAATTTTATTAAAACATTTTAAGCCTAGAAAAATATAAATAGATTTTAGAAAATTCCTTTAATTATTTTTTCAACGCTTTGAAAATTACTAACATCACTTTTAAAAAAATAAAAATATTTTTCTATCAACGAAACACATAAATAACTATTTGATACTAGACAATTAAATAAAAGATATTTTATTAGGTATTAGAAAACACGGTCGTTACAGTTGCCGATTACTTCCGAACTTAAGAAATTTTAAGAACTAAATCCTTTCATAAGATTCTGACCCCAATCTGAATCCAAACTCAAACCAGAATCCAAAATCAAATACAAACTTGAATACTTGATCATGAATCTGAACACTCGAATTCAAATATCAAACTCAAACTTGAATACTTGACTCGACTTGACCGAACTATGCTTATTACTTGACATGAACTTAATATGAATACCTGAACACATGATTATATTTTGAACATGAACTTGTACATTTTATATCCATGGATTCGGTTAAGACCTGTAATCTTAATTTATACAATACAATACGCAGTGATAAAGGGGTAGATTGGTACGGAACGTATATCGTGGCACGAGAGGTCACTTTAAATGATACCTACATGAATTCACGTGCCGTTGTCCCGTGTGTTATGAGAGAGCCTTGTAATATAAGTTGCCATAGTCCACGGGATAAGATAGACTCCTCTCATATATATAAATATTTTCTGTATCAAATTACAAATAACCACGTTAGAATAACCATCTTATATCGGTAAATAAATATGCTTATATACTCTCTTATATAACCGTGCATGTTAACTTTTACTTGGTTTTTCTTCAGTTTATATAGGTACTTACCGAGCGCTAGTTCGCTGGCGACATTTCTCTATGATTTTTCTTTGGAATGTTCGTCAGGAAGACCAGATTCGGAAGAGATAGAGTCGAGCCCGGAGGACTTGGACCAGTTCGCTTCTCAGCCTGATTTTTAGCTCCTGCTTGTATTTACTTCCAGTATTCCATTATTTAGGCATTTGTTTTATCATTGTATCTTTTTATTACAAACAATTGTATGTAAATTTGAATGTAAATAAAATTGCTGTTTCATTTTATTACTCTTGTTATTCTTCCACATTGTTAGATTGCTTAATTACGCTTGTCATATTTTCATAGTAAATACGTTGCGGGCTTGCCACGTCACTGTTTCCGTCTACTGGGAAGCGGGGTGTGATATTCTGAAAGAGGACTGAACTGCATTATAAATGTAATAATACCACCTTCAATTACAGAGATGTCTTTTAAATGAATCGGCGCTACAAGAGCTTGAGAACTCCGTAGTTAAGCGTGATCGGACCAGGGAAGTTTTGGGATGAGTGACCTCCTGGTAAGTGGCCCCTGGTTAGATCCGGTTCGTTCTAAGGGGCAAAACCGTATGGTTTCGGTCAGAACGGACAATACCATCTGTACTGGGGCTTGGGGCATTACAAAGGCATATATGAAGGAGATACAATGATAGAAAAGAGATAGAGGGAGACTTACTCGTTCCGCTCGTACTCGTACGAGCGAGGAATTGAAGAGAAGTAGTCTTGGTTTGAAAAATTGAGACCACTAACGTGAAGAAGCTTCGTCAAGAAAGGAAGCTCGGTTTGAAGAACCGAGATCGATGATGCAAGAGAAAGGCGAGCTTGAGTGTAACAACTCCAATTTTAGTGTACAAAAATTTGTTTAAAAATTAATGTATACTTGGGGTATTTGTATTTCCTGTGAGTACTATAAATAATTGTTTTGCTTTTTAATAGAAAGCAAGAGCTTGTAGCTCATTGGTAAGACCTTGCACTGCTGAACCATAGTACCAGAGTTCAAATCCCATCCCCCCACATTATTTTTAATGTTGTTTTCTTTTAAATTTTTAGAAGTCCAAGGGTCTACACTTGCATAACTCGTAAAAACCCCACTTCACATATAAAACAAACGGTCGAGGGTATACAAATCGCCAAGAGACACGTGGACCCCTGACTCGGTGCGACTCGGTCGACTCGGGCCGGCGGATCGCCCGACTCGGCCCGCCGCCGCCGGCCGAACTCGGTCAAAACCCGAGTTGGTCTTCAAGAAAGTTCTGCCTTTTGGAATCCCCATTACCCCTGTATATATAGTTCAAACCCCAATTAATCCAATTTTTAATACAAATTTTAATACATTTTCTCACACCCTTTCACCTACCCTAACCCTAATCTTTTCCTATAAATACCACCCCTAAACACACACCCCTCTCTCACAATTCTGTCCAAAACTCTCAAGAAAACACTATAGAACTTTTGTGTGCAATTGGAGTTAGCAAAGGGCGAAGCTCCGGCGAAATTCCGACGACGACCCTAGGAGCTACCGGCGACGAAACGACGCACCGGTGCCTCCTACCGCTTCCTCTCCCTCTTCTCTTGATTCTAAACCTATAAGTTCCTCCTCCCCTTTCTCTATTCCATACTAAAACTTTGTAAAACTAAAAGCCGAAGGAAGCGGAGTTAAATCCGATTTCCGATTCGGTTTCCTTTATAAAGTTCAATTTTCCTTAACACAACTATATTAAACTCTTACATCTTGACCATTAATCAATAACAAAACATGTTGAACAAGTTTCATAGCAAAATATTTCATCCTGTAACTTTTACCGCTCTTTTTCAGTAAAATACCATGTAGTATAGTTTCGACTTTAGAACATCATTAATCTAGCTATACCTTTAAATAGATCACGGGATAATGACCTACCTCTTCACAACACTCATATGCAGCATAGCACAATAACTTTTGGGAAATATAGATTCGTGAAATACCGTTTTACACAAAATTACTTTTAACTTATAAATAACCGTTTTCTACAAGATTACGTATTTTTACAAATTTTTGTAAAGCGCCGCTACAACCCATTTTGGGGAACCTGACTGGAATGGTGGATTATCGCACATCCCTGAGCTCAGTAGTGCGAGATGCAGACCTCCGCAAGGAGCATTCGGTTTCGAAAGATTTGAAATACAAATATCTTAAGAAAATGAGATTTCTAGAAAATAATAAAATTATTTTTATAAATATATATATATATATATATATATATATATATATGTATGTATGTATGTATGTATGTATTATCAAAATACCTAGTTTTGATATAATATAAATATTCCAACGTTTCTAAATCAAAAGAATCATTTTACATGAAAATACCATGAAATTCCATACAAGTTCAATATTACAATTAAATACCCTATATTATGAAAAATAGATTTATTCACTAGAAATATCACAAATATAAAATCCACAACTATGAAAACTCTAAAGACAATAATTAAATATTTGAGGTGTATTGTGAAAATTATACAAAATTATTTTTACATAAAACCCCCTCAAGTTTTATAAATTACAATAAGGACCCTAGTAAATATAGGTTTAACGAGACCAATCTCTTGAGCCTCAGAGAGCCGGAGAAGTGGGTGCTTGCCTAATTAAGGTAGGCAACTTAACAACGGTGTTATCAACACGGTAATCGTCTTTGAAAAAGACACACATCCTGCCGCCCATGTGGAGCGGTTACCGATAACATCCAAACCTAATTCAGGATTTCAATTTCTCTTTCTAATTGTTCTGACTCAGACTGAGTCTCATTAAAAATAAGCTGACTTGAATATGATTCCAGTACAATCTACAATCTACAATCCAATATGAATCCATGGATACATATATTCAATATGTAATGACTGATCCGAACCATGGATATACTTCCATCTACACGATTCTCCAGTTACACCCATGACTCTCCAGTTACATCCATTTACTGATATCATGGTTTCGGCAAGTCATCCAATTATACAATTTATATTACAAGACAATATAAGTTGCAATACAATACAAACAATATAATCAAGACATCGCGGGGTTTAAGGGGTAGATTGGTACGGAAGGTGTTTGAAATGGTACGAGACTACAAGACTTAAGACACCTAACCTGTATTTCCGTTGCTGTTGTACCATGGCATAAACGGTTTCTTGTACTCCTGTTGCCCTTAGTCTCTGGCATATAGATATTCCTCTCATATACACCGGCATCCTTCTGTACCAAGCTACAAACAACAGCGTTAACCATATAATACAACTTTAAAAGCTACACTCTCTCTCTCTGTCTATTCTATTTATCCTTTATCTTTGGGACTCACCGAGCGATTGTTCGTTGACGGCATTCCTTCTCTTTCTTCTTTGGAATGTTGTCAGGTGATCTGGACACTCAGGAGATCGAGCCTACCAACAAAGACTTGGATCAGCTTGCCTATGACCCAGAGCTCTAGCTTCATTGTACACATTTTATTTCAGTACTTTTCATTTCTGTTATGCCACTGTTTAGGCATTGCTTTCATTCAGATATATTTACTTTTCCATGCATTGTACAAAAGAATGTAAATAATAAAGTTGATGTTTTATTACATTTGTCTCTTGTGTATATTTCTTTTAAAGTGCTTAGTTACGCTTAGCGTATTTACTTTTGAGTAAATACGTAGCGGCCAGTCGCGTCCTCTGCCCGTATACTAGGAAGCGGGGCGTGACGGGTTTTGTTGGTGGCCCATGCAGGTCAAAGCTGTATGGAACCCTACCATGCAGTTCTGTTCTGCGTGAATAACCTAAGCAATATAACACAAAACCAGCAACTAAAACATTCTTTACAATTCATGTTCCTTGAATCTTATCATATTCTTTGAATCATATACTTTGAATCTGTCCTAACCAAAAAATTTCATTCAAGGTTATGGATTCCCCAAACAACACCAGCACCAACTTCAACAACATTCCACCTCCACTACCAATCACACCTGCCGTCCCTGCTCCGTTCAACGAACAGACGGTTCTGCTTAAGGCGGTTCACAGCCTCCTAGAAGGACAGCAGCAGCAGACTGCTCTTTTAATGAACCGTCCCGAGGCAGAAGCACCTGGGGTGAAGCAATTCATGGCTTTTCACCCCAAACAATTCTCAGGAAAAGAGATCCCACTAGAAGCTGAGGAATGGGCTCAGAGCATCGAAGACGATCTGGCAGCAGCACAAGTGCCGAGGGAGCTTCGGTCCGTGTTGTGAATCTGCAGCTCAAGGACAATGCACGGAATTGGTGGAAGGCGGAAGAAAGCCGTCTTGAACAACCCATCGAATGGAAGACTTTCCGAGACATGTTCGACGCAAAGTACTTCCCTGAGACTGCCAGGTTCGACATGGAACATCAGTTCATCAATCTGCAACAAGGTTCAATATGGACCAAGTCGGTAGATGAATATGACGCTGAGTTCACCATGCTCAGTCGGTAAGATATGTCTCAATAATATGATTTTTCAATAAATCATATACTACACCGCTAACTCAATACTTTAATAGATTTGCGGCACACCTGATACCGATGGATGAGATCAGAGCCCGTCGATTTCAACAAGGTTTGGATTCGGAGATCCAGGCTGCACTGGCCACAGGAGATTTTCCGACTCATGAATCGGCTCTGAAAGCTTCCCGCCGTTATGAGGAAGTGGCAAAGGCGAGGGATAGACCACAGTCTGCAGGAGTTAAGCACCCTGTCAACCAGATGACAGGAGGAGCCTCGTCAAGGCCACCTTTTGTGCCAAGAAGACCGGGAGTACCGAACAATCGTCCTTGCCCAGCCTTTTGTAACTACTGCAAAAGAGACGGGCATATGATGAAAGACTGCCGGCAAGACAACCGTCTTTGCTTAGTCTGCGGCTCAGCTACTCATGGTATTGAGTCTTGTCCCCAAATACAAAACTCATATGCTGCACCCAGGTCAGCAATCACTTACCCTCAACGCCCAGCTATCCAAGCACCTGCTCCGAGACTTGCACTACCTGCTCACCACCTAGAGGACCACAAGCTGCACCTCCTCCTCGTCAGTTCCATCAAGATCAAAGGAACATTCCGAGGAATTCTCCTCAGGCCAGGAGGAATGTACCACGGCGACAGGCTTTCACAATGACCGTGGAAGAAGCTGAGGACATTGGCCAAGTTATCACTGGTAACCCTTTTCTTCTCAAACTTTTCTTTCAGTCTGGCTACCTATCTACATACTTTTACCTATACCTAAAACATATCCCACATACCTTAGGTACAATCTTAGTAGCCTCACTTCCTGCACTAGCACTCTTCGATACTGGAGCATCTCACTGCTTTATATCGCAACGGTTCGTCCGAACTCACGCGATTCCAGTCACACCGCTCGTATCCATCTCGAATGTCAGTTCAGAAAATGGCGTTCTAAAGGCAACAATAGGATACAGCTTGTGTTCAGTAGTCGTCTGCGGCAGAGAATTCTACGCTGACTTCAAAGTCCTGGACATACCGAACTTCGATGTGGTTCTAGGTACGGATTGGCTCGGAACCTTTTATGCTACCATCGACTGTCGTCAAAGGAGGGTAGTATTTGAGATTCCAGATTATCCGGTCTTCTATTCAAAAGTGGAGACCGTACCCTGGAGCCATGTACATACAAAGCGAAGTCAAGAGAAGCAGTGATTGCATCAGCTCAAGCAGAGGAAGAATCAAGGCCAGAAGTGGTTCGAGAGTTCGACGACGTGTTTCCTGACGATATATCAGGTTTGCCTCCCGATCGAGCTCTTGAATTCAGCATTGATTTGGTACCAGGAGCATAACCAGTGATCAAAGCACCTTATCGATTAATTCCGGAAGGTTTGAAGGAAGTCCGAACTCAGTTGGACGAATTATTGGCGAAATGATGGATTCGTCCCAGCACTTCAAGTTGGGGATCGGCAGTACTACTTGTGAAAAAGAAGGAAGGTTCTTACATAATGTGCATTGATTATAGAGCCTTGAACGAAGTAACTATAAAAAACAAGTATCTACTCCTGCGCATCGACGATTTATTCGATCATCTAAGTGGATCTTTTGTTTTATCTAAATTAGATCTTCGTTCAAGTTATCATCAGGTGAAGGTCAAGGAAGCTGATATTCATAAAACGGCTTTCAGAACTCGCTATGGTCATTACGAATTTCTAGTGATGCCATTTGGAGTGATCAACGCACCAGCAATATTCATGAACCTAATGAATCAAGTTTTCCGTGAGTACTTAGACAGGTTTGTTGTCATATTCATCGACGACATCCTGGTGTATTCAAAGAGTCGGAAAGAGCATGCCGAACACCTACGAATTGTCCTGGAAACTCTACGACAACATCAATTATATGCCAAGTACAACAAGTGCGAGTTTTGGCTAAATCAAGTTGGTTTTCTTGGACATATCGTATCAGGTGAAGGAATTTCTGTGGATCCAGCGAAAGTTTCAGCAGTAAGCAAATGGACGACACCAAAGTCAGTGAAGGACATTCGAAGTTTCTTGGGTCTAGCCGGATATTACAGAAGGTTCATTGAAGGCTTCTCTAAGATAGCAACACCCCTGACCAAGCTTACATGTAAAGATGAAGAATTTGTGTGGTCAGAAGCTTGCGAACAAGCTTTCGTAGAACTCAAGTCAAGATTGATATCAGCGCCTATTCTCGTTATACCGGACCAATCTGGAGGTTTCGAAGTACATTGTGATGCATCCGGTAAGGGATTTGGATGTATTCTACATCAGCACGGTAAAGTTGTGGCTTATGCTTCAAGACAACTGAAGACTCATGAGCGCAATTATCTGACACATGATTTAGAGTTGGCAGCTGTTATCTTTGCTCTTAAGATTTGGCGTCATTATCTTCTTGGTGAACGAGTGAACATATATACAGATCACAAGAGTCTGAAATATGTGTTTACTCAGAAGGAGTTGAATATGCAGCATAGACGATGGTTAGAACTCAGGCGGACTTTGACATCAACCTGCAATATCACCCAGGGAAGGTGACTGTGGTACCTGATGTTCTTACTCGCCAACCATTAGCAATGAATCTGACCGCTCAGAGGAAGCTTTAACAGGACTTGCATCAGATGGAGATTGAAGTAGTCATGCCAGGTAAAGCTTCAAGTTTGATGAATTTACAAGTTCAATCTACCGTTGTCAATCAGATTAAAGCAGCTCAAGCAAGTGATGCTAAGTTGCAAAAGATCAGAGAACAAATGGAGAATGGACTCAGAACATATTTCATCATCCATGAAGATGGATCTTTGAGATACGGCAGTAGATTGTGTGTACCAAAAGGTCCTGTTCGGGAAGAGTTAATGAAAAAAGCTCACAGCTCTCCCTACTCAGTACACCCTGGAGGTACAAAGATGTACAAAGATCTACGTCAGAATTACTGGTGGCATGGAATGAAGCGTAAAGTAGCCAGAAGCATCGCTAAATGCTTGGTGTGTCAGCAAGTAAAGGCTGAACATCACAAGACTGCTGGATTACTTCAACCGTTACCTATCCCAGAATGGAAGTGGCAACACATCACAATGAATTTTGTGACTGCACTCTCTCGCAGCACAAAGGGTAACGATACGGTATGGGTCATTATGGATCGACTAACAAAGTCGGCTCACTTCATCCCATTTCGAGTTAGCCAATCAACTGAGACATTAGCAAAGAAGTACATGAAGATAAGAATCTACTTAAGATTTAAGCTCTTTAAATATGTATTATCTCTGATACCCATGAACTCATACAGGAAATTGTGAGACTTCATGGAGTACCGGTCTGCATTGTCTCCGATCATGGCACCAGCTTTCGATCGCAATTTTGGCAGAGTCTGCAAGCGAGCTTGGGAACAAGTCTGAACTTCAGCACGGCTTATCATCCACAAACAAATAGTCAGTCTGAGCGAACTATTCAGATCTTGGAGGATATGCTCAGAGCGTGTATGTTAGACTTCGGAGGATCGTGGGAAGATCACCTACATCTTATGGAGTTTTCATACAACAACAACTACCAAGCAAGCATTGGAATGGCACCTTTTGCAACGCTATATGGAAGGAAGTGTCGATCACCATTAAGTTGGGACGACATCGAAGATAAGGAATTTCTTGGACCTGAGATGATAGTAGCAACTGTTGATATGGTTCGTACTATCAGAGAAAAGATGTGCATAGCACAAGATCGACAGAAGCACTAGGCTGATGCAAAACGACGTCACTTGGAGTTCCGGCCAGGAGATCGCGTATTCTTAAAGATATCTCCGAACCGCGGAGTGATCCGATTTGGAAGACGGGGTAAGCTAAGTCCGAGATATATTGGACCGTTCGACATACTCGAACGAGTCGGTGAAGTGGCATACCGCTTGGCACTTCCACCTTCATTGGAAGGAGTGCATAATGTGTTCCACATATCCCAACTCAGAAGGTATGTGAGTGACCCCAGCCATATTCTCGATCATTCCGAGCTCACTGTATCGCCCGACTTATCTTGTGAGCAACAACCTGTTGAGATTCTGGACAGGAAAGTGAAATCACTTCGGAACAAGGAAGTCAACTTAGTTCAAGTGATGTGGAGAAAAGACACTTCAGGAGAATCGACATGGGAAAGAGAAGATAAGATGCGTGCAAGATATTCTCACCTCTTTGTAAACTAGTCCTTAAAATAAAATTTGTAAATTTCGAGGACAAAATTTTGGTAAGGAGGGTAGACTGTAACAACTCCAATTTTAGTGTACAAAAATTTGTTTAAAAGTTAATGTATACTTGGGGTATTTTCATTTCCTGTGAGTACTATAAGTAATTGTTTTGTCTTTTAATAGCAAGTAAGAGCTTGTAGCTCATTGGTAAGACCTTGCACTGCTGAACCATAGCACCAGAGTTCAAATCTCATTCCCCCACATTATTTTTAATATTGTTTTCTTTTAAATTTTTTGAAGTCTAAGGGTCTACACGTGCATAACTCGTAAAACCCCCACTTCACATGTAAAACAAACTGTCCCAGGAGGGTATACAAATCGCCAAGAGACACGTGGACCCCTGACTCGGTCGACTCGGGCCAGCGGATCGCCTGACTCGGCCCGCCGCCGCCGTCCGAACTCGGTCAAAACCCGAGTTGGTCTTCATGAAAGTTCTGTCGTTTGGCCTCCTCATTACCCCTGTATAGTTTAAAATTCCTGCATATTAACAGAGCCATTCAAAACCCCAATTAATCCAACTTTTAATACAATTTTTAATACATTTTCTCACACTCTTTCACCTACCCTAACCCTAATCTTTTCCTATAAATACCACCCTTAAACACACACACCTCACTCACAATTCTGTCCAAAACTCTCAAGAAAACTCTATAGAACTTTTGTGTGCAATTGTAGTTAGCAAAGGACGAAGCTCCGACGAAATTCCGACGACGACCCTAGGATCTCCTGGCGACGAAACGACACACCGGCGCCTCCTACCGCTTCCTCTCCCTCTTCTCTTGATTCTAAACCAGTAAGTCCCTCCTCCCCCTTCTCTATTCCATACTAAAACTTTTTAAAACTAAAACCCGACGGAAGCGGAGTTAAATCCGACTTCCGATTCGGTTTCCTTTATAAAGTTCAATTTTCCTTAACACAACTATATTAAACTCTTACATCTTGACCATTAATCAGTAACAAAATATGTTGAACAAGTTTCATAGCAAAATATTTTATCTTGTAATTTTTACCGCTCTTTTTCAGTAAAATACCATGTAGTATAGTTTCAACTTTAGAACATCATTAATCTTGCTATATCTTTAAATAGATCACGAGATAATAACCTACCTCTTTACAACACTCATATGCAACATAACACAATACCTTTTGGGAAATATAGATTCGTGAAATACCGTTTTACACAAAACTACTTTTAACTTATAAAAAAACTGTTTTCTACAAGATTACGTATTTTTACAAATCTTTGCAAAGCGCCGCTACAACTCATTTTGGGGAACCCAACTTGGATGGTGCGGATTATCGCACATCCCTGGGCTTAGTAGTGCGAGATGCAGACCTCCGCAAGGAGCATTCGGTCACGAAAGATTTGAAATACAAATATCTTAAGAAAATGAGATTTCTAGAAAATAATAAAATTATTTTTATAAATGTATATATATATATATATTATCAAAATACCTAGTTTTGATATAATATAAATATTCCATCATTTCTAAATCAAAAGAATCACTTTACATGAAAATACCATGAAATTCCATAAAAGTTCAATATTACAATTAAATACCCAATATTATGAAAATATGTTTATTCACTATAAATGACACAAATATAAAATCCACAACTATGAAAACTCTAAAGACGATAATTAAATACTTGAGGTGTATTATGAAAATTATACAAAATTATTTTTACATAAAACCGCCTCAAGTTTTATAAATTACAATCAGGACCCTAGTAAATATAGGTTTAAACGGGACCAATCTCTTGAGCCTTAGGGAGCCGGAGAAGTGGGTGCTTGCCTATTTAAGGTAGGCAACTTAATAACGGTGTTATCAATACGGTAATCGTCTTTGAAAAAGACACAAATCCTGCCGCCCATGTGCAGCAGTTACCGATAACATCCAAACCTAATTCAGGACTTCAATTTCTCTTTCTAATTGTTCTGACTCAGACTGAGTCTCATTAAAAATAAGCTGATTTGAATATGATTCAAGTACAATCTACAATCTACAATCCAATATGAATCCATGAATACATATATTCAATATGTATTGACCGATCCGAACCATGGATATACTTCCATTTACATGATTCTCTAGTTATACCCATGACTCTCCAGTTACATCCATTTACTGATATCATGCTTTCGACAAGTCATCCAATTATACAATCTATATTACAAGACAATATAAGTTGCAATACAATACAAACAATATAATCAAGACATCGCGGGGTTTAAGGGGAAGATTGGTACAGAAGGTGTTTGAAGTGGCACGAGACTGCAACACTTAAGACACCTAACCTGTATTTCCGTTGCTGTTGTACCATGGCATAAACGGTTCCTTGTGCTCCTGTTGCCCTTAGTCTCTGGTATATAGAGACTCCTCTCGTATACACTAGCATCCTTCTGTACCAAGCTACAAACAACAGCGTTAACCATATAATACAACTTTAAAAACTACACACTCTCTCTCTCTGTCTGTTCTATTTCTCTTTTATCTTTGGGACTTACCGAGCGATTGTTCGCTGACGACATTCCTTCTCTTTCTTCTATGAAATGTTTTCAGGTGATCTGGACACTCTTGAGATCGATCCTACCAACGAAGACTTGGATCAACTTGCCTACGACCTAGAGCTCTAGCTTCATTGTACACATTTTATTTCAGTACTTTTCATTTCTGTTATGCCACTGTTTAGGCATTGCTTTCATTCAGATGTATTTACTTTTCCATGCATTGTACAAAAAAATGTTAATAAATAAAGTTGTTGTTTTATTACATTTGTCTCTTGTGTATTCTTCTTTTATGGTGTTTAGTTACGCTTAGCGTATTTATTTCTGAGTAAATACGTAGCGGCCAGTCGCGTCCTCTGCCTGTATACTGGGAAGCGGGGCGTGACGGGTTTTGTTGGTGGCCCATGCTGGTCAGAGCTGTATGGAACCCTACCATGCAGTTCTGTTCTGCGTGAACAACCTAAACAATATAACACAAAACCAGCAACTAAAACATTCTTTACAATTCATGTTCCTTGAATCTTATCATATTCATTGAATCATATACTTTGAATCTGTCCTAACCAAAAAATTCAGTCAAGGTTATGGATTCCCCAAACAAAACCAGCACCAACTTCAACAACGCTCCACCTCCACTACCAATCACACCTGCCGTCTCTGCTCCGCTCAACGAACAGACGGTTCTGCTTGAGGTGATCTGCATCCTCCTAGAAGGACAACAGCAGCAGACTGCTCTTTTAATGAACCGTCCCGAGGCAGAAGCACCTGGGGTGAAGCAATTCAGGGCTTTGCACCCCAAACAGTTCTCAGGAAAAGAGAGCCCACTGGAAGCTGAGGAATGGGCTCAGAGCATCGAAGACGATCTGGCAGCAGCACAAGTACCGGAAGGAGCTTGGGTCCGTGTTGCGAAACTGCAGCTCACGGACAATGCACGGAATTGGTGGAGGGAGAAAGAAAGCCGTATTGAACAACCCATCGAATGGAAGACTTTCCGAGACATGTTCGACGCAAAGTACTTCCCTGAGACTGCCAGGTTCGACATGGAACATCAGTTCATCAATCTGCAACAAGGTTCAATGTGGACCAAGTCGGTAGATGAATATGACGCTGAGTTCACCATGCACAGTCGGTAAGATATGTCTCAATAATTCGATTTTTCAATAAATCACATACTACACAGCTAACGCAATACTTTAATAGATTTGCGGCACACCTGATACCGACGGATGAGATCAGAGCTCGTCGATTTCAACAAGGTTTGGATTTGGAGATCCAGGCTGCACTGGCCACAGGAGATTTTCCAACTCATGAATCGGCTCTGAAAGCTGCCCGCCGTTATGAGGCAATGGTAAAGGAGAGGGGTAGATCTCAGTCTACAGGAGTTAAGCGCCCTGTCAACCAGATGACAGGAGGAGCCTCGTCAAGGCCACCTTTTGTGCCAAGGAGTCCGAGAGTACCGAACAATCGTCCTATCCCAGCCTTTTGTAACTACTACAAGAGAGATGTGCATATGATGAAAGACTGCCGGCAATGCCAACCGTCTTTGCTTAGTCTGCAGCTCAGCTACTCATGGTATTGAGTCTTGTCCCCAAAGACAAAACTCATATGCTGCACCCAGGTCAGCAATCACTTACCCTCAACGCCCAGCTATCCAAGCACCTTCTCCGAGACTTGCAGTACCTGCTCCACCACCTAGAGGACTACAAGCTGCACCTCCTCCTCTTCAGTTCCATCAAGCTCAAAGAAACGTTCCGAGGAATACTCCTCAGGCCAGGAGGAATGTACCACGGCGACAGGCTTTCACGATGACCGTGGAAGAAGCTGAGGCCACTGGCCAAGTTATCATTGGTAACCCTTTTCTTCTCAAACTTTTCTTTCAGTATGGCTACCTATCTACATACTTTTACCTATAGCTAAAACATATCCCACATACCTTAGGTACAATCTTAGTAGCCTCACTTCCTGCACTAGCACTCTTCGATACTGAAGCATCTCACTGCTTTATGTCGCAACGGTTCGTTCGAACTCACGCGATTCCAGTCACACCGCTCGTATCCAGCTGAAATGTCAGTTCAGGAAATGGTGTTCTAAAGGCAACAATGGGATACAGCTTGTGTTCAGTAGTCATCTGCAGCAGAGAATTCTACGCTGACTTCAAAGTGCTGGACATACCGAACTTCGATGTGGTTCTAGGTATGGATTGGCTCGGAACCTTTTATGCAACCATTGACTGTCGTCAAAAGAGAGTAGTATTTGATATTCCAGATTATCCGGTCTTCTATTTCAAAAGTGAAGACCGTACCCTGGAGCCATGTACATACAAAGCGAAGTCAAGAGAAGCAGTGATTGCATCAGCTCAAGCAGAGGAAGAATCAAGGCCAGAAGTGGTTCGAGAGTTCGACGACGTGTTTCCTGATGATATATCAGGTTTGCCTCCTGATCGAGCTCTTGAATTCAGTATTGATTTGTTACCAGGAGCACAATCAGTTATCAAAGTACCTTATCGATTAAGTCCGGAAGGTTTGAAGAAAGTCCGAACTCAGTTGGACAAATTATTGGCGAAAAGATGGATTCGTCCCAGCACTTCAAGTTGGGGATCACCAGTACTACTTGTGAAGAAGAAGGAAGGTTCATATATAATGTGCATTGATTATAGAGCCTTGAACGAAGTCACTATAAAGAACAAGTATCCACTCCCGCGCATCGATAATTTATTCGATCAGCTAAGTGGATCTTGTGTTTTCTCTAAATTAGATCTACGTTCAGGTTATCATCAGGTGAAGGTCAAGGAAGCTGATATTCATAAAATGGCTTTTAGAACTCTCTATGGTCATTACAAATTTCTAGTGATGCCATTTGGAGTGACCAACGCACCAGCAATATTCATGAACCTAATAAACCAAGTTTTCTGGGAGTACTTAGACAGGTTCGTTGTCATATTCATCGACGACATCCTGGTGTATTCAAAGAGTCGGAAAGAGCATGCCGAACACCTACGAATTGTCCTGGAAACTCTACGACAACATCAATTATATGCCAAGTACAGTAAGTGCGAGTTTTGGCTAAATCAAGTTGGTTCTACATTACCCCTTATCGTCAACTCGTTGGTGCCCTTTAATACATCTTCTTCACTCGTCCTGACTTCTCATTTGCTGTCAATCGACTGTCCCAATTTATGCACTCGCCCACCGAACTTCACTGGATGGCACTCAAGCGTGTTCTTCGCTACCTCAAAGGAACAATACATCATGGTCTTTATTTCCGCCGAGGATCTCCTCTCACTCTTCAAGCATTTAGTGATTCTGATTGGGGTGGCAGTCGTGATGACGACCACTCTGCTACTGTCTACATTCTCTATCTCGATTCTAATCCCATATCATGGAAATCGACCTGACAAAAGACGGCTTCTCGATTCTCCTCCGAAACTGAATACAAAGCTCTTGCGATTGCCACGGCCGGGATACTGTGGATGAAAAATCTTCTATAAGAACTCAAGCTAATTCTCAGAAAATCACCCTTTCTATATTGTGATAATACAAGGGTTACCTATCTCCGTGTAATCACAGCTTTCCACTCTTAGATGAAGCACGTTGTTCCTGACTATCAGTTTATTCGGGAGTGCGTTGAAGATGGAACCATTCGTGTACACCATATCAGCTCTCATGATCAACTTGCGGATGTTCTCACAAAATCACTTGGACGCACGTGCTTTCTCAAACTTCGATCCAAGATCGAAATCTCTAACGGAGTCTCAATCTTGCGGGGTGTATTAGCGACACAAGCCAAAAGCAACAACAGACGTCTAAAAACGGAACTGCAGACGCCTGTCTAAATAGCAGAGCGTGGTTAGACGTCCGAAGTATATGTTGCTAACGTTTGTGTTATGTTTACCAAACAGCAGAGTGTGACTAGATATTTGAAGAAGAAGATCCAGATGTCTGGCCATAAAACCACCACTGTAGCGGTTATCAATCAGACGTCTGAACAATGTGCTTACCATCGTGAGTGCTGCTGTTGCAGATTTTAATCATGACAATTTTTCCATAACTTCCAAATTGATTTTATTTTAAATTTAGGAATGATTTTATTTGATTCTATCATATAAATTTTAATATATATTTAGGAATGATTTTATTTGATTCTATCGTGTGTGTGTGTGTGTGTGTGTGTGTGTGTGTGTGTGTGTGTGTGTGTGTGTGTGTCTCATTGATATTCAATACAATCACCAAGTTGAAAACCCTAAAAACTATCTTCTTCCAGATCTATTATAGAAAGGGTATTACTCATTTTTGTTTATATAGCCCCGATTACATTTCCGGGATAACTTTCTTAAGAATGGCTTAATAAATTAACATCGATAATTTTTTCAAATAATCGACTTTCTTTATCTTATTGTTCGGAGCCTGATGTATGGATGCATTAACTTTTATGTGATTTGAATATTTTTTAACTTTTATGTGATTTGAATATTTTTTACTTATGGATCTAAAAATATAAATTGGTATAGTCGAAAAGTATCGAAAACACTTGAAAATTGGTGTATATATCGAATAGTGTTGATATTGATTAATTGAGAGAAATTCTTGGGAAATAATACTATTAGGACCATATTTCCCTTTGTGTAGACCCAAAGCTTATGTGGTTGATTCAATTTGCTTGTATCAAGTTAACACATATTGTAATGAGAAAGTAAGAAAATATAGTAGGACAATTCATGTTATGGCCCATTTGATTGTGTGCGGAAGTAACTTAAAAACGGAAGTAATATTGTAGTGGCTTTCAAAAAATTTATCATGAAAATATACCAAAATTTTATTTCTAATATTTGTTTATATAATTTTTTGAAGAAGAAGGTAGAAAATGAAACAGCCTCCTATGATATCTTTCATAAGCAAAACAAACAAAAAAATTATTTTTTTAGTAAAATAAATTATTACATTTTGGAAAAATAAAAAGAAGCATTAAATAATTAATTCTTTTTCATGTCTCTTTTGCTCCATGATTAATTTCCATCCAAAATGAGAGTAAGAAAATTTTGAAAGTTAGCATGCCACATAGGATCCCATCATCATCTTAAAATAACTTCCAAATTCTACTTCCGTGTTAAAAAAACAACTAAAGTACTTGAAATAGGTTTACTTTTGGATACTTCCATGTGAATTACGAGCAAGAAAAAAAAAACTGGCTCTTATATGCATGTTGTCTATTGTTTAATTAAGCTGCACAGAAAACGAATTGTTTAGTTAGAAAATGTGGCTGGGATGCTACCACTAGTGTTATTCTTTATTTATTTATTTTGACTATTATATTTGAAACTGGGTCTACATAAAATGAGTTGTTCCTAGAAAAATTCATTTGCATTCACATTAATGTCGGCTAGTATGCATATTCGAATCAGGATATCCGGATAATATTCAAATCCGGTTTTGGATATTTTTGGATACGGATATAACCTTTTGTATTTGTTTCGATATATATATGGATATTGGTACCTATATATTTAAATTCCAAATATGGATACAACTTTAATAAATATGGATATTTGGTTAATTGTACTTCCGTAAACAAATACAAGATTATATATAATTTTTAATTTATTTTCAGTAAATAATGATTATTTAAAATTTTAAAAGTTTTTTGCTCTTTTCTATATGTTATGCATTAAAAGAAATATTGAGACGTTGTCTTAACATTTGTTTCAAAATATGGAATAGGCTAGTATATGTACACTATAGTTGTTACCATCTCTGTTTTACATTACTGGTCTCTTTTTTTTGTCTTACATGCTTATTAAAAAAGAGTACAACTTTTCTAAAATTTAAAATATCATATATTTGCATTCTCTAATTTAACAATTATCATGATAGGCTTCATTAATGTACTTTTTTAGGGTTAGATTTGAAACTCCATGTATAAAAAGCATTGGTAATAAAAGTAAGAAGTAAAACATGGTTCTTGATATTTTATAGATAGTTTGAGAGGAAAGTGCCCAAAAGAAGAAGAAGAAGATTAGCATAGTAAAGGAGAGGAAAGACATTTAATTGTACATATGATATTTCATTGCATTACATATGCGTCTTTATCACGTATTAAGTACTCAAATTAAATATGTACTTAAATTGTACATTATTGGTTTGTAGCAATTAATTATATGCATAGTTCCACTGGGCTCCTTCATTTAGATTTGATATTAAATCTTATCCATTTTTTTACCCTTAAATTCACTTTGGTACTGTGCAATCATTTATAAGTAAAAGTTTCCATTTTGCCCTAAGGATGACATAATTAATTGCACAAGTCATATCAAATTTAAAGGTCAAAAAATGGATATGATTTTATATCAAATTCTATTCGAAACAGCCTAGTCAAACTCATTATCACTGCTATAATAGAGGGTTGCCCCTACGGAGATGGGAATCCGTAGGGGCAACTTTATATTGCCCCTACGGGTTAATCCGTAGGGCCATCGGTTTGCCCTACGGTATCCTACGAATTAATTAAAAAATATTAAAATGTAATCTTTTAGTTGGTCCTACGGAGCCGCAAAAAAAGGCCCTACGGATTAATTCGTAAGGGCATAAAAGGGTTATTCTTAAAAAAATAAAACTTGATAATTTCCTCACTGTCCCCAAAATATTTCCTCTCACCAATACTCCTCGCGCGGGCGATTGCTGATCACTCTCACCCGTGTCGTCTCCACCTCTCGTCAGCCGCCTCCAGAGACTCCCATCGCCAAAATTCCCCGTCAGCCGCCGCCTCGACCACTGTCTCGTCGCCGGAATTGCTTGTCGCCAAAATTTCCAATCTCGTCGAGTTTCAGGACCGGACTCCTCTACCTCGTCGAGCTCCAACCGCCGGCAAAACCACAAGTGAGGTGAATTAATTCCATTTTGAACTATTAATTATTCTTATATTTTATGTTATTGTTGATTTTTGTGTTAGGGTTAGGGTTAGTTCTGTGTCGATTGGGGGTTAGGGTTAGGGTTCGGTTTAGGGTTAGGGTTAATAACAAATTTCAGCAATAAATCATATAGGAGATTAGTTGTTCTTATGAGAACTAAGACTTTCGTGTTACAGTGGAAAATTAATAACAAATTTTAGCAAAAGTAAAGAAAATCACATTTTCAATACAAGATTCATATTAACAAATCTTTAATATGTATGCTTGCAAAGCTCACCGCTCTCCGTCTCAAACCTAGATTTTTAAGTGATTATTGTATGGCACTAAGCATCCATTTGGACTTTCAGCAATTATCTTTTATGTCCAAGGATAAGATAAGGTTAACACAGAAAAATCCCTGTCTAAGATTCTCGTGTCACCTAATCTCAAGTCATTAACCAATTATTTTTCTACAAGCATCATATTCCACTGTCACCCACAACCCTACCTGTAGGCAATACTTTTATCCCTATAAAAAATAGTATATTAGGATGACTGGACTTTTTTGTCAAAATCCCTATGATGGTCAAGTTATAATAATACTGAACTGGAAACAACTTAATTACAATTCGTCGATTGCATACTTGTACTGGGGTTTACCAGATTGATTGCGAATTTATTATCCACGTTTTCATAAAGACTCTGAAAGTTCAAACTAGCAAGTTATTTTAATACGACAAAACAGCACAAACTACCACTCGAAAAATGGGACCAACGGAGTCCGCTATTATTTCCTATTGTAAATCCCAAGTGTCCGTATATTTATTTCCGTATTTTTCAGATTTTCCTTGAATTTTTACACATTTTTAAAAATATTTTTATTATATTTTTAACCTTAAACAAATCCTAATTTCTACACCCAAACCTACCCGACCTGACCCGACCCGTCCCGCTCACCACCACCCCTTCTTCTTCCTCCCTCGCTCGTTTTCTTTCTCGCCATTTTTTCCTCCGTGGCTCCCTCGCGCAAGCCGCGACGATCGTGCCCACGCCCGAACCCCCACGTCGCCTGCCCTCACCTCACCTCCACCCTCGACCTCGTTCTCTCTCTCCCACTCTTATCACGTTCTCCTTCGCCCCTATGATCGCAGCCATGCCCGAACCCTACATCACCTGCTCTCACCTCACCTCCACCCTCGACCTCGTCTCTCTCTTCTCCCCCTACAAAACCCTCGACAATCACCCACCTCTCTCCTCTCACAAAAAACCACAACCCCAACCTAAGAAAACCCTGCACCCATCGTCGCATCAGTCCTCGTCGTCGACGCCCTCGTCGTTATCGACCGTCGACTCCTCACATCTCACCGACTTCCTCGTCTCCCTCAACCCCTGCACCAAGAACCGATAAGCCCATCTCCTCCACCTTCAACTCGTCTCCGGCACCACCTCTATTTTCCCCTGGTGCTACGTCTCAACAGTGCAAGGTCTTACCAGTGAGCTACAAGCTCCTTTTTGCTGTTCAAAAGCAAAACAAACTTATAACTCGTGCTCAGGCTTAGGTGTCTCTTTCTGTATTTTGAAAAAAATTCGTACAGGAAGTTAGGGTTGTTACATTCTACTCTCGTTATAAAAATTTCGTCCTCGAAATTTCTAGAAGGAAAGTGTAACAGATTCAAAGCAATTTAGTGATGGAACTATTGGTAGTGTATGAAAATATTTGGAAGAACGAAGAATGTAAAAGTTTTGGTAGGATTGAAAAAAATAGGTGAGGGAATTACAAGGGTTATCTTGGTCTACAGTCTCGGCTTCTTCGGCTGCTAATGTGAACGCCTGACGCCAGGGTACATTCCTCCTAGCCGGTGGCACATTCCTCTGTCCTTGGGGCATGTTCCTCTGCCCTCGAGGCATGTTCCTCAGTGCTTGATGGAATTGGCGAGTAGGTTGTGCAGGAGGTGGAGCAGAGAGTGCAAGACGAAGTGCAGGAGCTTGGATATCTGGTCGCTGTGAATAGTTGGTGGGTGGGTGAGCTGAGTTGCGTCTATAGGGACATATTCCAATTCCATGATTGGATGTGCCGCAAACAAAGCACAGGCCTTTTGCGCTCCTATAGTCCTTCCACAAGTATCCATCCCTCTTGCAATAGAAGAAAAAATCTGGACTTGGCTGGTTATTGGTTTCTTCCGGTCTCCTCGGTTCAACAGTTGGCCTTGAAGAGGCTCCTCCTGCCATCTGAGTGGCAGGGCGCTTCACTTCGGCAAATTGAGGTCTGCCCTTCCTCTTCACTACTGCCTCGTATCTTCGGGCAGCCTTCAAATCCAAATCATGGGTTGGGAAATCCCCTGTAGCTAAGGCATCTTGGATTTCCTGATCCAACTCTTGCTGAAATCGTCTAGACCTGATTTCAGCAGCCAGTATCAAGTGTGTCACGAATCTGTTGCGGTCTTGTGTTAGCTGTGTAGTATGTGATATTTGAAAATCAAAATATAGAGAAATATCTTACCGACTGGGCATGGTAAACTCAACATCATACTCGTCCACGGATTTGGTCCACATCGAACCCTGTTGTAGGTGGATGAACTGCTATTCCATGTCGAATCTGGCAGTCTCAGGGAAGTATTTTGCGTCGAACATGTCGCGAAAAGTTCTCCATTCGATTGGTTGATCAAGACGGCTTTCTTCCGCCTTCCACCAAACCCGTGCATTGTCTGTGAGCTTCAGATTTGCAACTCGAACCCAAACTATCTCTGGCACTTGTGCCGCTGCTAGATCATCTTCAATACTCTGAGCCCACTTCTCAGCTTCTAGAGGGCTCTCTTTTCCTGAGAATTGTTTGGGGTGTAAAGCCCGGAATTGCTTCACCCCAGGTGCTTCCACCTCTGGTCGGTTCATTAATATAGCAGTTTGCTCCTGCTGTCCCTCCAGATGGCAGCGGATCGCCTCAAGCAAGACCGTCTGCTCGTTGATCGGAGCAGCAGTGTGTAAGCGGTAGAGGTGGGGGAGTGTTGTTGACATTTGTGCTGGTGTTGTTTTGGGAATCCATAACCTTGAAAGAAAATTTGGGTTAGGACAGATTCAAAATATATGAAATTGGAAGATTCAAGGAATTTGTAAAGAATTTTTTTAGTTGCTGGTTCTTGTGTTATATATTGCTTAGGACTTCATGCAGAATTAATCCGCGTATCCATGCAGAACTGACCCGCATGTCCACACAGAGCTGACATGCATGAGCCACCAACAAAACCTATCACGCCCCGCTTCCCGGTGTACAGGCAGAGGGCGTGACGAGGTCCGCTACGCATTTACTCGGAAGTAAACACGCTAAGCGTATCTAAGCAATATAAAACAAAGTACACAAGAGACAAGATGTAAATGAATAACAACTTTATTTATTAACATTCTTTTTACAATACAATGAAAAGTGAAGTAAACACGTTAAGCGTATCTATGCAATATAAAATAATGTACATAAGAGAAAAGATGTAAATGAACAACAACTTTATTTATTAACATTCTTTTTACAATACAATGAAAAGTAAAAATATGGAATGAAAGCAATGCCTAAACAGTGGCATAACATAAATGAAAATATGTACAAGTAAACTAGATCTCTGGGTCGAAGGCTATCTGATCCAAGTCCTCGCTGCTAGGCTCTGTCTCCAGAAGGTCCGATCCATCTAACAACATTTCAAAGAAAGAAGAAAGGAATGTCGTCAGCAAACAATCGCTCGGTAAGTCCCAAAAGGATGGGTATAGACAGAATAGACAGAAGGAGAATGTTGTAAGCCCGCGGCGGCGCCCCGGTCGTCGTTCCGACGCCGGAAACGCGGAAACAAAAAAACTTTGCAAAAACTTGCAACCGGCACCACCGCGCACTTTTCACCCGGATCGGGCCATTAACCTAGCAACTAGCAAAATAGAAAAGAGTAGAGATGCTATACCAAGCGATCCGTGTCCTTCGGTCTTCGTCTCCACTCCGATCTCCTGCGGAAAGTCCGTCCATCACCTCCTCATCGGAAAGGGCACCACGTAGCCGGAATCTTTTACGGGCTCTCGCCTCTTGACCGAGGCAACTCGGGCGCGAAGTTGGCTAGCCGACGCGTCTAAGACTTGCTATAGAATAGTGTAGTGGCCATGTCTCTTTAGGGTTTATGAAGGTGCCTTGATGGAGGGATGTGAGGAGGAGAATGAACCCTTTAGAAAGAAAATGGAACTCTCAAATTTTCTAGGAATGAGATGAGAAAATTTTCCACTCATATGAACCTCTCTCTCTCTCTCCCCTCACAAGATATGGCTGGCCCTCTCTAGGAGATGGGTGTGGGTTATGGTTCAAAAAATGCAAGGAAGGAATATATGAACATGAGAAAAGAAAAAGCCGCATCCATTTCTAATCAAAGCTCATCATAATGAAAGCAAAAGAAAAGACCAAAAAAGGATCTCATGATGAATAAGCAATCATGATGCCACAAATAAGCATGAAACCCCTCAACATATAAGTTAATTGCAAACCTGCAATTAACCCCCTCCATCAGAAAGTCCGGCCGTGAAGGAATAAAAGAAAACCGGCCGGAACGGAATTGAAACTGGCAACTTCAGAAAACTGATCCCGTAATAAATTACAGGAAAACCCCGCTACTGCAAATACATGCCCGCATTTGTATCCCCACTGAACACAAATGCAAAGAGACAAAACTACACTATCAAAAACTAGAATCCGGCTTAAGCCAAAGCCGGCTAGTAAAAACCGTCCGATCACGATCCGTGCAATACCGCACGTATCTGATCGAACCCTGCCATATCTCCATACGGTCTCTACAACGTTTCGCCCGAAACTTGAGTAATTGTGTGTGGTGGACTCTAAAGACTCGTCAATACTATGGCTGTGGATTTAACCACCAGCACGTCAGAGGTATAAGCCAATATGTAACGGGCTACCAGGTATTGACCAAAAGGGACGTCGATGAGCGAACTCATCCTGACACCCTACTGAGCCTGTCAGTGACAATATCCATACAGTCCGGTCCGTTCGTCTATGAGCATCGCATGGCGGGCCTAGGGGGTTGGTAAAAGTCAGACCCCCAATAGCGGTACAAGTCGTGTCGGAGTGTAGCCCAGAACACCCTGAGATACTACTGGAATACCTGCCAGCAAATCTTCTGCCTTGGCCAAGGACTTTTCATGTTCTGGCTCTCCTAGACACAGCGCGACCTCACCCCCAATACCGGGAGAGATGAACCCCTGCAGATCCGCTCACTGCCTCCATGTGGCTCGGGACTGTACCCAACTAAAACCTGTTTGCACGACTCCTTTGAGCCGTGGTAGGGTAGTAATCAAAGCACAGTGGGAACTCACACGAGACAAATGACGTTCTCAGGTCGATGAACTAACCTGTACACATGTCACCTGGGAACTGCTATCTGACGTCTGGTATAATCCCAACTAGCAGGTTCCCGGCGAGTCCTGTCCGGTGTACTCATAACCCAATGAGCACCTGTATACATCTTAGGTGAACCAACTGACACCGGTGGCTTGTGAGACCGGCCACCGCCCTTCGTCGGGGTCTCGACTGTATACACTAGTCTACTCTAGAGAATCGATGCCCTGTCTCGAAACTCCCACGACTAGGGATCTTTTAAGGACGTGCTTATAGACTCCAGCTCTCACTTATATGATCGCCCTCATACTGCTGGTAGTCAAGCAAGAATCCTAGGGGCTCTATCAACGTGTAATAGCGACTCGTAAGGTCACCTAAAGCAGTACACGATGATAAAGATAAACCAGATAGCATACTATCATCTTAAGTAAGACTGTCCTACCGGCATAGGTCCTCTCTCAATCATTGCAATCACGTGCCTGTGATCCAATAATTGACTCTGATGACACTATCTCCAACAATCTCCCACTTGCACTCAAGGCTAATTATTACGATGTCGCGTACCCACAGCCCGTGTGATACCGAATACCCAACTCCTCTACTAGTCAGTCTCACAAAGCTCATTTGCGAAACTATTGCGTTCGAGGAATAGCCTCAGTGAGTGGATCCGCTCTGATGTTTCTTTCTATGTCTCTCTATATCTCAAGTTCGCGGAGAAAGCTATCTCCCGAAATGAGCAATACCTGTCTTAGAATGTCTGGATGTCTGATGGGACCTAGCTCATAAATGAACTCCAAATCCAAACTTCTTAGACTGTATCGTCAACTGAACTTAATCAGTATCCTGCGCCATGCCTTCCCTCAGTATCCACCTGGACCACCTGTCCAAAATACCGCCCCTCGTCAGAAAAAAAAACTATAACTCTGATAGCCACTCTGCCATCCAGGTCACCTTGGAAGCCTGGAATGATAACCGTCTCCTAAAGGAGGCTACTGTTATCATATCCCTAGAACATCAACTTACGTTCTTAAACTGCTTCCGACTGTTTCTCCAGGATTGGATTAATATCAACTTATTGCACCTACTGCAAAAACAACATCTGGTGTGGTACTTGACATCTTCTGATTGACTCAATTGCCTAAGCAAGTGATCTGCCAATCATGCACATCCCTCTCCCCTTTAGTCTGTAAGACACCTTTAGAGAGGGTGACTCCATCACCTGCAGGTACACTACCATGCCAGGAGTCGTCCATTCTAAATACTCATAGAATGCTGTCTAAGTACCCAGATTGGGAAACTACCCAAATCTAGATCTAAAACCATAGATCTGGTAACCAGAATGTCTGATATAATATCCAAGTCCTGTGTGGAGAAACCACTGTGTGACGACCAAAGTATAACCGATCGTAGTATAGGAATATCACTTCCTACTTTGTGTATGTCATCAAATACCAGGACATCACACCCTACTACCTTCTTAACAGATCCATCCCCTATTCTGATGAAGTCAAACCTATGACTGTCACGTCAGAAATAGATGATCTATCTCCGCTATATCTGCTTTAGTCTATAAATAGACATAAGCCTGATGTCCACCAATGCTTCCGCTGCTCCCACTGACTACGACAACCCTCTGGCAGAGTCATATAGACGTACACTTCTAAAGCTAGTTTAGAACGACGCTATACTCATACTCTTGCCGGGTCACACAGTCTGGAACAACAGTAATGGAAAGTCTGGGTAAACAAGAACCTCCCTGCCACCGTCTTTGAGCATACCGAAGTACCTCTCGGGTGCCTGAGGTTATCCACTTTATCTGCGGAGTGGCCAATGGAATGTCAAACCAGATTGAATCGTTAGGTTCTTATCAAATTTTCAGTAATCGTTTGCGGTTCTGGAATCACTTCCAATTCTACCATACTCCCACTACTGTTTTCTGAAAAAAAATCCATTTTTATTAAAACTGTGGCGAGTCAAGAACAATATCACTATTGATCTTCTAGATAGTAGAAAGTCAACCCTTGTCATAGCCTGGGTCAACCCACAAACAACCATTACAGAAACGTGCCTTGAGTTATCCAGAGTCTGGTTTTAAGCATAAGCCGGACAACTCCCCCGTACCTTAACAATGTCAAGATATGAACTGTTCTATATCCAATATAAAAACAGAGGCACTGATTTAATCGAACCAGATTCAAATCATGCAGCTATCTCCAGTGCATGTCAAGTAAATGGAGAGAGGCCGATCAGCGTTACTCAACTTAGGAGTGCTTCCAATTATGAGTAACCAGAAAGAGAAGCAAGTTCTCTTAACCACTACTATCAACTGAATACCATTCACAAGTATCTACATCTTCGATCACCTTGAAGAATCCCGATACTTGTAATACCTGGTTCTCTACTTTATTCATATACCTATAACTTCTCAAAACATGGACCCTGTGTTTCTACGAAACACTTGTCTAAGAACTAGAGAAGTTATAAGTAAACCGAATATAGTATGAGGACCAACCCCTCTGTCCTAATGGACACTGGACAACATACAATACTCTGTATAAGTCCGCTGAGTCTAACAACTCATTCACTGTGTGTCGTAGGTTGAAAACTGTACTTATGGTTAAGAAGAATTACACCGTTGTTCAATACTCCTTACCTAACCATCCACTGATATAGGTAAATGTTATAGACACAATTTCAAAAAGGTATGTCTCACTCTATAAAAATAGACGTACAGATATATCAATTTGAAATTGGTGCACAACAACGGATATTTAAAACCAAATATTTGCCGACCGGCAAACAACCCAGGTGACTTCCTCAAATATCACCAATTACAACGAATCCCGGTATAATGAGGATGATCACCTAATTCCCAATAACTTACTCCCACTCATCATCTGTAAAACCATACAGATGTGAGAATCCAACCTGGTAAATACATACCCTGGAGCAAGTGTCTAATTGGGAAATCGGTTTTCTTTTAACAGTACACAGTGAAACTGAAACATTGAAATGTTTCGATGGGGTATCCTGGTATTCCTAGTAATGCCTCTTCCATTATCCAGATTCACAACTGTAACCGTATATTTCTTTGCCACTTCTCCAAATCCCTTTATATGTCTTTAGTCATTACCTTCTGTACACCCCTTTAGGCCAAATGGTTTTCTTCCTTCCCTACCGTTCGGCACCAGCCTATGGTTTGGAAGAAGACTATCCAATAAGCATAATGGGTGTACTGTCCTAATCCTAGGAGCACTCGCAATACGAGAGAAGGTGAAGATAAAAGATAACCGAATAAACCTTATTCCTTTTTCTCCTGAACCAGGATCCATCCCCGAACTGGAACAAGTTCTTTTCGAGTTCGTATATAACCATACGATGGATTATCCAATAAATTGGGATCTTCGTAGTGATACGGAGTGTCCTGGAGAAATACAAAGGTGATTTAGGATTGGCGAAGAAATACTTGGTTTGGTCGTGAATATCAGTCGCAATTTACTTTGCCCTCTTACTAATCCCTTGCTTTGTCTGAACTTAATACCTTCTGTACACCGTTTAGGCTAATTGGCTTTCTTCATTCCCTACCGGTCGGCACCAGCCTAAGGTCTGGAATAAGACTATCCAATTTGCGTAATAGGTGTACTACTCCTAAACCAAGGAGTACTCGTAACCTGAGAGAAGGTAAAAGGAAAAGACAACTGAATAGTCCTATTCGTTTTCTTCAGAACCTGAAACCATCCTCGAAGTCCTTCGAGTTCGTATATAACCATACGATGGTTTTGTCTAATGGAAGTGGACGTTCGTAGTAATACGGGGTGTCCTGGAGAAAAGGGTAAAAGTAGGAGTGGCAAAGAGGTTTGCAACTCTGACAATCCAAAAGCCAGTGTTAAAGAAGGTTCGGTCAACTTGGTCACTGAGTCATAGTCTAGGGTTGGGTCAATGGTCGCTGCCAAAGAGAGAGAGAAAAGAAACACTCAGCGTGCACTCTAACCTAGATCAGAATGGTTGTCACTTTATCTAATCTGGAAACCTCCCACTGTAACATCAAATCCTTCCCCAAACCTGAAAGAAGAATTAGCCGGGATCACCCGAGGAGTAAACCAACTCATCAGTGGGAATCGGGATCCAACTCTCATCGCATGATAACGTGACGGAATCCGCTCACTCTATCACACTCCAGAAGGTATGCGCATATCTGGCAAGTTTCAGTTCTTTTGAAACTCCCAATGTGGATTTTTACCCCATGCTCTTATAACCTTGACTTTGGCCAACATATCATAAGTCACATGTCAAGTTCTACCCGTCATTCTCCTGGTTAATTTGAACCCACCCGTACCTACCCTTGACTTTGGCCAAAATGGCAGTACGACTGTCCCAAACCAACGCATCTATCTATGCTGCATATGAATACCAAACAGCTACCAAACACTGTGCCTTGACTTTGGCCAACATACACAGCTTGAATACTATTGACTATCCATATGAAACGACGGAGGGCTACGAATGGTTTCTGGCGAAAACCTTTAACGTAATGAACTTGATATCGTTGAAGGAACTGATAGCTTTTAAAAATATAGTGGCGAAAACCTTTGCTAAAGAGGTCACTCCCGGTGAAGGGATCTCGGCTCTTTCCCCGTAGAATGAGGTGCATGATATTCCAACTGAATACCACGATGCAAAGCAAAAGTAATCGGCTATAGTGAAGTTATTGCCCTGACGCAAACTTCTGTCCAAGGGGTCACTCCCGGTGAAGGGATCTCGGCCCTTGCCTCGTAGACTGAGGAGCAGGATATTCTAACTGAATACCACTGTGCAAAACAAAAGTGAACGACCTTGCAATAACACCTTTTTGAAAAAGTGTTCCAACAACATCAAATAGGTTTGTTTATCTTGCATTGATCCGAATCAACGCAGTCCCATCAATTGATCATACCACAAAGAACGAAAATATACTGATGTACGTATATGCCATCCGCATTCACCACTGGGTCCCGTCATCACTCGTTAGGTTAGCTAACTAACAACAGAGCAGGGACTGGACTAGCGCGGATGCAAAACATATACAACATCTACTAGTATATATATATATATCAATATATAATTTTCGCTCAAGGCGTGATAAAATGCAACATCACAGAAATGTATAGCAACACAGATCAATACAGATATCTGAGATTCCCGGGTTTCACAGAGCCGCTGCTGAAACCTGACGTTCCCCTGGTCGTGTGGATAGCCTGTGCAATGAAATCCTAGACCCCTACGGGCGCGGCAAGTTACCCGCCAAAACCTGAAGCGAGGCAGCCCCCTTCAGCGACGTGAATGGACCACCCAGCACTTCACGGAATCCGGTAACTTGGGCACCCCTCCTGGGTCAACCTATACCCCTACGAGCGCGGCGAATAGCCCGCCAATTCTAGAGTAAAGCCCCCTTCCGTCTCAATGCCATGAGATGCGGGCTTGTTGCCTTGTAGAATCCGGCTATCCGTGCACCCCTCCGCGGGGTAATCCTAGTATAGAAAGTAAAATATACATACAACGGGTACATCGACCTCGACCCGGTCGTGCCCCAAAAGAATAATACAAACAGGCAGTGACGGCAGTCCACATGTCGGACGCTCGCCCCGCAATATCAAATGTACATATAAAACAAAACTGTACTACCACTGCAACCAGGCTATCCCCCACGACCCATCCGCAACATCACAGCAAAACACAGAACATCAACGTGAAGGTCACGTTCGCAAATCCGTCTAACCGGGCTATAGCAGTCAGACAGGATTTACCGATCAAGTGACATTCACGGTCGCAGATATAATGTAAACACTGTGAACTAACATGTTTAAAATATCCGATCGAACAAATTTTATCAAGTGGGCCCCCAAGCAATACTGTAGCACTCACAGAAAATCTAGGCCCAAAAAGAATATCCTAAAACCCCTATTTTTAACTTAGAAGGAATCTGCAAAATTTTGGTCAAGTGATCAATCAAAAGCGCGGCGGAACCGCGGCCCAAGCATGGCTTTGGCCGCGGTTCCGCGGCGGTTTGGAGAGATCGCGCCACCAAATTTTCACAGATTGCTTCTATATCCATGCACAGTGTTCTGAGATAATCTGAAAAATTTTTGGAGAAGAAAAAATTTCGACAGAAAACACATGTGCATACAAAATACGGTTTTTAGGGATTTTGTTCGATCGAGTACTAAACATACTAGAGCAAGCTAGGCATGGTTAATGGCGTGGCTCTGATACCAATGTAAACCCGCGGCGGCGCCCCGGTCATCGTTCCGACGCCGGAAACGCGAAAACAAAAAAACTTTGCAAAAACTTGCAACCGGCACCACCGCGCACTTTTCACCCGGATCGGGCCATTAACCTAGCAACTAGCAAAATAGAAAAGAGTAGAGATGCTATACCAAGCGATTCGTGTCCTTCGGTCTTCGTCTCCACTCCGATCTCCTGCGGAAAGTCCGTCCATCACCTCCTCGTCGGAAAGGGCACCACGTAGCCGGAATCTTTTACGGGCTCCCGTCTCTTGACCGAGGCAACTCGGGTGCGAAGTTGGCTAGCCAATGCGTCCAAGACTTGCTATAGAATAGTGTAGTAGCCATGTCTCTTTAGGGTTTATGAAGGTGCCTTGATGGAGGGATGTGAGGAGGAGAATGAACCCTTTAGAACGAAAATGGAACTCTCAAATTTTCTAGGAATGAGATGAGAAATTTTCCACTCATATGAACCTCTCTCTCTCTCTCCCCTCACAAGATATGGCCGGCCCTCTCTAGGAGATGGGTGTGGGTTATGGTTCAAAAAATGCAAGGAAGGAATATATGAACATGAGAAAAGAAAAAGCCACATCCATTTCTAATCAAAGCTCATCATAATGAAAGCAAAAGAAAAGACCAAAAAAGGATCTCATGATGAATAAGCAATCATGATGCCACATATAAGCATGAAACCCTTCAACATATAAGTTAATTGCAAACCTGCAATTAACCCCCTCCATCAGAAAGTCCGGCCGGAACGGAATGCAAACTGGCAACTTCAGAAAACTGATCCCGTAATAAATTACAGGAAAACCCCGCTACTGCAAATACATGCCCGCATTTGTATCCCCACTGAACACAAATGTAAAGAGACAAAACTACACTATCAAAAACTAGAATCCGGCTTAAGCCAAAGCCGGCTAGTAAAAACCGTCCGATCACGATCCGTGCAATACCGCACGTATCTGATCGAACCCTGCCATATCTCCATACGGCCTCTACAGCGTTTCGCCCGAAACTTGAGTAACTGTGTGTGGTGGACTCTAAAGACTCGTCAATACTATGGCTGTGGATTTAACCACCAGCACGTCAGAGGTATAAGCCAATACGTAACGGGATACCAGGTATTGACCAAAAGGGACGTCGATGAACGAACTCATCCTGACACCCTACTGAGCCTGTCAGTGACAATATCCATACAGTCCGGTCCATTCGTCTATGAGCATCGCATGGCGGGCCTAGGGGGTTGGTAAAAGTCAGACCCCCAATAGCGGTACAAGTCGTGTCGGAGTGTAGCCCAGAACACCCTGAGATAATACTGGAATACCTGCCAGCAAATCTCCTGCCTTGGCCAAGGACTTTTCATGTTCTGGCTCTCCTAGACACAGCGAGACCTCACCCCCAATACCGGGAGGGACGAACCCCTGCAGATCCGCTCACTGCCTCCATTTGGCTCGGGACTGTACCCAACTAAAACCTGTTTGCACGACTCCTTTGAGCCGTGGTAGGGTAGTAATCAAAGCACAGTGGGAACTCACACGAGACAAATGACGATCTCAGGTCGATGAACTAACCTGTACACATGTCACCTGGGAACTGCTATCTGACGTCTGGTATAATCCCAACTAGCAGGTTCCCGGCGAGTCCTGTCCGGTGTACTCATAACCCAATGAGCACCTGTATACATCTTAGGTGAACCAACTGACACCGGTGGCTTGTGAGACCGGTCACCGCCCCTCGTCGGGGTCTCGACTGTATACACTAGTCTACTTTGGAGAATCGATGCCCTGTCTCGAAACTCCCACGACTAGGGACCTTTTAAGGACGTGCTTATAGACTCCAGCTCTCACTTATATGATCGCCCTCATACTGCTGGTAGTCAAGCAAGAATCCTAGGGGCTCTATCAACGTGTAATAGCGACTCGTAAGATCACCTAAAGCAGTATACGATGATAAAGACAAACCAGATAGCATACTATCATCTTGAGTAAGACTGTCCTACCGGCATAGGTCCTCTCTCAATCATTGCAATCACGTGTCTGTGATCCAATAATTGACTCTGAGGGCACTATCTCCAACAAATGTAACTTTTAAAGTTGTATTATATTGTTAACGCTGTTGTTTGTAACTTGGTACAGAAGATACCGGTGTATACGAGAGGAATCCAACCTACACCGTGGACTCTGGTAACCCGTAGTACAAGGCTCCGTCGAAAATACCACGGAACAATGACATGGATGTAATTATGTTTTAAGTGACCACCTCATTCCACATTTAATATATTCCGTACCAGTCTACCCCTTTATAAACCCTGTAGTGTATTATTGTATTGATTGTATTGTATTGTCTGTGGTAAATGGAAGACTTTCCGAAACCATGATATCAGTAATGGAACGGATATAATGGATGTACATGAAGATGGAGAATATCCATGATTCGGTTTAGTCATTATAGTTTGATATAGATTGAATAAAAGGATTCATGGATTCATGTTGTATTGTAAGTTATACTTGAATCATATTCAAGTCAGATTGATTAAATTGAGACTCAGTCTGAATCAGACACTTTTAAAAAGAACTTGAAATCCTGAATTAGTTTTGATGTTATCGGTAACTGCTGCACATGGACGGCAGGATTTGTGTCTTTTTCCAAGACAATTACCGTGTTGATAACACCGTTTGTTAGATTGTCTACCTTAAATAGGCAAGCACCCATATCTCCGGCTCCTTCAGGCTCAAGAAACTGGTCCCCCTTAAATCTATATTTACTAGGGTCATTATTGTAATTTAGTATAACTTGAGTGAGTTTTATGTAAAAATAGTTTTGATATATTTTTCAAAATACACTTCAAGCATTTAATTATCGTCTTTAGGGTTTTCATCGATGTATATTTTATAATGTGAAATTTCTAGTGAATAAAACCTAGTTTCATAGTATATGGTATTTTCTTGAAATATTGTACTTGTGTTGTATTTGGATGGTATTTACATGTAATGGTGATTCCTTTGATTTAGAAAACTTGGAATATTTATTTAATTAAAATAGATATTTTGATAATATATATATATATTTAATGAAAATAATTTATTTATTTTCTTGTAGAAATCTCATTTTCTAAAGAAAAATGTATAAAAATTCTATCGAGATCGAATGCTCCTTGCGGAGATCTGCATCTCGCTCTACTAGATCCGAGGATGTGAGATAATCTGCACCATCCCGAACGGGGTCCCCAAAATGGGTTATAGAGGTGTAATTGAATGGAAATGTTTAATACATCTTTTTGTAGAAAACGGTTTTGTAAGTTTAGGGCATTTATTTGTAAAGTCGTATTTTCTCGTATTCTATTGTTCCAAACTTCATCGTGCTATGATAGAGATGTGTGTTGTGATGAGGCCGGTCATTATCTCGTGAACTATCTAAAGGTATAGTAAGGAATTATGATGATTTATGTCGAAACTAAAGTATATGGTATTTTTCTGAAAAAAGTGCAATAAAAGTTAAAAAAATGATCCTTTTACGGTGAAACTTGTTTTAATAGATTTATTAATGTTCTTTAAACAATATGTGAGAATATGGTATGATCTGGATTAAGAAAAATTGAGTTTTTAAGAAAAACCGAATCAGAAGTCAGATTAACTCCGCTTTCGTCGGGTTTTATGTTTTGAAAGTTTTAGAATTTGGGATGAGAGGGAAAGAAGGGACTTACTGGCTTTAATGAGAGGGGAGGGGTAGGAGATGGATTGGGAAGCGCCAGGATGTCGTTTCGTCGCCGGAATCTTCTTGGAGTTTCGTCGGAGTTTCGCCCTTCGCTAACTCCACTTGTACACCAAAGAGGACTTGAAATTTTTTGAGTGTTTTGATACTAAATTTCATAATGAAGAGAGCTAAAGTATAGGGTTGTATTTATAGGGTAGGATTAGGGTTTAGGGTGACGAATTTGAGAATTAAAATGCATTAAAATATGGAGTAATGCTCATTTTTAATTCTCTTGAAATATGCAGAGAAAACAAACAGACTGGGGTTAATGAGGGGAGTCCAAGGGGTGCTAGGGTTAAATTTTTTTTGCATTTTTCTCCAACAAAACCGGCGGCGCCGGCTGAATATTCAATCTCGTCGGTCCATTCGATGGGGTGGGGGCTCGGATCTCCGCCACGTATCAGGGTCTGTATGAATGGTGGTTTGCACATGTTTGTTTAAACCGTGACTCTTCAGTTTCCGTGTAGTGCACGTGTAGACTCTTGGGCTTCTAAAAAGATTAAAAGAAATTTTAATAAAAAGAATATGTGGCTGATGGGATTTAAACTCTGGCGCTACACCTCAACAGTGCAAGGTCTTACCAGTGAGATACAAGCTCCTTCTTGCTGTTCAAAAGTAAAACAAACTTATAACTCGTGCTCAGGCTTAGGAGTCTCTTTTTGTATTTTGAAAAAAATTCGTACAGAAAGTTAGGATTGTTACATCTCACCTTCACCTCCTTTCCGACGAGGACCCCGACCCGAGCAAGAACCCCGCAGTAAACTCATCTCCCCGACCTCCTCACCGTCATCGCCTCTCTTTCCTTTTCGTCACGACTGCAAAACCCACGGCCCACCGATCCCCGCAACCCCCGCTGCCTCTCGCCGCCGACAAGCTCCACTGCGACCACCACCAGAGCCACCTCCATCACCTTAGCAGCAGCACCTCATCGGCGCCCCCCCCCCCGTGCCTACTGCGTGCCCGGTCCCAACCCACATCGTGCCTGCACTAGTGCCACTACTTGCCCCGACTCGTGCCCGTTCCGTGTCTAGTACCATGTCGCCATCACATCACCATCGGACCCACTCCTGCGTCGCGCCGTGTCCACCTTCATGCCACGACAACACCCACTCCGTACCCGGCACTACACCACCATCGGACCCACTCCCGCGTCGCGCCATGCCACGCTCGTGTCACCACCACGTCCAGTACCGGTCGCCATGCATCGCGCGCACGCCACGCACCGTGTCCAGCGTCACGCCATCTCGTGTCGAGACAAACTCTGCATGCCGTGTTGCTTCTATATCAGCGACCCAAGGCAAGTGGAACCCTTTTCGCTTGCAATATCATGCTACTTTAGTTTATCAAATTCATATGATACCGTTAAATAAATTGTGATATATACATATGTGTGTTATTGTATGTAGACATATCACTACTTGTATAGCGATGAGTCAAATCGAACATCTATACCGTGAACTATTGAGTTTGGTTATTTTGGATCGAACCCACCTTGGGTTGATTAATCATATGAATATAATTTAGGTTTTTCATGAATTAATCGGGTTAGATCGTCACATGTGTACACCGGTCGAGAGCTCAATGTGAAAACCCTCTTAAAATTATGTAACTTAGGTATAACGGATTGCCCTAGTGATAATGAATACCGTGTTAATATTTGGCTCGAAAATACATACCTTAACACCGTGAAATGTCATCCCTATTTAGATCCTTCAAGTCTAAAACTTTCCGTATCTGAAATTTGTGAAAATCGTAGTAAATTGGATACACACCGGAATATTGCGTTCGAGGGCTCATATCAAATCCTACTCGACGAACTAGAACTCCATATAGGTTATAATCTATTTCTATCTTATAACGATTACGGAAACCGGTCGGGAGTGCGGCACTGGACTGCAGTCCAGAGCAGCACTGCATGCCGACACTTGATTAGAAATGCTTTTGTATCTCTGTGTGAAAATGGTATTATGCGGAACCCTATACCGTAGCGAAGATAAATCTGTTATCTAAGTATTGAAAGTAGTTTCATTCTTTTTTATCATCGTTTTCTATTTTAATCACATTTTAAACCATCTATACGTACTGCAGTTCCAAGCAGGGACAGAACGTACATCCCGATCTTAAATAATGTGTGACTCCCAGTACACAGAGGATTTTGTCGATACATCTGGTGCTTTGGAAATATAACTGGTAAACCTAAATATTATCCAACTGTAGTGTCGCCTAATTATGATCCCAACAGGGTGAAAACCGTGTTACGAAATGGACTTTCAGTTCAGGAACTGAACTTCAAGCATGGGACACTTAAAATGAAACGACTGTAATTTGAGAACCCGAAACCCGATTGACTTGAAACCAATTTCATTGAACTTCTGACTGGGTTTACTTATTACCTCTTTTGTATCATTTTATAAAATTTTGAACTTACGATTTAATGCGATTTTTCTAAGTTCATAAGACGCATAATAACTTGCATTGCACCTGATTTGTTTAGTGGTATAAATGCACATATTTTACCCAACTGCGATACCTCTAGCGATAGTGAGCGCTCTTATTAATTTTCAGTGTATAATACATTGTCAAGCATGAATGGTATCAGTTTAGATGTGTCGAGTACGCCAGTAAAAGTGAATGATTAGTGATAGTGAACAATACAGTGAATAGTAAATAAAGCAGTGTTATTGATGCGTACTTATACACAACTAGCCCATACTCATAGATAGTGAAACCTGGAAAAAGGGGGAAAATCGAAGAGGAAAGGAACTTGTACGTAGCGAGGTCAGTGTTTTAGAGGATGATCATTCGAACAGCGACTCTTATATATTAGGTTTGGAGCTAGCGGTCCGGCTGACAAGGTTATGCACCGGCAACAGTGGGCCGTAGTCTCGGGTACGTACGAGACCCTCGTCAAACATGATCATTCCTTTCCACAACTCGATTTCAAAAGTGACTTAGAGACCGATAGGGACACAGATCATACATTGCATTGTTTAATGGCATACCGATTACCTGCATTTATTGTCTCCACCGTTATTATTTTATTTCAATGCCTTTTTGTTATTATTATAATATTGCTATTGTGTCGCCCTGATGACCTGAGTATGCATGGTCAGTGGTAGAGGTGGACCCGTCTGATCTCGAGAAGACCGCGAAGATCCAAATCGGTGAACCAGTTATATTTCCTCCTTGATATCCCTGGTTAGTTTCCCTCTTGTTTACCATCATTCCATCCATATTCTGAATCAAAAGGGCCATCCGGTTCATTTTAGTGGGCATTTCTGTCGCTTCTGCATCTCCCTTTTTCAGAGCGCGCTTTAGGAAATCAATATCCGACTCCTTCTTTATTCTTTCTCCAGGTGCGACTTCGGAATTTGCCTTGAACGATGGATTAGCAAGTGGTGCCGCCTGAGCAAGCATCTCCTGCAGCTTTTCATGTTGCAGTTGAACTTTTGTTAAGGACCGAGTTTGAGGTCGGTGGCTAGTAGAAGCTAGAACTTCATCTTTGGAATTCACCACATAGACTATGTGAACTACCATGCCCCCAGGCTTGGGGTGTTTGGAGTTTTTGGACTTTGGAGTTTGCTTCGGGCACTTGGGCTTTATTGGGCCTCCTTTTTTGTGAAAAGCCGCTTTGGTTTTGAGAGAAATCACTATATCATGATCCGTCTTGGGGTGAGTCCTCTTCACCTGCTTTCACGTCTTATATATAGATGAGGAAAGTTGTCTCAGGGAGCGAACTTGTTTCTGCTCTCGTGGGATCTCCATGGGCTGCGGAGACATCTTCAATATTGCGGTAGGAGAATTTTGTTTGACCCTTCACAACAACTTGAAGCTGTTCCCAGTTGGAACAACAACATTCACCACTGGGATTGAAACAGGATCATACGGAGTACTGCCCTCAGCTCATTTTGTATGATGCCGATATCGACGTCGACCGTTTCTTATAGTCGGGATTTGATTAGCTTCAGGATTTTGCTGAGCATGCCCCCTATTTCTTTTGAGAGCTTGAATATTCTGCCCCCTGCGTCGACCTCGGTCCTTGGCATGTGCCAGTTGTTTGAGGACTGATTCCGTCGGCAAAGTTGCAGCTTGGGAAATCAGCCTGTGGAAGACAGACTTCCTCTGGGGTTCCTCCATCGGCGTTGAGGCACCGAGGGTGGGAGGTGGGAGTATCGATCCAAAAAGAAGCCCGTTGATTTCTTGAAGAGTCGGATTGCAGAGATTTGAGCCTGCAAGTGGCCCATACTTGACTCCACCAGATATGACAGAGCCTGAGTTGCTAAGGTAGGAGCAAACACCATTCTTCATAGAGACGAAACGCCGGCTTCAGTATCCCCTCCCCTAAGGGCAACCACAAACATATATACCGCGATTATTTGATCGCGGAAAAACACAACACAGGAAGTGTGGAGTGGAAAGAGGAAAAGGTCCCACCGGGCGTGCTAGAATCTGTTCTCCACCGAAAGACGCGACCGGGACGTTGGGACGTCCGGCCTGAATTTTGGGGGAAGATACTATTTGGTGCTATCCTTCCACCTCTCCGAAGATGCCAAGTTGATTTATGACACCATGTATCGAAGGTTTAAACGGATGCGGCCGATGTAGCAGAATTCGTTAGATTCCCCCTCGTTGAAGGATTTTTGATTGTGGGGACGCTCTTCCCTGCAGGCGCAAGCCCCTGCAGTTAATTACGCTACCGCATTGCGGTAACCACTTTCCCCTTCTCCAGATGGTCACTTTGTGTCGTGTGTATTTGTTTTGTTTTTGGTTGCCCGTGGATTGTATACGAAGACTAATTTATGTTGTCTCCCGTAGGGCGTGGATTAATCCAAATCCGTATCTTTTTTGATCCAACAAGAGAGCATTTGGGCTCTATTGTTTAGTTTAAGGACATTGCGATCCATTGTTTGTTTAAGGACATTACGGTCCATGGGCTTAAGGATCCCACAGTCCAAGGTTAAGGACATCATAGTCCATGGGCTTAAGGACCCCACAGTCCATAGTTTAAAGACGTCATAATCTATAAAGTTTAAGGAAATCATAGTCCATGAGTTTAAGGACCCCACAGTCCATAAAGTTTAAGGACATCATAGTCCATGAGTTTAAGGACCCCACAGTCCATAGCATGTTTGGTTATAGGGACCCGTCACCTCTCTGAAGACGTTGAATGATTACAACAACAAATATCAAAGGAGTGAAGAGATGTACTCTTGAACCAATGTTGATTGGAAGATCTGTAGTCCAATTTGAGACTAAGATCAATTAGATTATGAGCACATGGGCTCAGTTAAATCTGATTTGACGACTTATGGCCAACTTGGGCTAAGTCCAATTAGGTTTAAAATGTTGAACATTTGTTTGGGCTGCTGAACATTTATCTAAGCTCAGCCCCCCTTTATTTAGCAATGCTAAGCATGGGTCTGGGTTCTGACCATATTTTTGTCTTGTATTGAGTGCTGAGCACTCGTATGCCATATGAGATGATCAATTTTGGAAGACAAGGGTGTATTTGAGGTTCATTCAAAGGGGAGTCTTACCTCTGGAAGACTTAGCTAATTTGGGCTAAGACCGGCTCGAATATAGTGGTAAACACTAGAGTACGCTCGGCTATCACGTGCTCCCACGTGACGCGCATAAAATAGTGTTAAACACTAAGGATGCAGCGCACAAAATAGTGTTAAACACTAAAAAAGAAGCGCTCACGTGAGGCGCTTGAGTGTTGGGCCCAAACTTCCTTTATTTTATTCTCAAGTAAGTGTTAAACACTTGGCCTTTATGACCATCACGTGTGGGCACGTGATGGGTATCCATGATTTGGATATTAAAGTGTTTGTTAAGGGTCACGTGGGGACACGTGAGGGTGCCCAAAGTCTGTTCTTCCTTTACTTTGAGAAGTTTGTTCAAGGGTCCTGTGAGAGCACATGACCCAATTTCATTCATTCTCTTTTGATCACTGAGGAGGGGAGTCGTGTGGACACACGTGATCAGGTTGGGTACTGACTTCTTTTACGTGCATGAAAAGTCTAAATCCCTTGTTTAAGAATTAAATTCTCTTATAGGGTTAAACCCTAATTTTATTTAGAGGAATTAAATTCCTATGTATTTGGAGAATTAAATTCTTTAAACCCAATTCTCCCTCTAAGTTTGGGATCTGCATGGCAGAATCTCCCTGATGAGAATTAAATTCTCAACTTATGGGGAGATCCGCTTCTGCAGATCTTCACCCAGAGGAAGACTAAGTTCTTATATTAAGGGTTAAACCCTATCTTTGTTGGAGGAATTAAATTCCTATGTGCTTTATGGGAGAATAAAATTCTCTGAACTTAGGTCCTCTCTTAGGCTTTAGATCTGCATGGCAGAACCCCCCAATGAGAATTAAATTCTCAACTTATGGAGAGATCTGTTTCTGCAAATCTTCAACCAAAGGAAGAACTAAGTTCTTATTCAGAAGAGTTAAACTCTTAGTTTGAGAATTAAATTCTCTTTTTGTTTTGTGGGAGCTTATAGAATGATCTCTTTCCCTCTCTTACCTAGGGTTTCTTTCTTTTCTGAAGAGATCTTCTTCTTTTTGGAGAATTAAATTCTCTTCTTTTTTCTCTCTGTTATTCCTTCTCTCTTTTTTCCTCTTCTCTTCTTGGCTGCTATTTATAAGAGAAAGAAAAGAGTCAGTTTGTTTAATCAATCTTTCATTGAAAGATTTTATCGATTTTGTAACCAACAAGATATTTTATTTGTTGTTCCTGGCAGATTTTAGGAAAATCTTTCCTTATATAGAATCTTTCTATAAATTAGTGATTTTTAATCACCATTGGATTTTTAATCCAACATTGCTCCACTTTACAGAGCGCAATTTTTTTGTTTGGAAAGATCTAGGGAAATATCAGGGTTTTTGATTTCCCTTAATTAGAATTTAAATCTATTAGTTCAGAAGGTTTAATAACCTATCACGTGTTGGCACGTGACCCCACTGATTGACCGTTTAATTAGAATTTAATTCTATTAGTTCAGAGATCTTAGGAACCCATCACGTGTTGGCACGTGACCCCCTGTCACGTGTGGGCACGTGATGCCCCATTTAGGATTTCCTTTCCATTAACTCAGAGAGTTTTAAGACCCTATCACGTGGTGGCACATGACTCACTGATTAAGCATTTAACCAGAATTTAATTCCATTATTTTAAAGAACTCGGGAACTCATCACGTGTGGGCACGTGATGCCCCATTGGGGTTTTTCCTTGGTATTTTATTATACCTTTTAATTCCTTTCAGTGAGTTTAAAGGTCCATTACGTGTTGGCACATGACCCCATCTCAAATTGTGTATCTTAGCGCCTATAACTTTGCTCATAGAAGGTCACGTGTCCCCACGTGATGCCTGATCACGTGTGGACACGTGATGCTCCTCTTGTGTATTTCCTTGCTGCTTTATTCAGTTCCCATGAGGGAACAAATATATGGAAATTTAATTACTCCAAAAATTAGGGCTTAACCCTGTATAAAGAACGTAGTTCTTTAAAAAAATGATGATGATCCAAGATCTTCAAATATAACTTTGTTTATCGATAATTTATTCATTTCAATGACAAACTTGTATCTACGGATTTTCTTCTTTGTCAGTAACCATCCCGTTCTTAGATTTCTTAATATAGTCATCATAACCTACAATTTATATGTTATACAGTCTAACATGGCCCATGAGTACATCAGAGTTAAAGACTGGATATACGTGGATTGGCAACAACGTATGCAACCTAAGAAGAAGAAGACAGTAATGCGGCAGAAGAAGAAGGAGAAGACGGTAATGCGGCAGAAGAAGAAGACGGTAATTTCTTTCCAGGAGAAAAAATGGAGGATATGGTAGAGGCTGCCCTAGGTGATAGTATTCATACCGAAGATGACATTCCTTCCGGTCAAGGACCGCGTGCGGATAAGTATGAAAAGTTCATGAATGATGCAAGAAGACCAATTTATGAGAATGCAAAGTATTCCACCCTATCATGGTTCGTCCAATTTTTCCAGATTAAGTGCCTAAATGGATGGAGCAACAAGTCATTCACGATACTTCTGAAGTTCTTGAAAGATTCTATGCCCCCGGGAAATAATGTGCCAGCTGGTACGGAGCCCAGAAGATTATGTCTGATTTTAGTCTGAAGTGTAAGAAGATTCAAGCATGTTCCAAAAATTGCGTGTTGTACCGGAAAGAGAATTCAGATTTGAAAGAATGTCCAATATGCGGAGAGGCCAGGTATAATCCGAAAGATTCTGATAAGAAGCCCGATATACCTGTCAAGATAGCACGATACTTTCCCACAACACAGAGGATGCAGTGGCTATTCAGGTGCAAGAAAACAGCCGAGGCAATGATTTGGCATCACCGTGCTCCTCCAAGTGAAGATGAAAAAATAAGTCATCCAAGAGATTTACCGGCATGGAAGGATTTCGATAAGAGGCACGAAATATTTAGTAGTGATCCTCGCAATGTCAGGCTCAGACTCCCTAGTGATGGTTTCTGCCCATTCAACTATATGGCTGGAAGCCACAGCACATGGCCCGTTGTAATGATAGTTTATAATATGTCGTCTTGGTTGGCTATGGATCAATCCTACTTTATGATGTCTCTTTTTATCGACGGACCAAACTCATTGGGAAACAATATCGACGTCTATCTCCGACCTCTGATTGATGGGTTAAAATATTTATTCATTGATGGTGTAGAGACTTACGATACAAACACAGATAAAACCTTCACACTGTGTGCGGCTTTAATGTGGACAATTAATGAATTTCCTGCGTATGGAATGCTATCAGGTTTGTCCGTACATGGTCACAAAGCATGCTCTTATTGCCATCAATATAGAATATCGAAATTCTTGAATTTTACCAGGAAGGTTTGTTATTGCGGTCATCGGCGTTTCCTGCCACTAGACCATTCCTACAGGTTAGACGTTGCTCACTTTGATGGTCATCAGGAGGTTCTTGGGCCTCCAGCCTCATTGTCCGGAAAGGATGTGACTGCTCAGTGGGATAGTTACGATAATGTGACTTTCGGGATAGATCCGGCAAAATAGGTGAAACCACCCTACTAGAACAAGTTAAGCATTTTTATCGAGTTTTCATACTGGTCAACAAATTTAGTGTATCATTGTCTGGACTGTAAGTCGATGTCGCGTACCACGCGTGTTCGCGGGGAGGCGGAATATGCAAAAAATGATTTTTCAAAGCTCGCAACACCGACTTGAACTCCATGATAGATACTAAACCCTAACTAGCTAACAAGCAATGAAGTTTAACTACTCGGATAGAAGTTATACCTCACGATACCAAGTCCTTCGGGTCTTCATCGCTGTCCTCCACCTCGTCGTCAGCTCCAAGGATCGGAACGGATCGCAGCAACCTCGACGGCCTCCTTGAGTCAAAGACGATCTACCCAAGAGTCTATAATCTGAGTTTCTACCTCAAATCCGAGATAATTACGGCTTCTAGTTTAGCAAATTGCACACAATTTCACTAGAGTTTTCTTGAGAGTTTTGATCAGAATTTTAGAGTGAGGGGATAGTGTTTAGGGGGTGTATTTATAGGGTTAGGCTAGGGTTTAGGGTAGGTGAAAGGTTAAAATGAAAAATGTAATAAAATGTATTAAAATATATTAAAAGTGGAGCAATTAGTGTTTTAAAAGAGCTATGGAAATGGTATGAGGAAATAAATTATACAGGTGTGCAGGGGAGATGAAAAGACACATTTTTCATGTTGGGGTCGTCGCCAGAATCGGCCGACGACTCGGCTGTGACTCGGCCGGCAGCCTGAGTCGGCCGGTTCGCCGGCCGAGTTGGCCGATTCCAACCGAGTTGGCCGATTTCGGCCGAGTTAGGCGGCCGGAAACCTCCCGCGACGGCTGGTCTATCCTCTGGTACAGTTACATTTCAGGGTGTAGTGGGTTTTTTATGAGATATGCACGTGTAAACCCTTGGTATTCTAAAGGTTTTTAAAAAAATCAATATTAAAAATAATGTGGGGTATGAGATTTGAACTCTTGTGGCTTGGTTCAACAGTGCAAGGTATTACCAATGAGCTACAAGCTCTTGCTTGTAATTAATTAGTAAAACAAATATTTAAATATTTAACTTGTACTCAGTCAAAAGTACCCATTTTGAAAATTTTGTACAGAAAGTTGTACAGTAAATTTGGGGTTGTTACATCGGGAGTCCCACTGCCGGCATATACAGCGATTCTGGGAGTCATATGGATGATATTACCGATTATTAGCAAGCGTGTTTCGGGCTCGTGTTTTCTTACCCCTGGGGCCTACCTTTGGGTTGGGGATACTCCTGCGGTGGTTGACGCTCACACTTGGATTGACGATAGGTTTAGCAACCTGGACAGTGAGACTTAGAGACTGATAGGTTTAATGACATGGACATGCATTGATTACTAATTCGATATACCTGCTTTACTGGTTACCTGTACCGATTATTTCATGTGCGTCTTCGTTCTATATTTACTGCTTCATGTTTGTCATTATTACACGTGTTTACATATGTTTATATATATATATATATATATATATATATATATATATATATATTGCTATTGTGTCGCTCTGACGACCTAAGTATGCATGCTCAGAGTGAGAAGTTGACTTAGCTCGGATCAGGATCGGTCGTACCTCGAGGATATCGCGGACATCCAGATCAGCCACGCCAGCGCTGTCTTTTCCTTGATTTCTATCTGGTTAGTTTTGTATCTATTTTGGTAGTACTTAGTGACTGCATTTCTCATTACCTGTGTATTGATTACTGATTACCACGTAATGCTAGAAGCCGAAGTGTGACTACGGCAGGATATTTCCTTGACCGTGGGAGCATGGCTGGCCTTGTCACCCATCGTATTCCGTATTTTGGGAAGCGGGGCGTGACAAAAACACTTGCACATATTGATGTAGAAATAAACCAGGTACCATTTTGAGCAAGACTGTTAGTATATCCGTGTATATCTCAATCTCCCATTTAATAATATACAATCCGGTATGATACAATAATAGCCTCTAGGGCATATATCACTAACAATACGTCATGCACATAGAGAAGGGAGTATCCGAGCACGTACCCGGCGCTCATTTTCCCTCTTCTGGGATCAGGCTCAGGTACTAATATATATTTTCATTTGACTTATCCAATATATTTATTATTTTTTAACACTTGCAATTTAAATACATTGTTTTTTTGTATTTGCAGTTGGATTACGACTTTCAGCCTGTGCCCAACCCTGATCATCCTGAAAGAGTTCTCGATCTTCACGCTCTATATAATGGCCTGATGAAAAACATGCAATCAAAGGTCCGATATAATAGGAACGAGTTGAAGATCGACTGCTATTCCCTGTGGATGGTGACCCTCGAGGCAGAGAGAGCGACTCTCCTACATACTCCGGCCTTTGCGAGAGTTGACGTAGATACATGGCCTTTCTTGTGCTAATATTTCGACTCTCAGCGCATACAGGTTTGTAATTTAAATGTAATTCATTGTTTAGTATATAATTTATTTTTTTGTGTTGCTTAAATAGAAAACTAATTCTGAATGCGTTGTGCAGAAACATGCCGATCAAAATAAAAAGAATAGGAAGTAGGCGAAGAGGGGTCGCCCACTTATACAGGTGGCTCGAGGAACATTACTCGTGTCATGGAGGCATCGGTAAATTACAATAGATCTATTTTAATATAATGTAATATTAAGAGTTATTTTATAATATATGTAAATTTTTTGCAAATCGCAGAGAGCTCAAACCCTGGCGCAGGGTGGTACACCGAGCGTGCTGATAGCGTATCTTGCCGTCCACGGCACTTCGATAGATGTAACAACCCCAAATTTACTATACAAATTTTTACAAATATTTTTTTCAAAAATCCATAAAGGGATATTTATTTCCTGAGCATAAAAAAGTAATTAATTAGCTCCATAATTACAAGAAAGGGCTTGTAGCTCATTGGTAAGACCTTGCACTACTGAACCAAGCCACCAGAGTTCAAATCCCATACCCCACGTTATTTTTAATATTGTTTTATTTTGAACCTTTAGAATACCAAGAGTTTACACATGCATATCTCACAAAAACCCCACTACACCCTGAAATGTAACTGTACCAGAGGATAGACCATCCGTCGGGGAGAATTCCGGCCACCTAACTCGGCCGGTGACTCGGCTGAGTCACGGCCGAGCCGCGACCGAGTCGACCGATTCCGGCGACGACCCCAACACAAAAATTGTGTCTTTTGGTCTCCCCTGTACACCTGCAAAATTTTATCCTCAGACCATTTCCAGAGCTCTTTTAAAACCACAATTACTCCACTTTAATATATTTTTATTACATTCTATCACATTTTTCATTTTAAGCTTTTCATCTACCCTAACTCTAGCCCAACCCTATAAATACTACCCCCCACTCCAAAATTCTGAGCCAACTCTCAAGAAAATTCTTAGAATCGTAGTGTGTTTTGAAAGTGAGCAAAGAGGCGAAGCTCCGGTAAATTTCTGGCGACAACCCTAGGAGATTCCGGCGCAAAATGACGCACCGGCGCCTCCTCCCGACTCCTCTTCCTCTCCTCTAAGTCCTAAGCTAATAAGTCCCATCTTCCCCCTTCGCTACTCTTTCTGAAAAGACGTATTTCTAAAACCCGACGGAATCAGAGCAAAATCCGATTTCTGATTCAGTTCTTCTTAAAACCTCACTTTTCTTTAATACAATCATCCTACAACCACTGCATGTTGACTATTAATCACTACTATACATGTTAAACAAGTTCCATATCAAAAGTATTTGCTATTTCCATTTTACCGTATTTATTCATTAAAATACCATACGGTTTCATTTCGACATTTAAACCGTCAAACTTGCTATACCTTTAACTAGATCACGAGGTAATGACCTACCTCCTCACACACTCATATGCAATATAGCACAATACCCTCAGGAATATAGAATACGGGAAAAAGAAACATTGCAAATAAATACCATTTACTAATAAAACCATTTTTCTAAAAGATTAGTATTTTACATAAATCTTTGCAAAGCGCCGCTACAACCCATTTGGGGAACCCGTTCGGGATGGTGCGGATTATCGCACATCCTCGGGCTTAGTAGTGCGAGATGCAGACCTCCGCAAGGAGCATTCGGTCTCGAGAGATTTAAAATACGATACCTTAAGAAAATGAGATTTTTAGAAATAATAAATATATATTAAAATTATTTTTATATAAATATATATATAAGTAACATTAAAATATCTATTTTGCAAATAATATAAATATTCCAACTCTTTTCAAAAATCACAAGAATCACTTTACATTAAAATACCATGAATTCCATGCAAGATCAGTATTACAAGTTAATACCATATATTATGAAAATTAGGTCATTCTTACTAGAAATGTCACATGTATAAAATCTACATTCATGATAACTTCAAAGACGATAACTAAATACTTGGGGAGTATTTTGAAAAGTATATAAAAGTATTTTTATATAAACCCCCCTCAAGTTCTATAAATTACCCTAAGGACCCTAGTAAACATAGGTTTATGCGGGACCAATCTCTTGAGCCTCAAGGAGCCGGAGAAGTGGGTGCTTGCCTATCTAAGGTAGACAATTAACAAACGGTGTTATCAACACGGTAATCGTCTTTGAAAAAGACACAAATCCTGCCGCCTATGTGCAGTGGTTACCGATAACATCAAAACAATCAGGACTTCAATTTACTTTTCTAATTGTCTGACTCAGATCGAGTATCTCTATAATCTGACTTGAATATGATTCAAGTATAATCTACAATCTACAATATTACAATTCAACACGAATCCATGAATCCATTATTCCATATATTCAATCTATCAATCTATACAATTTGACCGAACCGAACCATGGATATACTTCCATTTACATGATTCTCCAGTTACATCCATGATTCTACAGTTACATCCATTTACTGATATCATGGTTTCGGCAAGTCATCTATACAATTCAATTTTCAATACAATACAATATCATCAGTACAATCATTACTATCAATACAATAAATACACCCCCTAAATCATGAATCCATGTCTACTAACACAAGCAAGCAATCATGAGGGCCCGTGTTTCCATGCTCCTGGACTGTGGCCTGTTGAGTTTGGAATACTTCGACGATGGTCGAAGTCCCGCTACTAACATATCATTTGGGCCTGTGGTTCCCTGCCCCTGGACTGTGTCCTGTTGGGTTTGAGAACACTCTTGAGATTGGTTGACATTCACTCTTGAACTTACGATAACAATAGCATTAACACTATAACAATATAATACAACTTTAAAAGCTACACTCTCTCTTTCTTCTTTTCTACTTCTCTCTTATCTTTGGGACTTATCGAGCGATTTGTTCACTGACAACATTCTCTTTCTTTCTTCTTTGAATGTTGTCAGGTGTTTTGGACCTTCTGGAGACAGAGCCCATCATCGAGGACTTGGACCAGATTATTGAAGACCCAGAGCTCTAGATTCATTGTACACATTTAATTCCAGTACTTTTCCTTTTCTATTATACCATTGTTTAGGCATTGTTTTCATCAGATGTATTTATTTTTTTCATGCATTGTACAGAAAGAATGTGAATAAATAAAGTTGCTGTTTTATTATATCTTATCTCTTGTGGATTTACTTTTATATTGCTTAGATACGCTTAGCGTATTTACTTCACAGTAAATACGTCACGGCCTCGTCGCGGCCTCCGCCCGTATACTGGGAAGCGGGGCGTGACAATAGATCCCGCCACGGACGAGCTTCGATTCCCCGACACCGCTACCCAGGAATATTGCGTAAGTGTTAATATTTATTCCAACAAGTTTGAAATTTTTGTTTGAAAAGTTCAAATTTAAATGATATACTTATATTTTAATGGTTAATGTGAGTGTAGGAGCGGGTGGTGGAGCAGACGGAGGCATCGGGGATCGATTTTACTGGACAGACCGATCCGATACTGCTGACCCCAGTCCTAGACGCCGCACACGGAGGGCACCACGGAGGTTGGGAGATAGGCCGGGGACTGGGTCCCAGCAGGGCCCATATGAGATTGGACTCCACTCCGGCGGTTACTTCCCCTACCCCCCGTGAGCGACGTCTAGAGCATGATGTTGCCATCTTGAAGACCACCGTCGAGGAGTTGAAGGAGATGGTACGTATACTACTTAATAGTAAAATATTATATCACATTATAGATAGTAACATATGCAATATTAGTAGTCTGAACTTATTTGGTTATAGACTTTGCTTTGATTAATCATACTTACATAAAAGTATCTAATTAAAATAAACTACGGCTTTCCAAACTAGATACCCATACGAGGCCTAAGTCCCTAAGTATTCTTAGATTGGGGTTTCGCAATAACCTGATAATGATACGAACTCGACTAAAATCTAATACACCGTTCTTACTCGTTTATTACACACAAAATTTAACAGGTGCGACAGATTTCTTCGGTGCATCTCCTTCGGCTGCAGCTCCGCAAGCCACTACCTCGGCTGCGGTTGCGCAGACCACTCCTGCAGCTCCACAGCCCGTTCAGACTCCCGCACAGTCCGCTCTTTCATTAGTCAAGTTTTTGACGACTCAGGGCTGTACCGAGGAGCAGATGCGTCAGATTACGACAATTATCAGAGGTGGAAGAGCTGGACCGAGCTAGGATAACTTTATTTGTATTTTTGAGATGTATGTACTTATCTGATATATATTGTATAAATTTTGGACGATATTGGTGGTTGTTTGTTTGTTCACGATGATTTAGTTTAATATCGTATTCTGTTTGTTTATTTCTTTTATATATTATGCGTGAGATGTTGATTATGAATATTTCTGTATTTGGTTATATGATGTATATATTATTGTGCACAGGATGGGGAACAAACATGAAGCCCTTTTAAAAAAAATCCTGATATTTTGTCCCTACGGATTAACCCGTAGGACCATCTGTTGCACCTACGGATTAATCTGTAAGTGCAATATTTGCCCCTACACGGTTATCCATAGGGACAAAACATCAGGATACATGATATTTTATCCCTATGGACTCAGTAAAACTTTCCCCTACGAATTTATTCTTAAGGACATCAATCTGGACCTACGGATGTATCCGTAGGGACCATTATTTTATTTAATAAACCAATAAATTAAAATATTTATCAGGTCCCACGGATTACGTCGTAGGGATAAGTGTCCCTACGGATTAAGACATACAGGCAGTTATTACTCCGTAGGGGCATGTGCAGGACGAAGACATGCACCTGCAGCCTTTGCCTCTACGGGGTATTTTTTTGTCCCTGCCTATATATCCGTAGGGGCAGTGCTTTGCTCCTACGAATAAATCCGTAGGGCAACCCCTCATTGTAGTAGTGTATATGCGCGCACATTCTCGCTACACGTCTGTATATCCGTTATATGCTTATATGTTTCTGCATGTTCTTTTCATATCCACTTTGTAACGACTTTTTGTTGCCTAATCATATCCATATCGGTATTCATGAGTAGGAGACAAATACGGATATAGTAACGCTCTTCTCCGCTCTAAATGTAATCCGAAAGCAACCTACTTGACTACCTAGGATTATGGCTTTGGGATTTGATGATCAGTACTTGAATTGTAATTTACATGTATTTAACCAAAGTTTGAATGCCTTTGCTTTCAATTTGTGATGGCATGAATGCCTTGTTGGTATATATTAATATACATATCTCCCTCCATTTAATATGGTTTACATGATGGATGATAGTGAATATACTAGGACTAAACAAAAGGATGCATGATGTTAATAGGAAAATATATATTTTTTCCTATCAATCCTATAACCCTACAAGCATTTATATTCGAAGACCAAATGGTTTGGTACGAGTTTATGGTGTTTTTCTGCTTCTGAACTTTGTAATGCTACAATAGCTTTTTAATGAATTTGAATGAAACGGTTGTGAGGCAAACTCTTTTTTCTCAAATAAATAAATAAGACATGCATTGAGGTATAACTACATATATACAACAAAAATATCAAAACCTTTATATAGATAGACAAATTATACATGTGCAATCTATACATCCTCATGGAAAATGCTTTAATTGCAATATATTCTTTATAGCAAAAATGATCTTAGGACACATATAAATCACTTGCTATTATCCACATTTATCATACTTTTTTTTTGTTTCAATATCTAAGTGATGATATATACACTAATCATACTTTATATATCAACCTAAAAAATCATGAAATGGCAATAATGCATGAGAAAAAAAAGAAAGAAAGAAATTGGATCCAAAGCAAACCATATCCTCTTGAGGACAAAAAACGCAAAAGATGATCACTGGTCATAAGGAAAATGATATCTCAACTTCCTTTAAGACAGCACCCCACTAATGTCATATCTTTGGCTGATATGACGAGTTTTCAAAGTGTGTGTGTATATAATCTCCAAAAATAGAGAGACTTGTTTGTATATATTATTAGGGTTTTTTTTCCTGTTATCCCCACTCATATTTTCAAAAGTGAAGTAGGGGCTGCAGAAGTAACTTATAAATATAGAGGCTACAGATAAATACTAACTATAGAAGGGACAGGGAAAAATATTGAAGTATGAGAGGGGGTGACAGAAAAAAAAAACCATATTATTAATAGCCACGGGTATTTATTAGGCAGGGCATGCATGCATGCCCCTTCTATAGATTTAATTGATACAGTTCATTAAAAAAAACTAGTTTATATATTGCATGTGCTATACACGAATGGAAATTGCAATGTATAGAAGATAGAGAATTGAAGTAGATGAATTTATTTCAAGTGTACAGAGAGAGTTTTCCTCCAAAGAGACCAACTTTTGAAATTTTAAAATAAGAAAAATTGGCATTGGATTTATGGGGGGAGCATTTATCAAAAAATTTAAAATAAAAATGTTAGAGAGAGAGAGAGAGAGAGAGAGAGCAATTATCAAAAAAAAAAATTAAAATAAAAAAGCTAGCCGGCATGGATCTATCATAGTGTGGGAAAATCTTAAGATTTGTTCTTGGTCTTTTTATAACATTTAAAAAAAATTAAATAGTAGAGACCAAGCCACTTAATTGTTTGAAAAAAATGTAGGCTCCACATGAGATGAGATTGCATTAAAATAGCGAAGATGATAGCATTATATATATTCTTGTATGAAGCTCAAAATAGGCAGTTTAACTTTTAAAAAAAATGGCAGCTTATGAAATCTAAAGGTCTACATTTAATGGATTTACTCATAAATAGTACACAGAGTTGAAATTTAATAGCAAGTTAAGTAAGAGATTGAAGGAGCTCCACTCTAAAACTCCAAACTACCACGGAGTCTAAAAATAAGTTCCGTTGTAGCCTAACGATAAAGACTATCCGTGTCAGGTTGTAATCAATTACGCAAAAAAGAAAAAGGAAAAAATTATAGCGTCGAACAGAATATAAATATCATATCGTTCATTAGGATTGCTACTTTGCTAGTCCATAAATGATGTCCATCAACTAAAAATACAATAAATTAATTACTGAAGAATTACTAAATATTCAAAAAGAAATTCTGGCTCTGTGTTTGCCTCTATCTACATCATTTATCTAAACTAGTTTTTATGCACTTGCCATGCGGAAGAAGTTTGCATTGCATTTAAACATAATTACTTGGTTTATTTTATTGAGCATGCATACAAAAGTCATACATGGGCATCATTCTTTATAAAGATATAACAAATGATAGATGCGATGTATGAAATTTGATTTTTTATTTACCATAATTTGGGTATGATCAAGTTTTCTCTCTAGTCATTCACTATCATAGTTTGCAGTGAAATAGTTGTAAATATTTATAAACATTTCGATGCATTCATTTTTCATTTTTTTTCAAAGATCTTTGTAATACTTTTAAATGGAAATTGATGAAATGAATAGCCTAGGAATTTTTCACCGAGGAATTTTTTTTAATAATTTTTTTCTATCAGAGCGTATGTTCTTTACATCTATTCAGAACGTCAAAATCAATTCAAATACTTCAAAGAGTTTGCATTATAAGATCCGATATCAGTGACAATATGTATCTCTCTAAGTTTGTGGGATATGTAAATTGGTGAAATTCAAGGGTCCCTTTACCTTGCAACTTGATCCACCATCACCCTACAAGAAACGAGGGCAAACATTCCTTTTGCAAACATAATAATGCTAAAGATAATAGCTTGTGATAATTGAAAAATGGGTAGGGCACTAAAATACCCCCCATTACTCATAATTATATGTTAAAATACAAGAGGAACAATCCACAACACACATAACGCCAAAGGGAAAGGGGGAAAGAGATGGTGCATTAGGTTAAGAGTCCCATGGGTTCAACATGTCGGTTGCTATATTTTTGTACTTTCATAATATATTAATTAAGATCATGTACATGCATGAACTTTGTACCAAAAATTTAATTGCCCGTACAAAATAGCAAGGGCTTTTACAACCCCCAACAACTTCTCAATTTATGTTTTTTTTACGGCAAAAGGAAGGGGAGTCTCTGCTCCTAAAATATTATAAAAGTAAATACAAACATATATATATACAAGAGTTGGAGGATATAAAAGATGCACGATTAGCCGTCAAAAATAGATGATTGTTGGGTTTTGACTGAGGAGATGTAGGTGAATATTGTTTACGGGGTTACGGATCGATTGATGTAAACTAATTGTTATATTTACAAATTAACTGGTTATACCAGCTGTGGTTCTTGTTAAAAAGACCATGATTTAGATTTGAATTCTTTTTAATGAATCGTGTTATTGAAGAGTCCACTGGAGATAACATAGAGTCGTGTACCATGTGTCCGTATTTAAGAACTTGGATATCTACATTTTAACAGATAGGACGGTAGGAAAATTCGTTCCATCGAAGATATCTTATCGAAACAATTCAACATATTCGGTCATTCTTGTTGACTACAATGAGATTTTGTTCGCTAAACTTTTCGATAAGATCATGCGTGACGTCTTTGGAAAACAATTAATTTGTTGTACGAGAAAGGAAATGAGAGGAATTTAGCAAGCCCAGAATGGTGGGAGTATGCATAAAGAAATTTTCATGTGAATTATTGATCCAAAACTGGGGGCATTTTCCTGCTGAGATGTTTGATTGATATATTTTTTGGAGGCATTTTCCTGCTGAGATGTTTGATTGATATATATATATATATATATATATATATATATATATAAGTGTAGGGCTACATAATCGATCCGCATATTATTACGTCGCCTACATTTATTGATGCAAGTGGCTATGTCACGTAAATCTCTTGTCTGGTTTGATTATGACTTGATACATTGCACTTACAATATAATAAAGGAAAAATTGTTTAAACCAAAAGTTTTCAAAAGTGTGGAAAACCCAAAAAATTATATTTTTGGATTTATTTTAAAGCTACACATTCTTCTTTGTATACGTATTTACGTATGTATTTCCATTAATAATAAAATTTATGTTCTGACTTGATAAACTACTGGTCTCGTTTGCCTTGAAACTTGTTGCCTTTTTCCTGACGGCTTAGGCATCTATCCGCTTGGAATAAAGTTATGCTATGATATGTATACATGATCTAATAGATAGCGTTCTAATTTGATAATTAATCGTTGTAGTTGAATAAATAAATTGCCCAAGTTAGAATTTGTATAGCTTGAGAAAGTATAAAGCGGGTACTCGATTAGAATAGGTATGGACTTATGATGTTCAAATTTTTTAAGGATTGGATTTCTTAACAATTTTGAAAATATGCACATTTAAAAATAAGTTACTTCTAAAAAATAGGCGCGGAAACATTTTTACCCACAATAAAATGGGCAACATTTTACAATATGATACATTATTGAACTGGATTTTAATCACGAGCAGAGGAATCGGTTAAAAGGGAGGGAGTTGGGAGTAATTTGCAATTATTTTTCTATTTAAAAAAAAAATTATTTGTTAGGGGCCAAAAGGAGAGAGATTTGTATGCCACTGATAAACTCTTAATTAGAATTGATATCTCAATTTATTTCGCATTTAATAACAATTGAAATCTCAATTTATAAACTCCCTCATTTCGCTTTAAAACGGTTGACGAGTTGTTGCAGGTGCGATGTATATAGATTGCATAGTAGATATGTTATGGTTAATATAAATATTATGTGAATTAAAAATTGAAATTACTTTTTATACTCTTTTTCTTGCAAATATTGAGATTCTAGAATAAAGTTGTACAGATGCTTCAAGAAATTGAGAGGGTGTGGAATAGAATGCCCCGTTAAGTGTTTTATGTGTTTTCCACAATGCCAAAGCTATAAAGTTTTTAAATAATACACATTTAATACGTCCTCGTGGAAGTTAAATCTAGGCCGATCTTATAACATGTTAAATATTCATTCCACCGCATCAAGACTCTAAAATTATAATGAGGGTTGAGGGATTTTTTTTTATTTAAATCCGACAGGAGCTTAGAGTAAACTCAGACTTTTTTCTTTCTCTACGAGACGCCGATGAATATGGTGATACACGATTCTTGAGAATTGAAAGCGCATACATCAAGTGAAGACTAAAGAATAGGAAATGCTAATGATTGACAAAGCTTCCATTCTCGGCTGACTTACCCCTTCTACCTGGTCCCTCGATGAGACTACAACCAGTGATTGACCTTCAAAGCCCTTTCTTTTAGTTAAATCTGCACTTTTCCTTTCAAGCGTGGAGAGGGATATGTTCATCATAAGGTTTGAAATTTTAATTAGAAAAGGCATTAAAAATATAAATGCGATGATGATATCTTTAAAAATAGAATGAATCTCTAGGTTTTTTTTTGTTGAAATTTTTTAATATTTATTTTCTGCAATAAATAAGCCATCTAGATGACATAACATACACCAATAGAGTTAACATTTATAAAATTATACATAAAAGAGAAGAAATAACTGTCCCAATTTTTAAGATTTAGCAACCGTAAATTGCATCTTAAGACATCAAAGACGGGCTCTTCAATCCGGAAAGCCGTCAGCAATACTTGCCAAAATAGCGCAAGATCATTGGAATTTATTTGTTTTGTATAAAGTGTAAGATATTTATCCAAGAAAAAGGTTAAAAATTTATGGTATTTATCCTTTAATTTATTAATCAATATTTGAGCTTAAAGGCCCAAGGCCTCTTTTATGTGAGCTATACCTTAAGACAAAAAATATATAAATCTAATCTTCGGTTTGTGGTGGCAAACAAAATAAGCATCCATAGGTTTTGGATAAAATTCCTCAACTTGTAATATAATAATTTAATTTCTTTTTGAGAAGGATGGAGGAAAAGGAGAAATTCTAATGTGATTCTAACCAAGACAAAACGGGCCGGGCTTAATCAAGACACAACTTACAGCCCACGACCAAAACACAAGATGCGCCCTCTGTTTGCAGAAAGATCCCAACCAAAGGGCCATCCTCCCAGCGCCGTCAGATGCAATCAACGGCTCAGATTAGCCGCACTCATTTTAATTGTAAATTTCCAAATTCCATGGAGATATCATCAACACCCAAACAAACCGCACCCACTTCTGCACCCAAACAATCACTCATGGGCCCCACAGGGTAGGTGGGCTTTTGGGTTGATAGAAAGGAACAGGTGAGGCTGGAGACAATAGGAAAAGCCTTTACAGTTCTCTTCCCATTCGTTCATCGCTCGCCTCTCCTGGCTCCCTCTCTCTTCCAGAACAAGTCGACAGCACACACCAAAGGTATTCACTCCCTTTAATTTTTTATTTTATTTTATTTTGACCTTTTTGTGATTTTTATGAGGATATAAATTGGATTGAGAGGAATCGTGGGTGTTTTTCTAGTTCGGTTTGTGATGGAGTTTAGAGATAGATTTGATGGTTTTTTTTTTATTATAAAAAAGAACATCAAATTGGGGAAGGAGCGAAAAGGATTGAAGTAAGTTTGTTGTTAAGGGCTGAAAATTGATTAGGGGGGCATTGTTTAAGATGATTTATTTGTGGCGATTGAATTTGATCGATATTTTCCTTGATAGGGTTTTATCGATTTTGTTGAGTTTTGTCTTAGCTTTTGTAAGTGGGTTGAGTCTTCGTAGCTTTTTAATTTTTTTTATGAGTATAATTTGTATTTTGATGTATTCAATATAAATACAATCCATCAATCTTTAGATGGCAATGGTTGAGGGAAATAATTTTTGACATAAAAGAATCATTGGGGTCCATTGGCATGCGCAATGATTTTTTATAAGATCATCTTTAGAATGTTGGTGGCTTGATCCATATCTTGAAGCCAAGTGCCTCTATTCCATTAGTATTGTAGCTGGCTTCTTTATTGAGAGAGAAAATGCAAATTGGTTTCAGAGATGGTAGGTTAATGCATTAATAGCATGGAATTAAATCTAGGAGCCAAATGCCAAATCGACGGAGCGCTTTGAGAATCCTAATCCAATAGAAGAGATGTGGAGTTAAGTTTGGGTGTTTTGGTTTATTCGGAAACGTAAAAGTAGATAGAAAATGATCTTAGTGGAGAGAAGAAATTTTCCTTCTCCAAATGTCCTTTATTAGTTCTCCACCCAGCTAGGTTGGAACACTTGAATTACAAACTTCAAAATCTTTATTTACAGTGAGAGTATTAACCGGCTTTTTTTATAGCCTCTGATTTATGTAGGATTAGGTTACAAAATTATATAAATTAACTATTTTTTAATTTCCATATTATGTTATTTAGAAACAACCTAAGACTATTTCTTATAGGAGTAGTTGTTTTAACTCGAACCCATAGTACATGCTTTGATTATTAAATCATGGTCCTATTACAATTTACAACTCCTAATTAAACTTGGAGTACATGCAATGATACAATGGATTAAGGATTCCTTAATGTAGAAGAGTGCATCTCCTGCAAGCTCAGAACTGAAACAAAAGGAAGAACCCCTCCCTTTAATCACTTCGCTCAGCTTGAGGACCGCTCAGAACTGAAACAAAAGGAAGAACCCCTCCCTTTAATCACTTCGCTCAGCTTGAGGACCGTCTTTCTCACGGAATCGGTAGGATAAGATCTCTTGTCTTGTCATTTGGTACCTCTTGATCCTCCTCCATGATAATTAACCCTTGATAGATGATTTCAATGCTTCACCTATCAACATTTACTTCTCCAAATTTTTCCTGTATGTTGATCTCACACGCAACTCAACCCTGGCAACTAGATCACTGTTTGCTTCTTAACACTATTGTTTCTTATTCGTTTCTTTCCTTCCTTCCTGGTCTTTTGACACACATGAAGGCATGTCTTTTCTTCTTAACTATAGTAGGTGCATAAAAAAATGAAACAACTTTAAACCTAATTGGCAACAACCATCGTAATTACGTCTTGATTGTCTCTAGAGAACCTATTATACCTTTGTTCTTAATGTTGTGCTCCAGTTGTACCAGGAGTGCTATGTTCTTTCCTTTGAGCCTTATGCTCGTTTACACATGTTGTAATGCTACCTACATACTTTGATCTAACTTTTCCACATCCATTGAATTTACCACAATAGTCACAGTGACTTATATACGCAAATCAATCTTCCCCTCGAACCTTATAAATTGAACCAAACTTCTCTCTTTAGAAGCTTACTTATTCATAGATTCTTCTTCCTCTTCGTCTGCTTTTTCTGAACCATCCTCGGTACTAGTGAAGTTTTCTCCTCCTTGGTTTATTGCTTTGAATGGAGTTGTGGTATCCAACTTGTACGGTGAAAAAAGGAAAGTTATCGAAGATTCTCTAGTAATGTTGTTACATGGATCCGACCGTTGCCTCGATTCTTGCTATTCGAGTAGCCATATCTTTGTTGTTGACCATCTTTTGTGGTAATTCTTGATGAGTTATCATAAGTGCGATTTCTACCATTGGTAGTCGTTGCAGATTTCAACCATGCAACATATGCCTTTTTCTCATAGTTAGGATTGGGACATCTCAAATACCATTTTGATCCCAAATTTATAGAGATGGGTTGAGAATCCTAATCCAATAGATGAGATGTGGAGTTGGAATTGACAGAAGTATTCCGGAGAAGTTCTTCTGTCTTTCAAAATTATTTTCTTACCTTTTATGTATCAGCTAATCAAAACCTTTACAACCCCACGCCCTGTCTATTCGATTAGGGTCCAACCAGTCTTGATAGATTTGGGATCATTATATTTAAGTATTTCAACTTGCTAAGTTAACCCATCAATATCTTAAACTAGCACAAATTGTTGAGCAGACTTAATGTGTTAGGATCATGTGAGAATCACCGATCAGGGAATATACTAATGCATGCTAGCATTTCGTCCTTTCTTCTCCTTGTGGGGTTTGGATAAAAAGTGACAAGAAAAGGCCTTATATTTCAATCTTATGTAATTTTAGTAAATGAGTAAACAATGTCTATATGTTTGGTTGAAAACGAGGAAAAAAATACACCCATTATGTTATAGTGATAAGAGTGTAGAGTTCAACTTTTTAACTTAGCTTGTTCTGCTAAGGAGTGGTGAGATTGTAGTTGAAAGAGTACGTGAGTAGAAATAGCCGATTAAATCGATACGTATCGTGGAATAAAAAAAGAGATACAGCAGTTGATGATCTTGTCATTGTTCTTTCAGATAGAGTAGAAGAAACACTTAGCTAAGTTGCATAAGTGTAACTTAATTGACGGAAAAAACTTCTCTGCAAGGGCTTGCAGAGAAAATTTCTCTACAAGCCTCTTGCAAGCCCTTGGATGGGCTTTGAGATTCGTGCAAGGAAAGAGAGCTTTGAGATTCGTGCAAGGAAAGAGCTCTCTTTCCTTGCACGAATCTCAAAGCCCATCTAAGGGCTTGCAAGGGGCCTGTAGAGAAATTTTTCTACGAGCCCTTGTAGAGAAGATTTTTCCTTAATTGACATGCCAAAATGATACTCGCTGCCAACTTCTTATTTGAACACTGAACAAAGACGTTCGATCATTTAAAGTGAGAATGGTATGATATCTGTTAAGTTTTGGGGGATCAAAATAAAGGGTTAATTGCATATAGCCCGGGCATGGACACTTACAACCCCTATGATGAGATTTTTTTTTATAATTTCTATTTCGTCCTTTTCTTCTTCTTCTTCAACCATTCATAAACCTAACTTTAAAAATCAAATGGAAAGAAAAATCTCTAGCAAAATCAATTTGCTAGAGAAGATTATATGTATAAAATAGAAAAATATTCATCTTAGAAGCAATTGGGAAACTGAGAGGAGGAACTAATGGATTGGAGAAAAAATGATGAGAAGAAATGTATTATTGCAATGGGAAAAGGCTTGGGATTGTAGTGGTGGATGAAAAAACAGCAGTGAGATAATTAAATTAGGGTTAGAGATTGATTGCTTAGGGCTGAAAAGGAAGAGAGCCTATAATGGGATTTAGAATAATACTTTTCAATTAGAGGGGGTGTTGGTGTCCATTATTGTAGTTGAGGGACAATATACGCTTAACCCTTATAATACAAGGATGACACGCGCGTGCGCGTTAATAATGAATAATTCAATTTTCAAATAAGGTTTTAACCAATATTGAATGATCTTGGTGTTTTAATATGTGATTTTAAAAAACCTTGGATGTAGAAATTTGACTGGAGAAGTCTATATATTGATGATGAGGACGACGATAACGACTCACCGGTTGAATAGTCAGTATTGTTATGTAAATATGCATAATGAAACAGTAAGAATTGTAGGATTGTACCGTTTCGACGAAACACTGACTTGAGTACTGAATGGTCAATGACCTATGTTACTTCAATTCTTCACCGTGTTCATTAAATGTTCACAACCTATAGCATGATACTATTTTAGAATTGTGCGCTTTGTCTACTTCATGTATTCCTATTTAAGTTATTTAACAAAATAATATCAATGTGCGTTGTAATTTTTATGTCACTATCAATTACCATATTTTTCTAAGAGAGAGCCATGCAGGTTATTTCCCTCGGTAAATAGAAATTATTTTATCTAAAGCTTCTAGACTCTTCATTGATGCTTCGTAATTTTTTACTCCTCCCATAAAACTTCATTGATGTCCCTGCTGGTATGAAACTTGTGTGTGTGTGTGAGTGCGAGAGAGAGTGAGAGTGTGTGAGAGAGAGAGAGTGATGGAGGAAAGTGGCCCTAGGAGGCTTTTTTCGTTAGGTGGCGTCAATCTACATCCCCGCCATTTTATTCGACGATCGGCATCATCTATCTTGATCTTCATCATCTAATATGTCGATAGTCATAGGCGAATTCCCTAACCAAGTCCGGCACCAAATTTCATGTGATTTTAACATTTTTCACCGTTGATTTAGCAATGTAAAAAATTCTATTGTCGGTAAACCGTTAATTTTGCACCCACTAAATCAACGGTGAAAAAGTGATGGAAGCATATGAAATTTGGTTTATCCACATCATGATAAAGAAGATGATGATGGGTGCCGATCGTCGAAAAATATCATGAAGGTATGTTTTTTCGACACCATAGGAGAAAATTCCCTCCTATGGCACCTTTCCTCCATTATTCTCTCTCTCTCTCACACACACAGCGAACTGTTTAATAGGATTATAACTTGTTTATACCGTATGTTCTTATTGTTCTGGTCACTTATTCTTACTCTCTGATGCAACAGGAAGGTAAAGGCCACTTGCTCACTGATTTGAAGTTGTGATATACACCCGTTGCTTTGATTGACTTCTCAATTGGTCATGTTCAATGGATCGTTCTATTGAATACATTTTCTCTTAGCTTTTATGGGGTCGGTGCCAACCATGTCTTGAGAACTAAGAGCAGAACATGACAATAGTCTTGTCTCCTTAAGTACATTTATGGCTAATTGCAACAAACCCTCACTTATTGCGCATACAACATGATACCACTCTCTTTTTCAAAAGTTGCACTTTGCCCTCTACCAACGCCCCCTTTTCATTTGCAAATTTCTTATTTTAAAATACCCCTCAGACTAAGTGTAAAATATGCTATATCAGTGAAAAGTGGCAGAAAATAATGGGTATTTTGGAATAAAAAGTTGTTCTTGTGTATACCGCGAAAGAAAATGGCCGTTGATACCAAGGGCAAAATGCTAATATTAAAATAGAAGATGCTATCCTGCAATATGGGTAAAAGTGAAGGAGGTTTCCTGCAAATTAGCCGACTTCTTTTTTATATAATATATTCAGTAGTTTGATAATAAGTTATATTAGGGGACTCATTATTGTTAATCTTTTGTACAGAGCAGTTGTTGTCTTGGAAGTCTATCCAAATCCAATTCAATACCAGAGAGACAATTAAAAGCTCCTCAAAGCCAAAGGAGGAACATTGGTCAACCATCGAGGCGTAAAAGAAGGCAATGGTCAACAAGCCCCGAGGCCATGGAAAATAACGTTAGCATATCTCACTCCCTTGACACCCATTTGTCTTCCATCCCACCTTCTACCATCAATGATGAAGGCAAGTCTACAGATGAAAATGTGAATACAGTTACATTCATCAATCATGGTATGTCTCCTTTAGTATCTACTTTATTTGGAGTCTAAACTCACTTAAAGAAAGCGGCATAGGGCAAGAATGGTTCTAAATGAGTTAAATTATAGCTTTGTCCGGTAATATCCACATTTGGTATATAGCTTTCCTAGTTTGAACTGAAAATTTTAAAATGTTTACATCAGTCTTTTGCTGCTGCTTGTTTTCCAGATTTTGGAGAGATCTTATTGCTATTGCTTGGTGCTAACAGTTTTGTCCTCTATACTTTTCAAATGATAAATCGTGTGGTTAAAGTTATTTTATTTTAGAAAACTGGGTTGAGTCAATTAGACACTAGTCAAGTAAAATATGCTATAGAAATTATGAAATAAGGAGAGTTGCGAAGTAGCAAGTACAATTTACAGAAATGAAGAATATACAGCCATGAAAATAAAGTAGCTACATGTCTGATTCAGCAACAAGCTTAAAAGTCTTTGAAGTGCTGCAAAAGAAACTAAAAGTTTATTGAACTTTATATGTACATCTTTGTTGTCGTGTCCATGCCAAAAAATTGTACAATATATGCAATGAGGCTGAAGAAGTTATGCATGCAAAGTGTAATAATGTTTTGAATAGCTAATCTATCTGTAATATATGATTCTCTTATAACTTCCTAAATGCTATTCTTTATTTTGTTTTAATTTAAGCCTGTTCATATCAAGTTCTTTCTTGTGTTCCCACTTCAAATGTGTTGGTATTACCCTTGAATAGCTCGAAACTGATGTGTATCAATTTATGTAGCTGCTATAGCTTGGCACGAGAGAAGACGAGAATGGGTTGGAGAACAATCGAAAAGAACCCGACGGCCATCAAGAGAACCAATAATAAGGTTAGATACCCTTCAATAGGTGTTTTTTCCTGGGCTGAAATGTGCTTCGAAGTAATTTAAATTGGACAGAACCCCCTTTAGTGTACCCAGAATACAATTGACAACCTCTTAGCCTTTTCTCCGTAGTGCTGTTTCATTATCTCTCATGGAAAATGGCTGTCTAATGGAACTTCAGAATTTGTTTCCATGTTGTTTAGAGTAGAATTTGAGCACCTTTTAGGGTTTTGGTTGATGAGCAGTGGGGCTACTTGCGCTAATAATTCACTTGAGGAGGTTATAGGTAAAGTACAGGGTTTTTTCATGGTATCAACCTTTGAAATAAGATCATTTAAATTGTTTGTGCTTGATAATTGACTTCCTTGCTCTGAATCCATAACTTTATGCGAACTAGCTCGAAATTTGTCCATGGATGCCTATCTTCAGCTTCACTGATATTTCAATCTTCTTTCATCTGAACAAGAAATTACTTCTAGTTTCTAGTTAAATTCTTCTAAAATTTTCCATATAATTACCTAGTTTTAATTTTCTGTCTCTCTTCTAGCTGGTGCACAACGTACGAGGATCTTCTCTCTAATAACCAGCCTTTTCCTCAATCAATTCCGTTGTCTGTAAGTTACTTAAATATTGTTTACATTCTATCCAATTTCATGATATTATTTTGAGATTTTCAACTGCTTACGCTATTGTCGCGATTTGATGAAAATGCAGGAGATGGTTGACTTTCTAGTAGATTTGTGGCATGAAGAAGGGCTTTATGACTAGCAAAGAAAGAGCTGGTCCTTATTTCTAAGACCAATTATGTTATTCAAAAACTCATAATTTTAGTGTTATTTTTCTGTGGAGAGAATTCTCTTGGCGAAATATTCCTGCAATATAGCTGAGGGATTATTCCTGTAACTTTATATAGAACCGAAAATTGTATGATTTGCACAAGGAACTGGTTTGTTTTGCAAATGACCGCAATTTTAAGTCAAGAGTTAGCATTGGATTTTTCGTTCTGTGTTTTTTGAGCATCATTGGTTTTATTTTGTGAATTTTGCATTCCGTGTTGTTTTAGATTTTTTATAAAATAAAATTGGTGTTCTGTTCCTCTTTGAAATTACCTTTCTGCCGATCGTAAAGTATTTTAAAGTTCAAAATGTCTGTAATGCTTCTCTTATTGTTACTATCTATTTTGATTCCAAATAATGTTTAGTTAGTGATTGTGGAATTTTGATGGGTTCATGGCATCATGTTAGATGAATTTTTGACATGTGATTTAATTATCTTAGTAAGAAGGAACAAAGGAAGCACCGAAAATAAAAAGGTGTTTTTATAAAAAGGCGTTTTTCTAAAAAGAAATAGAAAAAAAACGTGTTGGCTCGGCCAATTTTCAGAAAAAATGCTATAATATTTCGGAGAAATGTGATGGGGATTATGTATTGTAGAGAATTCTCTTAGTTGACCAACGGTAAAAAAAATCTATCAGCTTTTTAAGGGTCGGCACCGTTCATTTTGATCAACATATTCTATGACATGCACATAGAAAAACATGTCTTTTTGACACTTCTTGAACTTGCATGAGGGTTGTAAAGAACCAGTTATCGATGATAAAATGTTTTCCATAAATAAGTCAATTATCAAAAAGTATCAAAATAATACATAAGCTTCAGCTCATAAAGATCTTGATGAGCGATACCGATCATAAATAGAACCCATAACTCCATAACCAAACCTCTCTACTATTTATGGCACTCTTTTTTGCTAAATTTTGTGCATGTCGAGATTTACTGGCCAATGAGCACTTGATCAATTGGTATGTGCATTTACCCTCTATAGGAGGATGATCCAGGAATCCTAAGAGAGAAAGCGGCCATAAATTTATGCTTTCTGGACAAATTCATAGGTTTTCTTGATGTGTATAAGTTGCGTGCAGGAGTTACGGCTTCTGGCACGGTTCCAAAAATTAAAAGAGATTTAGTGCAAAACTTGTTGTTGCTTCTTGAATTTGTTGAATTGGGGGTACTTTTATGTAATTTACCCAAAGGGAAAGCAGCAGCTGCTCCTCGTCGCCAAACCCTTTTTGCACTCCCAAAAACCCAAATCAAGAATCGAATCGATTTCAGATCAATTTTTTTTATAAAAAAACCTTTAAGAGCTCACGTACTAGCTTCGATTCAAAAGCTCGATCACTTCCTCTTTCTTCTTGTAATCGAAGAGATGGAGAAGATGAAGAGTCTGTTGAAGCCGAAGCAAAACACTCAGCAGCAGCTCAGAGATTGGCAGCGCAAGCTCCGCCAAGAATCCCGCAACATCGAGCGCCAAATCCGAGGCCAGTTCTCTCGATCTCTTCAACTTTTTTTTTGGTGCTTAATTGATTGAAAACTGTGCTCGATCATTTTCTTGAACTTTGCGATGATATCCAGATGTTGAGAGAGAAGAGAAGAACGTTCAGAAATCGATCAAAGATGCGGCCAAGCGCAACGACATGGGATCAGCTAAGGTTTTTTTTAATTATTTTTTATATTTATCTTTCCACTAATTTTACATTTTCTCGTTTAAGTGTTTCTTCGAAAAAAGAGAAGAATAGAAGGAAATTTAGATGAACAGCGATAATGAATTGCTGCCTAATACATTTGATGATGCTCTATATTGGCGATCTCCCAAATCAGGACACGTGGCAGATGACGTGTCCTATACCTCAGAAAAAAAAGGCCTACAGGGGCCGACCAGGCCATCCCTGTACCCGACCTGCAAGCAGAAGCTGGCTCACCTCAGAGCCCCTGCAAATTGACCTCCTCGGCCTCTCAGCTCGCCCCCGAGCTACCACAGGACCAAGATATCTCGGCTCCCCCGCTCGTTCCCGAGCTCTCCCGCATTCCTCGGTCCCTCCGACTGACTTCACCAATCACATGCGTAACCGTCGCTCCGCAAATCTCGCCATGCGCGGATTCTCCGCCGGTAGCATCCCACGTTCCACGCCATCATGATCCCCATTAACGGGCGATCCGCTTATCACGCGGGCGTGACGTTAGGAGCGTAACTGCCGGCGAGATTCTCGCGCCTGCTGCCGCGTGCTGTCGCCACTACATAAACCCCATTACAGAGGGACCAAGTAAGCTTTTTTCACCCCACTTAGCCGTTACTCTGCTCGGATCTTGTGTTAACTTGATCGTCGGAGGCTCCTCGGTGGTACCAAATCACCCCGAGACTTCGTTGCAGGTATTCGGCGCAAACTCCTCAAAACCACCAATCTCCTCAAAACCCATTGAGACCCATACGCAACAGGAGATCACCTCCAAGATCCACCGGAAGATCGACGGAAGACAACATCTCACGGAGATCCGAAAAGGACCTCCATCAGCTGGCGCCGTCTGTGGAAAACTAAACTCCACAAAAAACAAAGTTGGCCTTCCGATCTCCATCCACATGGCAAGCGATCACCCTGAAGATCCAAGCACCCGCCGCCGCCTCCCCCTCAGCGGAGGCGCGGATGAACCTCCGCCGAATGTCATCAACCCTTTCGCCGGCCACCGCCTCGCAGACTCCAGCGGTCGCAGGTTCTTCGATCCGTCCCATTCAACCTTGAGGTCCCACGTCGGAAAGCCTCGCCTCGAGCCTCGTCAAACCCCTGTCCCTACCAAGGCGGTGGCGGTCAGCTCGCCTGCTTCCAGGCATGACCGGCACACCCTCTCTCGACGGGGTCGCGCCCACGAGGCTCGCCAAGGCAGCTCGAAGACAACCTCACCACGGGGCCTAAGGGACTTCGCCGGAAGGAACTGAGGCCCATCAAGAACTATGGTCATGACGACAGGGGGTCAGTCGAGCGCCTGCGAGACTCAGCACCCCACGCCGGCAACGAAGGCCAACGGCCGCCCGAGCAAAAAGGCCAGGGACCACGAGCCTATCACCTTTGGCGACGGGGATCTCCACGGCATATCCATGCCCCACAACGACCCTCTGGTGATCACGGCCCGAATCCACCGATACGAGGTCCACCAGATACTTGTCGACTCGGGCAGCTCGGCAGACATCCTCTTCCACGACTGCTTTCTGCGCATGGGGCTCACGCCAGCAGACTTGAAACCGACCTCCCACGTCCTTTTAGGGTTCACCAACCACTCCATCCCGGCGGAAGGGGTGGTCACCCTGTAGTTCAACGTCGGGAGCCCGGCCGCACCCGTACGTTGCCTGTGGACTTCATCGTAGCAAAGGTCCCATCAGCCTACAATGTCCTCCTCGGCCGCCCGACGCTGAACTCCCTCCAGGCACAGATATCGACCTACCACTTGGCGATGAAGTTCCCTCTCGATCAGGGCGAGATAGGGCGGGTATACGGAGACCAGCGGGTCGCGAAGGTATGCCTTACCGAAACATCTTCGTCCGAGCAGCCGGCCGACGACGCTGAGGTAAAAGACGACATCAAGGGTTCTCTGGACACCCGAGACGAGCAGAAGGAGGTCCAGGGGACCCCGGTCGAACCACTGACCGAGGTACCCGTGACAGAGGGGGGAGATGAAAAAACTGTCCAGGTCGGATCACTCCTGACAGGAACTCAGCGAGATGACCTGGTCGGTTTCCTCAGAAATAACTCCGACGTCTTCACCTGGGCGCCTGCTGACATGCCTGGGATCGACCCTAAAATCATTTCTCACAAGCTCGGGGTTGATCCTACGGCCCGACCCGTCGAACAGAAAAAGTGAAGCCTCGCCCCGGTCAAACAGAAGGCTATCGAAGACGAGTTTGATCGACTTCTCGCCGCCAACTTCATCCGGAATGTACCCTACTCGGAGTGGCTGGCGAACGTAGTTCTGGTCAAGAAGTCGAGCGGGAAGTGGCACATGTGCGTCGACTTCACCGACCTCAATAAGGCCTGCCCCAAGGACAACTATCCTCTCCCTCGGATAGATCAGCTCGTCGACAGCTCGGCCGGCCACGAGCTGTTGAGTTTCATGGATGCTTTCTCCGGCTACAATCAGATCCGTATGAATCCAGAAGATGAAGATCTTATCGCATTCACAACGGACCGGGGGTATACTGCTACAAGGTGATGCCCTTCGGCCTCAAGAACGCTGGGCCACGTACCAACGGTTGGTCAATCGCATGTTCAAGCCACAGATCGGCAGGAATATAGAGGTCTACGTTGATGATATGCTCGTCAAATCCGTCTCGTCGCCCGACCACGCCAAGGATCTGGGCGAGGCCTTCGAAGTGCTCCGCAAGTTCAAGATGAAGCTAAACCCCGCCAAATGCGCATTCGGAGTCACTGGGGGAAAGTTCCTCGGTTTCATGGTCACCAACCGTGGAATCGAAGTTAACCCAGAGAAAATCGACGCTGTCCTCAGCATGGCCGCGCCCAAAATCAACGTCGAGATCATGCGGTGATAAGTCGAAAATATTGCATTTTTAACACATCAATTTTCCTACTATTTGCAATCATCTAAAGGTGTTTGGTATGAATATAGCACATATTAGCAATTTGTCTGTAAAATATCAAATAACATGTGTTATACATTATAACCGGCATTTTGAGGGAAATTGTGTGTTTATTATTGCACGCATGATCTTTTGTGTGTCAATACCTGTCTCGAGATTGTGTGCAGGAAATTCTCCAGGTAAAAGAGCCGGAATCATAAAAGTGCTGATAAAAATACACCAAGTGCAAGACTTGTGATCTGGCAGTAAACAAGAAAGATTTATAAGATTCCAGAGATCAGGAAAGTACCATGAGGCCAACACAATTCAGCACAGAAAATTCCATGCACCAAACCCATAAAACGGCGGCGGATCCGCGGCCGAGTTGACTCGTCGGCGGTGAGAACTTTTTGCAGAAGACTCCTTTTAACGGCTAAGCTTCTCCAATACGCTTCGAATTGTGTAGATTTCTCCAGAAGTTTCCCTTCCAACAGCAAGTCTTCTCTTGTAAGCTAAATAACTAACTCAATCTAAAAGTTTCTTCTCAACTACCAAACTTACAAGGGAAGCTATACCTAGCTTCTAGGGGAAGCTAAAGGGGAAAGCTATAAAAAGGGACTTAGGGCTTCATTACAAAGGTTGTTGAGGGTTGTTGGTTGTTCATCAATTAGGGTAAAATTCTAGTGGGATCCAAATCAATTCTAAATAAATTGAGTGACACAATTTGATCCAAATCAAGATTCATCGAGTACCAAATTGAGCAAGAATCCAACGAGCCTTTTGAAGCAACGCCGATCTTCATCCGAGCAAGAGATCCACGACGATTCGCGGCTCAAGAAGACGATGCGAAGCTAGTTCGATGATTTAGTTCCTCCTCAAATCTTGTAGTCTTTGAGTGTATTGTAACGAAACGTCGATTAAATAAAAGGTGAAAATTCTTGATCTTGCTTTTCTTTACATTTGAGCATTATGAAGAGCTATCAATTCTTGATTGTTTTCTTTTTCATGATGTTTGAGTGAAAACTCCGCTTGTGGAGAAATCGAGAAAATAGGTAGATGATGGTGATTAAATTCTTGAACGATTCTTAAGTCTTATGAGTTTTGTAAACTTTAGGAAATTGAATCAACGATGACCTAATTTTGTGCTTATTTTCGCATCATTTTGCATCATACTTTGCATAAGCACAAAGCATATAAAACATATAAAAATTTAAAAAAATTAATTTTTTTTCAAAAGATAAAAATATTTAATATTTAATTAGATAATAAAAGATTAGATAGTGAAAACTTACATTCAAAAGATCGGAAAAATTTAAGAAAACCAAGAAAATTAGAAGTTTTCTTAAACGAAACTAATAATAAGTAGTTATGAGCCGTTGTCCCAAGGGTTAGTAAGATGAAGGAAGTCACTAATCTGAGGATAAAAAATAAGTCTGAAAAATAGTTCCTATTCTGGAAGCCAAACATTTGAACGTTGATACCTTACTATACGTACTTACACACATCTTGAAACTCGGGATAATAGAGGATACCTTGAAATGCTCTTATCTAAAAGCCAAAGTATGAAGGAAATAATAAATGAATAAAAGATAAAATGGTGTTAAAAAAAATGAACACTAATTTTGTTATCACCAAGGCAGCAATAAAAAAATATAGCGAAGGTGTTTCATCACCTAGTGTATTAGACCAACTGGTTTGGGAGTCACTGCTAAGCCTTAGGTGGTGCAAGACGAGAAAAATACTAGTACACCTAATAAGCAAGCAGATGAGTAATCGGTCGGTTAGTATCTCAAGAAGTATTAACGGTCGCATGAAAAATATGTGAGCAATCCCATCTAAATATTTACCGATTAAAAAGTACTGAGGTAGATGGACAAGAGTATGATAGCTTGAATTGAATTCTCCGAGTGTAGGGATGTCTTTTACACACACGTAGGAGTATATGATCGATATGTGGAAGAAAGGTAGGAATGAAGAATAAAGACGATGTTTTATTGAGGGATGATGCGATTTCTAACATCTTTTCATGACTATTAAGATAGGGCTCATGACAACCGAAAATCTAGTATAGTTGGAAACTCTAATTTTCAAAGTCTTTCTTTTACAATTTTTATTTTTATATGTAACTTTCACGGTCTTCCTTTTATTATAGGATTTTGTGGGTGCAATCCGCTGAAAACCCTCAGGAGACAACACTCCTCCTACTAGGGACATCTAGAGGTTTAAAGGCTTGTTGCACGTGCTCTGTGCAATCGTGTTGCCTACGAAAGTGTGCTAGTTAGTTTTTTTTTCCTTATATTTTCTCCTTCTTTTGAATAAAACAAGTTTGCTCGAGACGACCAAAATTAAGTTTGGGGGAATTTGATCAGTCGAAAATATTGCATTTTTAACACATCAATTTCCCTACTATTTGTAATCATCTAAAGGTGTTTGGTATGAATATAGCACATATTAGCATTATAACCGGTATTTTGAGGGAAATTGTGTGTTTATTATTGCACGCATTATCTTTTGTGTGTCAATACCTGTCTCGAGATTGTGTGCAGGAAATTCTCCAGGTAAAAGGGCCGGAATCATAAAAGTGCTGATAAAAATAAACCAAGTCCAAGACTTGTGATCTGGCAGTAAATAAGAAAGATTTATAAGATTCCAGAGATCAGGAAAGTACCATGAGGCCAACACAATTCAGCACAGAAAATTCCATGCACCAAACCCATAAAACGGCGGCGGATCCACGGCCGAGTCAGGCCGATCCGCGGCGGATCCGCGGCCGAGTTGACTCGTCGGCGGTGAGAACTTTTTGCAGAAGACTCCTTTTAACGGCTAAGCTTCTCCAATACGCTTCGAATTGTGTAGATTTCTCCAGAAGTTTCCCTTCCAACAGCAAGTCTTCTCTTGTAAGCTAAATAACTAACTCAATCTAGAAGTTTCTTCTCAACTACCAAGCTTACAAGGGAAGCTATACCTAGCTTCTAGGGGAAGCTAAAGGGGAAAGCTATAAAAAGAGACTTAGGGCTTCATTACAAAGGTTGTTGAGGGTTGTTGGTTGTTTATCAATTAGGGTAAAATTCTAGTGAGATCCAAATCAATTCTAAACAAATTGAGTGAAAAAATTTGATCCAAATCAAGATTCATCGAGTACCAAATTGAACAAGAATCAAACGAGCCTTTTGAAGCAACGCCGATCTTCATCCGAGCAAGAGATCCACGACGATCCGCGACTCAAGAAGACGATGCGAAGCTAGTTCGATGATTTAGTTCCTTCTCAAATCTTGTAGTCTTTGAGTGTATTGTAACGAAACGTCGATTAAATAAAAGGTGAAAATTCTTGATCTTGCTTTTCTTTACATTTGAGCATTATGAAGAGTTATCAATTCTTGATTGTTTTCTTTTTCATGATGTTTGAGTAAAAACTCCGCTTGTGGAGGAATCGAGAAATTAGTAGATGATGATGATTAAATTCTTGAACGATTCTTAGGTCTTATGAGTTTTGTAAACTTTAGAAAATTGAATCAACGATGACCTAGTTTTGAGCGAGATGCTTTCTTGAATGTTTTCGCTCCAAATTAGAGATCAACGATCGATAATTGAATTTCCTACAGGCTTGAATTTGAATGATAATCAACGAAAGGACAAGGGATGATGATGGAGAAACCCTAGTTTCTTCAATAGATCCCTAATTCTCGTTGATCTTCATCGTTCTAGCAACAAATCTTCAATAGATAAGAATTTGTAATCATTATTCTTCATCATCACTATTAATTGGATCGATTCCTACAAACCTTTTTACAAATCTTGATAACTCATTCGATTTGGACATCTCCTTGATCTTTAGTATTTCTTGATGTTAGATCTAGTTCTTTATGAGTTTTGAAACTAAATTTCACAATTATTGAATCATTTTCTTTTTCCTTTTAATTTTCAACTCAACTAAAACAAGATCGATCAAATCACACTTTCTCAGTGGACGATCCGTTCTCATTGACGAAACTACAATAGACACCGTCAATTGATTGCGGTATAAATTTCTTTGGTTGTGAAACATTTCTAAACACGACACGGAAACGATCAATCAAATGGCGCCGTTGCCGGGGATAATGTGCTAATTTTTTCGTTTTTGTAATTTGAGTTGAAAGATTTATTATTCCATCAGAATTTTTAGATCAAAATTCGCACAAGCGCTTAACGATTTGTTGTGATCTGTTGCAAGGAGATCTGGAATTTGTGGAGCAAGAGGAAAAATTTTCAGGACATTCCAGAGAGTTCAGGGAGTGAACAGGAGCATCTGCACGAATTTTTGTGCAGAGATCTCAACATCAGACCGCGCATCTGCGGCCATAGTGTGCATCTCGCGGCGGTTCCGCGGCGAGATTAGGGCTTCAGTGCACCAAAATTCTCTGGTATACTTCTGACTTTCTTATCTCCTCACTGCTCTGTCCATTAACCAATTTCTGCAGGATTCTTTGCAAAAATTCGTAGCGCCGCAAAAAGAAAAAAAAATTGTGCGTGTTTGATCTTGGTTGTTTGCATTTTTTTTAACACGGAAATTAAGGGGCAAAGACCAAATTCAGATTAGGTGGGGAGTTCATTACCCTTCCTAAGCCCCAAAAATCACAAACTTGCATCCGCATCACCCTCATTACTAAAAAATATCTAGACAAGACTCTAAGGACCATCGCGCTCAATTAGGACAGAAGGAGGTCGTGGGTAATCTATTAGTTATCCGCGTTTCTTTTGTGGTGTCTAAGGCAAGCATGTCTAAAGCAAGTGGTTACTTAATTAGGCCCACTACTTACGTAGTGGAGAACCTCCCACTTACCTGGCACTTATCTGGCCACAGAAGGGGCAAAGAGCCAGTACAGGATTTATCTTGCGACTTGTCTTCTGGAAGTCTAGGAGCGGTCTAGAGACTTGACCTAGGTGACTACTAGAATTAGGGTTGCTTGTGCATTGTTTGTATGAATTTTTCAAAAATCCGATCTTTTTCTAAACCAAACACCAAACTCATCTTTCCTTAATTATCATAACGCTGCCACTTGTGCTAAACCATTTAGTGCATGCTCGGCTGGACACGGGATTCTAGTGCCCGTCTTGTCCGCGTTCCTTCTATCGACTCCGAAGTCGGTAATTCTACGTCTACTTTTTCTTTACCCACCACCACACCCACTTCGATGGACAATTCTCTATCGAACTTCTTTAACACTACTCTGCCACCGTCTGCATGTGCGCAGAATCCACCCCGCATCTCTCTCCAAGAGAGATGTTACCTTATGAGAGGTCCTCTTTCGACCTGTCTCACCATTCCACCAGCCAATGAGGACAATTTTGAAATCAAACCACAATACATCAATTTTCTACCAAAATATCACAGTCTCGAGTCTGAAGATGCATACGTCTTTATTACCAAATTTGAAAATGTATGCGCTATGATGGGTACTTCACAGCTTTCTGTGGATGCTATGCGTCTACGTCTTCTCCCATTTACTTTGTGCGATATAGCCGAGAAGTGGCTTTATAACACAGCCGCACATTCTATTTCAAACTGGGATGAATTTGTCATAGCTTTCCTTAAGAAATTCTACCCCAATCATAAAACAGCTCGAGTCCGTAGCGAAATAAATCAATTTATCCAGCTTCCAAATGAACCATTCTCGAAGTGTTTTGAACGCTTCAAGGATCTGTTAGTTCAATGTCCATATCACGGAATTCCTAGATGGGATCTGTGCAGAATCATATATGAGGGCATTAATCCTACCACAAAACAGACTCTTGAATCCATGTGTCAAGGCACCTTCATGACTAAAGATGATGGTGAAGCCTGGAGATTTTTAGAAGATTTCGCTGAAAATCTTTACAGTGGGAGAGTATAAACCAGTCATCGTCTAGGGGTAGCATTCACCAAATTGATATTTCCATAGGAGTTAGAGCTGAAATGACAGCAATGCAAAAGAAACTCGAAGCTATGGAACATAAATTTTTAGCAGCCTCCCTAAATCAGATGTCAGTCCCCAAAACTGTCCGTGGATGCTGTTCTGATCCATCTCATCTTACGGAAGAATGTCCATTGAATTCTCCGTTTCAAGGTCAAGAGTATATCAATGCTGCTTTCCAACAAAGACCTAGAAATGATCCGTATTCTTCCACTTATAATCAGGGTTGGAGGAATCATCTTAACTTTTCTTGGAACCAACAACAAAATCAAAACACTGTTCCAAACCAAAATAATTTTCAAAGGGCTCCTCCACCACAACAGCAACTATTACAACTCACTCAACACCCCTACCAATTACAAAACTTTCAAAATCCGGTCAACACACCTGCACCGTATAATCCTTTGCAGTTGACCGGTACTGATAATTCCTCTTCACTCGAACGGACTTTTGAAATGTTCATGAAACAAATGTCGGCTGAATTTAAGTCTTCCCTCGATAAATTCCAAAAACTCTGACCTCAATAGTGAGAGTATTAAATCGATGGAAGCTCAAATTGCCCAATTAAAAGCCGAAATGAGTGCTAGAGAAAAAGGGAAACTTCCGTCTCAACCCCTACCAAATCCTGGGCATTACAATGTGAATGCCATTACAACGTTGAGATCCGGAAGAGTGCTGAATAATGACGTTGGGGAAGAGATTGATGATAATGAAAAATCTATCAATAATACCCCGGCTGACACTTTTCCTTCCACATCTATTTCTACTTCCAATCCTACTTTATCTACCCCACCACCTTCTTGCGAGCCTATTCTTCGTTTTCCTCAAGGCTCCACACCTCAGCATACCTCTTCTAGTCCACCAAAGACGATCTCCACTACTATTCTGGGATCATTTCCACACACATCACCTTCTCCAATGTTGGACCCGGCTCTTATTGCTAAAGCTCCTTATCCGAATCGGTTAAGGGGAAATAAATCGAGTCCACATATGGAGAAGATTATGGAAATGTTCAAACAGGTTAACATCAATATCTCTCTCCTAGATTCTATACAACAAGTCCCCGCTTATGCGAAAATTCTCAAAGACTTTTGCACTAGGAAGAGGAAGACTCAAATGCTCAATAAGGTTTTCATGACTAATAATATTAGCACTGCTTTTACCCCACAGTTACCAAAGAAACGTAAGGACCCAGGATGTCCTACAATCTCGATTTCTATTGGGGGTAAAAACATTAACTGTGCTTTACTTGACCTGAGCGCAAGTGTTAACCAGCTTCCATATTCTGTTTACGAGCAGTTTGGGATGGGAGAGTTAAAACCAGCTCATTGCACTCTCCAAATGGCAGATCGATCAATCACCAAACTTAGGGGTGAACTGGAGGATGTGTTGATAACAGTCGGGAATTCATATTTCCTTTGGACTTTATTGTTCTTGATACACAACCTGTAGCAAACCCACGGAACCAAATTCCGGTGATTTTGGGTCGACCATTCCTTGCCACTTCCAATGCTGTCATTAACTGTCGAAACGGTTCTATGAACCTATCTTTTGAAAAAATGACAATTGAACTGAACATATACAAAATTAGAATTCAGCCGTCTGAACCTTCTGCTCACATACTTGATGTTTGTTCTGTCCACGAGATTGCTCCCGAAAGTTGCGAAGTTGATGAACTTTGCTTTGAAGATCTCGATGACACTAGCACATCAATGTTTGATCTGGCACATCTTAGTGAGGACACTCTTTCCATTCCTGAGTCTGACACTCTTGACTCATCACCTTCCGAGTCTGTATCTTTTGCAGGCTACGAGCTTCTTTGTGACTCCGAATATTATTCGATGACCCCACCTTCTATAATTTCTCCGCCAGCATTAGATCTCAAATTTTTACCTTCTCATCTTAAATATGCATATTTTTGTGAGAATGAGTCTTTACCCGTGATCATATCCGCTTCTTTAGCCTCAGAGCAAGAGAATGTGCTTTTGACGGTATTGAGATCTAATAAACAGGCGTTTGGTTGGACTATGGCCGACATCAAAGGGATTAGTCTCTTGATTGTCGAACATCATATACATCTGATGGATGAAGCCAAACCAACCCGAGAACCACAGAGACGGTTGAACCCCGTCATGAAGGATGCGATGAAGAAAGAAATCGTCAAATGCCTTGACAATGGTATTATTTACCCAATCTTCGATAGCCAATGGGTAAATCCAATTCATGTCGTCCCTAAGAAATCTGGCATTACGGTCATAACAAATGAGGCAAATGAGTTAATTCAGACACGCACTCAAACTGGGTGGCGTGTATGTATTGATTATAGAAAACCCAATGCCGCAACGAGAAAAGACCACTTTTCTCTACCTTTCATTGACCAGATGTTAGAACGCTTAGCTGGACGAGAATATTATTGCTTCATGGACGGATACTCTGGCTATAACCAGGTCCCTATTGCCAAAAAGGATCAAGACAAAACCACATTTACTTGTCTTTTTGGTACTTTTGCTTATAGACGCATGCCCTTTGGGTTATGCAATGCTCCCGCTACATTTCAGCGGTGCATGATGGGGATATTCTCGGATATGGTCGAGAATTTTTTGGAGATTTTCATGGACGATTTCTCGATATTCGGAGATTTTTTTGCTGACTGCCTATCTCATCTTGACGCAGTTCTTACTCGTTGTAAAGAGAAGAACTTAACCTTGAATTGAGAAAAATGCCATTTCATGGTCCAAGAGGGAATTGTGCTTGGACATGTTATTTCACGAGAAGGCATTGAGGTTGACAAAGCTAAAATAGATGTCATTCAAAACCTTCCTCATCCCAAATGCATCAAGGATATACGATCTTTTCTTAGCCATGCAGGCTTTTACAGGAGATTCATTAAGGATTTTAGCAAAATTGCTAGACCTTTAACTTTTCTCTTGGCCAAGGACACAACCTTTCACTTTGACTTGGATTGTGAGGCGGCATTTGACTCACTCAAACACTCTCTCACTACAGCCCCCGTTCTATCATCTCCAGATTGGAACCACCCTTTTGAGCTTATGTGTGATGCATCAGATTTTACAGTTGGTGCAGTCTTAGGACAACACAATGAAAAGATGCCACACGTAATCTATTATGCAAGTAAGACTCTGAATGATGCTCAAATTAATTATACAACCACCGAGAAAGAACTCTTGGCAGTTGTATTCGCATTAGAAAAATTCAGGCCTTACTTGATTGACTCACCTATTGTCGTGTACACTGACCACTCTGAGTTGAAACATCTTTTTAGCGAAGAAGGATGCTAAAGGTAGGCTAATACGTTGGATCATTCTATTACAAGAATTTGATCTTGTTATTAAAGATAAGAAAGGATGTGAAAACGTGGTAGCCGACCATCTGTCACGCATCTCTTCTTCACCTGTGACCCTGCCGATCAATGATTTTTTTCCAGACGAACAATAGGTGACCCTGTCGATCACCTATTGTTGCACTCTTTCGCCACACCTGATCAGTTCTGGCTTGCACGTCTGGTAGTCGCCATTTACTTGGCTAACGACCAGCTGAGAGTCTCCATATATCCATATATGAGGAGGTTTTCAATGCCCATGTCGATAGCAATCTCAAGACCTGCTATCAAAGCTTCATATTCAGCTTCATTGTTTGTTCTTGGCTCCGTTAAGGAATGGGCAAAACTCATAATCCCTCTTTGTGGAGTCACGAAGATAAGGCCCACCCCGGCTTTAATCATGGGGGTGTTTTGCTTTCGCTTCTTTAAGGAGGACACTCCATCGAAGTAGAGTTCCCATTGGGTATCATTCCCTTCTTTCTCCCTGTCAACTGCGTCAAACGCGTGTTCTTTCGGCAACTCGCGGTTCAAGGGAGAGTCGGCAGGTATCGGAAGCTCAGCGAGAAAATCGGCGATAGCCTGGTCTTTTATTGCCTTGAGGGGTCGATACACTATCGAGAACTCCATCAAGAGGAGGGCCCATTTGGCAAGCCTTCCTGTTAGCATGGTTTTTGACATCAAATACTTGAGAGGATCCACCTTTGATATGAGATGGACCTCATTTGCCAAGGCGTAATGTCGGAGCTTTGTTACTGCGAATATCAGTGCCAGGCAATGCTTTTCGATGGGGGAGTAGTTATTTTCTGCCCCCAGGAGGACTCAACTTGTCTGTTTGAAGGGTACACCTTGGCATCTCAATAGCATTTTCAGTCCCTCTACGTAATATTTGGGCAGACGGATGGGTTGAAACCTGTCGAGCGCAGGGTCGGCACCATGCCATACTTCTTTCTCCACTTTAGTCTCCGTGGATTGGTTGAAAAGGATCGCCTTCTCACCCCTTTGCTTAGGAGGGACGTAGAAGGTCTGCAGCTTTTGCACTTTGTACATATCAAGTGCATTAAATTCTTTGTAATGCCGCTGCGGGAACAGGGTAATCTGTAAACTCTGGTCAGTTCCAGCAAGGGTCTGTATTGACGGGCGGACGGAAAACACTGCGTTGGCCTCGTCCTCAGAGTCATTGCCAAAGACTAAAATAGGAGTGGATGGTTCTGGCCTGTTGCCTTGGGGTTGTCCCAAGTAGACCATATCTTCATCCTCTTCGGTATCGCTCCCAAATATCGGGATAGCGGCGATGGATTTTTGCTTATTCTCCGGTTTGCGACATCTTTCCATGTCTTCGAAGCCTGCTAAGAAGTACTTGGCGTCTTCATATTTGCGGACTTCATTTATGGAGAATGGGTTCAGCTCCCCTGTAACTGTGTACTCGAGGCCATCCTTGAAGTACTTCATACACTGGTGTTGTGTAGAAGGGATGATGTTGTACTCATATAACCAAGGCCTGCCGAGCAAAGCGGTGTAGCAAGTCTTGATGTCAATAACATGGAACTTGATGTCAGTGATGAGCAGCCCAAAGCGTAGTGTCAATATTATAGACTCGAGCGTTTGTGATGACTGCGAGTTGAACCCGGAGATAGTAATTTTGTCCCGAGCCAAATGTTGAACATTCATGCAAATCTCCTTCAACACTCTTACATTGAGAAGGTTGACGGACGACCCGTTGTCGACCAGGATCTTCCCTATCTTGATGTCGTGGAAATACCCGGTCACATACAACGGACGGTTGTGCTCGCACGTTCCGAGAAGGAGGTCTTCATCGCTGAAGGTGATATCAGCCGTGTGGACTTCTTCTAGCTCTTCCTTCATCTTTTCTTTCGCCAGGAAGGCTTGAAACTGGTCGGGTTCTTGTAACGCCTTGATCAGGGAATCTTGTGCCTCTTTAGACAAGAGAAGGGCATCCAAGATACTCAATTATGAGGGTATCTTTCTTAGATGTGCCAAGACATTGTAATACACCTTGTTCTTCTTGGACGGGTCCTTGGCCGTGAGCTCTTCAACGACTCTATCATCGAGGGCAATCTCCTCAGGGACGTTTTCCTTTCCTTTGTCCTTTTTGCCCGAACCTTTGTTTGAAGGTCTGAGATTCTTTTCAGGCAACGTACGGTTACACAGCTGAATGTTCTCACAGTTCTTCATCTCCTCTTCTTTTTCAGAGGTGGATCCCTTGAAGAGAGGGCCGAGGGCTATTTCTTCGTCGGAATCGCTCCCGAAGGTGAGAACTTGAGGTTTTACTCTTGTCGGGATGGCATCAACCATATGACAATTACCGGCTGTTCCTTCTCGCTCGTCTGTCGCGCTTCTCTGTTCCCGACGGGCTTTGAGCTTCATTCTCTTAAATTGTTGTCGATGGGCAACGTATCCCTGCCACCACTTTTTGAAGGCATTGCACTCTTCGGTAGGGCGTGTGACCCTCCAATGATACAAGCAGTATTTCGGATGGACATCCAGTTCGTCGGGGCGCGTATTCCCGGAAGTATCTTCTTTGGAAGGTAGTAATTTCATTCCCATTGATAGAGTTTTGGCGAACTGCTTCCTTATCTTGATTCTGCTCTTGCTGGTGGCAAGGGTACTTTGATCCGGTTGAGATCCTTTATGGCTTCTTATCATCGGAGCTTTTTCGGCCTGACGCCGACGCTTGGCCTTTTCGTAAATGGCCGCTTCACGTTCTCTATCAGCTTTGCTCTTTTGAAGAGCTTCGTTCAGCAGCTTGTCGATGAGGTCATCCGACGGTTCTATGGGTTTTGGTTCTGGATTTGCCCCCAGTTTCTCTACGTCAGGAGCCTCTTTGCCATTTATCGATGAGTGGGAGATCATGTGGCAGCTCGCCACATACTCCTCGGGTTCTTCTGACGAGTCGCCTTCTTCATCAACGTCACTGTCTCTATTCTCAAGAACATGCTTGAAGAATTCTTCTAATGTGACTGTGGTTCGTGCTTTTTCGTTGTATTCCTCCAGTGCGTCGATGTACTTTTGCAGACCCGTACGGTTGCCGTCGAGATGCACGGGCTTCTTGGCCTTCTTCTTTTTCTTTGAAGACTTCGGAGGCTTGGCCTAGAGGTTTTGTCCATCGTTACCTACTTTTGGCGTTGGGCGCGATTTCAGCATTCCGTCAATAATTTCAGGCTCCAGCGCGCTTTTCCACCTAATCGCCGGACATGCTTGAAGATCTTTCAGCATTCTTTTAGTTTTAGTTGAAAGGGCCACTTCCCACGAGGCTTCTTCTATAAATGAGCATAATGCCCCCGGCTTGTCCACCTTTTTAGGAGCGTGCTGCTGCGGTGGGTTCACTTTCCAGTTTTCGGACAGCGCGAACATGCCCTGCTGGTACTGGTCTTCGACCCAGTTTTAAAGACGTAGCAATTTTCGATTGGGTGACCCACTATTCGGTGGTATAGGCAGTAATTGGGATTGCTGACGTCACCCGATTGTAGTGGGCTTCTCGGATCTGGCAGAGTGATGAGCCTGTTGCACACCGCCAGTTCGAATAGCCTCCTTGTTTTATCTCGGGGAAATGAGTAAGGACGTCTCAACTTCTCTTCGAGGGCTCGCGGTCTGCTGTTTTAGCGAATAAACGGTTTTGGGTCACTCGATTGTTGTTGAGCGTTGGCGACGAAGGTCGCTTTCCCTTTTCATTCCGAAGATCTGTCTTTGAAGAGGACGGCCTATCGCCCATCTGGTCCATTTAGGCCAGTTTGTCGAACAAGACCTGCAAGGTGGTCGGCTTGAAGAACATCATAAACTGGGATAAAATTGCCTGAGCCCACAGCAGGAGCTTCTTCTATGCGTTGTTCACACTTCGACCATAGGTTCCGCCACCGAATTGCGTACTAAAACCAGGTTTCTCCTGGCTTCACCCTGGCGTTGATTAATGTCATGATTGGGGTGCGCTCGCTTGCGCTTGCGAACAGGAGTTCCATCTCCATAAATGTCTTGACAGTCATTTGGGAGCTCGGAGTACCATTCAAATGCCGTCTCCGACAAGCTGCCGACAAATTGGCGAAGCAATAGTTTGTCATCGCCTCCAGTATTACCGCATAGAGCTCTGAATTGAGCAACGTGTTGGTACGGATTGCCCGTCCCCTTATACACGTGTAATTTGGGGATCGTATATCCTGGCGGATATTTAATTTGGTTGTATCAGCCTGGGTAAGGTCGCCCAGTTCTAACGACTTGACCTGCTGCTTCGTTCGTTTGATGAGCTCGTATTTGTTGAGCTATGTAGTCATCAAGGGTAGCTTTGGAGATCGTCTCCTCCCTGGCTGCTGATAAAGCCGGAGGAGGGTTTGATGTCTCCCCTCTGTCGTCTTCAATGATTATTGGAGGGTCTTCAGCTGGAGGATTCGGCTGGATCATCATCCTAACCATGTCTTGGAACAGAAGCGCCATTTGTTTTATATTAGCCGCTTGTTCCGCGGTCTCTTTATCTTTCTTTTCAAGCACCCTTCGTAGGAATTTGGTGTCGGTCTCCTGCTCCTGGCGTTGTTCCGACGATACTTCAGGCTTTCTTTCTGCCCGGTGAGTGCGGCCATCAAGCTTTTGTTGTTGCTCCTGAGTTTTCGTCACAGACCGTGTGAGTGGTCGATAACCCACGGAAGCACGACTATCCTTTTTTCCAGATGCCATGTAGATGGTATGCACAACCATGCCCCCATACTTAGGGCGTTTGGGTCCACTGGCTATGATATTTGCCGCCGGTGGTAGGAGATTCTCAGGCCTTTTCTTCTTGTGGGAGACCAAAGTTGAGGGGGCTGTTGCAGCAGGCACCCATGCAGATGATACCTTTCGTGCTTTGACGGCTGGATGGTCCTCTTGTTGCCGAGCCTTCGTCTTCTTCAGCCGGCGAGAGTAATCTTTGTCAATTATAGAGTCTTGGACTTTCCGCCAAACTCTGTGGATCTTGGAGGACAACCGCTGAGGAGGCTGTTCCGGCTTCACCTGTGTTGTGCTTTCGAAAGGCGAAGGAGACTTCTTCAGTATGATGGTTGGAGAGTTCTTGCGCACCCTTCTGAGCAGCTCGAAGCTGTTCCCAGTTGGAACAGCAGCATCAATTTCCACCATTGGAGCTGGTGGGGTAAGTCCAGAGGGGGAACTGCCCCCAGCTTTCCTCACTTGGCGCCAGTGGCGATATCGAGCATGTCGTGTAGATGGGAATGGTTCAGTTGTAGAAGCGACCTCGTCATGCCCCTTGCTTTGATGAGAGGCTGCTGTTGGTGCCAACCTGTCGAAAACTGACGTTCGCTGAGAGGGAATAGTCAATCTTGCAAAGGTCGACTTTTCGGCAGGGGAATCACTTGTAACGACCTCACCCGCAGTAGGAGTTGAAACAGTCAGTCTTGTGAAAACCGATCCTCTAGCAGGAGAAGCCCCTTTGACGGCTTCGTCTATCGGAACAGGAATGGCTATCCGTTTCGGGATAACCCCCTCAGGTATTATGGGCTTCTTTGTGGGCCCACTGGAGCTTTGGTCTAGTCTGTCAAAGACTGAGACGCTGGAATTGGACGACCCGTTGAGAGGGGCCGTGGTAGTTGCAAGCCGATCGAAGACCGACTTCTTTGGAGCCTCATGTGATATCACAGAAGCATTGAAGCTCATTGGTGGGAGTATGGTCCCGAAGAACAATCCAGTGGTGGCCTAAGTCACTTGTTCCACTGACATTGCGAAGATGGAAGCCGCTTGGGGCCATAAGTCACTCCTCCAGCAGGGACGGAGTGGAAGTTGCTGTTGCAATTGGTGCAGTTGGAAGCCATTGATGTCATCTTCTCTTCTGCACGGAGCAAGACACCAAATCTTAGTACCTCGAATCCAGGGGCAACCATATTAAACCGCGATTTGTTCGCGAACACGACACACGAAGTGTGGAGTGGAAAGAGGAAGAGGTCCCACCAGGCGTGCCAGAATTTGTTTACCGCCGAAAACGGGAAAGACAAACGTCCGCTACAACGGCCGCATCCGTCTAAACCTCTGATACACGGTGCCATAAATCAACTTGGCATCTTCGGAGAGGTGGACGGATAAAACCTAATAGTATCTGCCCCCAAATACAGGCAAGACGTTTTTCTTTCCCGGCTTTCTGTGGTAAACAGATTCTGGCACGCCCGGTGGGACTTGGTGAGGGAAACGTTTATTTGTGATTAAGATCAACTTAAATATTTGTTAAGGATACGTTAATCCGATGTTGGACTAAGATCTACTTAACGGGGGTTCGGGATCGTTTTTGATCCAACGAAAGAGCACCTGGGCTCTGTCGTTTTAGTTTAAGAACGTTACGGTCCACAGCTAGTTTAAGGACATTACGGTCCAGAGATAGTTTAAGGACATTACGGTCCAAAGAATTGTTGATTGTCGGGACCTGCCACCTCTATGAAGATGTTGAAGAATTACAACGACATATATCAGAGGTGTGGGGAGATGTACCCTTGAACCAATGTCAGCTGGGAGATCTGTAGTTGGGTTTGGTACTAAGACCGATTTAGAAAAATTGTGAGCACATGGGCTCGGTTGATCTGAATTAGGGACTTTTGGTCAACTTAGACTCAGCCCATTCAGTTTTTGAATAAAGTGTTAAACACTTGTTTGGGCTCGGTCCCTTTTCTGTGCAACAATGCTGAGCATTGATATGGGCTCTGACGCTCATCCTATTTTTTTATTTTTTTATGGAGTGTTAAACACTCTTTATGGCGCTGGGCTCTATTTGCAGAGCGCTTTATGTTAAACAGCACCCACGTAAGGGGCACGTGAGGCGCTTGGCGCTTGGTACCAACCAATGAGTGCAGAGCACTCTTTATTTTAGCGGCGCCCACGTGAGGGGCACGTGGGGCGCTTGGCGCTGGGCTCCAACCACTGAGTGCTAGGCACTCTTTATTAAGCAGCGCCTACGTGAGGGGCACGTAGGGCGCTTGGCGTTGGGCACTAACCACTGAGTGCTAAGCACTCTTTATTAAGCAGCGCCCACGTGAGGGGCACGTGAGGCGCTTGGCGCTGTCTCTTTCTTTGTGTATTTTTCTAAAGAGTTCGATTCTTTGTTCTCTCCTGGATTTTCAATCCCCAAGAACAAATTCATCTCCACGAGAATTAAATTCTCATTTGTGGGAGACTTGTCTCATGGATCTCAGATCCAGGGAAAAAACTATGTTCTTTTATGAGGGTTAAACCCTTGGGTATGCAGATGGGATACTATGATCTCTATTTACCTTGAAGAAAGTTCTTCTTCTTTCTTATCTCTTAAAGCACTTTTTTGCTTGCTCTTCTTTTTGAACTTGAAGTTTATGGAGGGGGGGTTCCTCTCTTCAAGACTTGATGTCTTGGGGCCTTTATATAGTGGATGCAAGTTTGCTGATTTAGTTAAAGAAATCTCTCATTGAGAGATCCTTAATTGATTTGGGGATTTGATCCACCGTTGGATTTTTGATCCAAGGACTTCTGTTTTACAGATGATATTTTTCTTGTTTTTAACAAGATTGGAAAATATTTTCCCTACAGAGCTTATTCTGTAGCTTGGTGATTTTTAATCACTATTGGATCTTTAATCCAACGGTGCTTTGTTTTACAGAGCGTAATCTTTCTTGTTTAGAAAGATTGGGGAAATATTTTCCTATACAGAGCTTATTCTGTAGTTTGGTGATTTTTAATCACCCTTGGATTTTTATTCCAACGGTGCTCTGTTTTTCAGAGAGGAATCTTTCTTTTTCAGGAAGATTTGAGGAATATTCCCTCAATCAGAATTTAATTCTGTGTTTTGATGATTTATCATCTCCGTTGGATCTTTGATTCAACGGCATAGAACTTTTAGTTCTGGCGCCGACGCCTTCGTGCGGGGCACGTGAGGCGCAGCCTAAGAGTTTTTAACTCTTGGTGCTGGTGCCCTCGTGCAAGGTACGTGAGGCGCCGCCTAAGAGTTTTTAACTCTTGGCGTTGGCGCTCTCGTGCAAGGCACGTGAGGCGCTGCCTCTTTACTGAAGGTGTATTTTCGCCTTCTTTCTTTGCTTTTCTTAAGTCAAATGCTTGGAAATAGTTCCGTCATACACAACATTTTCTGTGCCTAGACTTAAATGTCTCCCTTCATAATCTGAAGCAATACTTCTCTTTTCTTTCACTTTCAGAGAATTATTTTAACAGAGAAGAGGTATGGCTTGTAATCATCCACATACTCGCCGGCAGCCATGGGAGGTGCCTATTGAGGAAATTGTTCCTCATTTTGCTGCCCGTCTGGTGAACCCTGCTCTTACGGATGACCAATGCGATACGGTGTTGCACGAGCTCTTGACTCGTAGAGGATCTCCTCTCCCCATAGGCTCCATTTGGCTCCGGATGGTCTTCTTGTCCGTGCTCGATGATATCCCCCCTCATCCAGAGGAGATGACTCCGGCGATACTCGACGCAGCGGAGGACAAGATCGAGTGCTTTCATGAGGCACTTTTGATCACCACGGCTCTGAGGGATCGCTCTGTTCAGCTGTTAAGCCAGATACGGGCTCAGCAGGCCATCATGCCTGCCTTCGCTGATGGGCACGGTGCTGACCGATGGGGAGCGACTCTTCGTGAAGATCGCCGCTTTGCCATGGTGGAGAAGACAGAGAGGGTGTTAGAGAATTTTATCCATAGTTTTGTGAATCCCTGTACTTTTGATCCCATGTATGGTGATCTATTTTCTGTAGAATAAAATGTTCAATTAAATGCTTTCTTTTTGTCGTTGAACACCTGTTCTTCCTCTGATGTGTGCGTATATGAATGAGCCTAATTTCACACATATCTGTAAACGAAACTTAAACCGATGTAAACAGAAACAAATAGCTCTTGGCCGAAGATTTTGGCGAGAACAAAGGCGATCCTCTTCTATAGAGACCAAGGTGGAAAAAGAAGTATGGCATGGTGCCGATTTTGCGCTTGATAGGCTCCAACCAATCCGTCTGCCCAGATATTACGCAGAGGGATTAAAAAGGCTGTTAAGATGCCAGGGCTTACCTTTCAAACAGACTGCTCGACAAGCCCAGTTCTATTACAAGATTTGGGTTGTTCCCGGGACTCAGCGAAAGATGCCCAACGGGAGGATGGAGACGACCGGGCTTGGATACGTTCGGTCCAAGAAACGGGAGTGAGTCCACAGCTGCCATGTTATAAATGATTCCGGCGAAAAAGCAAATGCATTTCCAGATAGCGCTGGTATTGAACCAGAGCGAGAGCCTGCTGTAAAAATGCCAAGTCCGTCATTCGAAGAAATGATTGACAAGCTAATAAGGGAAGCATGTCAAAAAGTTTGGGATGGCCATAGCCGCGAAATGGCCATTTACGAGAAGGCCAGTACGCAACGTCTCATTCAGCAGGCTACGGAGGATGACGATGCCCTTCACCCCCGGCCCGCTGTGCGCTATCGTGGCAAGAAAAAAGCTCGACATAGAAGCAAAATCAAGGTGCAGAACGGGAACGACGCTAAAAAACAGCGAGGCGGACCCAAGAAGCCGCGCGATCGAGAAAAAGTTAGCTGGAATCCGTCTTTTGTAAAAAAAGATGGGTCGAGAGTACTTTTTCTCTCAAGACAAGACAAGGAAAATATTTAACCTTGTCATGAAGTATCAAATGATGACACTCCCGGAGTCTCGACATCCTGAGCAAGTAAACGAGATCCACCATCAGGCTTATTTCTTCCTACCACCGAGCAATAGGATATTCTCTTGAAGATTGCTTCACCTTCAAAGACTAGGTCGAAGATCAGTATCAACGAGGAAGATTCGCTCTATCCGACAGTTGGAAGGTAACCCCGCCACGAAAGCATGAGCCAAAAGCAAACTACGCCGCGAAGGAAAGTCCGGATCAACATCGAGCTTGGAAACGGACTCGTACCTGCCACATGATAACATTCTCAAAGTAGGGAGAGCATGAGAATATGGATGACCTCTCCCATTGCTTCACAGATGAAGATGAAGACAAGGCGATCTCAGAATTTCCACTGGCACCAAAAGAGCTGAAAGATGGGATACATACCACGGCGGATAACCTGAGAAAAATTGACTTGGGGACGGCAAACGAGCCAAGGCCAACGTTCGTCAGTGAGCTATTGTCTGAAGAGCAGATGGATTAAAAGATGTGCTTGTACAGTATAAAGACTGCTTCGCGTGGAACTATTCTGAGATGCCGAGACTAGATCCAAAAATAGCCGTGCATAAACTGGCAATATTACCGGACGTCAAGCCAGTCAAATAAACACCAAGAAGAGTACGGCTCGAGCTTGAGATGAGTATCAATGACGAAGTCAAGAAGCTAATCGACTCCGGCTTCATCTAAGAAGTTTAATACCCTGACTGGATCGCCAATATCGTTCCGGTAATGAAGAAAAATGGGACAGTACGCATCTGCGTAGATTTTCGGGATCTCAACAAAACTTGTCTGAAGGATGACTTCTCAGTACCTATTACCGAGCTGATGATCGATAATACATCCACCTATGAAGTCTTCTCCTTCATGGATGGATCTTCGTGGTATAATCAAATAAAGATGCATCCTGAAGACCAAAAGCACACTGCTTTCCGGACTCCACTGGGCATATTCTGCTACAAAGTGATGCCCTTTGGTCTGAAGAACGCTGGCGCCACCTACCACAGGGCCATGAAAAAGATCTTCAATGAACTCATACACGAGATTGTCGAATGTTATATCGACGACCTCGTGGTGAAAAGCAAATCGTATGAGGAGCACTGGGAGCATCTGAAGATAGTGTTCCAGCGCCTTCAGAAGTACAACCTGAAGATGAATGCTCTGAAATGCGCGTTTGGAGTTTCCTCAGGAAAATTCCTAGGATTCATTGTATGACATCGGGGCATCGAAATAGACACAACAAAGATCAAGGCAATTATGGAAATGCCCACGCCAAGAATTCTCAAACAACTGCGGTCTCTCCAAGGGAAGCTCGCGTATTCTCCAAGGGAAGCTCGCGTATATCCGACGGTTCATAGCTAACCTCTCCGGCAAATGCCGCCCCTACAGCCATCTAATGAAGAAGGAGACCCCGTTTGTTTCGGATCGTAAAGGCCAAAGTGCACTAGATGAAATCAAGCAATATCTGCAAAACCTTCCGGTGCTGACTGCTCCGGTCAAGGGAAAGCCCCTCATCCTGTACACAGCAGCCTTTGAAGGTTCTTTAGGCGCGCTATGGGCACAGGAGAACGACCATGGGAAGGAGAGAGCTCTCTACTATTTGAGTCGAGTTCTCCTGGGGGCAGAAAACAATTACTCCCCCATCGAAAAGCATTGCCTGGCACCGATCTTCGCGATAAAGAAGCTTCAACATTATGCCTTGGCACATGAGGTCCATCTCATATCAAAGGTGGATCCTCTCAAGTATTTGATGTCAAAAGCCATGTTAACGGGAAGGCTTGCCAAATGTGCCCTCCTCTTGATGGAGTTCTCGATAGTATATCGACCCTTCAAGGTAATAAAAGGCCAGGCCATAGTCGACTTTCTCGCTGAGCATCCGATACTAGTTAATTCTCTCTTAAATTGCGAATTGCCAGATGAATATGCGTTCGACACAATCGACGAGGAGAAGGAAGGGAATGATACCCGATGGGAACTCTACTTCGATGGGGCATCGTCTATGAAGAGGCGGAAGGAAAGCACCCCCATAATTAAAGCCGGAGTAGGCCTTATCTTTGTGACTCCACAAGGAGGGATAATGTGTTTTTTCTTTTTCTTAATGGAGCCAAGAACAAACAACGAAGCGGAATATGAAACTTTGATAGCGGGTCTTGAGATCGCTGTCGACATGGGGATCGAAAACCTCCTCATATATGGTGACTCTCAGCTGGTCGTCAGCCAAGTAAATGGCGACTATCAGACGTGTAAACCTGAGTTGGTAAAATATGGCGAGAGAGTGCAGCAATTGCTGACATAAATCCCCTCTTACATTCTGGAAAGCATTCCACGTGCAGAAAATAGTAAGGTGGATGCGTTAGCCAAGCTCGCTAAAGAACTGGCCGACGAAAATCTCGATGACGTAAGGATCATTGTGCAAAGCCGCCGGATTCTCGCGCCGACAGAGATATCTCCGAAAACGTCGGAAAAAGGGAAGCGACCGGACAAGCGGCCTTCCAAATAGTAGACGAAGAAAATGCTAAGGATTGGAGAGAAGTCTTCATAGACTACTTCAAATCCCATTGAACACCCAAAAACGCATCTTCGAGACATCAGCTCATGAAACGAGCTCTGTCTTTTGCCTTCGTCAATGATACTCTATATAGAAGATCGTTCAACAGTTTGTGGCTAAGGTGCATTGGATCAGAAGAAGAAAAAGGGTCATCCAAGAAACTCATGACGAACTCTGCGGTTCCCATCATGTCGGGCCAAATGTGAAACTGAAGATCAAAAGAATGGGTTACTATTGGCCCATGACGATTCAGGTCTGCCTCGAATATGCAAAGCGGTGTCACTCGTGCCAAATTCACGGGGACTTCATCCACCAGCATCCGAATCCATTAGACCCAACACTGGCTAGCTGGCCATTCGAAATGTGGGGAACCGATATAATTGGGCCCATCGAACCGGCATCATCCAAGGGACATCGGTTCATATTGGCAATGACCGATTACTTCTCCAAGTGGGCAGAAGTAATACCGCTAAGAGAGGTGAAGATGGAGAACATCCTTCATTTCTTCAAGACATATGTCATCTACCGGTTCGGCACTCCGCGACGGATCATCTCGGATAATGGGTCGGCCTACAGAAGCCATAAGATCATCTGCTTCGCATAGCAGCATAAAATATATTTGAGATACTCTTTGATCTATAATCCCTGAGCTAACGGTCTAGCTGAGGTTTTCAACAAGACCTTGACAAAGATCATAAAGAAAACAGTGTCCAGAAATAAAAGGGCTGGCATGAGAGATTGCCTGAAACTCTATGGGCTTATCGGACCACGTTCAAGACGGCCACGAATACAATGCCATTCGCGTTGGTATTTGGCACTGAAGCAATACTTCCTTTGGAGATAGAGCTACCCTCTCTACGAGTAGCAGTTCGATACGAGCTGACGGATAAAGAAAATGCCCATCTTCGGCTTGAGGAGCTCGATGCCCTCGATGAAACTCGTCTCATGGCGCAGCAAAACCTAGAAGTTTACAAAGCAAGGATGACGCACTCATACGAAAGATTGACTAGACCGAGAACATTCCGCCATAAGATTCAAAAGCCTTAAGCTACAGGGATCTGAACCTGTTCTTAAGCCATCATGAAAGGTCTACCTAGCACCTCATGAAGGGTTTGGAAGCATCACATGAACCAAAGAAAGCATTTTTAGGGTGCTAAGCTAACATGCATCGGATCGTTCCTAGAATCGATTAGGGTTTCAAATTTTTCATATCATCATATGTAAGAAATGCTAGGGTTTAGAGAGTACAACCTTTGTATCTCCCTACGCTAGACTCCTCGGCTACTTGGGGTTTGTAAGAACTCCACTTGAACTCCTCGACGTTACCGATGATCCACCCGGAGTCCGCTTTGTCCAAGCTAGCAACTTCGCAAGATCAAGAATGAAAAACGAAGCTTACACTCTAAACAAATGGGCAAGACTTGTGTAGAATGATGTGGTGGTGGCTTTTCTCACTTCAAAATCCTATCTTGATTAATGATTTGCTCTCTAGAAAATTCAAGAGAGCATGAGCTCAAGGTTGAAAAAGATGATGGATATTTTAGAAGAAGATAAGAATAACTCTCAAGAGAAAAAGAAAAACATAAAAATATATATTTTTCTTTCTTCATCTCAAACCATGGTTATCTCTTTATGAATATTTTATTTTTCTTTAGTTAAACACAAGAGAAAGATTAAACCATGGTCAAAAGTTAGGTGCAAATGGTTAGGTCACAAGAAGAGTGTAGAAACTTTGACCATGATTCAATCTTATCTCAATTCTTTTGTTTTAGCTAAAATAGAAATAAATATCCATAAAATAAACCATGGTGTGAGTCTTATATATCCACCATTTTCTATGTATAAACAACCATGATAGATGATGTATGTATGTATGTGTGCATGCACATCCATATGTGCATGAAACAATAAGAAATGCATACATGCATCCATACATCCAAAGAAAACAAGAAAGGATTTCTAATGAGAATCTAATGGTTAAATGATAAATCAACACTTGATTTATCAATCCGGCCATATCACATATGACTCCTACCAAAAGTAAGCCGCCCGATCAATATACGGTATCCCATACGCACATTTTAATCGGGTCCATGCGCATATCGCATACGCGCACCACAACGTTTCGCCTGGACTAGGAAACTCCATTGTGGGACTCTGAGACTCGTCAATACGCCGACAATGGGTGATGATCATATCAAGCACCCCCAAGCCGCAAGCGGTCAGCTAAACGTAACGGCCACCCGGGTATTGAGCGATCAGAAGAGAACAAGTGAACCTGCTACAACTCCCGTCGAGCCGACCGGCAACACTTCCCGTACAGTCCGGTCTCCTCGTCTGATATGTCGCATATCAAGTCTAGGGGTGGTAAACGTCAGACCCCAATAACCGATAAGTCGTGCCGATGTGAGGCTCATAACGGGTCGAGAAACTACTGGTAACACTTACCAGCAAATCTCTGAAACAGCCCTGGCCAGGGACTTCCCTGTTACGGCCAATCGAGCACAGCGCAACATCAACCCCCAATACCGGGAGAGACGAAACCCCTCCTATCGCTCATTGCCTCCATGTGACTCGGGACTGTACCTAAAAACCACCGTTTTGCACGCCCTCATGGACGTGGTAAGGTGGAAATCAAAGCACAGTGGGAATCACACAAGACTCTATGACGATCTCGGGTCTACAGACTAACCTGCACAAGTGTCACCTGAGAACTGCCATCTGACGTGAGGTATAATACCATCTGGGAGTTCTCGGCGAGTCCGTCCAGTGTACCCAGTCTCCACTGAGCACCCGTATACCATCTCTGATGTCAAACACCAATGGATATGGGATCATCCATCGCCCATCTCATGGGTCGAGAAGCGTATACGCTAGTCTACACTGGTATATCGATGCCCCGTCTCGATACACCCACGATTAGGGATCTTGAAGGATGTACTTATGGACTACCATGTCTCCACTAGTATGATCCGCATCATAGTCTAGGTAGTCAAGTACACATCCTAAGGGCTTTACCAACATGTAACTCTAAGACAGTATAAAGAGACAAGTATACATGTTAAGATAAAGTGCAACCAGCTAGCATACTATCATATCGAGCAAGAAAGTCATCTCTATATATGACCAAGCATCCAATATAATATACATCATCTGTACAATACTGGCCTCTAGGGCATACATACAACTAACAATCTCCCACTTGCACTAGGGCCAGCTGCTGTAGTATCGCATACCGAGCATCCCGAAGAGTCTCTCAAACTGTATCTGGGGAATGGCCTTTGTGAGTGGATCCGCCGTGGTGTTCTTCGTGTCAACCCTCCTGACCTCGATCTCCCGGCGATCAACTATCTCCCGGATGAGGTGATACCGCCTCAGAATATGCCTGGATCGCTGATGGGACCTGGGTTCCTTGGCCAATGCCATCGCTCCATTGTTATCGCAATACAAAGGTATTGGATGCTCAATGGATGGAACCACTCCAAGTTCAGTAATGAACTTCTTGATCCAGACAGCCTCTTTAGCAGCATCGTTGGCAGCGATGTATTCAGCCTCCATCGTCGAGTCTGCCACGGTTTCCTTCTTGGAACTCTTCCAGCTAACCGCCCCTCCGTAAAGGGTAAAGACAAATCCCGACTGCGACTTAGAGTCGTCCTTATCACTCTGGAAGCTCGAATCGATAAAGGACTCCACTTGGAGTTCTCCGTTACCATACACCAAGAGCATCTCTTTAGTCCTTCGCAAGTACTTGAGAATGCTCTTCACAGCTGTCCAGTGATTCTCTCCAGATCATCTTGATACCTGCTCACTACACTTAGTGAGTATGCTACATCGGGTCTGGTACATAACATCGCGTACATGATAGAGCCTACAGCCGAAGCATAGGGTATCCCTTGCATGCGAGCTCTCTCCAAATCAGTCTTGGGAGACATCTCTTTGGAGAGAGTGACTCCAGAGATCGTGGGTAAGTTCCCACGCTTGGATTCTTCCATACTAAACCTCTTTAGTATGGTGTCAATGTACCTGGATTGGGACAATCCCAGTATCCGTTTGGATCTATCTCTATAGATCCTAATTCCCAATATGCAGGAGGCATCACCAAGATCTTTCATTGAGAATCTTTGTGATAAGAAGAGCTTGACCGATTGCAGCATAGGAATATCATTTCCTATCAAGAGTATGTCGTCCACGTACAAAACGAGGAAGACAACCTTACTCTCTGCCACCTTCTTGTAGATACAAGGTTCATCTACATTTTTGACGAAATCAAGCTCTTTGATAACGACGTCAAAGCAGATGTTCCAACTCCGCGATGCTTGCTTTAATCCATAAATGGATTTAAGCAGCTTGCACACCTTCCCGCTGCTCCCACTGTCTACGAAGCCTTCTGGCTGAGTCATGTACACGCACTCTTCTAAATCACCGTTTAGAAAGGCGGTCTTAACATCCATTTGCCAGATTTCATAGTCATGATATGCAGCGATGGCAAGCATGATCCGGATGGATTTAAGCATAGCCACTGGAGAAAAGGTTTCGTCATAGTCCACACCTGGTCTTTGACGAAAACCTTTTGCAACAAGTCTAGCTTTGAAAGTCTCCACTTTCCCATCTACACCAAGTTTTTTCTTGAAGATCCACTTGCTCCCAATGGGTTTTACCCCTTCAGGAGCAACTTCCAAAGTCCATACTTTGTTGGTGTACATGGATTCCATCTCGGACCGCATAGCATCCAGCCATCTCACTGAGTCCCTACTCGTGATGGCCTGCTCGAAGCTAGTTGGGTCATCATCCTCCATGATGCAATCCTCGCTCCCACTATCCATGAGAAAACCGTAGTATCTCTCAGGTTGGCGAGGAACCCTACTAGATCGGCGGAGTGGCTGGGGTTCATTGGGAACTGCTGAATCCTCTGGTTCCACTAAATCTTCTGTTGTGGTTTGTTCAGCTGGAACCTTTTCCAGTTCTACCTCAGGGCCACTAATCTCTTTTGCAAGAAATTCCTTTTCTAAAAAGGTGGCATGTTGAGCAACAAATACTCTTTGTTCCTCACTGTGGTAGAAGATATACCCTCGCGAATGCTTGGGATATCCAACAAATTTACACAAAACAGACCTTGCCTCGAGTTTGTCCGGTTTTTGTCTTTTGACATAGGCCGGGAAACCCCATATCTTTATAAAATTAAGATATGGTCTCTTTCCCTCCCATATCTCATATGGGGTGGTAGGCACAGATTTGGTAGGAACCCTATTCAGCAGGTATGCAGCTGTTTCCAGTGCATATCTCCAAAAGGAAATATGTAACTCAGCTACACTCATCATAGAGCGTACCATATCCAATAGGGTGCGGTTCCTCCGTTCTGATACACCGTTGTGCTGTGGTGTATATGGAGGAGTTAGCTGAGAGAGAATCCCATTCTCTTTTAGGAAGTCCAGGAATTCAATGCTCAAGTATTCACCTCCTCGATCAGATCGTAGGATTTTAATACTTTTTCCGGTTTGGTTCTCGACTTCTTGTTTATATTCTCTAAATTTCTCAAAAGCTTCTGATTTGTGTTTCATCAGGAACACATATCCGAATCTAGAGAGATCGTCAGTGAATGTAATGAAGTACGATGAACCATCCCTGGCATGTGTAGACATGGGACCGCATACATCACTATGTATCAGTCCCAAGAGTTCAGTAACTCTTTCTCCGTGGCCCGTAAACGGAGTTTTGGTCATCTTGCCTTTGAGACATGACTGGCAAGTGTCATAAGATGAAAATTCAAATGGATTCAAATATCCATCCTTATGCAACTTAGCCAGTCGTGTCGTATTTATATGACCGAGTCTACAATGCCACAAGAAGGATTCGTTCAGTTCTGAACTCTTCCTCTTGTGTGTGTTTGTTATGCTCAGAACTGTTGATTGATTTAGAACATAAATGCCATTACATAACGTGCCTGATCCAACCAACTTTTGGTTACGGAAAATGTTCATAACATTATCCTGTAATACAAAATTATATCCCTCTTTACTCAACAAAGAAACCGATATAAAGTTGCATATCAGGTTCGGCATGTAATAACATTCGTTCAGAACCAATGTATTACCAGTTGGTAATCCAAGATGATATTCCCCGACAGTCTTAGCTGCAACAATTGCACCATTTCCAACTTTTATGTCTTTATCACCTTCTCCAAGTTCTCTACCTTTCCTAAGCCCATGTAACTGATTACATATATGGGATCCTGACCCGGTATATAATACCCAGGACGTATGGCAAATAGAGAAACAGTTCTCTGTAATGAACACACCCGAAGAAAATGCATCAACATGTACTTTCTTCATTCGGGTGGCATGGGAATCCTGGTATTCCCCTATGTCCTGTTCATTCCTATAACTCTTATAAGAAAGAACGGAACCAACGTTCCCCAGCACAGTATAACTTGCGGGTTCGGTCAATACATCCATATTATTATCTTGATTAAGGCATGACATGGTCGCTACCTGGAGAGAGAGAGAAAAAAACACTTTAGCGTATGCTCTTGCAAGATCAGATTGGTTATTATCTTATCTAATCAGGATGGCTCCCACTGGTTTTTATCAAATCTTCCTTCAAACCCTAAAAGGAAAGACTAGCCGGGATTAATTACACCCTACAACTTCGCCAATCTTTCAGCCAGGCCAGTGTCGGTGCTTTGAGGGAGGTTCCCCGTGCTTTCGCACGGACCTAATTAAAGTAAACCTCGTTTTCCCAGAGGCGTAACCCCGTTGACACCTTTCTAGACACCTACTTGATCGGCTAATTGTAATGTGTAAAACTCTCCCAGGAGTAACTCTTACTCGCAGTGGGTATTGGGATCCAACTATCTCATAGAAGGTATGCAATCTCATTGCAAATTTCAACACTTGAAATTCCCGATAATATTTTGCCCCAAGCATCCTATGACCTTGACGGAGGTCAACAAACCACAGGGTGCAAGTCAAGTTCAACCCGTCATTTCTTGATTGAATCAAATCCATCCGCACGACCCTTGACGGAGGTCAACAAGGTCGTACGACTACCCTAATCCAATCTGCATCACATGCATAAGCAGATAAATACTAGTTAGCTACCGCACACTACGCCTTGACGGAGGTCAACAAACGTAGCACGAATACTAAGTAGGATTTATCTGAAATGACGGAGGGCTACGTCAGATTTTTCTGAAAACCTATTGCGTAATAAACTTGATATTGTTGTAGAATCAAGTGATGTTTTGAAATGGAGTGATTTTGAGGCTTTTCTAGTTTTGCTAAAGGGGTCACTCCCGGTGAAGGGATCGTCGGCCCTTTCCTCGTCGAATGAGGTGCGGGATATATCATATATATCACTGTGCAAAGCAGAAACTATAGAAGCAATCAAAAACAAACCGAGTGTGTAGTATCCGTCAGTTATTGCTAAAGGGGTCACTCCCGGTGAAGGGATCTCGGCCCTTTCCTCATCGAATAAGGTGCAGGGTATATCATATATACCACTATGCAAAGCAAAACTGTAGCTACCCTTTTTATTTAAAATTTGATTCTACAACATCTTTTTAGGTTTCTTTTCTTTCATTAATCACATTAATGAAGTCCCATCATTTAAGTTACCTAAACATCACGGATAAATACGATGTACACTTATGCCATCCGCATTCGCCTCGATGTCCCCTCGTGCACCGTTAGGTTAGGTAACTAACGACAGAGCAGGGCAGGGCTAGTGCGGGTGTAAAACATAAGTAACGCCTATATAATATATCATATATACTATATACTGTATCCATCACAGAACATATCAAATGATCACATCACAGATATCGCAGCAGAAACATAGATATAATGTGGGATATACTAGGACGTCCGTATTTAGTATTTAGCCAAAATAGAAAATACGGATTCCACAGTCGCGATGAATAGCCAAGCCCACACCCTGGACCCCTACGAGAGCGGCAAGCGACCCTACCAATTCTGGAGTTTAGGAGACCCGGTCTCGACTCCTCGAGATGGCCTCCCACTGAACCCCAGAACCCGGTCACCCGTGCTCCCCTCCTTGGGTCCATCCTAATGCGGAAAAGTAAATAATATACAACACTGGTGACACAACCTCAACCCGGAAGTGCCCCAAATAAAAGAATATTACATTACATTTGAATTTACATGAATGAAAATTTAAAACTCTCATCTCACATAAAACCCCCCGGCTATTCTATCGCGACAATCCTGCACATCATATCTCAGCAACACATAATATCGTCTATCATCAACGTAAGTAAGTATGCATACACCTATTGTCGTCGACGTATAGCAACGACAATCGGTGAATACATACTACACTTACGGTCACAGAAAAGAAAGTGTAAAAATGCAATATCTGGAATCCACATTCTTTTTAGACATCGTAAATGCGACGTATCACATACCTCGTATTTCATGTCTTATAATATGAATTCCACACATTGCATCACATTCCAGATAATTAGACAGTATTAAAGTTTTCGAACGAACGATCAAATACCCAAGATTCACTAAAGCTCAACACTTGAGCGGAGTTCAAAAACCCGGAGTGTGACACAGTGGTAGCGGTCCAGCCGTAGAAGGGTCAAGCCAACACCTCACATGTGGCACGCCGTACTGCCCCAAACCCTAAGGTTCAAAAGGCAGTTCAAGACGGTCACATAATCGAGTTAAGGTTTGTTGTCTTCTAGAGGGTCCGCCACAAACAAACTTGCACGAACCTCCGAAGGATTTAAACCCCGTGAAATGTAACCAAATGATACTCGTTCAAACACTTCACTACTTTCTAATTTATCCCGAAAAGCCACGAAATCAAAATTCCGATCGAATCGACGAGTCCAAAACCATCTCCAGAATTTTTCAGAACTAAATACAGATTAAAAACACCCTAAAAAATATACAAGCAGAACCCAGCATTACAGTATAAAAATGATTCATTGATTGATCTGTAAGGCCGCGGAACCGCGGCCTAAGCAAGCTTAAGCCGCGTTTCCGCGGCGGAAATTACTGTTCATGGAAAACTTTTTATACCGTAATTCTTAGTTTTACCAGCTTAATTTTTTACATATTTTTAATTCTGAAAATAACCAGATTTTGAAAAAAGTCCAGAGAGCACCCAAAAAATCGTATTTTCCGGTTCGATCGGAGTTTTAACTTCGTAAAATAGTCGCCTAATGTTCTAGGTCGGCTCTGATACCAATGAAAGGTCTACCTAGCACCTCATGAAGGGTTTGGAAGCATCACATGAACCAAAGAAAGCATTTTTAGGGTGCTAAGCTAACATGTATCGGATCGTTCCTAGAATCGATTAGGGTTTCAAATTTTTCATATCATCATATGTAAGAAATGCTAGGGTTTAGAAAGTACAACCTTTGTAGCTCTCTACGCTAGACTCCTCGGCTACTTGGGGTTTGTAAGAACTCCACTTGAACTCCTCGACGTCACCGATGATCCACCCGGAGTCCGCTTTGTCCAAGCTAGCAACTTCGCAAGATCAAGAATGAAAAACGAAGCTTACACTCTAAACAAGTGGGCAAGACTTGTGTAGAATGATGTGGTGGTGGCTTTTCTCACTTCAAAATCCTATCTTGATTAATGATTTGCTCTCTAGAAAATTCAAGAGAGCATAAGCTCAAGGTTGAAGAAGATGATGGATATTTTAGAAGAAGATAAGAATAACTCTCAAGAGAAAAAGAAAAACATAAGAATATATATTTTTCTTTCTTCATCTCAAACCATGGTTATCTCTTTGTGAATATTTTATTTTTCTTTAGTTAAACATAAGAGAAAGATTAAACCATGGTCAAAAGTTAGGTGCAAATGTTTAGGTCACAAGAAGAGTGTAGAAACTTTGACAATGATTCAATCTTATCTCAATTCTTTTGTTTTAGGTAAAATAGAAATAAATATCCATAAAATAAACCATGGTGTGAGTCTTATATATCCACCATTTTCTATGTATAAACAACCATGATAGATGATGTATGTATGTATGTATGTATGTGTGCATGCACATCCATATGTGCATGAAACAATAAGAAATGCATACATGCATCCATACATCCAAAGAAAACAAGAAAGGATTTCTAGTGAGAATCTAATGGTTAAATGATAAATCAACACTTGATTTATCAATCCGGCCATATCACATATGACCCCTACCAAAAGCAAGCCGCCCGATCAATATACGGTATCCCATACGCACATTTTAATCGGGTCCATGCGCATATCGCATACGCGCACCACAACGTTTCGCCTGGACTAGGAAACTCCATTGTGGGACTCTAAGACTCGTCAATACGCCGGCAGTGGGTGATGATCATATCAAGCACCCCCAAGCCGCAAGCGGTCAGCTAAACGTAACGGCCACCCGGGTATTGAGCGATCAGAAGAGAACAAGCGAACCTGCTACAACTCCCGTCGAGCCGACCGGCAACACTTCCCGTACAGTCCGGTCTCCTCGTCTGATATGTCGCATATCAAGTCTAGGGGTGGTAAACGTCAGACCCCAATAACCGATAAGTCGTGCCGATGTGAGGCTCATAACGGGTCGAGAAACTACTGGTAACACTTACCAGCAAATCTCTGAAACAGCCCTAGCCAGGGACTTCCCTGTTACGGCCAATCGAGCACAGCGCAACATCAACCCCCAATACCGGGAGAGACGAAATCCCTCCTATCGCTCATTGCCTCCATGTGACTCGGGACTGTACCCAAAAACCACCGTTTTGCACGCCCTCATGGACGTGGTAAGGTGGAAATCAAAGCACAGTGGGAATCACACAAGACTCTATGACGATCTCGGGTCTACAGACTAACCTGCACAAGTGTCACCTGAGAACTGCCATCTGACGTGAGGTATAATACCATCTGGGAGTTCTCGGCGAGTCCGTCCAGTGTACCCAGTCTCCACTGAGCACCCGTATACCATCTCTGATGTCAAACACCAATGGATATGGGATCATCCATCGCCCATCTCATGGGTCGAGAAGCGTATACGCTAGTCTATACTGGTATATCGATGCCCCGTCTCGATACACCCACGACTAGGGACCTTGAAGGATGTACTTATGGACTACCATGTCCCCACTAGTATGATCCGCATCATAGTCCAGGTAGTCAAGTACACATCCTAAGGGCTTTACCAACATGTAACTCTAAGACAGTATAAAGAGACAGGTATACATGTTAAGATAAAGTGCAACCAGATAGCATACTATCATATCGAGCAAGAAAGTCATCTCTATATATGACCAAGCATCCAATATAATATACATCATCTGTACAATACTGGCCTCTAGGGCATACATACAACTAACACATCACACTCCCCAAGTTGCCATACAAACGGTTCAATATTGACCCTTGTATACAATCCACGGGCACAAACAAACATTACCTCACCAAGTCCCACCAACGACGAGGAATGTCCTCATGAAGTGAACGGCACTTGTAAGTCCTCTCGACTTATAAGGAGAAAACACTCTTGTAAGATCCATACGACTTATAAGAGAATACACACTTAGAAATCCTCATGACTTCTAAGGAGAAAATACACATACGAGATCCTCATGACTCGTAGGGAGAAACATCTTTATGATACCCTTACGACTCATGAAGTCAAAAGCCTTAGTCGACAGGATCCTAACCTTGTTTGCTAAGTCACCTTTGTTCGAATCGATAAAGGCAAATGATGATTCGCTCCTGGCAACAATCCCAATGGTAGCGATGCTGATACCTAGATTGGTATCAAATTCTAAGTCCTTTCATGGCAAATGATGATTCGCTCTTGGCCATATTCCAGTCGCAGCGATGCTGATGCTAAGATTGGTATCAGATCTCAAGTTCCATACTCGCAACAAAAATCAAGGAGTAAAATATATGCATATAAAAATAGCCGAAATGATTGAGCAACTCGCAATAAAAAGCAGCGAGTAAAGAAAAAGAAAAATAGTCGAAATGATTGGGCACCGCGAAAAATAGCCGAAATGATTAGGTAATCGCGACTTTCGCGATATAAAAAGCTGAAATGATAGAGTATCGCGGAAAGAAATAAAATAAAATAAAACTTTTGTCCTGCAGGTGAGATCACATTGACCCCTGTATACAATCCATGGGCATAAACGGAAAGGGAACCATATCACCCCACCGGGCTTCGTCAAAGGGAAGCCAGATCTCGATGGCTATATCTACAGCCTAGAAATCAACAACGGCATTCCTTCTCATTCCAACCAGAAGCAGATACGACGTCAGCAAAACGGAGCCACGTCAAAGTCCCCTAGTTCCAAATCTCGACGGTTTACCGACAACCTAGAGACTACCTCGGAGCCACGACAAAGTCCCCTAGTTCCAAATCTCGACGGTTCATAGACAGCCTAGAGACCATCTCAGAGCCATGGCAGAGTCCCCTAGTTCCAAATCTCGACGGTTCACAGACAGCCTAGAGACTACCTCGGAGCCACGACAAAGTCCCCTAGTTCCAAATTTCAACGGTTCACAGACAACCTAGAGACTACCTCGGAGCCATGGCAAAGTCCCCTAGTTCCAAATCTCGACGGTTCACAGACAGCTTAGAGACTACAACGGAGCCATGGCAAAGTTCTCTAGTTCCAAATCCTGACGGTTCACAGACAACCTAGAGATTACCGCGGAGCCATTGTAAAGTCCCTAGTTACAAGTCTCGACGACAACATCTACAGTCTAGAGATCAACAACGACATTCTTCCTCCCTCCAGCAGGATGCAGACACGAAATCAAAACAAACGGAGCCATGGCAAAGGCCCCAGTTCCAAGACTCGACGGTTCAAAGACAACCTAGAGACAACCTCAACATTCGTCGCAATATTGCAGACATAATGTCAACAAACGAAGCCAAGAAAAATCCCTCGCTTCAGGGTCTTGAAGGAAACTCAAATGAGACCTGAAAAGACTATCGGATATCATCCCACACCAGCACGGAGTGGTTGTCACGACCCGAAGGTACGGAACGTGACTGACTCTTAAATTACAAAATGTCTCAAGACGTACGAAATCTAAGTAAGCCAAAGCCCAGAAATCAAAACCATGTAAAGAAATAGAGTGAAGGAAAAACTTATTTAAAGAAAGCGATTTCACCCAAATAAGTCGCGTTAAACATTTTAAATAAAAACATCAAAATTTCCCGAAAATTTCGGCAGAGTCTCCTTTGTAAATACTGGCCCCAAACGGGTACAACACATGAAAATACATATAAATAATGAATAAGGCATCCCCAAGCGGGAGCTAGCTCTTCGCCAAAGGCGGAATCACAACCACATGCAATATCTATATCACAAGTGCACAATAAGAATCAGAAAGCACGAAATATGAAAATACCACATCTCAAGTGAGCATCGACACCAAATACCACAAATACAAATCTCACGAGTCTCATCGTCTAGTCCAATATACAATGGTAGATGGAGTATACTAGATACAATAATAATACAAGTGGAAATAAAATATCCTCACAACCCACTTACGAGTAATGCCGCAAGTCCAAGCAAAATGAACAAAATGAGGAAGTGCGCCTGCCGCTACTGTTCTGACGGGTCGGACCTGCAAGATACTGTGGCACAACGGGGGTGAGTTGCCAACTCGTGAGTAGTAAGTAACATCTAATAAGGCTATCGTAAGTACGCATGCAATTGCGTCACAGCCTATATATACAAATATGATACGATGTACTAACATGAATGCAACATGAATGCATAATCAAACACGAAACTTGAACATGTCTGGTATAAGAAAATCTTTATTCTTATCTTAGAAAATCTTTGTGCAATAAACTGAAGCATCACCAATGAAATCAGCAGAAAATCCGTGTCAAGCATCGACACAATATATACACATCCCAATATCTCAATGTCTCAATATCTCAATGTCTCCATGTCTTAATATCTCAATATCTCGGGCTCCGTCAGTTCGGATCGGCCCATATCATCAAATCTCACGACCACGTCGGTATCATCCGGATATCCGCCGCGTCAGATATCACCGGTAGGTAGTTTACCCCTGCCAGGCTCATCGTCATACCCACAAAAACACTCTCACCCCGGGGTACCATACCGGGTCCACCATGTACCCGAGACGGTTCATCCTCCTCCTCGAATCGAGTCTCGACAACCAACATAAATTAGGAAAACTCAAGGTGGACGACATATACATCATATCATGAGAAAATCGCAACTTGCATTTTTTAAAAGAATAATAAGTTTATAAAATTCTTGCGGTTCTCCCCAAAATCCATAAATCTCATAAACATGGAAATCTCCAAGAAAATCACAATATGTAAACATGTCGGCAATGATGAATTCCTATGGTATCAATTATATGAAATACGATGTGTGACTAGAAAACTATGCATGAACGATGATGCAATGAGGTATATACATATGACTAGCAATCATACGTATCCATCCTGATGAATTGAATATACAAGTACATGTTTATAGATCATATATGGTGCAATTGTTTTAGATTCTGATTTAAGAAAGTTCTATAGTGTTCATGGCATAGCAATTACCAAGGCGTGCGTGTTCGCATGAATAGTGCCCATGCAGAAACTAATGGTAATGGTGCAAGTGTCCTATGAGATGATATCACACACACACATAAGATGGTGCGATACAATGAGATTAATAACTAGAAAACTACGCATATAAAATGCAAGTACTACAAGTAATCCAAAACCATTGGGCGCCTCGCGCCATCCAGACGATTTTCCCGTAGATGTGTATATCTACTCACCGGGACGCCTCGGCTAATATGATCCGATCTCAGGCTTGCCCTTTTCTGCGCCACATCCGACGCCTCTGCACCCGATCCTAGAAACGCACACAAATAAATAAGAGAATAGATGTAAATAGCCGCGGACACAAACGATACAAGTTAACCACGTACACCAACTGGACGCGCACGCACTTGGTGCACAAAACGCGCTTGCGACAACGCCACAAACCACAACTAGGGTCGCAATACGTGGCAACTACCAATCCTAGAACCCAATCATGCATTCACAACACATTAAATATTTTAGGGAATATGTAGTAAATCATCAAAATCTCAAACTTCATTAAAATCAATTTATTCCAAAAACCTAGTAAGCAACAACTTACCATTTTAGTTCAAATCTAATTGTTTTAACAAATCTAATGGCCACAATATTCATTTAATAGCTTAATTAAGCCACACAAACCTTAACTAAATTTTAATCTCACCCATTTTAGATTAATCAAGAAATTAATTTGCAAGAATATATAATTTGGAAAATTTAAAAGTAACAATTTGCAAATTAACAACTAAACTAGATTTTGCATGTCTTAAAATGTTAAACTACACATTGTAACCATATTCAAATGATAAAAACCCTAACTTGATCCCAAACCATTCTCTTGAAATTTCAAACTTGAAATCTAGAACCATATAAATACCTAGTAAGTTAGATTTAAAGTAATTAAACAACAAATTAACTATAGGGTTAAGATTTATATCTCACAAATTTTGAGATCTAACTTGAAAACTTGCCTAAAAAAATGGTTTCTTGCTCCAAGATCCATGCTAGATTGAACAAAGAATAATGGGTAAAGGTTAAATGAAGAATTAGTGATGTTTTGTGTGGATTTTTGAGGCATTTCATGAAGATTTTATGAAGTAAAATGAGGTGGGGAAAAATGGGGGCTGTTGAAATGGGGTCGGCCAAGTGAGGTGAGGCAGAGAAAGAGAGAGTGAGATGTGTGTGGGTGAGTGTGTAGAAACATCCCCCCAACTCAAGTCAACAAGCCCATACTTTATTGTTTATTACTTTCCTTTTTAATTTCTTTTCTATTGATTTTTTTTTGAAGTGGGAAAAGAGATGGAGAAAAGATGGGAGGGGCTACTGAAATTCAGCCAAGAGAAGGAGAGAGAAAGGGGTGTGTGAGTAAGGAAGGTGACCATACCCCAAAAGAACATGCACCATACCTCAATTATACACCATGCTTTATTATTATTTTATTTTTCTTTCTTTCATTTCTTTCTTTTCACTTTCTAAAGAATTCTAGAGCCATCTAAAATATTGAAAGAATAGAACATGTTACAAGATTAGTTTAGATGTGTCATGGTTCACTAAAGTATAATTAACCCATTTCAATTTGCAATTATCACTAATTAAATATATAAGTGAAAGTTTGAAATAATATTTAAAATAATTAATTAAGAAAAATATTTAAGTAAACTAGAAATTTACAAGTGACCAATTAAATACCAAATACTAGCAATTATATAGCTAGAATATGTATATTTAAGTCTATGTTGAAAAATAATTATAGTTACGTTTTACGGTAAACACGAGTTATATTACCGATTATCGGAAAATTAACTTAAACGATTTTAAAACGTTACAGTGGTCATGACTCATCGGGGCTCCCAAACTGAGCCTAACCTCAAGTAAAAAGCGACATGGAATATCCTTAACGCTTGCTCTTTCGACGGTAATATCACCTGGAAGATTACTTGAAGACATCTTGTCCAGCCCCCGAAGGGATCAGAGACACGATAGTCGCGGGGCTACTCGAACAGCAAGATTGCGTATCGAGGAATACACCGGCCAACGTGACGGTACGACGGGTAAAAAACCCTAGTACCACAGACCCTAACGGACTTCTATTAGCAGGAGTTAACTGTAACGTTAGGACATCCTTGCGAGAACTTCTCGAATCGTCTCGACTCGTGGGGAAAATAATGTTAATGCGAGAACTTCTCGACTCGTCTCGACTTGTAGGGAAAAGCCTTAGGCAACGGGGATAAGGACCTGTTTCCTAAGCACCGGGGCCCTGCAAGTCGGTCCAAGATGGACTATTGCATACTATTCACGGGACACACTCTCCAAAGTCGAATATTGACAAGGAGGGAAACAACCACTCACGAGTCCTCTAGACTTGCAAGAGGGAAAATTCTCTTGTGAGATCCTTACGACTCTCAAGAGAAAACACACTTAGGAGTCCTCACGACTCCTAAGGAGAAAACACACCTGCGGGGTCCTCTCGACTCGTAGGGAGAAAAGTCTTTATGAGACCCTCATGGCGCATAAAAATTGAAAAGTCTTAGGCGGCAGATCTGAACCTATTCCTTAAGCCATTGCTGCCCTACAAGGAGATCAAGATGGACATCTATGGGCTACACTTTCCAAAGTCGAATATCGACAAGGAGGGGAACAACCACTTATGAGTCCTCTCGACTTGTAAGGAGGAAAATTCTCTTGTGAGATCCTTACGACTCTCAAGAGAAAACGCACTTAGGAGTCCTCACAACTCCTAAGGAGAAAATACATCTATGAGATCCTCACGACTCGTAGGGAGAAAAGTATTTATGAGACCCTCACGGCTCATAAAGTTGAAAAGTCTTAGGCGGCAGATCTGAACCTGTTTTCGAAGCCATCGTTGCTCTGAAAGGAGATCAAGATGGACTATCTACGGGACATATTTGCCAAGGTTACATGTCACTGAAATAAAGAAGCTACTTATGAGTTCTCAAGATTCGTTAAAGAGAGAGAGAGAAAAATAAAATCTGAGCGAGATTCTTGTGACTCAAACACCTTTGATAAAACAAAGGGAAATTTTGCTATTCTTACTTGAAAAAATTTATACATCGGTGATAACAACAAACAAAATATCTGTAGAGTGTTTTTCGTCACCCCATTGAGATGGGAATACGCGCACGCTTGTCAGGCGTATTACAGATTCCCACTGCCTAGAGTAGGCTGGGGTTTATTGATTGTGGGGATCCGAATCTCCGGCATCCGCGAACTAAGCTGACGTTAATTACTTTTCGCCTTTGGAGCGAGAGAACCTCCGATTGACGGATCAAACAGGTCATGCGAACTCAATGTGTAGTGTTGTGTTTTAAAAGGGTTTTGGATATATTGGGGGCCCCGCAGAGATTTTACAGGGGTCCCGCTACCCGGATAGCGGGCTGGGGGTCAATGGGCTAGCAGCCCCCTTACGGGGTGCGGGGGAGGTATTTTTAGTGTGGAGTGTATATAAAATGAGGGGGATAATGGCGTCCAAAGGATGCGTGAGCGCCAGCGCCTCACGTGCCTAGCACGCGGACGTTGGGCGATGGACGCTAGCGCCCCCACGTGCTTGGCATGCAGGCGCTGGTCACGGGGCGCCCCACGTTCTTGGTACACGGGCGCAGGGTGCCAGCGCCCCCACATGCTTGGCATGTAGGCGCTGGGTGCCAGCGCCCCTATGTGCTTGGCAAGAGGGCACTGGGCGTCAGCAGGAAAAGGGACCTTGTCCTTGCACTGGGAGCTGTGCTCCCGATTTGACTTATGGAGTTGAACTCCTGACAGAGAGGACAAGTGGGCTTAGCCCCTGCACTGGGAGTTGTACTCCCAAAAAGAAAGATTTATTATTTTGTGTGTGTGTGTGTGTGTATTTTTGAGGAGTTAAACTCCTAAGATATTTTTGGAGCTGATGAAAGGGGCTTCTCTCTTGAGCCCTGAATCTTCCCTAAAGTGGGGTTCTTGGAAGTGGGTCTCCTTCTTCCTCTTCTTTATTAGCTGGCTCTTGGGGAAAAGAGTGAGATTTAAAAATCTCTCCTTTTGGAGATTGGATAGAAGATCTGAGCTTCCTTTTGTGGGTTTTGTGGTGAAAAACTGTTTTTTTTTGGAAAAAGAAGAGTAAAACTCTTGATTTAATTCAGAAAAGGGGAAGAAGCTTTAGAACCTTGAAGAAGGAGAAGGAGGCACAAAAAACCCTAGAGTTTTAGAGAATGAAAAGTTCTCCTTTATTTCATTATCATGTTGCCTTATATAGGCTTACAAATTTACATATAGGCTCTTGGGCTTTACAAAATAGCATTTTGCCCATCCCATGCCTCATGTGTTCATTTCTTTTGCACATAAGCCATGGGCTTTACAAAAATTTGGCTTTATGCCCATTTTTCTTATATTCATGCATAAAAAATTACATCAAAATTATTTATTACATGATTTCATTTTGGCATGGGGGAGGCCGGCCGTGGGGCTCGACTTGGGCATGGGCCCACTTGATCTGGGCTTGGGCTCACCTGCTTGGGGTTGACTTTGACTCGGTCAACCGGGATGTAATTTTTTTCCTCAACAAAGTGCCCCTATCAATAAGTGCACACCGCACATGTGAGTTGTGTGCATGAAATTGATGGATCTTCGAGTTGGACTTCGAGGAGGAACATCATTCCAGGGGCGGAGCATTATTCCGGGAGTATAATTCCGGGGATCGAGCATAATTCCGATTTGTGGAGGATAATTCCGGAGAGCGGAGCATGATTCTGAAGATCGGAGCATAATTCCGAAGATCGGAGCATGATTCCGAGGGGTCGGAGCATAATTCCGATGAGTGGAGCATAATTCCGGGGACCGGAGCATAATTCCGGAGAGCGGCAGACATTCTGATCGAAGCATAATTTCGATGCTGAGGTTGATTCCCAGGCGAAGCATAATTCCGATAGGGAAGGAAGATACTCCGAGGCGAAGCATGATTTCGACAGGGGGTACATTCTAAGACGAAGCATGATTTCGTCACAGAGATTGTTGGTTGACTTGATTCCAAGACGGAGCATAATTCCGACGGGGAGGTCATTGGTTGACTTGACAGGGAAGGCAGATACACCGAGGCGAAGCATGATTTCGACATAGGGTACACTCTGAGACGAAGCATGATTCCGACGTAGAGCTTGTTGGTCGACTTGATTCCAGGGCAGAGATTAATTCCGACGAGGATGTCGTTGGTTGACTTGATTCCGAGTCGAAGCATAATTCCGACAGGGAGGTCGCTTGTTGACTTGATTCCGAGTCGAAGCATAATTCCGATAGGGAGGTCATTGGTTGACTTGTCCCCGGCATGGAGTGTCTGGTTTTGATGTAGAGGCTGTTTCCTGAGCGAAGCATAATTCCGACAGGGAAGGTAGATACTCCGAGGCGAAACATGATTTCGACACGGGGTACATTCTGAGACGAAGCATGATTCCGCCATAGGGGTTGTTGGTTTGATTTGATTTGGGTTGACATCAGCATCGCTATACTAGAATATGGTACCAGGAGCGAATCATCATTTGCCATGAGTGGATTTGGGGATTTTGGTTTTGGTTTGGCATTAGCACCGCTTACACTGGAATATGATACCAGGAGCGAATCATTATTTTCCATGAGGGGATCTCCCTCGTTTCCAGTTTAACGACCCAGGGGTCATCTATTCCCAGTTTAACGACTTATATGCCATTTGTTCACAGTTTAAAAACTTAGGGGGTCTACTGTTTCCAGTTTAAAGACTTAGAGGTCATCTGTTCCCGGTTTAAAGACTTAGGGGTCTATTGGATCGGAAGTTTGGAATTTTGGGGTAGGGGTTGGCATCAGCGTTGCTAACACTGAAGCATAGGTGCCATGAGCAATTCATCATTTGCCTTTCCCTGATAGGGAGCGATGGCTTAGGAGACAGGTTTAGGTCCCTATCACCTAAGACTTTTCAATTTTATAAACCGTAAGGGCCCCATAAAAGCATTTTCTCCCTACGAGTCGAAAGGATCTCGTAGGTGTACTTTCTCCTTAGGAGTCGTGGGGACTCCCAAGTGTGTTTTTCTTTTGTGAGTCGTAAGGATCCCACGAAGGTTTTTTCTTACGAGTCGTGAGGATCCCATAAGTTTTGTTCTCTTCATGCATCGTGAGGACACATGAGTGGGTCTTTCCAAATGGAGCATAATTCTAAAGGGCGGAGACCGGCCGCTGGACTGGTGATTGCGGTAGGGCATGAGTGTGATGAGAATTATTTGAGGCCATGGATTGTATACGGTAGTCAATTTGGGGACTAACCGTAGGGCCGGGAGAATTTTGGGAATTTGAATTTTTGTTGGCGTCTGCATCGCTGCACTGGAATATGGTACCAAGAGCGACTCATCATTTGCCGTCTGAGAATTTGGATTTTGGTTGGCGTCTGCATCGCTGCACTGGAATATGGTACCAGGAGCAACTCATCATTCGCCGTTGGGACATTCATAGTTCGGTTGGCGTCTGCATCGCTGCACTGGAATATGGGATCAGGAGCGACTCATCATTCGTCATTGGGATATTCGGGGATTTGAGTTTTGCTTTGCGTCTGTATCGCTGCACTGGAATATGGTACCAAGAGTGACTCATCATTCGTCATTTTTTTTTGCTTTTTTTGTTTTTGTTTTACCGCGATTGCTCTATCATTTCAGCTTATCTTATCGTGAAGGTCGCGATTGCCCTATTATTTCGGCTATTCCTTCGCGGCTACCCCATCATTTCGGCTGTTTATTTTCATTTTTATTTTGCTCGCTGATTTTTATTACGAGTTGCCCCATTATTTCGGCTTTATATATATATATATATTTATTTTACACATTTTTACATCGCCAGTTTAACGACATAGAGGTCGACTGTTCCCAGTTTAACGACGTGGTGGTCGGCTGTTCCCAGTTTAACAACGTGGTGGTCAATCGTTCCCAGTTTAACGACGTGGTGGTCAGTCGTTCCCAGTTTAATGACGTGGTGGTTAGTTGTTTTTAGAGAAAGGCAGATGTCTGAGAGAATCAGTTTCACGAAGGACTTCGGTCTCCGTTTGTATGAAATTGGCGGTCGTAGCTTGACTGTTTGTTAACATGCCTTTAGACAGTTCTATCTCTCCTGCCTTGTATCGCTTTTCGACCCAATCTTTGAAGATGAAGCAGTCCTCAATGGCATGACCTATCACTCTGTGATAGGGGCAATATTTGGGGTCGTCAGTCATATTCGCTTCTTGCGGTCTCTTTGATTCTGGCAATTGTAGACCGTTTCTTAGGGCATCTTTGAATAATTTACGGATTTTGTCCCTTCTGAAGGAATAGACCTTATCCAGCTTCTCTTTCAGTGGAGCTTCTCCTCCCTCTCCAAACACTGGCTTCCGAGGCCGGTTGGCATTAGGCCTGCTCATCCCTTGCTTATTTCGGTTAGCCAAGGTGTTGAAAGATTCAAAATCGTCGGAATTTCCGTCTTTGCAATTATCGTCCTTTCGGTTTCTCCAGGACCTATTGTTATTTTAGGAATCAGAGGAGGACTCCTGTTTTGAGCGCTCCAACATCTGAACTTTCCTGGTCAGCTCTTAGAATGTTTTGAGACCCGCGGTGCATAAAAACGGGGCCATCCAATTATTGAGATTTCCGACGAGGAAGCTGACAGATTGGTCCTGCTCTATCGGCGGTTCACATTTGACGGAGAGATTGCGCCATCGGGTTATAAAATCCGTACTTTTTTTGTTGTTCTTTGGCTTGGTCCTTACGAGGTTGGCGATGGTGATCTTATCGCTAACACAAATGAACCTTTGTCGGAACAAAGATTCCATTTGGACGAAAGTAGTAACGGAGCCATCCGGTATGCTAGCGTACCAGTCAAAGGCGACATCGGTTAAGCTATTAACTAATTGGCGGACGAGAAGCGCATCATTTCCCCCCGTATTCCCGCATGAGCCTTTGAAGTGGGCGATGTGCTGATTCACATTTCTCGTCCCATCAAATCTTCCAAATTTGGTGATGAAATAGCCGCTAGGAAATTCTACCAGATCATACTGAGCAGGATATGGTCTCCCACTACTGCTGATATCCTTTTGCGCTTTGGCTTCGGCTACCAACGTTTTGACTTTGTTGGAAACCAAATCCATGATTTGATCTTGAGTTAGCGGGCTACTGTCATCGGTATCTAAGACATTTTCTGAGATAGGATGCGACTGACTTTCATGCGGTCCGCCCACCTTTGGATGTGAGGGAATAGACGTCGGCTTTCTCGGGACACCGTTTCCTGGTTCATGAGCAGAACTCTGCGCTTGATTGGACGGCTGAGAGGCAAGTTGGGCCGTGAGCTATAAGATGACGTTTGTCAAGTCGTCAATCTTTGAGTGAAGCTTGGCCATCTCCTTTTCTTTACTTCTGAGCTGTTTTCGGAGCTCTTGGAGAAGTTGCTGCGCTGCGTTCTTAGGACGGATGATTGGCTCCTCTTCGCTTTCCGAGCCCGAAGCCTCATGAACCGAGGGACTTCTCCGCTTATCAGCTTCACTGGGAGGATTTTCATTACCTTCCGGAGGATGCTGGTCTTGGGAAGTGACAACCACATTCATACCAGATTGGATTTGAGATGTAGTGGCCCCATCCTTTCTCTTACTGCGCGTGCCCACCATGTAAACAGTGTAGACCATATATCCAGCCGTCTCTTTATCTTTGACGGGGTAATCCTGTTCTTGGAGCCTCATGAAGTTCAGCCTAGCATGAGTCCTAGCCCTTTTGTTGGCTCTATATCTGAGCCTTTTCTGTCTTAGCTTCTCGATTTTGAGGGCTTGGCGGGCATCCGTCATCCAGGAATCCATCGTGAGTCGATTAACAGGGAGCTTAGAGAAGATACCCAATTGAGCAGTTGTCATAGGCGCCGCTGGAGCTTGCCCGAGATGCCTTGTTTCTTTGTTGGTGTTGATGGCCTTGCCGCCAGCTGGGGCCAAAGAAAGTCGTTCAAATACCGACTTGCGTTTGGGTGGTGGTTCCCTCGAGATCACCACATTTGGCCTCTTGCCTTTCGAGGCCGGTTTGTTTGTTACCAGAGCTTGAGGAGCTGGGATGGCGTTAACCGACACGAATAGAATAGAGACAAATGGTAGTGGAGGCTCCTCCCATTGTCGCCCGAGACTGGCCGGGAGGACCGTTCTGGCGTCCATCTTCATCGTGTAGGAGATGGGAGATTTGTCGAAAGCTGTGCTGATCCTTAGAGACATTTTGTTGCGTCTGGAGATTGCAATTTGAAATTTTTTAACCTGCACAAAGAAGCATGATTTCAGTACAGGAAATCGATATGTATATTGATTGAGTTCGCATGAACGTTTAACCCGAAATATGGGAGGAGAGATAAGTTCCACCGGGCGTGCCAGAATCTGCAGAGTGTTTTTCGTCACCCCATTGAGATGGGAATACGTGCGCGCTTGTCAGGAGCATTACAGATTCCCCATGCCTAGGGTAGGCTGGGGTTTATTGATTGTGGGGATCCGAATCTCCGGCAGCTGCGAACTAAGCTGCCGTTAATTACCCCTCGCCTTTGGAGCGAGAGAACTTCCGACTGACGGGTCAAACAGGTAATGCGAACTCAATGTGTAGTGTTGTGTTTTAAAGGGGTTTTGGATATATCGGGGGCCCCGCAGAGTTCCAACGGGGGAGGTATTTTTAGTGTGGAGTGTATATAAAATGAGGGGGGAAATGGCGTCCAAAGGACGCGTGAGCGCCGGCGCCTCCACGTGCCTGGCAAGCGGGCGCGGGGCGCCGACGCCCTACGTGCCTGGCACGCGGGCGCCGGCGCCCCACGTGCCTAGCACGCCGGCGCTGGACGTCAGCAGGAAAAGCGACCTTGTCCCTGTACTGGGAGCCATGCTCCCGATTTGACTTATGGAGTTGAACTCCTGACAGTGAGGACAAGTGGGCATAACCTTTTGTTGGGCTTAACTTCGTGGGGGTCACGTACCACTCGTGACATTTCTGAACATTAGCTCACGTGCCAACACGTAGTGCCTTTTCTCTGGGACTGCAGCATATAAGCAAACCGGTTTAATTTTATGGGAGGTCACGTGCTACACGTGAGGGTTCCTAATCACCTTCCAAGAAGACAAAATTAAATTCTAAATAAAAGGGATCAAAACCCTATTTGGAAAATATTTCCTTAAATCTTTCTTAACAAGAAAGATTACGCTCTGTAAAACAGAGCACCGTTGGATTAAAATCCAATGGTGATTAAAAATCACCAAGCTATAGAATAAGCTCTGTATGGGAAATATTTTCCCAATCTTGTTAAAAACAAGAAGAATATTTTCTGTAAAACAGAAGTCCTTGGATCAAAGATCTAACGGTGGATAAAACTCCAAATCGATTAAAAAATTTCTCAATGAGAGATTTCCTTAACTGAATCAAGAAATCTACCTCTACTATATAAAGGACCCAAGGCTTCAAGTCTTGCACAGAGGAGACCCTCATAAGATTTGAGAAAACAAAAAAAAAGAAGAGTTCTCTTTTAAGAAAAGAAACTCTAGGTAAGAAGAAAGACCTAGAGATCATTTTTATCTCTTCTTCGCCATTTTCAAGAGTTTAACTCTTCTAAAAAAGAACTTAGTTCTTCCTCTGGTTGAGGTCTGCAGAAGCAGTTTTCCCCACAAGTTGAGAATTTAATTCTCATCGGGGAGATTCTGTCATGCAGACTCAAAACTTAGGAGAAAGAACTAAGTTTGAAGAATTTAATTCTTCCAAAGATATAGGAATTTAATTCCTATGATAAAATTAGGGTTTAACCCTATAAAAGAATTTAATTCTTATCAAAATAATGGACCTGAAATGCTCAAAACTCAGATCAAGATTTCCATGCACATAAAAGAAATGATTAGCGTTCAACGCTATCACGACAGATCACGTGTTCCCACGTGAGCATCTCTGAGGAATAAAAAGGAACGATTGAGATCGAGTCACGTGATCCCACATGACCCCCCAATAGTGCTTAGTACTGATAAAAGGAAAAGGGGAATAAATTAAAGACAGTTCCCATTTTGGGGCGCCTCACGTGCTCCTACGTGACCTCCAATAGTGCTTAGCACTGATAAAAGGAAAAGGGGGAAAAAAAAATCAAAGACAGTTCCCATTTTGGGACGCCTCACGTATTCCCACGTGACCCCAAGCAGTTGCTCAACACTCACATAGAAAAGGGGGAAATTCCAAAGGCTGCGCTCACATTTTGAGCACCTCACGTGTTCGCACGTGAGCATTATATGAGTTAAGTGCATAGCACTTATAAAAGGAAGAAGGAATAAATCCAAAGAAGTAGTGCCCAACTCTGGGGCGCCTCACGTGTCCACACGTGATGGCGACAAGACTTAAGTGTTTAACACTTGTATATGTAGACGGGGATTTGAACCCAAGGGCACAACACCAACTTTCAGGTGCCTCACGTGCCACACGTGAGCGTTCCAAATTTCAGTGTTTAACACTACTTTAGAATCTGACGTGGGAGCACGTGAGCAACGAGCATATATTAGTGTTTAACACTATAAGAAGCCAACTTCAGCCCTAAATTGGCTAAGTTTTCTTGAGATTAAAACGTCTTGGATCTCCAAATAGACTGAGCCTCTATGCTCATGACTTCCCAAATTAATTGACCAGAATGATGTCCATCACACATCTCCTAAGTTGATTTTAGTCTTCCAAAAATGACTAATGATTCTCAGATGGTCCACCATGATTTCTCCCCTCAATCTGAAATTCGGTTCAAGGATACATCTCTCCATACCTCTGATATATGTCGTTGTAATTCTTCAACGTCTTCAGAGAGGTGGAGGGTCCCGACGACCAATAGCTCTTTGGTGCATTCCCAAACCCATGAGCACATCCCAATGGACTGTAATGTCCTTAAACTAGCTCTGGACCGTAATGTCTTTAAACTAGCTGTGGACCGCAACGTCCTTAAACTAAACCCTCACCCCAAAATAAAATGGTGATCTATGGACCGTAACGTCTTTAAACTAAAGCAATAGAGCCCAAATGCTCTTTTATTGGGTCTGAATGATCCTAAAATCATGCTGAGTAGATCTTAGTCTAAAATTAGACTAACGTATCCTCAACAAATATTTAAGTTTATCTTAATCTCAAACAAAATTAACGATCCTTAAATCAAACCAAACCCAAATCTAAGAATATACGGATTTGGACTAATTCACACCCTACGGGCGACAACACAAATTAGTCTACGTATACAATCCACGGGCAACCAAAAATAAAACAAACACACACGACACGAAGTGAACTTCTGGAGCAGGAGAAAGTGGTTATCGCGATGCGGTAACGTAATTAACTGCAGGGGCTTGTGCCTGCAGGGAAGAGCATCCCCACAATCAAAAACCCCCCATACCGAGGGGGAATCTGATGAAGTCTGCTACAACGGCCGCATCCGTCCAGACCTCCGATACACAGTGCCATTAATCAACTTGGCATTTTCGGAGAGATGGACAGATAAACCCAAATAGTATCTGCCCTCAAATTCAAGCAAGACGTTTGTCTTCCCGGTTTTCGGCGGTAAACAAATACTACTTTAATGAAATTTATTTTCCTCTCATGATGAAATTGGATTTTTAATGGAAAAAACTTCTTTGCAAGGGATTGCGTGGTGCAATCCACTTGCAAGCCTTTAGATGAGCTTCCCTTTCACAAAACTCAAATCCATTCAAGGGCTTGTAAGTGCACAAAACTCAAGCTCATCTAAGGGTTTGCAAGCGGCTTGCACCATGCAAGCTCTTGCACAGAAGTTTTTCCCATTTTTCATATAAGAGTTTGAGCTGAAAGCGTTCACTGGATACAATAAGCCAAAACTTTGTAAATCACAATAACCAATAAATGAATTGATAATAAAATAATGGAAAATATGAAGTTATGTATGTTACGACCAAGTTTATTTATTTATTTATTTTTGATTAAACGAAAGCTAAGAAGCCCCGTAGTTCCATTAAAATGAGGTTTAACGAAACTGCATCAAGTTTTGCAAAAGAATAAGAAAAAACACAAGAAAAAGAAAGAAATAACAAAAAAACGGGGAACAAACCCCTACAACCACTACTAGAGAGTATGGTTTTGATCACGGTTTTAACCGTGACTAAACATACTTTTGGTCACGGTTAAAACCGTGATACAACCGTTGCTTAAAACCCCGTCACCAGAAATCTAGTCACGCCTAAAACCGTGACCATAGTTTTTTATCGTCACGGTTAGGACCATGACCAGATACCTTGCATTACCAAAAAAAGTTCAAACAACATTGAAAGATCTGTGTGGGGTTCACATATATAGTCACGGTTATAACCGTGACCATTTTCTGGTCACGGTTATAACCGTGACCAACCGTGACTATACATATATCCTATGGTCACGGTTTAAACCATGACCAAAAGGTTAAACCGTAATAAAAGATACCTGCTATAACAGGTAACCATGACTATATAGATCCTATGGTTACAGTTTAAACCACGACTATAAGATGAAATCATAATGAAGGATACCTGCTACAAGCAGGTAACCGTGACTACATCCTATAGTGACGGTTAAAACGGTGACCATATAATATTTGGTCACGGTTTAAACCGTGACCAAATATATTATCAATTTTTTTTAAAATCGGAAATCTACGCGTCGCACGTGCGGTGCTTTCATTTACAACCAGTAATAGATAATAATAATATGATCAAATCTCACGCAATTATAATAACCAAGAAGTAATATGATTAGAATCACATGCAATAATAAACAAAATATATACAACAAACGGTATAATAAATAAACCAATAAAACAAATGTTTGTATCAACAAATCAATAATCTATGGTCGTTGGGATGATCCAGCTCCATTGTCCCGTAACCTGAACATACTTCCAAACTCGTCTCGTATGGCCTGCCTGATGGCCTCCGTGTTTGACCGCGTTAGCTCCTCGATCTGTGCCTCAAGCGTATTCACCCGCTCATTCTGCTGCTCCACTCAATCTTGGAGCCGACGAATCTCCTCCTAAGACACAGTGGCCGCATTTGTCCGCGTTTGGGTCACAGCGTACACGTGGACGGACAAACGCCTAGTAAAGTATCGGTGGGCCCCGGGACCAACCCCGAGCTCATAAACACCGTGATGCCCGCCGGATATCGAATCCAGAACAAGGATAATGGTGGTAATCGAGTCGTTGGGGCCAAGTCCTAAGGCGTCCGTCCTGACATCGTCCTAACATTATCGTTTAGAAAACGAGCACAGAAAAACGTGACTTTTTCTAAAAGATAACCTTCCGCAATCGAACCTTCAGAACGATACTTGTTGCGGATATAGTTTTTTAAAGTTAATAAATATCTGTTAAAAAAATAGATTTTAATAATTCACGATAATGTTTTGTAATTTAAATGATTAATAATAAATATTTTCATACCTCTCGATGGAATATATCCAACGGTAATGCACCGAACTGTCAATTTTGACCTCGGTTGCCAAATGGACGGACATGTGAACAATAATGTCGAACAAAGAAGGTGGAAAGATAGTTTCGAGATTGAAGAGGATCAAAAGAATATCTTTTTTGGGCTCTGCTATCTCGTTGACGTCCACGTTTTTGGAACACAATTGGCGAAAATACGTGCAAAAGTCGTTAAGAACGAGACCAATTTCGGATTTTACCGATATTCTGAGGTATAAAGGAAGAAGGTGTTGCATCAATATGCGGTAGTCATGGCTCTTGAGACATACGATTTTTCCATTTTCTATTTGTATCTGTTTGGAAATATTTGAAGAGAAACCATTGTGGACTTTCAATTCTTTTAACACCCGCAGTAACCACCACTTCTTCTCTTTTTCCAGCTTGTAAATTGCTGTTGGGATCTCATAATAACCTGGTTTACCAGCCACAGGCCGAAAATGCAATTCTTCTTTAATGGGCAAACCATCCAAATCCGTCAAATCACGGCAGGCGTTGAGATTGTCCTTCGTTTTTCCATCCTTACACAACATAAGATTGATGACGTGTTCTGAGACACCCTTCTCGATATGCATAACATCTAATTTGTGGTGTAGTGGTAAATCGGATCAGTACGGAAGTTGAAATAAACCATTTAGCTTCTTCCAACCGGTTGGGTATGGCATTGCATCTTTATTTTGTTTCTTTCCAAATGTGATATTCTGATAATCTCTCCATTGTTGCAATATATCGTTACCAGACAATATTTTAGGAGGTCTTCCAGTCTCCGTTTTGCCGTTGAACAATTCTTTTTTGAATCTGTGAGTTATAGGCAAGAAACGTCGGTGACCCATAAACGACTCTTTCTCGCTAAATTGTACGACGTTCGTATGAATATGACAACTGGGGCACGCAAACTTATCTTGAGTTGTCCACCCCGAAAGAATATCTTAGGCAGGAAAATCATTAATAGCCCACAACAAAGCAGCTCGCATATAAAAAAATTGTTTACCATCTGCGTCATATGTTCCCACGCGTGGTTCCCACAGCAATTTTAACTCATTGATCAAGGGTTGAAGGTACACATTTATCACGACCCAAACTGACGCGTGACCGGCACTTAGATCACATGACATCTAGAGATGTCGACGCGACCTAAATAAGTCAAAAACCAAGATCTAAACATTTTAAAAAAAGTTTTCAAAAGGTATTTATTATGAAACCCAAATTATTTACAAAGATTGTTTATTTAAAAGCATATGTCAAGTGTTTTGAAATAGGATTAAAATGTTTTCGTTATTTGAAATTTCGACATCACCTCCTTTGTAATTACTGATAAAAACATGTGTGTGTGTGTGTGTGTCAAGGCATCCCCACTTGAGAGCTATCTCAATGCCCAACGGTGAAATCATAACCACACAGTTATATACGACGCTCGAAGTCGAAGGATCACAAGAAAATATAAAATGAACTGCGTAAGTAAAGCTAACTAGTCGACTCTATCCGAGTTCGACCCAAAAGAATATATATAAAGTCACAACTCGATCTAACTCAAATAATACAAGTGGTCTGATGGAATGACACTAGATACAAGATACAATATCAACAAAAGAGGTGGTTACTATACGTATAACCCACCTAGAAAAATCTGTGATGTACTACAAAGTATGAATCCCCGATGCTGCTATGTGTCCGTGTGGTCTATCCTGCAAGGAGCTAAGGCACAACGGGGGTGAGTTGCCAATTCAGTGAATATAAATATACACCACAAGATATAATATGACATGTGTAGTAATGAATGCAAGTGCGATACAAATGAAGTCGCATAAGAATAATATACATCATTATTAAATCCTCATCAAACTCGTGTCCATCATCGACACCAATAAAAATCTGGATATTGTAGGCAACGTCCAACCAATCAGTCCTCTCCTGATATCAACTCAGCCACGACTGGAATTCCCGCTAATAGTGTTTAGAAACTGATACGGTGTTTTATAAAGCTTCTGGTAGTTGGGGGTGCTATACGCCATCCGCCCGAATTCCTACTTGTAAATGTCCCTTACTCACCTAATATCAGTACGCACTAGACGGAGCTCACGAATGCCTTGCCCTTTCTCGCCGTTTCGGACGTCTCCGTGACCGAGCCTATATATTAACCCAAGCGTATATATATAAGAATCGAAACGCAAACGTTACTACACTTCTAGCGCAAAAAGACCTGAACGTACGATCGACGTATTTTAACGTGTGTTATCAGTATCGAACTACCCCCGGTGATAACGAAAATCAAAACTTAAGTTTTTAAAACGTAAAACATTAAAATTTTATAGGATATTTGCTCCAGATTTTGAAACAAGCGACCTAGGAAAAAATAGAGTATACAGTAGTCTAGTTAAGATGTCATGAAGATATTGTAAAATTCACAGACCCCAACTCCAAATTCCACCCGCAATTTGCGGTCATTCCCAATTAATTGGAGGCCATGGGGTGTCCAATTGGGTATGTGCTTGGGGTGTGGTCTCTAATTATTCTCATCATCTCAGAAAGTTCTTAAAATATTTTTCAGAGTTCATTAGTTATAGCAGATTCCAATTTAATATCAAAAATCCTACAAAACTTAGCTTTTTATGATATCATACCAAAACTTTGAAACTTAAAGCACTTAAAAACTAGTAAAAGATAAATTTTTACCTAATTAAAGAGAGGTTACAGAACTTCCAAGCTCATGGGTGCAAACTTAGATCATCTTGGATTTGGCACTTTCTTTATCTTGAGTTTTTGAGAAAAACTTCATGAATAACTCATTTGTCTTGGCTAGGTGATGAATTAGTGATTTTTTTTGAGTAATGAATTTTGAGAAAGGAATAGTTCAATTAGAATGATTTATCCAAATGAATTATGATAAGATCATAAGGAGAAATTGTGTATAGGGTGAGCATGAGGTGGAGGGGTATGAGAGTGTGAGGTGTTGTAATATATGTGCATGATCAATTCCCTTATTATATACCATACACCTTATTAAAATTAAAAACCTTTTGCAAATAAAACCCCTTTTACAAATAAAAACATTTTATAAATAGTTATTACTACACTTAACTAGCATAATCTTTAATAAATCTCTTTTTATCATTATTTAAAATTCTAAAATAACATTTAATTTTTTTTGAAGTGTTACAATATCGATGTTTTCCCCAGAAGACGAGAGACTATCGATTAAAAGTGTCAACGTAAAATAAGACCGCGTCATAACCCTCTATGGCATTAGGTTGTATATAATCATTACAACGGGCCAAGTATTGTGAGTACGCCCACCGCAAACCATCCCAAATGAACTGAAACCGTCGCTCACAATTTCCAGCCTCACGTTATGAGGATCTGCGCTGAATGAAACATGTTTTTCATTTAAAACTTTCCACGATATCGAATCTCTTAAATGACTCATTTTTCCCTCTTCACGAGGTGTTTTATGGTGCCACTGCATTTCGGACACTGTCTTTTCACACATAAATGTTGGCTATAATGCCCTCAAGACAATCTCTGGTACATCTTTATCATCATGTGAATGAATTATATGGCACTACGGATCACTATTACTTATTGATAGAGTCCATATGATTTATACTTGACTACTAGGGATATTATGGCGATCACACTTATGAGAACTGGATAGTCTATAAGCAAATTCGTAAATGTCTCTAGTCATGCGAATATCGAGACTGGGCATCTGAAGGGTTTCAGCAGCGCCCCGGCCATCGAAACGCGGCCAAAATGCGGAACAAAAATTTCTAAACTGGCGCTACCGTTACCCGATTTACAGATCGACCTTAAATCGTAAACTAGCAATCTAAACTAAGAGTTAGAATCGTTATACCGAGTTGATCCGTGTCCTTCGGTCTTCATTCCAAGCTCCTAGTGATCCTTTGATGATATTTGGTTGCCGGTCTTCTTCCATCTTCGATGATCCACCCGAAGGAAACGACGTAAACTTCAACCTCGTCGAACGAGATAACTTATTCTCCAAAGTCGCTTGCGATGGAGAGTGGGGGTGTATGAAAGTGTCACTACAATTTTCTCTCAACCCATATGCTCAATGAGCAATGCAAGAAGAAGATGAAAGAGGTGATGAAGCTTTGGCATGAACAAAAATGGTTAAGTGTTTTGTGAACTTTTTTTTTTTTTTTTTGGAATGAGAGAGTGAGAGAGAGCTAGTGTAATGTTTCATCTAAAAACCAATGAAATGAACCCCCTCCCCACCAAATAGTGGCCGGCCCCTCTCCCTCTCTCATTGCCAAAAAAGAAATTTTATCCAAAGTCAAAATGCAATAAACAAATGAACCATACCCAAACACTATACCATGTCTATGTTCATGCCACCTCACACCCTCCACCTCATTATAAAGCAAAATATTTTTCTAAAAAGGAAAATCAATAATGAGGTGGCAAATCTTCTAGAAGCTATTCAGTATAAAATACGGAATACTTCCCGGTACATGTATCGAAATACATATACGCGTATTCGTACCAAAATACGAATAGCTAAGAGAGAAAACGAATAATGAACAATAATACTAGAATACGTATATACAAATACATATATAAATTATTAAATCAAAACCCGATTTAATAATCCGGCTTAATCTTAAGCCGCTAGTATTATCAACCGTCCAATTGAAGTCTGCGCAGCATGTGCACATATTTAATCGGACACCTATATGTATCAACATACCTCATGTACACCATATCGCCTGAACCGTGAAAACCCTCTGTGTGGGACTCTAAAGACTCGTCAATACGCTGACAGTGGGTTTAACCACAAGCACATCAGCGGCACTAGCTGTACGTAACGGCTACCCAGGTATTGAGCGAAAGGGAGGCCGACGAGCAAACTCATCCTGAACCTGTTAGTTATATGTATGCCCTAGAGGCCATTACTGTACATACGATGTATATTGTAGTGGATGCTTGGACATATATAGGGAGGACTTTCTTGCTCGACATGATAATATGCTATCTGGTAGTACTTTATCTTAACATGTTCTCTGATTGTCTCTATATTACATGTTGATAAAGCCCTTAGGATATATACTCGACTACTGAGACTATGATGAGATCATACTAGTGGGGCCACGGTAGTCGACGAGTACATCCTATAACTGTTCCTAGTCGAGGGTGTATCGAGACAGGGCATCGATACACCAGAGTAGACTAGCGTATACGCATCTTGACCCATATGATGGGCGATGGATGATCCAATATCCATCGGTGTTTGACATCAAGGATGGTGTACGGGTGCTCAGTAGAGACTGGGTACACTGGACGGACTCGCCGAGAACTCCCAGATGGTATTATACCTCACGTCAGATGGCAGTTCTCCGGTGACACTGGTACAGAGTAGTCTGTTGACCCGAGATCGTCATAGAGTCTTGTGTGATTCCCACTGTGCTTTGATTTCCATCATACCACGTCCAAGAGGGCGTGCAAAAAGGTGGCTTTTGGGTACAGTCCCGAATCACATGGAGGCAATGAGCGATAGGAGGGGATTCGTCTCTCCCGGTATAGGGAGTTGATGTTGTGCTGTGTTCGATTGGCTATAACCGGAAATCCCTGGCCAGGGTTGCTGAGATTTACTGGTAAGTGTTATCAGTAGTTTCTCGAACTGTTATAGACCTCATATCGACACGACTTATCGAGCTACTAGGGTCTGGCGTTTACCACCCCTAGGCGAGATATGCAACATATCAGACGACGAGACCGGACTGTACGGGAGTGTTACTGTTTGGATTCACAGGAGAAGTTACAGGCTTGCTTGTTGATCTTCTGAGCGCTCAATACCTGGGTAGCTGTTACGTTTAGCTGACCGCTTGTAGCTTGTGGGTGTTTGATATGATCATCACCTACTGCCGGCGTATTGACGATTCTTTAGAGTCCTACACAGAGGTTTCTTGGCTCAGGCAAAACGGAGTAGGAGCACATATGTGATATGTGCGGGACCGAGGATAATGCGATATGTGATACCGTATTCTATTCTCACGATATTTGATATCAGCCGGGTCATCGGATCAAGTGTTGATTCGATGAATCGGTACGGATAAATATTAGTCGGTTATATGCGATATAGCCGGATTGTCGGATCAAGTGTTGATTCGATAATTTAATGTATAATAATATATATGATATATTAAATTACATTAACTAATATTTGCTCACTAAAAGATTCTTTTTCTCACTCGGGTAATACATTGATATATATGCGATATATGTTAAATGTATTATTTTATTTTGTTACGATAAATATTATATATGTGATATATAATATTATAACATGATATGATAACTAATGCAACTTGTTTAGTGGAGTTTAAACATGATTAGGGTTTGGATTAGGGTTAAGCTTTCTAGATGTTTCTAGAAGGTTTTCGTTTTGTTTTGTGAAAGATATTTGTAAGTGACTCATGCTTTAACCCAACCCAAATCCTAACCCTAGTTAATTCTCTACATGGGTTTAGTCAACCATGGTTGCATTATTCATCATATTATTCTTTTTCAATTCATCACAAAAGGATTGATATAACATTATTCATCTTCTTCTTCCTTGAGTTCTTCTTGAAAAGCTTTCTTGCTTTGATAAAAGTGATGAATAAATATGAGAAAAAGATAAATAAAGAGAGCAAAAATCCTACTTCATCATCCTCATCTTCCCTTGCCATTTAGATGAGAGTGTTCACATCATTTCATGAGTGTTAGCTTGTGTTAACGAAACTTCAAGGTAGATCATCTTTATATCGAAGATCGGAAGCAAAGGTTGCATCTTTCTCTTCGTGGAACCTCTCGAGAGTCCGGAACCCGATGATCGCAGCGAAGGGACCACAACACGGAGCATATGAAGTGAAGGACCGGATCTACAAAGGTTGTAATCCCTCTCACTTAGTGTTAAAATGTTTAGCATGTTAGTTTTCGCCTAATCTCTAGTTTAAAGATCCGTATTCGGGTTGTTCGGCACGGCTAATTTTTTAATCGGGCATGGTTGATTCCTTGTAGACCCTTGTGCGCGTGCCTAGCAACCCTACAGTGGTATCAGAGCCAAGCTAGAGCTTTAGGCGAAGTCTAGACGAAGTTTAAAGTCTGATCGAACCCGGAAAACCCGAATTAACCCCTTCTCTGGAAATTTTCTGAAAATTTGGATTTTTGTGAATTAAAAATTGCCAAAAAATTCAGCAGGGAATTTGATGAATTACTGTGAAGCACGTGCCATTGATTCGACAGAAGAGCCGCGGAACCGCGGCCCCACCCTGGCTTTCGCGGCGGTTCCGCGGCCATAGTGCTGAATCAATGCACGTGCTTTGCACAGTAATTAGTAGCTTTATGTGCTGAGTCTCCTGGAAATTTTTATATTTTACTCAACAGTTGAGTTTTTCTGGGGTTGTTCTGGGGATTCGATTATTCGATCGGATTGTCTAAATTTTGTCTATGTGTTGTCCGGATAATTTTAGAAACTGTTAAAAAGTTCGAACGGATATCAATAACTCACTTTTTCCCCTGTCAGAAAATTTTTCAAAAGTTGGATTTTTCCTCGTGTTTAAGAACGTTCTAAGTCGTGCAAGTAACGCGGTACACCCTCTAGAAGACAACAAACCTTAACTCGATTATGTGACCGTCTTGAACTGCCTTTTGAAGCTTAGGGTTTGGGACAGTACGGCGTGCCACATGTGAGGCGTTGGCTTGACCCTTCTACGGCTGGACCATTGGTACTGTGGCACATGATGGATGTTTTTAAACTGATTTCAAGTGTTGAGATATTATTGGGGAAATCTTGGGTGTTTGATGATTCGATCGGAAAGTTTAACTTTGTCTATTTATCTGGAATGTGATACAATATTTGGAATCCACAGGTAGTTATGAGATAACTAATTTGAATATTATAAATCTAGCACTTTAGTCTCAGATGATCGGTTGCCACGGAATTTTGATGTGATCAAAAGTCCGTCGCAATCACGTAGCGTATGCGGATACTCGCCGGGTAAACTTAATAGACAGCTACGCCCCATAGCCCCGACCAAGTGACTGTAGGAGAACCCCGTCGCCGAAAGCATCCGTTCGGGTGCTCGCGGCAGCTGTGTTCCGTCTTAGTGCACTTCATCGACGGCATCTGGGGGTGCGGCCGTCTACTAAAGTTTGCGACGAGCATTCAATCAGGATGTCGGGAATCTTGTTGAATTGCCCGACTTGATATTGAAAAGAGTTTTCGATAATGAGACTAAAATGCGGGGTTTATAAATGTTAGGCATGTGATGTCTAATGGTTAGGCATGCGATGTCTAAGAAGGTTGCGGATTCCAACTGTTGTAGTTTTACACTTTCTTTTCTGTGACCGTAAGCGTAGTATGTGGTGTATCGCCGGCTTCGTTGCTGTACATCAACGACAATCGGGATACGCATACTTGCTTACGTTGATGATATGAGATATTATGTGTTGCTGTGATATGTTATATTGGATCGTCGCGTTTTGAATAGCCGGGGTTTTATGTGAGATGAGAGTTTTTCTTTTTCATTCATGTAAAATTCTTTTGTATGTAATATTCTTTTATTGGGGCACTTCCAGGTAGCGGAAGATGTCACCGTTGTATATTATTTACTTTTCCGCATTAGGTAGACCCAAGGCGGGGAGCACAAGTAACCGGATTCTAGGGTCCAGTGGGAGACCATCTCGAGGAGTCGAGACCGGGTCTCCTAACCCTAGAATTGGCAGTGTTACTTGCCGCTCTCGTAGGGGTCTAGGGATGTGGGTTTGGCTATTCATCGCGACCGTGGAATCCGTGTTTTATACTGGCTCGTATTGAAAACACGGACGTCCTAATATATCCAATATTTCATATATGTTCTTCTGCTGCAATGTTCTGTGATGAGATCATATTACTGCCTGAGACGAATGTTTATATTATATATATATGAGATATATGTTATATTGCAGATTTCGTTTCAACTGTGATGCTTGTGAAGCATAATAAAATGGGACTTCATTAATGAGATTAATGAAATAAAAGAAACCTAAGATGTTGTAGAAACTTGTTTATAAAAATAGGTAGCTACAGTTCTTGCTTTGCATCGCGGTGTTCCTTGTAGAACATCCAGCACCTTATTCGATAAGGAAAGGACCGAGATCCCTTCATCGGGAGTGACTCCTTTAGCAAATAACTGGCAGATGCTACAACCTCGGTTTGTCTTTTGATTGCTTCTATAGTTTCTGCTTTGCATAGTGATATTTGTGAAATATCCTGCACCTTATTCGATGAGGAAAGGGCCGACGATCCCTTCACCGGGAGTGACCCCTTTAGCAAAACTAGAAATGCCTCAAAAACACTCCATTTAAAATTACTCGATTCTACAACGATATCAAGTTCATTACGCAAAGGGTTTTCTTAAAAACCTGTCGTAGCCCTCCGTCATTTCAGATAAGTAATAGTTAGTATTCGTGCTGCGTTTGTTGACCTCTGTCAAGGCGTAGTGTGCGGTAGCTGATTAGTGCTTATCTGTATAAGCATATGATGTGATTGATTTAGGGTAGTCGTGCGACCTTGTTGACCTCTGTCAAGGGTCGTGCGGGTGGGTTTACTTCAATCAGGAAATGACGGGTTGAACTTGACTAGCAGCCTATGGTTTGTTGACCTCTGTCAAGGTCATAGGACGCTTGGGGCAAAATATTATTGGGAATTTCAAGTGTTGAAATTTGCAATGAGATTGCATACCTTCTATGAGATAGTTGGATCCCGATACCCGCTGCGAGTAAGAGTTACTCCTGGGAGAGTTTTACACATTACAATTAGCCGATCAAGTAGGTGTCTAGAAAGATGTTAACGGGGTTACGCCCCTGGGAAAACGAGGTTTACTTTAATTAGGTTCGTGCGAAAGCACGGGGGACCTCCCTCAAAGTACCGACACTGGCCTGGCTGAAAGATTGGCGAACTTGTAGCGTGTGATTAATCCCGGCTAGTCTTTCCTTTTAGGGTTTGAAGGAAGATTTGATTAAAACAGTGGGAGACATCCTGATTAGTTATATTAGATAATCAATCTAATCTTGCAAGAGCATACGCTGAGTGTTTTCTTCTCTCTCTCCAGGTAGCGACCATATCACGCCTTAATCAAGATAATAAAACGGATATATTGACCGAACCCGCTTGTTATACTGAGCTGGGGAACGTTGGCCCCGCTCCAACTTATAATTGTTATGAGACAGAGCAGGAGATTGGGGAATACCAGATTTCCCGTGCCGTCCAAACGAAGAAAGTGCATGTTGATGCATCATCTTCGGGTGTGTTCATTACAGAGAACTGTTTCTCAGTATCCTTTACGTCCTGGGTATGTGATACCGGATCAGGATCCCGTATATGTAATCTGTTACATAGGCTACAGATAGGTAGAGAACTGAGAACGGGTGATTAGTTTCATGAGACAGAAAACGGTGCAAGTGTTGCAGCCAAGTCTGTTGGTCACTATCACCCTGTATTACCAGAATACATTGATTCTGAACAAATGTTATTAGATACCAAACCTGATGTACAACATCATATCAGTCTCTTTATTAGTAAAGAAAGGATATAATTTTGTATTGTTGGATAATGTTTTGAACATTTCCTATATCAAGAGTTGATCGGTTCAGGCACGTTATCTAAAAGCATTGATGTTCTAAATCAAACTACAGTTCTTAGTATATGGAACACACACAAGAGGAAGAGTTCAGAAATGAACGAATCCTTCTTGAGGAATTGTAGACTAGGTCATATCAATGCGACCCGACTAGCTAAGTTACATATAGATGCATATTTAAATTAGTTTGAATTTACATCTTGTGAAACTTGCCGGTCATGTCACAAAGATAAGATGACCATAGCTCTGTTTATTGGAAACAGAGAAAGAGTTAGTGAACTCTTGGGATTGATACATGCTGATGTATGAAAGTCTCCTGTCTACACATACCAAGACCGGTTCTTTGTACTTCATTACATTCTCTGATGATCTCTCAAGATTCAGACATATGTTCCTACTGAAACACAAGTCTGAACCTTTTGAGATATTCACAGAATATAAGTTAGAAGTAGAGAACCAAATACGGGTAAAAGTATTATGTCCTTTGATGTGATCAAGGAGGAGAATACTTGAGCACGGAATTCCTGGACTATTCGAAAGGAGAATGAGATTCTCTCTCAGCATTACTCCTCCGTATACACCACAGCACGTCGGTGTATCGGGGTGGAGCAATAGCACCCTATGTGATATGGTGTGCTCTATGATGAGTACTACTGAGTTGCCTATTTCCTTTTGGGAGTTATGCACTTGAGAAGCTGCATACCTATTGAATAGGGTTCAAATCAAATCAGTTGCCTACCACTTCATATGTGATATGGAAAGGGAAGAGCCCATATCTTAAGCTTGTTAAGATTTGGGGTTGTCCGGCCTATGTCTAAAAGCAAAATCCGGACAAACTCGAGGCAAGGTCTGTTATGTACAACTGGAAAGGTTCCAGCTATACAAAATGCAGCTGATGATTTGGTAGAACCAAAGGATTCAATAGTTTCAAACGAACCTCAGCCTCTCCGCCGATCTAGTAGGGTTCCTCACCCACCGAGAGATACTTCGGTTTCTCTATGACAGTGGGAGTGAGGATTGCATCATGAGATGATGACCCAACTAGTTTCGAGCTGGCCATCAGGAGTATGACTCTGTAAGAATGGCTGGATGCTTATCGATCTGAGATGGAATCCTTATACACCAACAAAGTATGGACTTTGGTTACTTTATCTGAAGGGTTAAATCCCCATCAGGAGCAAGTATATCTTGAGAAGATTACTTGGTGTACATGGAAAAGTTGAGACTTTCAAAGCTATGCTTAAGTCCATCCAGATCCTACTTGCCACGGCTACATACCATGACTACGATATCTGGTGGTTGGGTGTCATGACTGCTTTTCTAAGTGATGTTTTAGAAGAGAACGTCTATAAGTACACAGCCAGAGGACTTCGTAGACAGTGGGAGCAGCGGAAACATGTGCAAGATGTTTTATATGATAAAACAGGCATCACGGAGTTGGAACATCTGTTTTGATGTGGTAGTCAAAGAGTTTGACTTCATCAAAATGGTAGATGAACCTTGTATATACGAAAAGGTAGTAGAGAGTATGGTGGTGATCCTCGTAGAGTACGTGGATGACATTCTCTTGATAGGGAAGGAGTTTCCTATGCTACGCTCGGTCAATCTCCGCTTATCACAAGGATTCTCCATATAGGATCAAAGTGATACCTCCTAAATCCTGGGTTTTGGATCTATGAGATAGTTCTAATTGGATGTTAGGATACTCACTAGTTGTAGTGAGATGGTATCAATAGATCCTGGGGAGAATCACTGGAAAGGTTCCAGGGTGATAAGGACGACTGAATGTCAGTCGCAGGCATTGTCTTTACCCTCAGTAGAGGGACGGTATGTTGGAAGAGTTCCAAGCTAGATACCGTGACTTACTAGACGATTAAAGGCAAGATACATCGTTACCAAGGATGCTACCAAAGAGGCAGTCTGGATATATATAAGTTCATAAGATGAACTTCGTTCCTACCATTGTGTGACAATGGAGTTGTGGCTTTAGCTTAGGAACTTCTGTCCCATCTGAAATCCAGATATAATTCTTAGGCAGCATCACCTGATCATGGAGATGGTTGATCTCCAGGGAGATCGAGGTTAGGGGAGTAGACACAGAGGACGACAGCGCGGATCCACTCACAAAGGCCTTTTTCCCAGTAGAGACTTTTATGGGATGGTTGAGTATGAGATACTTCAACCACAGCTAATTGTTGGGTATGTGATACCATAACAGATGGCCCTAGTGCAAGTGGGAGATTGTTAGTTATATGTATGCCCTAGAGGCCATTACTGTACATACGATGTATATTGTAGTGGATGCTTGGACATATATAGGGAGGACTTTCTTGCTCGACATGATAGTATGCTATCTGGTTGTACTTTATCTTAACATGTACTCTGATTGTCTCTATATTACATGTTGATAAAGCCCTTAGGATATGTACTCGACTACTGGGACTATGATGAGATCATACTAGTGGGGCCACGGTAGTCGACGAGTACATCCTATAATTGTTCCTAGTCGAGGGTGTATCGAGACAGGGCATCGATACACCAGAGTAGACTAGCGTATACGCATCTTGACCCATATGATGGGCGATGGATGATCCCATATCCATCGGTGTTTGACATCAAGGATGGTGTACGGGTGCTCAGTAGAGACTGGGTACACTGGACGGACTCGCCGAGAACTCCCAGATGGTATTATACCTCACGTCAGATGGCAGTTCTCCGGTGACACTGGTACAGAGTAGTCTGTTGACCCGAGATCGTCATAGAGTCTTGTGTGATTCCCACTGTGCTTTGATTTCCATCATACCACGTCCAAGAGGGCGTGCAAAAAGGTGGCTTTTGGGTACAGTCCCGAATCACATGGAGGCAATGAGCGATAGGAGGGGATTCGTCTCTCCCGGTATAGGGAGTTGATGTTGTGCTGTGTTCGATTGGCTATAACCGGAAATCCCTGGCCAGGGTTGCTGAGATTTACTGGTAAGTGTTATCAGTAGTTTCTCGAACTGTTATAGACCTCATATCGACACGACTTATCGAGCTACTAGGGTCTGGCGTTTACCACCCCTAGGCGAGATATGCAACATATCAGACGACGAGACCGGACTGTACGGGAGTGTTACTGTTTGGATTCACAGGAGAAGTTACAGGCTTGCTTGTTGATCTTCTGAGCGCTCAATACCTGGGTAGCTGTTACGTTTAGCTGACCGCTTGCAGCTTGTTGGTGTTTGATATGATCATCACCTACTGCCGGCGTATTGACGATTCTTTAGAGTCCTACACAGAGGTTTCTTGGCTCAGGCAAAACGGAGTAGGAGCACATATGTGATATGTGCGGGAACGAGGATAATGCGATATGTGATACCGTATTCTATTCTCGCGATATTTGATATCAGCCGGGTCATCGGATCAAGTGTTGATTCGATGAATCGGTACGGATAAATATTAGTCGGTTATATGCGATATAGCCGGATTGTCGGATCAAGTGTTGATTCGATAATTTAATGTATAATAATATATATGATATATTAAATTACATTAACTAATATTTGCTCACTAAAAGATTCTTTTTCTCACTCGGGTAATACATTGATATATATGCGATATATGTTAAATGTATTATTTTATTTTGTTACGATAAATATTATATATGTGATATATAATATTGTAACATGATATGATAACTAATGCAACTTGTTTAGTGGAGTTTAAACATGATTAGGGTTTGGATTAGGGTTAAGCTTTCTAGATGTTTCTAGAAGGTTTTGGTTTTGTTTTGTGAAAGATATTTGTAAGTGACTCATGCTTTAACCCAACCCAAACCCTAACCCTAGTTAATTCTCTACATGGGTTTAGTCAACCATGGTTGCATTATTCATCATATTATTCTTTTTCTATTCATCACAAAAGGATTGATATAACATTATTCATCTTCTTCTTCCTTGAGTTCTTCTTGAAAAGCTTTCTTGCTTTGATAAAAGTGATGAATAAATATGAGAAAAAGATAAATAAAGAGAGCAAAAATCCTACTTCATCATCCTCATCTTCCCTTGCCATTTAGATGAGGGTGTTCACATCATTTCATGAGTGTTAGCTTGTGTTAACGAAACTTCAAGGTAGATCATCTTTGTATCGAAGATCGGAAGGAAAGGTTGCATCTTTCTCTTCGTGGAACCTCTCGAGAGTCCGGAACCCGATGATCGCAGCGAAGGGACCACAACACGGAGCATATGAAGTGAAGGACCGGATCTACAAAGGTTGTAATCCCTCTCACTTAGTGTTAAAATGTTTAGCATGTTAGTTTTCGCCTAATCTCTAGTTTAAAGATCCGTATTCGGGTTGTTCGGCATGGCTAATTTTTTAATCGGGCATGGTTGATGCCTCGTAGACCCTTGTGCGCGTGCCTAGCAACCCTACAGAACCCCTACTGAGCTTGTCAGTGACAATATCTGTACAGTCCGGTCTGTTCGTCTAAGAGTATCGCATATCGAGTCTAAGGGGGTGGATAAAATCAGCCCCCTAACAACGCGACATTTAGTGTCGGTATGAAACCCCATCACTACCTGAGAAACTATCGATCCTCGATCGATAATTTGTTAGTTATATGTATGCCCTAGAGGCCATTACTGTACATGGGATGTATATTGTAGTGGATGCTGGGACATATATAGGTAGGACTTTCTTGCTCGACATGATAGTACGCTATCTGGTTGCTCTTTATCTTAACATGTATACTTGCAGTCTCTCTATTACATGTTGATAAAGCCTTTAGGATGTGTGCTCGACTTCCAGGACTATGATGTAGATCATACTAGTGGGGCCTGGGTAGTCAATGAGTACATTCTTCAATGTTCCTAGTCGTAGGAATATCGAGACGGGGCATCGATATTCCAGAGTAGACTAGCGTATATCTTCTCGATCCATGTGATGGGCGATGGATGATCCCATATCCATTGGTGTTTGACATCAGAGATAGTATGCGGGTGCTCAGTGATGACTGGGTACACTGAACGGACTCGCCGAGAACTCCCAGATGGTATTATATCTCACGTCAGATGGCAGTTCTCTGGTGACACTGGTACAACTTAGTCTGTTGACCCGAGATCGTCATAGAGTCTTGTGTGTCTCCTACTGTGCTTTGATTTCCACCCTACCACGGCTCTACCGAGCCGTGCAAACAGGTGGTTTTTGGGTACAGTCCCGATTCACATGGAGGCAATGAGCGATAGGAGGGGATTCGTCTCTCCCGGTATTGGGGGTTGATGTTGTGCTATGCTCGACTGGCCATAACTGGAAATCCCTGGCCAGGGTTGCACTGATTTACTGGTAAGTGTTATCAGTAGTTTCATGCTTGTTATGGACCTTACATCGGCATGACTTATCAAGCTACTGGGGTCTGACGTTTACCACCCCTAGGCGAGATATGCGACATATCAGACGAACAGACCGGACTGTGCGGTAAGTGTTACTGGTTGGATTCACAGGACTGTGAGCAGGCTTGCTCGTTGATCTTCTAATCGCTCAATACCCGGGTGGCTTTTACGTTTAGCAGACCGCTTGCGGCTTGTGGGTATTTGATATGATCATCACCTACTGCCGGCGTATTGACGAGTCTTTAGAGTCCTACACAGAGGTTTCCTGGCTCAAGTGAAACGAAATAGGAGCGCATATGAGATATGTGCGGGACCGAGAATAATACCAGTATGTGATACTGTATTCTATTCTCGCGATTTGTATCATTGGACGGTTATATGAGATATAGCCGGGTCACCGAATCAAGTGTTGATTCGATACATTGATACACTGGATATTAGTCGGTTATATGCAATATGACCGGATCGTTAAATCAAGTGTTGATTTAATGATTTAATGTATAATTATATATTTGATATATTACATTACATTAACTAGTATTTTTTCACTTAAGATTGATTTTCTTACTTGATGTGCACAAGTTGTATATGTGATATATTTTTGTGCACTAGTTTGTATCATGATTGATGATACATGCAAACTTGGGTGTGTGATGCTTTACACCATGTTTAGGTTAATGGTTAAGTTTTATTTACTTTATTTATTTTGTTTTGTTAAAACAAAATGGTCTTTTTCTTTCACTTTGCTAGAAGCTTCATGATACTTCAAGCAAGCATCTTTGAAAAGTCTATCATTTTGTTTTATTCTTTAACCTAACCATTACCTAAACCCTAGTTTACTCTCTACATGAGTTTACTTACCCATGGTTGCTAAATGATAAGTCTTCACTTGAATTTTCTTTTTTCAAATAATTCTTTTTCTATTCTCTTCTTCTTCTTCTTCATCATGAAGAAGAAAACCTTTTCTAGAAAATTTCAAGTGATGAAACCAAGTGAGAAATCCAAATCCAATGTGAACCCACTTCCTATTTCTTCATCCTCTACCATTTGCCATATAGTAGAGTGTATTATCTTCACAAGTTTCATGACTTAGTGAAGATGGAGCTTGAGTTTGAGTCGCCTCGACGTAGATCATCTTCGGCATCGAAGTCAACGACCTAGCCCGCTTTTTTCTCCGGCGAAACCATCGCTAGAGTCCGGGATCCCGATGATCGCAGCGAAGGGACGTCATCACAGAGCTTTGGAAGTGGAGGAACGGATCTACAAAGGTTGTAGTCCCTTTCATTTGTAGTTAAAGTAGTTAACTTGCATGTTTTTCGCCTTACCTCTAGTAACGATCTCAATTAGGGTTTCTCGGCACATGGAATTTTTTTGATTTTGGCATGGTAGATGCCTTGTGGAACCTCATGAGTGTGCCTAGGAACCCTACATAATTCTCGTCCACCGTGGCCACGGATTTATGGTGATGTCCATCCGTACACAACGCGACATCAACCCCCAATACCGGGAGAGACGAATCCCCGACGATCCGATCACTGCCTCCATATGGCTCGGGACTGTACCCAACTAAAACCTGTTTGCACGACTCTTTTGAGCCGTGGTAGGATAGTAATCAAAGCCCAGTGGGAACTCACACGAGACAAATGACGATCTCAGGTCGACAGACTAACCTGTACACATGTCACCTGGGAACTGCTATATGACAATAGGTATAATACCAACTAGCAGATTCCCGGCGAGTCCGTCCAGTATACTCATAACCCAATGAGCACCTGTATACTATCTTAGGTGAATAAACTAACACCAATGGCTTGTGAGACCTGGCCACCGCCCCTCGTCGGGGTCTCGATCAGTATACACTAGTCTACACTGGAGTATCGATACCCGGTCTCGATACTCCTACGACTAGGGACATTTAAGGATGTGCTTATAGACCCCAGCTCCCACATATATGATCTCCATCATAATGCTGGCAGTCAAGCAAGAATCATATGGGCTCTATCAACATGTACATGATGATAAAGACAAACCCGATAGCATACTATCATCTCAAGTAAGACTGTTCTATCGGTTTAGGTCCTCACTCAATCATCATAATCACAAGTCTGCGACTATGATAATTGCCTTAAGGGCACTATAGCCAACAGCATCGATATTCCAGAGTAGACTAGTGTATACGTTTCTTGACCCCGACGAGGGGCAATGGCCTGTCTCACAACCATTAGTGTCAGTTAGTCACCAAAGATAGTATACATATGCTCATTGGATTATGGATTACATTGGACGGACTCGCCAGGAACATGCTAGATAGTATTATACCTATTGTCGGGTAGCAGTTCTCTGGTGACATGAGTACAGCTTAGTTTATCGACCTGAGATCATCATTTGTCTCGTGTGAGTTCTCACTGTGTTTTGATTACTACCCTACCACGACTCTACTGAGTCGTGCAAACATGTTTTAGTTGGATACAGTCCCGAGCCACATGGAGACAGTGAGTGGATCGTCAGGGATTCATCTATCCCGGTATTGGGGGTAAATCTCGCGCAATGCACTTATGGCCATCACCATAAATCCTTGACCTAGGTGGACGAGAATTACTGATTTGGATCAGTAGTTTATCAGTAAATGATGAGCTTCACACCAACACGACTTATTGCGTTATTAGGGGTCTGACTTTATCCACCCCTAGACCCGATATGTGACACTCTTGGACGAACATACCTGACTGTATGGAGATTGTCGCTTTCAGGCTCAGTAAGGATACGAACAAGTTTGCTTGTCGGCCTTTATTTCGTTCAATACCTAGGTAGCCGTTACGTACAACTAGTGCCGCTGACGTGCTTATGGTTAAATCCACTGCTAGCGTATTGTCGAGTTTTTAGAGTCCTACACAGAGGATTTTCCAGTTTAGGCGAAATGATGTAGTGTATGTATTTTGATACGTACTCAGGTTCGATTAAAACACATGTTTTTATACACGTGCTTTTAATCGGACATTTTGTTAATGCTGCCTATTTGAAAGATAACCATTTTATCACATTTGGATTAAATGTGAGCTAGTATTATATATCTTTTTAATATCTTTCATTTCGGTATTCATATTTTGACAGTACAGTATTTATACGAATACGAGTATTTATATAGTACGTATATTTGTGTCTTAATATAAATACGGGTATTTGTATCTTTATACAAATACGGGCATTCGTATTTTATACGAATACGATATATGTATTTGGATACGAATACGGGTGTATGTATTTGTAGCATATACTTGTATTAGTGTATTTGTATATATTTTTATATATACATACACATGTATATGTGTACACTATGACGTGGCGTTATTTTCTCTTCTTTCTTCTTCATGTTCTTTTTAGAATCATGTGGACTTGTGACTCACCATGGTGAGTCACAACTCCACTTAATGATTCTTAAAAGAAAAAAGAATAAAAAGATATAAGAAAATTAGTATTGATTGGCTTTACACCTTCTTCCTCTCTTGTTTTTTAGAAGTAGAGAAAGAAGAGAGAAAAGAGAGAACACTTAGAGATTATCCACCACTACCTCCTAGTGATCAATTCTTAGCAAGTCTTGATCACTAGTTGCTTCATTTTGATTATTTGTGTGATGCTAGAGCCTAAATGAGGGTTCCTTCAAGGTGGATCATCTTTGACGAGGAAGACCAACTTCTAAGCTCGTTCTCGACGACCTAAGAGCTAAACAAGTGGCACAGAAGATGAAGGACATGATTGCAAAGGTTGTAATTACTAACCGAGTAATTAAACTTATTCTAGTGTTTGCTAGTTTAATATTTGGATTCGATTATAGGTCGTAGAGTTCGTGCTCTTGTTTCGAAAATTTTCGTTTTGTATTCCGCATGGCCATAAATTTTCGGCACGAGTACGAGCGTCTACTTACATAGCATCAGAGCCACCCAAACACGTAAACTAGTTTAGACGATACATACGTTTCAAGTTAGAAAATTTTCCGTATTTTGAAACCCAAAATATTCAAGTTTCTGTCCAATTTTAAACGGAACCTAAAAGATATTTTTCATATGCCATTGGATTGTGAATAAAGAAACTTGGACACTGCATGAAGACGAGGCCAACATGTTTTGGTTTGGCTGAGGTTTAGCCGAGGATGGCGGCCAGAAAAGACCAGTTTGCCTCGAACTAGTGTCTTGTAATTTGGGTTTGGAGATTTTTTGTATACATCTTTCTGTCCCAGATTTCATGTAGTGTTATCTTTGCATTTGCGCAACACGGAAAGTTTTAAATTGAAACTTTTGCATTGTTTATATCTTTGTGTTTTGTATTTTTATTTCTATACGTCGTCTAATTGCTATAGGTCAATTAGACGGGGTTACAAATACATGCTTCCGCTGTGATGATATATATTTTGCGATGGTCTATCGGATAGTCGTTGTGGATAATCTCTCATCGTAGATTGAATGTATATTTGTTATTTGGGACGAGCGGCCGGATTGTGGCTGTCGTTGCCGCTTGATATATATTCATTTTGAGAAAGGTCTAGGTTGCGGGTGTAGTCACTACTGTATATATTTTTCATTACTTATAGTAGGATACCCCGCAACAGAGTGCTCGGGTAGACGGATTCGAGAATGCAGTAGATGATCATCTCGTGGAGTCGAGACTGGGCCACCTCATTCTTGGATTGACGAGTTGCTCGCCGCACTTATATGGGGTGTAGCTCTGACCTACAGAGGAGTGCTCAAGTTACCGGATTTTAGAAAGCGAGGGGTATCCTGTTTTTAGGATTAGCGGGTAGCTTATCGCGCTCGTAGGGGTCTTGGTTCAGGTGATGTTCGAGCTATCCACACGATCGGGAAACGTTGGTTTTCGTTTGCGGCTCAAACGAAATACGGGGCTCCTAATTTATCCGCTATTCCATCTTGTTTATCGCATGCCTGTGATGTTTATTACCTGCCTGTGATGATATATATAAATATTGTATATGTTTTGCACCCGCACTAGCCCTGCCCATGTACTGCCGTAAGTTAAGTAACCTTACAGTGTCTCCGAACCCTGTGGCGAATGCAGGTGGCATATACATACATTCTATTTTGATTGTTTCTGTGATGCATAGGAACTTAATTGATGGGATTGCATTATAAGTTTAATGCAAAGAAAATAAATTTAATTGATGTTGTCGGAACAATTTTTAAAACTGCTCGGTTTTATACAAAACCACTTGTTTTAAAAACAGAGTATAAACCACTCATTTTCAAAGCTACTCGAGTTCCTTCAACGATATTAATTTCATTACGTTAAAGGTTTTCCGCCAAAAAACAGTTGTAGCCCTCCGTTATTTCCGACGAATAATGGTTAGTATTCGTGCTACGTTTGTTGACCTTGTCAAGGCGTAGTGTGCGGTAGCTAATTGGTGCTTGTTTGTAGTATTAGATGCAATTAGTTAGGACAATCGTTCGACCTTGTTGACCTTGTCAAGGGTCTGTGCGGGTGGGTCTAATGCAATCAAGATAATGACGGGTTGAACTTAACTTGGACCCTTTGACTTGTTGACCTTATCAAGGTCACTTGGGTCTTAGGGGTAAAAATCTACATCGGGAGTTTCAAACATAAAGTAAACTTTCCAGATATATGCATACCTTCTGGAGTGTGGAGACTTGAGTGGCTTCCGTCAGATTATCATACTATGATAGTTGGGTCCCGATTCTTACTGTGAGTATATATTACTCTTCGGGAGATATTCACTTCACAACTAGCTAACCCGTTAGGTGTTTAGAAAGTGTTAACGAGATTATTCCTCTGCAGAAATTGAGTTATTTAATTAGGTTCGTGTAAAAGCATGGGGGGCCTCCCTCGGAGAACCAACACTGGCCTAACCGAATGGTTAGCAAACTTGTAAAGTGTAAATAATCTTGACTGGTTCTCTTTTTAGGGTTTGAAGGAGAATTCTAGGAAACGGTGGGAGCCATCTTGATTAGAAGTGATTAACCAATCTAATATAGATTAGAGTGCATGCTGAGTGTTTCTTTTCTCTTTCTGGCAGCGACCATGATCCACCTTAAACTAAAACTCGTAAACTAAGTTGACCAAACCTTTTTATAAACCTGGCTTTGTTTTGTCATGATTCACGACAAAGTCTCATATATCCATATCACTCCTGCTTTACCCTTTGCTTTCGCAAGAACATTCTGTATCACTACGAAGATCCATATAGAATGGATAAACCCATTTCGTATAGTTACATACAAACTCGTAGAAATTCATTTCAATTCGAGGATGGATTACGGTTATGGGGAAATTGAATAGGATTATTCAGTTATCTTTTCTATTTATCTTCTCTCAGATTGCGAGAGCTCCTAGTATTAGGAGAGTAAACATATTACACTTATTTGATAGTTTTTTCTAAACCTTAGACAGGTGTCGAAAAGTAAGAAAAGAAGAAAATAAATTAGCCTAAATATGGTGTACAGAAGGTAAGAAGTAAAGACATATAAAGGGATTGGAGTAAAGACAATGGAAATTGTAACTAATGTCATGACTTTGGTATTGAAAGAGACATTACTAGAAATATCCGGCCACCCTTTCGAAACATTTTCTTTTTTTAATATTACTATACGGTGTTAATTGAAAACCGCTTTTCCTATTAGATTCTGACTCCAGAGTGAATTTGCCGGACTTGATTCTCACATCTGTATAGCGTTACAGATGCTGAGTGAGAGTAGAATATTAGGAATTGGATGATTAGATTCTCAAAAATCAAAATTCTTTGTAATTGGTGATATTTGAGGAAATCACCTGGGTTTTGTCTAACGGTAAATATTTGTTTTGAATATCCGTTGTCATACACCAATTTCAAACTGATATACCTGTACATTTATTTTATAAAGTGAGATATAATTTTTTGAAATTATATTATAATACTCACCTCTATCAGTTGATGATTAAGTAAGGTACATTCAATAACAGTGTAATTCTTTTTAACCATAATACAGTTTTCAACTTACAACACACATGGTTTGAGTTATTAAATTCAGAGGACTTATACAAAATATTGTATGATGTCCGATATCCATTAGAACAAGAGGTTAATACTCATACTATATTCCATTTACTTATGACTTCTTTGGTTTTAAACACGCATTTCGTTGAAATACAAGGTCTAAATTTTAAGAAGTTATATATATAAGAATAAAGTAGAGAACCGTATGTTAGAAGTATCAGGATTCTTCGAGATGATCGAAAATATAGATACTTATGCTAGATATTCCATCGTAAGTAATATATTTGAGAATTTGCTTCTCTTTCAGGTTATTCATCCGTGGGTGCGCGCCTTGATGAGTAATGTTGTATGGCCTTTTCCTTTTTGGTAGCGCATTATAAATAGCTGCATACTATTTGAATCTAGTTCCAATTAAATAAGTATCTTTGTTTCTATATTGGATATAGAATGGATTCATATCATAACGATATTAAGGTATATGGAGTTGTCCGGCTTATGCTTAAAACTAGAATTCGGATAAACTTAAGGTATGTTTTCAGTAATGGCAGTTTGTGGGTTATCCTGAGCTTATACGAGGGTTAACATTCTACCATTTCCAGGATCAATAGTTATATTGTTCTTGATTCGCCCCCTTTTAGTAAAATGAATTCTTTTCAGAAAACATTAGTGGAAGTATGGTAGAACTGAAAGTGATTCCAAAACCACAAACGGTTACTGAATATTTAGTAGAACCTAAGAATTCAATTGGATTCGACAATCCATTAGCCACTCCGTAGATTTAGCGGGTAATCTCTGTAAGTGCACGGCGGCGTCCCGACCGTCTTTCCGAGACCAAAATGCGGAATCAAAAATTTTCTTAACTTTATAACCGGCACCACCGCGCACTAAAATCCCAGATCGGGCCATTAACATAGTCCTAGCAAACTAAAGAACGGGTAGAGAGATATACCGATCTCCCCGCGGAATCTCCGGTCTTCTCGTCGTCGTCCCGATCTCCCCGCGGAATCTCCGGTCTTCATCTCCTCGTCGGAAGGGCACCACATCGCCGGGTTCTTTTACGGGCTCCCACCTCTGGATCGAGGCAACTCGGTCACGAAGTTGGCGAGCCGACGTGCCCAAGAAGTGCTGTAGATGAAGTGTAGAATCCATTTGTCTTTCGGGGTTAAGGAAGTTGCCATATGAATGTCAAAGTGGAGGAATGAAGTTTTGGATGGTGCTATGGTATTTTGTGTGAGCCAAAAAGATAAAAAAACCCTCACACAAAATTTGGACAGCCCTCATACAAGCTTGCCCGGCCCCTCTCTTGAGGAAATGAGAGAATGGAATGCAAGAGAATGAATGAGTGAGTGAGCCAATAATCCAAAAGAAAGAAAGGGTTATCATGAGAAATAATCACCACTACCAAATCCCCACTCCATCACCTAATCATATCCCATCACCATCAAGCAAAGTCAAGCAATGATGAAGTCAAAGGATGGTGCACCATCATGAAACCATCATGATGCAAAAGTCTCCTCAATTGTTAATTGCACAATTGCAAATAAGCCCCTCCACCAATTTTCAGCCAATGAAAGGAAACAAAGGAAAATGGCCGAAACGGAAAGCAAACTGGCAACTTCAGAAAAATGATCCCGTAATAAATTACAGAAAAACCCCGTGACTGTATATACATACCCGCATTTGTATTCCCACTGAATACAAATGCAAAGAGACAAAATCTACACTGTACTATACTAGGATCCGACTTAAACCAAAGCCCGCCAGGATTATCCGTCCGATCATGATCCGTGCAATACCGCACATATATGATCGAACCCTGCCATATCTCCATACGGCCTCTACAGCGTTTCGCCCGAAACTTGAGAAACGGTCTGTAGGGGACTCTAAAGAATCGTCAATACTTTGGTTGTGGATTTAACCACTAGCATGTCAGAGGTATTAGCCATACGTAATGGGCTATCAGGTATTGACCAAAAGGGACGTCGATGAGCGAACTCATCCTGACACCCTACTGAGCCTGTCAGTGACAATATCCGTACAGTCCGGTCCGTTCGTCTATGAGTATCGCATGGCGGGCCTAGGGGGTTGGTAAAAGTCAGACCCCCAAAAGAGGTACAAGTCGTGTCGGAGTGTAGTCCAGAACACCCTGAGATACTACTGGAATACCTACCAGTAAATCTCCTGCCTCGGCCGAGGGCTTTGTGTAATGGCTCTCCTAGACACAGCGCGACCTCACCTCCAATACCGGGAGAGACGAACCCCTGCAGATCCGCTCACTGCCTCCATGTGGCTCGGGACTGTACCCAACTAAAACCTGTTTGCACGACTCCTTTGAGCCGTGGTAGGGTAGTAATCAATGTACAGTGGGAACTCACACGAGACAAATGACGATCTCAGGTCGATGAACTAACCTGTACACGTGTCACCTGGGAACTGCTATCTGACGTCAGGTATAAGACCGACTAGCATGTTCCCGGCGAGTCCTGTCCGGTGTACTCATAACCCAATGAGCACCTGTATACATCTTAGGTGAACCAACTGACACCAGTGGCTTGTGAGACCGGCCACCACCCCTCGTCGGGGTCTCGACTGTATACACTAGTCTACTCTGGAGTATCGATGCCCTGTCTCGAAAACTCCCACGATTAGGGACCTTTTAAGGATGTGCTTATAGACCCCAGCTCCCACGTATATGATCGCCATCATACTGCTGGCCGTCAAGCAAGAATCCTAAGGGCTCTATCAAAGCGCAATAGTGACCTGTAAGGTCACCTAAAGCAGTACACGATGATAAAGATAAACCAGATAGCATACTATCATCTGGAGTAAGACTTTCCTACCGGTATAGGTCCTCCCTCAATCATTGCAATCACGTGCCTGTGATTCAATAATTGACTCTGAGGGCACTATCTCCAACAATCTCCCACTTGCACTCAAGGCTAATTATTGCGATGTCGCATACTCACTGCCCGTGTGATACCGAACACCCAACTCCTCTACTAGTCAGTCTCACAAAGCTCGTTTGCGAAACTATTGCGTTCGAAGAATAGCCTCAGTGAGTGGATCCGCCCTAATGTTTCTTTCTGTGTCTCTCTTTATCTCAAGTTCGCGGAGAAACCCATCTCCCGAAATGAGCAATGCCTGTCTTAGAATGTGTCTGGATGTCTGATGGGACCTAGCTCATAAATGAACTCCAAATCCAAACTTCTTAGACTGTATCGTCAACTGAACTTAATCAGTATCCTGCGTCATGCCTCCCTCAGTATCCCCTTGGACCACCTGTCCAAAATACTGCCCCTCGTCAGAAGGAAAACAATAACTCTGACAACCAATCTGTCATCCAGGTCACCTTGGAAGCCTGGAATGATAACTGTCTCCCGAAAGAGACTGTTGTTATCATATCCCTAGAACATTCACTTATGTTCTAAAACTGCTTCCGCTCGTTTCTCCAAGATTGGATCAATATCAATTTATTGCATCCACTGTAAAGACAACATCTGGTGTGGTACTTGACATCTCATGATTGACTCAATTGCCTAAGCAAGTGATCTGCCAATCATGCACATCCCTCTCCACTTTAGTCTGTAAGACACCTTCAGAGAGGGTGACTCCACCTACAGGTACACTACCGTGCCTGGAATCGTCCATTCTAAAACACCTTCAGAATGCTGTCTAAGTACCCTGATTATGAAACTACCCAAATCTAGATCTAAAACCATAGATCCAGTAACCAGAATGTCTTGATATTATATCCAAGTCCCATATGGAGAAACCACTGTGTGACAACCAAAGTATAACCGATCGTAGTATAGGAATATCACTTCCTACTCTGTGTATGTCATCCAAATACCAGGACATCACACCCTACTACCTTCTTAACAGATCCATCCCCTATTCTAATGAAGCCAAACCTATGACTGTCACATTAGAAATAGATGATCAATCTCCGCTATATCTGCTTTAGTCTATAAATAGACATAAGCTACTTGTCCACCAATGCTTCCGCTGCTCCCACTGACTACGACAACCCTCTGGCAGAGTCATATACACGTACACTTCTAAAGCTAGTTTAGAGCGACGCTATACTCATCCTCCTGCCGGGTCTCACAGCCTGGAACAACAGCAATGGCATGTCTGGGTAAACAAGAACCTCCCTGTCACCGTCCTTGAGGCTACCGGAGTACCTCTCGGGTGCCTGAGGTTACCCACCGTATCTGCGGAGTGGCCAATGGAATATCAAACCAAATTGAATCTTTAGGTTCTTATCAAATTTTCAGTAATCGTCTGCGGTTCGGGAATCACTTCCAGTTCTACCATACTCCCAATACTGTTTTCTGGAAAAAAAATCCATTTTTGTTAAAACTGTGGTGAGTCAGGAACTATATCACTATTGATCTTCCAGATGGTAGAAAGTCAACCCTCGTCATAGCCTGGGTCAACCCACAAACAACCATTACAGAAACGTGCCTTGAGTTATCCAGAGTTTGGTTTTAAGCATAAGCTGGACAACTCCCCGTAACTTAACAATGTCAAGATGTGAACTGTTCTATATCCAATATAGAAACAGAGGCACTGATTTAATTGAACCAGATTCAAATCATGCAGCTGTCTCCAGTGCATGTCAACTAAATGGAAAAAGGGCGATCAACGTTACTCAATTTAGGAACGCTTCCAATTATGAGTAACCTGAAAGAGAAGCAAGTTCTCTTAATCATTACTATTAACTGAATACCACACACAAGTATCTACATCTTCGATCACCTTGAAGAATCCCGATACTTGCAATACTTGGTTCTCTACTTTACTCTTATACCTATAACTTCTCAAAACTTGGACCCTGTGTTTCTACGAAACACTTGTCTAAAAACTAGAGAAGTCATAAGTAAACCGAATATAGTACGAGGACCAACCCCTCTGTCCTAACGGACACTGGACAACATACAATACTCTGTATAAGTCCCTTGAGTTTAATAATTCATTCCCTGCGTGTCGTAGGTTGAAAACTGCACTTATGGTTAAGAAGAATTACACCGTTGTTTAATACTCCTTACCTAATCATCCACCGATATAGGTAAATGTCATAGACATAATTTCAAAAAGGTATATATCACTCTATAAAAATAGACGTACAGATGTATCAATTTGAAATTGGTGCATAACAGCGGATATTCAAAACCAAATATTTGCCGTCCGGCAAACAACCCAGGTGACTTCCTCAAATATCACCAATTACAACGAATTCCGATATAATGAGGATAATCACCTAATTTCCAATAACTTACTCCCACTCATCATCTGTAAAACCATACAGATGTGAGAATCATACCTGGTAAATACATACCCTGGAGCAAGATCTGATTGGGAAATCAGTTTTCTTTTAACAGTACACAGTGAAACTGAAATATTGAAATGTTTCGATGGGGTATCCCGGTATTCCTAGTAATGCCTCTTCCATTATCCAGATTCACAACTGTAACCGTGTAATTCTTTGTCATCTCTCTAAATCCCTTTATATGTCTTTAGTCATTACCTTCTGTACACCCTCTTAGGCTAAATGGTTTTCTTCCTTCCCTACCGTTCGGCACCAGCCTATGGTTTGGAAGAAGACTATCCAATAAGCATAATGGGTGTACTGTCTTAATCCTAGGAGCACTCGCAATGCGAGAGAAGGTGAAAATAAAAGACAACCGAATAAACCTTATTCCTATTTCTCCTGAACCAGAATCCATCCCCGAACTGGAACAAGTTCCTTTCAAGTTCGTATATAACCATACGATGAGGTATCCAAATAACTGTGGACCTTCGTAGTGATACGGAGCGTTCTGGAGAAATACAAAGGTGAAGTGGGAGTGGTAATGAAATACTTGGTTTGGTCGTGAATAGCAGTCGTAATTTACTTTGCCCTCCTTCTAATCCCTTTATTTGTCTTAACTTAATACCTTCTGTACACCACAATTAGGCTAATCGGCTTTCTTCATTCCCTACCGTTCGGCACCAGCCTAAGGTTTGGAAGAAGACTATCCAATAGGCGTAACAGGTGTACTATCCCCTAATCCAAGGAGCACTCGCAACCTGAGAGAAGGTAAAAGGAAAAGACAACTGAATAGTCCTATTCGTTTTCTCCAGAACCGGAAACCATCCTCGAATAAATTCCTTCGAGTTCGTATATAACCATACGATGGTTTTATCCAATGGAAGTGGACGTTCATAGTAATACGGGGTGTCCTAGAGAAAAGGGTAAAAGTAGGAGTGGCAATGAGGTTTGCAACTCTGACAATCCAAAAGCCAGTGTTTAAGAAGGTTCGGTTAATTTTGGTCACTGAGTCATAGTCTTAGGGTCGGGCATGGTCGCTGCCGAAGAGAGAGAGAAAAGAAACACTCAGCGTGCACTCTAACCTAGATCAGAATGGTTACCAATTTATCTAATCTGGAAACCTCCCACTATAACCTCAAATTCTCCTCTAAACCTGAAAGAAGAATTAGTCGGGATCACCCGAGGAGTAAACCAACTCATCAGTGGGAATCGGGATCCAACTATCATCGCATGATAACGTGATGGAATCCACTCACGTTATCACATTCCAGAAGGTATGCGCATATCTGGCAAGTTTCAGTTTCTTTAGAAACTTCCGATGTGATTTTTACCCTTAGGGCCCAAGTGACCTTGACACAGTCAACAAATCAAAGAGTCCTAGTCAAGTTCAACCCGTCATTATCCTGGATTGCATTAAACCCACCCGTACAAGCCCTTGACACAGTCAACAAGGCCGCACGACTGTCCTAACTAATCCCATTAATATGCCACAAACGAACACTACTTAGCTACCGTACACTACGCCTTGACACAGTCAACAAACGCAGCACGAATACTAAGTAATGCTTGTAAGAAATGACGGAAGGCTACGTCTAGTTTTTGGCGAAAAACTTTTAACGTAATGAACTTGATATCGTTGAAGGAACTGCATAGCTTTTTATAAAAATATAGCGACGAAAACCTTTGCTAAAGAGGTCACTCCCGGTGAAGGGATCTCGGCTCTTTCCCCGTAGAATGAGGTGCAGGATATTCCAACTGAATACCACGATGCAAAGCAAAAGTAATCGACTATAGTGAAGTTATTGCCCTGACGCAAACTTCTGTCCAAGGGGTCACTCCCGGTGAAGGGATCTCGGCCCTTGCCTCGTCGACTAAGGTGCTGGATATTCCAACTGAATATCACTGTGCAAAACAAAAGAGAACGTTCTTACAATAACAGCTTTTTGAAAATTGTTCCAACAACATCAGAATAGGTTTGTTTAGCTTGCATTGATCCGAATCAACGCAGTCCCATCAATTGATCACACCAATAAAGAGCGAAAATAATGATGTACGTATATGCCATTTGCATTCGCCACTGGGTCCCGTCATCACCCGTTAGGTTACTTAACTAACGACAGAGCGGGGATTGGACTAGCGCGGATGCAAAACATATACAATATCTACTAATATGTATATCAATATATAATATTCGCTCAAGGCGTGATAAAATGCAACATCACAGAAATGTAATAAGCATCACAGAACAATACAGATATCTGGGATCCCCGGGTTTCATCGAGCCGCTACTGAAACCCGACGTTCCCCTGGTCGTGTGGATAGCCTGTGCAATGAAATCCTAGACCCCTACGGGCGCGGCAAGTTATCCGCCAAAACCTGAAGCGAGGTAGCCCCCTTCAGCAACGTGAATGGACCACCCAACACTTCACGGAATCCGGTAACTTGGGCACCCCTCCTGGGTCAATCTGTACCCCCTACGAGTGCGGCGAATAGCCCGCCAATTCTAGAGTAAAGCCCCCTCCGTCTCAATGCCATGAGATGCGGGCCCATTGCCCTCTAGAACCCGGCTATCCGTGCACCCCACCTTGAGGTAATCCTAGTACAGAAAGTAAAATATACATACAACGGGTACATCGACCTCACCCCGGTCGTGCCCCAAAAGAATAATATACAAACAGGCAGTGACGACAGTCCACATGTCGGACGCTCGCCTCGCAATATCAAATGTACATAATAAACCAAACTGTACTAACATTGCATCCAGGCTATCCCCCACGACCAATCCGCAAAATCACAGCACAACACAGAACATCAACGTGAATGTCACGTTCGCAAATCCGTCTAAAAGGGCTATAGCAGTTAGACAGGATTTACCGATCAAGTGACATTCACGGTCACAGATATAATGTAAATACTATGAACTAACATGTTTAAAATTTTCGATCGACCAAATTTTCCCAAGTGGGCCCCAATCACAACTGTAGCACTCAAAAACATCTGGGCCCAAAAAGAATATACCAGAAACCCTATTTCCATGTCAGTAGACCACTGTAGAAATTTGGTGCGGTTTGGCCACAGAACGGCGGCGGATCCGCGGCCAAAATGTGGTTTTGGCCGCTGATCCGCCGCGCTACAGTAACATCAGCTTACCAAATTTTCACAGAATTCTCAAAAATCCATGCACGTAATTTTCCAATGTACCAAATAATTTTTTGACGACTGGAAAAATTCGACAGAAACGATGCATGGAAAATGTGGTTTTTGGAAATTTGTTCGATCGAGATTTTAAACATACTAGAGCAAGCTAAACTAGGTTAATGTCATGGCTCTTATACCATATAAGTGCACGGCGGCGCCCCGGCCGTCTTTCCGAGGCCAAAATGCGGAATCAAAAATTTTCTTAACTTTATAACCGGCACCACCGCGCACTAAAATCCTGGATCGGGCCATTAACATAGTCCTAGCAAACTAGAGAAGGGGTAGAGAGATATACCGAGCGATCCGTGTCCTTCGGTCTTCTCGTCGTCGTCCTGATCTCCCCGCGGAATCTCCGGTTTTCATCTCCTCAGCGGAAGGGCACCACATCGCCGGGTTCTTTTACGGGCTCCCACCTCTGGACCGAGGCAAGTCGGGCACGAAGTTGGCGAGCCGACGTGCCCAAGAAATGCTGTAGATGAAGTGTAGAATCCATTTGTCTCTCGGGGTTAAGGAAGTTGCCATATGAATGTCAAAGTGGAGGAATGAAGTTTTGGATGGTGCTATGGTATTTTGTGTGAGCCAAAAAGATTAAAAAAAAACCCTCACACAAAATTTGGACAGCCCTCATACAAGCTTGGCCGGCCCCTCTCTTGAGGAAATGAGAGAATGGAATGCAAGAGAATGAATGAGTGAGTGAGTGAGCCAATAATCCAAGAGAGAGAAAGGGTTATCATGAGAAATAATCACCACTACCAAATCCTCACTCCATCACCTAATCATATCCCATCACCATCAAGCAAAGTCAAGCAATGATGAAGTCAAAGGATGGTGCACCATCATGAAACCATCATGATGCAAAAGTCTCCTCAATTGTTAATTGCACAATTGCAAATAACCCCCTCCACCAATTTTCAGCCAATGAAAGGAAACAAAGGAAAATGGCCGGAACGGAAAGCAAACTGGCAACTTCAGAAAAATGATCCCGTAATAAATTACAGGAAAACCCCACGACTGTATATACATACCCGCATTTGTATTCCCACTGAATACAAATGCAAAGAGACAAAATCTACACTGTATTATACTAGGATCCGACTTAAACCAAAGCCCGCTAGTATTATCCGTCCGATCATGATCCGTGCAATACCGCACGTATATGATCGTACCTTGCCATATCTCCATACGGCCTCTACAGCGTTTCGCCCGAAACTTGAGAAACGGTCTGTGGGGGACTCTAAAGACTCGTCAATACTTTGGTTGTGGATTTAACCACTAGCACGTCAGAGGTATTAGCCATACGTAACGGGCTACCAGGTATTAACCAAAAGGGACGTCGATGAGCGAACTCATCCGACACCCTACTGAGCCTGTCAATGACAATATCCGTACAGTCCGGTCCGTTCGTCTATGAGTATCGCATGGCGGGCCTAGGGGGTTGGTAAAAGTCAGACCCCCAAAAGCGGTACAAGTCGTGTCGGAGTGTAGCCCAGAACACCCTGAGATACTACTGGAATACCTACCAGTAAATCTCCTGCCTCGGTCGAGAGCTTTGTGTAATGGCTCTCCTAGACACAGCGCGACCTCATCCCCAATACCGGGAGAGACGAACCCCTGCAGATCCGCTCACTGCCTCTATGTGGCTCGGGACTGTACCCAACTAAAACCTGTTTGCACGACTCCTTTGAGCCGTGGTAGGGTAGTAATCAAAGTACAGTGGGAACTCACACGAGACAAATGACGATCTCAGGTCGATGAACTAACCTGTACACATGTCACCTGGGAACTGCTATCTGACGTCAGGTATAAGACCAACTAGCATGTTCCCGGCGAGTCCTGCCCGGTGTACTCATAACCCAATGAGCACCTGTATATATCTTAGGTGAACCAACTGACACCAGTGGCTTGTGAGACCGGCCACCGCCCCTCGTCGGGGTCTCGACTGTATACACTAGTTTACTTTGGAGTATCGATGCCCTGTCTCGAAAACTCCCACGACTTGGGACCTTTTAAGGATGTGCTTATAGACCCCAGCTCCCACGTATATGATCGCCATCATACTGCTGGCCGTCAAGCAAGAATCCTAAGGGCTCTATCAACGCGCAATAGTGACCTGTAAGGTCACCTAAAGCAGTACACGATGATAAAGATAAACCAGATAGCATACTATCATCTGGAGTAAGACTGTCCTACCGGTATAGGTCCTCCCTCAATCATTGCAATCACGTGCCTGTGATCCAATAATTGACTCTGAGGGCATTATCTCCAACAATCTCAACTACCCCAGAGGTATTTCAGTCTTATCAAAGACGATGACATGGAGGTTTTGATGACCCAAGTTTATCACTACTGCTATTCTAGACTATGAGATCTGGAAGGTAGACGACTATAATGTCATGCTAAATTAAATTTAGAAGTGCACGTGTATATGACTCTGCCAGAGGGTTATTGTAGTCAGTGGGAGCAGCGAAAGCGTGGTGGGCCAGTAGCTTATGTCTATTTATAGACTAAAGAAAGTATAGCGGAGATGGGCCATCTATTCTTGACGTAACAATCATACCGTTTGACTTCGTCAAGAATAACAGGCGGACCTGATAAGAAGGTTAAGTAGGGAGTACTGTTCTGATTTATTAGATGACATACTCCTAATAGATAGTGTTGTTCCTATACTACGATCGGTTAAATTGTGGTTGTCATAGATATTTCTTCACATGGAAACTGGATAAAATATTAGATATTCTGATGACTAGATTTATGGTCTTAGAAAAATATTTAGGAAGTGTCCCAATTCGGGTACTTTGACACTATTCTAAAGTGTTTTAGAATAGATGATTCTTGGCGTGGTGGTGTACCTGCAGGTGATAGAGCCACCTTCTCTAAAGAGATGTCTTCTGGACTGATGAGTTGAGAGATTTGCATGATTGACATATCACTTACTTAGACAATTGAGTAAATCATGAAATGTCAAGTACCACACCAGATATTGCTTTTGCACTAGCTGCAATAAGCAGATATTAATCCAATCCCAGAGAAACAATAGGGAAACAGTTATGAATATGAGAGAATGTTCTTGGTATATAATAACGGCAGCCTCCTTCTGGAGGAGCTTATTCTTTTAGGTTTCCTAAATGACCTGGATGACACAGTGACTGTCAGAGTTAAAGTTTACCTTTTTCTGAGGTGCAGTATATTGGACAGTGATCCAAGAGGATACTGAGATAGGCATAGTACAGTATATTGATTAAATTCAGTGGAAAGTGCAGTCTAAGAAGTTTGTTGGATTTGGAGTTCATTTATGAACTTTGTTCCATCAGATATCCAGAAAAGTTCTAAGACAGGTATCGCTCATTTCGGGAGATAATTGTTCTCCACGAAGTTGAGATATAGAGAGATAAAGATAGAAATATTGGAGCGGATCCACTCACTGAGGCTATTTCTCGAACACGCGATAGTTTCGCAAACATGATTTACGAAACTAATTAGTAGAGAAGTTGGGTGTTCGGAAGCACATGGGCTATGAGTATGTGGCACAACAATAATTAACCTAAGTGCAAGTGGGAGATTGTTGGCTATAGTGCCCTCAAGGCAATAATTATAATCGCAGGTAGGTGATTATAATGATTGAGGGAGGACCTATATGGGTAGAACAGTCTTACTCGAGATGATAGTGTACATCTCTATCATCATGTACATGTATTATGCGGTATTACGGATCACTATTACATGTTGATAGAGCCCATATGATTCATGTTTGACTACCAGGATTATTATGGTGATCACACATATGAGAACTGGGTAGTTTATAAGAAAATCCTTAAATGTCCCTAGTCGTGAGAATATCGAGACTGGGTATCGATATTCCAGAGTAAACTAGTGTATACGTTTCTTAACCCCGACAAGGGAGATGACTAGTCTCACAACCATCGGTGTCAGTTAGTCACCAAAGATAGTATACATGTGCTCATTGGGTTATGAGTTACACTAGACGGACTCACCGGGAACATGCTAGATGGTATTATACCTATTGTCAGGTAGTAGTTCTCTGGTAACATGCGTACATGTTAGTCTATCGATCTAAGATTGCCATTTTTCTTGTGTGAGTTCCTACTGTGCTTTGATTACTATCCTACCACGGCTCTACTGAGTCGTGCAAACATCTTTTAGTTGGATACAGTCCCGAGCTATATGGAGGCAGTGAGCGGATCGTCAGAGATTCGTCTCTCCCGGTATTGGGGTAGATGTCACGCAGTGCACGGGTCGCTATCACCAGAAATCATTGGCTAAGGTGGACGAGAACTACTGATTTAGATCAGTAGTTTCTCAGTAGGTGATGGGATTCACACTGACACGACTTATCGCGTTATTAGGGGTCTAACTTTATCCACCCTTTAGACCGTGTAATACCCAGTCCCCTTTCGTACGTCAATACCCTTATTTAAAATAAAATGATGTTCCAAATAATTTACCCGTTTTAATTTTATTTATACTTTTCCCATACTCAAATATTTTATTTTTTTCCCAACACCCTAATCTATATTTTACCCAAGATAATACCCTAAAACTAAATCCTACCCAAACCCAATATTCTACTCTAAACCCATAATCCAATACTCTTTTTTCAAGCCCACACCAGACCGACCCCACTCCCTCACCCACTTTAAATCCAAACCCCTCCCCTTCCTTCTTTCTATCTCAACAGTTCTTTTCCTCTTTATTTTCAAAACTTCTTAAATCCCAAACCGAAAGATTCCCTATCAATTCCAATTAACTCCTTTAATCACCCATTAATCCTATTAACTCACTCAAATCTCACTCTCTCTCTCTCTTTTTAAATACAAAGAACTCTCTCTCTCTCTTCTCACTTTCTTCTCACTCTCTTCTTCTCTAACCTCACACTCTCTCTCCAACCACCAAGCCCCAAACCCACGCCATCACCTCTCACCACCTTGCTGCCGCTGTAGCTGCGCCAAGATCACTGTCGCTGCCGTGTTGTACTCGTTGTGCTGTGCCCATGTCATTGTCACTGTTGTAATCGTCGATTCGTCGCAGACAAGTGCACTCCACTTGCTTACATGCTATACGTATTAGATATATATGCTAGTTCGCTTGAATACGTTAAAACTAAAAATTCATGTTTTAAATTAACCGTAAATTTTATCTACACCCCATGATCTTTAATGGTTCGGTTTGAGTATAATCGATCTATCACGACATGTTAGTATCAAGGGGAATTTTCTAGAATGAATTATCTTTTGGATCGATCGAGTAAAAATAACATTGTGATCGGTACACGTGTATGCTTAACCTAAGTGTTTGATACAAACTTTATGTGAAAACAAAGTCTAAAATGGTGGAATTTATGATATTTAGACCCTAATGTTGTTAACAAACACGCTAGAAATTTGGTGGCAAATCGATATCGTTTTAACCATAAAATGACGCCCCGCAGATTGATACAAAATCTGAACTTTGCAGTATAAGTTATCCCATAAAATGTATATTTAATTCCACAAAAATCGTATCGTGTCATGCTTGGACTTGTTACGAAGAGGACTGTTTAATCTTTAAATTTGTGGAAATAGTTGCTGGTTAGAATGTCATTTTGATAGCAAAAACAGAGGAGTATCTTGGCCGTGGACTGCAGTACAGAGTAGAATTCTCTCCTTTTATTTGTTTCAAAATACCTGTGTCACCTTGTTTAGATGTGCAAGAGTGCGGAACCATATATAGAAGCGTAGAGAATTGAATTTTCTTTCTAACGGTACTGGTCCTATTGCATCCCAGTATCGTTTGATATTTATAACACATTTTAAACTATTAGTGTGTACGACAGATTTCTGCAAATTCTGTTTACACCCTTCATCAGTAAACTGATCATAACTCCTACACTAAGACGATTATTGTTGATCTGTCTTCTGCGTTGTAAAGTTAACTCATATCCCTACAAATAGTTGAACTGTAGTGTCACCTAATTATGATCCCAACGGGAAGTAAAATGTGTTACGAAACAGACCTTCTGTTAAGAAACTGGACTTTCCAGCAGAGAACACTTAAAAACTAATGACCGTAATTCGCAAACCCGGAATTCGATTGATTTGAAACCAATTTCGTTGAATCGCTAATTAAGTTTACTTTCTACCCCTATTGTATCATTTTGCCTAATTACGATTGTACGATTTAATATGATTTTCTGAACTCATAAGGTACGTAGTGATTCATTTTGTACATGACTTGATTCGCGGTATAATTCTTATATTTTCCCGACCGTAATACATTTAGTAATAGAGAACGCTCTTATTGATTCTTGGTGATTACTGCATTGTCGAATGTGAGTGGTATTGGATTAGTTGTGTCAAGTATGTCAGTGAAAGTGAATGATTCGTAAAAGTGAACAGTGCAGTGAAAAGTGAATAAAACCAGGTTATTGGTGCGTACTTATACACAACTAGCCCTACACATATAGTTATTGAAACCTGGGGAAAAGGGGGAAATCGAAGTGGAATGGAACTTTTATTTAGCGAGGTTTAACGATTTAGAGGATGATCATTCAAACAACGACTCTTATATATATTTTAGATTATAGACTTAGCGGTCCGGCTGATAAGGTTATGTCCCGGGCAACAGCGGGCCGTAGTCTCGGGTATTTATAAGACCCTCGTTAAATATGATCACTCTTTTCCACAATTCGATTTCAATTTGACCTAGCGACCAATAGGGATATAGATCATATATTGCATTGCGTGTTGATACATTGATTACCTGCATACACCGTTTCCACTATTATTACCTTCTGTTTCATGCTTTACTATATTGCTATTATATTATTCCTATTGCGTCGTCCTGACGACCTGAGTATACATGCTCAGAGTTTGGAGAGGACGACACTCAGGAGTCAGACCTACCATTCGAGCTCTCAGAGATCTAGACGGCCGTACCATCAGTACTCTTACCGCTTTCCATAAATCAACCTTGTATTTACACTTGGTTAGTAGTTTCCTTTCCTTTCGAACTATTGTAAACTGTGAACAATGAAATTTGATGTAATAAACTAGTGATGTGTATCTTTTACTTCTGCGCTGTGTTTACTGATTACCATGTAATGCTATAAACCGAAATGTGACTACGACGGGAATGTTTTCTTGACTGTAGGAGTATGGCTGGCCTAATCACCTCCCGTATTCTGTATTTTAGAAAGCGGGACGTGACAGACCTGATATGCGATACTCTTAGACGAACAGACCGGACTGTATGGAGATTGTCACTTTCAGACTCAACAGGGATACAGACAAGTTTGCTTGTCGGCCTTACTTTCGTTCAATACAGTAGCCGTTACGTACAGCTAGTGCCGCTGACGTGCTTATGGTTAAACCCATTGCCAACGTATTGTCAAGTATTTAGAGTCCGACACAGAGGGTTTCCCAGTTTAGGCGAAACGATGTAGCGTACATATTTTGATACGTACTCAGGTTCGATTAAAATACGTGTTTTTGTACATGTGCTTTTAATCGGATATTTTGTTAATACTAGTCGATTTGAAAGATATCCAGATTATCATATTTGGATTAAATGTTAGCTAGTATTATATATCTCTTTTAGTATCTCTCTTTTCGGTATTCGTATTTTGACAGAATATGGTATTTATACGAATACGAGTATTTGTATAAATACGTATATTTGTGTCTTGATATAAATACGGGTATTTGTATCTTTATACAAATACGAGTATTCGTATTTTATACGAATACGATATATGTATTTGGATACGGATACGGGTGCATGTATTTGTAGCATAAACTTATATTAGTGTATTTGCATATATTTATATACACACATACACATGTATATGTGTACACTATGAGGTGGCATTCTTTTCTCTTCTCTCTTCTTCATGTCTCTTCTCTCTTCTTCATGTTCTTTTTAGAATCACGTGGACTTATGACTTACCATGGTGAATCACACCTCCACTTAATGATTCTAAAAGGAAAGAAGAATTAAAAGAGATGAGTAAATTAGTAGCCATCCTTGATTGGCTTTACACTCACCCAAGCTTCTTCTTCTTCCTCTCTTGTTTTTTAGAAGTAGAGAATGAAGAAAGAAAAAAAGAGAACATTTAGAGATTAGCCACTACCACATTCTAGTGATCAATTCTTAGTAAGTCTTGATCACTAGTTGCTTTACTTTGATTATTTATGTGAAGCTAGAGCCTACCTGAGGGTTCCTTCAAAGTGGATCATTGTCGACGAGGAAGACCGACTCCCAAACTCATTCCCGATAACCTAGGAGCTAAAAAAGTGGCATAGAAGATGCAGGACACAATTACAAAGATTGTAATTACTAACCAAGTAGTTAAATTCCTTATAGTGTTTGCTAGTTTAGTGTTTGAATTTGATTCTAGGTCATAGAGTTCGTGATTTTGTTTCGAAAATTTTCGTTTTGTATTCCGCATGGCCGCTAGTTTGTGGCATAAGCACGGGCGTCTACCTAAAATAAATAACCGTTGCAAGCTCGATATTAATGGAAAATGACAATCTTCACGGGCACATCATTCTACCGAGGGTCTTTCTTAGGCTTGAATAGTCTAGTCCCGCACACGGGGCGGTTTTTGAGTGTGGGGTGTTTATTCCGGAACAAAATGCAATCATTCTCACATGCATTTATCTTATGATACTTCAGAACGATATTTGTGATCATCTTTTATGTCTCGTACTAGCTCGGTGGCACTTCATTTCTATCGGGAAAATCTTCCTTCAGCAATTCTAGAAGATCGGTAAAAGACTGATCACTTTATTTATTATTACACTTGATCTGAAAGAGACATACGAAAAAGGACGGTTTTGAAAACACTTTGCAATTTGTATATAGTGGGATGAGTTAGCCTTATACTTCTCCAATAACGAGGGTCCAGTGTTTTCTGTATCATAAGGAAATCCAGCAGCATTTACAAGCTCATCCATGTCATCGATCGGAGACAATACAACATTATCTTCTTCGACGAATTCATCTTCTTCAAACTGCCATTCCTCTTCTTCCTCTTCTTCTACCATCCTTTACCACTCTGCGGTTTCCGTTTCGATGAATTTGTTATTTGTCTCTTGCAACCATGCCTCGTCTCCCGTTACAACGACTTTTCTCCATGAAGTTCTCACGTAGTGTAATCTCTAACGAAACCGTATCTCATTATGTGTAACTCAACTTCCGACTTTTTGAGCAATCGCTTGTTCATACATTTAGACTAAGGACAATAGATTTTGTGCTCTTTCGGTAACCCAAGACGTACGTAGGCAAAATCGGTGAAAAATCTAACACCGTCAACGAAAAAGACATTGATTCTCGGAAGAGTATCGACGTACATCCAACTCTTGTCTTGGAGATACGAGAATGACATATTGGAACAGTCCGGACGAAGCAAGGTTCCTATAGACAAGACGCATCGGATTAAGATTTCTTGACAGATATACGATATACGGGATATTAAAAAACGTTAGTGCAAGGTTTAATTGATGTCTTGGTTAATTTAAATTTCAATTGACGATTTAGCTATAAAGATTATTAAGGACCAAGAGCAAATGCTCATAGTTAAGGAGTTAGATTCTTCTTTCAAGAAAGATGATGATGATATTAAGTGTTCTATATTGGATGTCGAGCGTAGCGGCTGTCGGGGGTAAGGCACCTATCCTATTAAGAATGTATAAAGTATACACTCATTCACTTGTAATTTCATCCGTTTCGAGAAAATTTCGGAAGCACCTCCCCGCTATTTTCCGAGTACACTGTAATAGAAAAGATGATTATTTCAATGCTGTCAAACATCATTGAAATGAACATCTAATCTATCGTTGTACACGAAGAACCAGTAGAAAGGTACCGACGAAATATCTCGAAACGAATGAAATACACAAGTGAATGCAAGTGTTTGCTATATTACATTCCTAACTTATCCACGCGGGACAAATTTATCGATTATCATTCGATTGAATATTCTCGTCATATAGACTACACGACGGTTATTAGAACCGAACGATACCGTCCGATATTTAATTACTTTCGTGTAGTTTTATGTCAAGACGAATATCGAACATATGTTAACCGATAGACGGAATCTAAGTCGCGTTTTCATTTTCATACATGATTATCGATGAGAATATGAAAATTTCATATTATCATCGAGTTTCATACACTTAGTTTAAGATTTAGTTTGAATTAGTTTTACGTTAACGTATCAATTTCAAGGTTTCAAAGTTTTTGGTTTAGGATACAGTTTTTTAAAGTTAAGAGTTTTCTTAATCGAGTTTAAAATTTTAGATTTAGGTTTGGGGTTATGGTATATCTGTATGCGCGCGCTTGTGTATATGTATGTGTGTGTGCGCACGCATACACACATACACGCACACCCCTAATTAACATATTTCCTTTATTTTACTAAATTACACTAAAATACCGTTAATTATTCTTGATTTTTCACTAAACTATTTTAAATTAACTAAATTACTAAGAATTTCACTAAAATATCCTTAACTATTATTGTTTTTCACTAAACTACCTTAAAAATTTAACTAAACGATTCATTTTAGTAAATTAACTAAATTACTATAAATTTCACTAAAATACCCTTAACGTTTGTTTTTTTCACCGAACTATCATTAAATTTTTATTAAAAAACCTCATCAGCTCAGTGTTACTTATACATTAAAATACCCTTAACTGTTGTTCTTTTTCAATGGAAATACTCTTAACTATTGTTGCTTTTTACTAAATTACCTATAAAAATACGCTAAATTATCCTAACAGTAACCCTAAACTATGCTAAACCCTATCCGCTAACCCTAACCCTAACCCCAATCCTAACTCAATTCCTAACCCTAACCTATCCTTAACCCGACCCAAACCCTAACTTTACTCAAAAACCAACAAAATCACCACCAACATCAACAACTACAACACCACCACCAACAACACTACCACCAACAATAACATCATCAACAACATCAGCAGCATCAGTTAATAAAAGCAAAAAAAAATCCGGTCTTCTGCAAAAATTTAAAATTAAACCAAAAAAAATTAAAATTTATCTTTTAACGACGACGACGACTTAGGGCTTCGATTATATTTGACAACGGCTTAGGGCAAAAATTAAAATTAAAATTAAACCCAAAAAATTTAAAATTATTTGAATCCTAATCAATTTTACTTACCTCTAGACGAAAACAGCGAGTTTCGACGACGGCTATGACGATCTTCGATGACGAGCTCGATCGGGTCTGAGTCTTCGATGAGGAGCTCAACAAGGAAGGCGAGGGCTTCGAAGGAGACGACCAGGGCGGCGACGACAGGCAGCTCCGGCGGCAGGAGAGGCAGCGGCGACGAGAGGATTTTTGGCGCTGGGTAAAAAATTGGGGGGCAAAAATGATCGGGGAAATATGGGATGGGATTTAGGGTTTTATCTTTAATGCGTTGTGGTGCGCACCATTATTTTTATTAGCAGCGATTAGAAGCGTGACCAAATTTTTTATAACCGTGACGAAATGCCCATTACTATTTGACATATTTATACCAGTGAACCCAAGAAACAACAAAAAAATGCAACACATAAGCACCTCTATCCAAGAGACCTAAAATTGTCCACCAAAATGCAACAAGATACCATCAGATTTAGGTCCATGCGGCACAAAGTGGTTTGATGCGGCTGCTGAATCTGCATGCATCAGCCTGCCAGTCGAGCCTGCAATGCATGCTTTCGGGGGGGGGGGGGTGTTTCTCTACAAACTCCTTGTTTTGTGCAAATCTTTTTTTCACTCTCTCTTTCTTTTCTTATACGAATCTCAAAGGGCATTCAAAGGCTTGGAAGAGACTTGTATAGAAATTTATTTACTAGCCCTTATAGAGAAGAGCACGCTCATTTTGGACCCATTCTTTTGAAATATTGGCCGTTGGACCGGACTACTACAGCTGACGTGTCGACCATAGGTTGGACCTCGTTGAACCCGATCGAACTGGACCGGTTTGCTTCAATGAGCCTTCAACTCCTGTAACCTCTCGTCGTTTTCTAGCTACAGGGCCGGAGGCTCACCTTTACCTGTAAATAAATAAATCGTTTCCGGTCATCGCCGACTCCTTGAAGTTGATCGTGCTAACCTTTTTAATCGATGAACTTCGTGTTCCAGATGCGTGAACTTCAACCCGTCCCGGCCCATCCCTTGCCGTCAAAGCACTCGTTTTGACAGTGTTTGCCATGAGCTCTCAAATTCTGACGGTACGTACCTCTCTACGTACGTACCTCCTCAAGCATGAAGACACCGCCATTTCTTTGGGAGTTAGCTAGCTATGTATTTCTTAATTTGAACCTTAATTAATCTTCTGCAGCTAAGCTTAATATATTGTCTTCTCCTTTCATGAACACCCAAGCTCACTACTATAATAAGGGGTTGACACTACGACTTTATCCGTAGGGGCAAAGCACTGCCTCTACGGATATCTCCGTAGGTGCTAGAAAATTCTCCGTAGGTGCAATCGCCGCAGGTGCAAGTCTTCGTCCTTACAGAGTAAAATTTGCCCCTACGGTTTCATGCGTAGGGAACTGTGTACCTACGGTGTATTCCGTAGGGGCAAAATATTTATTTAATTTAGTGGTTTATAAAATAAAATACTTGCCCCTCCGGTGCTATCCATAGGGGAATCTTCTAGCCCCTACGGAGTTAGCCGTAGGTCTACATATAACCCCTACGGGTGTATCCGTAGGGGCAAGTGTGTAACTCCTGTTACTGAGTCCATAGGGGAAAAAATCAGTTATTCTGATATTTTGTCCCTACGGATAAATATGCAGGGGCAAACATTGGGCCTACGGATTAATCCGTAGGTGCAACTGATGGCCCTACGGCTTAATTCGTAAGGACATAATATCAGGGTTTAAAAAAAAAGGGATTCCTGTTTTTAACCCGCCCTGTGCACAATAATATATACTTCATACGATATCAGGATAAATATAATAGAAATAGACATAATACAGAAATATTCATAATCAACCATGTCACGCATAATATATAATAGAAATAGACACACAGAATACGATATCAGGATAAATCATCGTTCATAAACAACCACCAACCATTATCGTCCAAAATTTATATAATATGTATCATATAAGTATATACATTCTCAAAAATATAAATAAAGCTACCCTAGTTCGGTCCAGCTCCTCTACCTCTGATAATCGACGTAATCTGGCGCATCTGCTCCTCGGTGCAGCCCTGAGTCGTCAAAAACTCGACCAATGAAGGAGCGGACTGTGCAGGAATCTGAGCGGGCTATGGAGCTGCAGGAGTGGTCCGTGCAACCGCAGCCGAGATAGTGGCTTGCGGAGTCGCAGCCGAAGGAGATGCATGTGGATCCGCAGCCAAAGTACCCTGTCGCATCTGTTCAATTTTGTGTATAATAAACGAGTAAGAACTGTGTATTAGTCGAATTAGTTTTATTATCAGGTTATTGCGAAACCCCAATCTAAGATTAATCAAAGTTAAGTCTACAACCAAATAAGCTCAGGCTACTAATATTGGATATGTTACTATCTATAATATGATATAATATTTTACTATTAAGTAGTATACATACCATCATCTCCTTCAACTCCTGGACGGTGGTCTTCAAGGTGGCAACATCTTGCTTTAGACGTCGCTCACGGGGGGTAAGGGAAGTAACCGCCAGAGTAGAGTCCAACCTCATATGGGCCCTGCTAGGACTTAGTCCCCGGCCTCTCTCCCAACCTCCGTGGTGCCCTCCGTGTGCGGCGTCTAGAACTGGGGTCAGCAGCATCAGATCGTTTTGTCCAGTAAAATCGTTCCCCGATGCCTTCGCCTGCTCCACCACCCCGTTCCTACACCCATATTAACCATTAAAATATAAGTATATCATTTAAATTTGAACTTTTCAAAAAAAAAAATTCAAACCTGTTAGAATAAATATTAACACTTACGCAATACTCCTGAGTAGAGGTGTCGGGGAATCGAAGCTCACTCGTGGAAGGATCTGTCGAGGTGCCGTGGACGACAAGATACGTGGACAGCACGCTCGGTGTACCACCCTGCGTCAGGGTCTGAGCTCTATGCAATTCTAAAAAAATTTACATATATTATAAAATAACTCTTAATATTACATTATATCACAGTAGGTCTATTGTAATTTACCGATAACTCCATGGCACGAGTAATATTTCTCGAGCCACCTGTATAAGTGGGGCGACCCCTCTTCGCCGACTTCCTATTCTCTTTATTTTGATCGGCATGTTTCTGCACAACACATTCAGATTTAGTTTTCTAATTAAGCAATACAAAAAAATAAATTATATACTAAATAATGAATTACAAACTTGTTTGCGCTGAGAGTCGAAATATTGGCACAAGAGAGGCCATGTATCTATGTCGACTCTCGCAAAGGCCGGAGTATATAGGAGAGCCGCTCTCTCTGCCTCGGGGGTCTCCATCCATAGGGAATAGCAGTCGATGTTCAGCTCGTTTCTATTGTATCAGACCTTTGATTGCATTTTCTTCATCAGGCCATGGTACAAAGCTTGAAGATCGAGCACTCTCTCAGGGTGATCAGGGTCGGGTACAGACTGAAAGTCGTAATCCAACTGCAAATAAAAAAAATGTTATTAAATTTCAAGTGTTAAATAATAATAAATATATTGGGTAAGTCAAATGAAACTATATATCAATACCCGAGCCTGATCTCAGAAGAGGGCAAATGAGCGTCGGTGCTGGTCGCCCCACTCAACATGAAGTGGATACTTCTTCACGAGGCGGCTTTCATCCCCCATATACCGGTCGAACCTCTCGGCATAATCGCCGGTATAGCGATAATCAAGGGTAAAGAAGAGGGGGAATGCTGCCTCCCCCCTAGCTCTGTCGGGCTTCAGCCTGTGGGACTGATTCGGGCCTCGAGTCCCCCTCTCGGGATGGGGATGCCCCGGATCTACAAGAAATATCAAGACAATCAATATTAAGACAAAGTGGTATTAAGAAATCAAGGTTTAATGAAAATTAAAGTGTGATATATACCTCCGGCGACAAAACCACGAGCCTGGGCCCGGGCAGCAGCACGAGCGGGATGATAGTTCCTCCAGTGAGGAACAGCCGGTGACCCGGACGCGGATGCATCTCCAACTTGAAAATACATATCGATAAAATTACATGAAGTTCATGTTTATTCTTAAAGGATATGTAAAATGAATAAATATTTTATATTTATTTATACAAACCTGCAGACTGAGCGGAGGGTATGGAAGTGACGGGAATGACCTCTGCTCCAGACGTGGACGCACCACCTATAATTAGACAATCAAACATTGACTATATAAGTAATTGCAAAAAGAATGTGTATATCAATAATATAACATTCTAAATCAACATGTTTACACTATAGGATATATAAACATACCCGCAGGTGCGGTGGTGGCCTCTGCCCGAGATGTGGAGGCACCACCTACAGCCCGAGATGTAAGTACGTAAAAGCAAAAATAATGTATGTATATTTATGATATAGCATTCTAAATCAATATACATGCACTATATGATATATAAACATACCTGGAGGTGCGGGAGTGGCCTCTGTCCCTGATGTGGATGCACCACCAACAGCTAGACAATCAAACATTGACTATGTAAGTAATTTTGACATGAATATGCATGTATATCTATAATATTACATTCAAAATGAATATGCGTGCAACATACCTGGAGGTGCGGAGTGGTCTCTGTCCCTAATGTGGACACATCACCAACAGATAGACAATCAAATATTGACTATGTAAGTAATTTTGACATGAATATGTATGTATATCTATAAAATTACATTCAAAATGAATATGCGTGCAATATACCTGGAGGTGTGGCAAAGTCCACACGGAAGGAGGGATCCGAAGGGGTCTCCGATCGGGGTGCAAGACCGGCCCTCTGAAGCTCCCTAAGCAGCTCTCCGGGCGGCAGAACTGCTCTGCCTCTGCTTCTGCCCCTGCCGCTGCCGGTGCCGTGGCTGGAGCCCCTGCCGCCCCTCGCTGCTCCCGTCATCGTCATCAAATCTAGATAAAACGGTTCGTGGACGCATTAGACAATCATTACATATGCATGCTATATATGTATAGATCATAAAATGTGAACTGATAATATAACATTACTGACAACCTTTTTCGTTTCGTGGACGCATTAGACATATCTATTTAGATTTCATCATCGATATCATTTCTAACCCACATAACTTCATGATCAGCCGAAGACAACCCGTCTTTCGAAACAGACGGTCGGAGCACTCTAAGTCTTCTATCTTCTTCATCCTCATCGCTGTCCTCGAATTCTGGGACATTGTAAACATCCCTGGGTTTCCAACAGCGTACGACACTCCATCCCGGATGCTTCAAACACTGTGAGTAGTATATTTGGAACGCTTGGTTCGGAAAGATAAACGGATCTTCCTGACCGTAAAATCGAAGTGTGTTCACACTGGTTAATCCATATTCATCTTTCTAAGTCCTGAGATTGCTTCTCCACTTATCCGTATCGGTTCGTGTATCGTACCAAGTATACTGAAATATATAAAACGGTTCTGATCGTCCGGGATATTGGATGCCAAGTATACAATTTAAGTATCCATAATAAATCACACCATCCGATTCTACCGTCGCAATCCTACTATTCTGAATGGTTCTAGATATTTCTATGTCCTTAACTTCGAATTTGTATCTAAGGACACCGAATCCTTTAAAGCCGCACGTAGTATGAAGGTTGTATTTGTGTTTTCATCGTAAGTCTCTACACCATCAATGAATAAAGATTTTAACTCCTCGATTAGAGATCGGAGATAGACGTCGATATTGTTTCCCAGTGAGTTTGGTCCGTCGATAAGAAGAGACATCATAAAGTATGATTGATCCATAACCAATCAAGGAGACAGATTATAAACTATCATTACAACGGGCCATGTGGTATGGCTTCCAGCCATATAGTTGAATGGGCAGAAGCCATCATTAGCGAGTCCGAGCCTGATATTGCAAGGATCGCTACTGAATATTTCGTGCCTGCTATCGAAATCCTTCCATGCCGGTGAATCTCTTGGATGACTCATTTTTCCATCTTCACTTGGAGGAGCACGGTGATGCCAAATCATTGTCTCGGCTGTTTTCTTGCACCTGAATAACCTCTGCCGCCTCTGTATTATGGAAAAGTATCGTGCTATCTTGACAGGTATATCGGGCTTCTTATCAGAATCTTTCGTCTTATACCTGGCCTCTCCGCATGTTGGACACTCTTTCAAATCTGAATTCTCTTTCTGGTACAACACGCAATTTTTAGGACATGCTTGAATCTTCTCACATTTCAGACCCAAATCAGACATCATCTTCTGGGCTCCGTACCAGCTGTCGGGCATGTTATTTCCCAGTGGTATAGAATCTTTCAAGAACGAAAGAAGAATTGTGAATGACTTGTTGCTCTATCCATTTAGGCACTTAATCTGGAAAAGTTGGACGAACCATGAGAGGGTGGAATACTTTGCATTCTCATAAATTGGTTTTCTAGCATTATTCATGAAATTTTCATATTTATCCGCACGCGGTCCTTGACCGGAAGGAATATCATCTTCGGTACGAATAGATTCACGTAGGGCAGGCTCTACCATATCCTCCATTTTTTCTCCTGAAAAAAAATTACCGTCTTATTCTTCTGCCGCATTACCGTCTTCTCCTTCTTCTTCTGCCACATTACCGTCTTCTCCTTCTTCTTCTACCGCATTACTGTGTTCTTCTCCTTCCCCGTGATATAGAAAAGTTGTATAAAGTCTAGTAAAACCATGTTTAACGATATGAAACTCTGCAAATTCTACCTTCTGCCAGTACTTATTCCCACATCTATTGCACGGGCAGAGAATCTTCTCTATCACAATCTTATTATGTGCGCGTGCATATTCAATAAAAGTAGCAACTCCTGCGACAAATTTAGCGTGCATACGTTGTTGCCAATCCACATACATCCAGTCCTTAACTCTGATGTACTCATGGGCCATGTCAGACTGTATAACACATAAATTGTAGGTTATGATGATTATATTGAGAAATCTAAGAACAGAATGGTTACTGACAAAGGAGAAAATCCGTGTATATGCTTTGTGTGTGCGTTTGTCATTGAAAAGAATAAATCATCGATAATCAAAGTTAGATTTGAGGATACCCATATATGAGTTGTATCTATATATGTGTGTTTCAATTTATGATTTCGTTTAAGTGTAGGGTTGTTAGTGTGTATATGCTGTGCGTGTGTTTGTTGTGTATTCATGTTGTATGTGTGTGTTTCTGCTGTCGGGGGTAAGGCTTCTATCCCATTAAGAATATATAGAGCAGACACTCATTCACTTGTGCTTTCAACCGTTTTGAGTAAATTTCGGCAGCACCTCCCCGCTGTTCTCCGAGTACACTGTAATAGAATAGATAATCATTTCAAAGCTGTGAAATAACGTTGAAATGAATATCTAATCTATCTTTGTACATGGAGAACCAGCGAAAAAGTACCGACGAAATAACTCGAAACGGATGAAAACACAAGTGAATGCAGGTGTTTACTTTATACATTCCTAACTTGTCCACACGGGACAAATCTATCGGTTATCATACGATTGAATCTTCTCGTCACATAGACTACACGACGATTGTTAGTACCAAGCTATACCGTCCGATATTTAATAAGCTTCGTATAGTTCTATGTTACGACGAATATCGAACGTATGTTAACCGATAGACGGGGACTAAGTGGCGCTTTGAGTTTCATATATGAGTATCGATAAAAATATGAAAGTTTCATATTATCATCGAGTATCATATATTGGTTTTAAGTTGAACATTTAACATGAATAGCTTTTACGTTTACGTTTTGTTATTAAGGGTTCGAAATTTCAAGTTTAGGGTAAATTTTTCTTGCGTTTATGGTAAAGTTGTACGTTTACGTTATCATCGAGTATCCTACTGAATGAACCAGTGCACCCTAAACCCTAATCCTAAATAACCCAAATTAACCATAATCGTTACCCTAACACAAATTATCCCTAATTAACCAAAACTTAACCCAATTTACCCAAATTAACCTAATTAACCCTGATCAACCCAAACTTAACCCAATTTACCCAAATTAACCCAATTAACCCTGATCAACACCCTAACCATTTCAAATTATCAATAATTAACCCTACCCTCTAATTAACCCAAATCAACCCTAGCCTCTAATTCTAAACCTGAACCAAACCCTAACCCTAAACCCTGACCCCAACCCTAACCTAACCCTGACTAATTAACCCTAACCCTAACCCCAACTAATTAATCCTAACCCTAACCCTAACCCCAACCAATTGATCCTAACCCTAAACCCAACCCCAACCCCAACTAATTAACCCTAAGCCTAACTAAACCGAATCCTATCCCTATCCCTAACCCTAACCCTAACTGAACCGAACCCTAACCCTAACCCTACCCTAAACTGAACACTAACCCTAACCCTCACCCTAACCGAACCCTGAACCCTAGCCCAAGTAGCAACACATTAATCATCAAAATTATAAATAAAAGCATTATTAGAAGTAAAAATTTGAGATTTACTAACTTGTAGCTAGGCCGACAATGGAGGAGACCGGTGGTCGACGGCGCAATCGGCGACGAGTCGCGGGCGGTGGCGACAAGGAAGTGAACGAGGAAGTTTTGGGAGATCGAGGGCAGTGGCGGGCCGCGGGCGGAGGGCGGTAGTGACGAGGCGCGGGAAAGGTGGCGACGAGAGGCGCGCACGGGAGATCGAGTGAGAGAGGAATTTTTGGTAACGAGGACTTTTCTGTGCTTTTTTTTATTAATGACCATATATACGCTCTTACGGACTTAACCGTAGGGCCTTCGTTTGCGGCTCCGTAGGACCAAAGGGCAAATTACATTTTAATATTTTTAAATTAAAACGTAGGGTGCCGTAGGAACAACCATGAGGACCTACGGAGTAATCCGTAAGGGCAATAAAATGTTGCCCCTACGGATGCCTTTATCCGTAGGGGCAACCCTTTATTGTAGTAGCGGCTATATAGACCTAAATTTTTTATTTTTTATTGTTATGGAAAAAAAGAACCTTTTTTTCTTCGGATTAAACAAAATAATAGCGCCTCATTATTTTAGTTGTGGTTTGAAAAGAGAAACACCCGGTCCAACGCTGGATCCTACAAACTCTCCAACATTCTCTATCCTCACTATAACTCATATTCCATACCTCTCCTACTAATTATTACAATCATTAATCAAAATTCTCACTTCTAGTAATCAATCAATCAATTCAACAAATTAAGAGATGACTACAGGAATCTCAGAGGAGGAGAAGCAAAGGATCTTCAAGCGCTTCGACACCAATGGCGACGGCAAGATCTCATCCGCCGAGCTCGGTGAGGCTCTCCGCACCCTCGGATCGACAGCACCCGATGAGATTGTCCGCATGATGGCCGAGATCGACACCGACGGAGACGGGTACATCGACTACAATGAGTTTTCTGCTTTCTGCAAGGATAACCCTGGCCTCATGAAGGATGTTGCTAAGGTCTTCTAATTTTAATCATGGCATATATATAATGTCGATATAAGATCACTTGTTCTTTTCATGCTACTATGTTGATCTTGCTTCTTCTTCAATTCTTCTTGTTTTTATTTTGGGATGGTGATTCTTTTATGTGATTGTAATTTGATAAATTAGGAGATATTTGGAGCTATGAAGTGAAGTTTTGTGATTTATTCAAATTTATATAATTGCAATTTCAATATATATATATATATATATATATATATATATATAGATATACACACGCGCGCGCGCGCAGGCCCGCGGGGTGTTTGGCTGGTTGCTTAAATTAATTTGTTGCATTTGGTACGATTATATACTGTCTATGCATGGAGAATTTGAAATTAATTGAGAGGTTGCATATATATATATATATATATATATATATATATATATGACTTACGAATGAAAGAGAGTGGCTGTATTAGTTACTATATATGGATAGAATAATTAAAAAAAGATCTTCAGATGAATTATAATGAGGATTCAGATCTAAATTTGGGATGGAGTACTCAATTTTATAAAGAAAAAATAAGTTTTGGTTAGAAAAAAGGAAAGGAGTTATAATATATATGTTTATGAGAGAGCTCTTATCATGGAAAATTGCCAAATACAGAAAGAGATGCACAATATACCGGACCCGGGGCTAAAATTACTAGAGCAGTAGTAACTATTCCTCCCCCGATGCATGTAAGATCAAAGAAAAGAACATGAATGGTTAAAGGAGGTTGATCTAGCGGTATAACTTACCTTCTTCTTCATGCTTGCATGCATATAGATGTATGCCGGATTTAGTCAAACCATATTAAAATCGGTATCTATTTTTCTTTTTTAAAGATTGATCATGCTTAGATATATACCTTTTTCTTTTTTAAAGATCGCCCATGCTCGAAAGTTATTGCAAGGAAATATTAATCCTTGGATTTTTGTCTAACAAATTATTGGTATCAGATCTCAATACCTTAAAAACAAAAATAAATTCTCAAAATTTCCCATTCCCATTATCAAATATTTTGAATTCATGGTTTATTCATAAATCACATTTCTTTTAAAACTTACTTGAAATTCTCTTAACAAAATGTATTACTATCAAAGTTGGTAACAGATGAAAGCATCACTAAACATATTTGTGATATTTTAACTCATACTTCCTTAATTAGTTTGTGGTCTTTTTCCACAGAAACGAAACAACCCCAAAACCAGTTGATCTTGAGTTATAGTTTAACTTATCTAACTAGTAACATCAAGATTTCATGCTTCAAATCTTTCTCTTAATATACAATAACAAGAAGAAATATAAAAATGATTTGTTAAATGGAACAAGATACTGTTAGTTTTCAATATTCTTCAATATCTCATACACCAATTTTTTTTATATATCCTAAATAAGTTTGCTCACATAATCATACCTATTCTTTAATTTTATTTATTGATGTTCTTCTCCAAATCATACTTGAGAGTTCATGTCATTTGTGTGTTAATAAACGTCCACACAATCAACATGCAAACAGACCATATCCTAAAGATGTGTTTTTAAAATATAAATTGAATTATGAAATGACTCATTTTGATGGAGATTTGTAGCATCATTCAAGTAAATACTAATAAAAGATAATGAGATTTAATATTAACTTGCTTAGAGTTTTAAGGTTTTGATTCGATGAGTTGTGTTTGCACTAGAATAAAACTTCAGAGGTGTAAGTGCGAGCAAATTAAACATTATTATAAGGACAATTTTCTTATAAAAATCATCATTTTTAGGATATGGTTTTCATATTTAGTGTTAAGCTAATTTACTCACAACAATAATTATATGAAGCCAATCCATCGAGGCCGGAAGCTCATTTTATAAAGTAAGGCAAATTTTCCAAACATCCAACTATAATGTTTTACACCGATCCAAACCGGTCATCTTGATCTTTCTGCATGTCTTAGATGGTTTACATATTGAATTTCACGAGATTTAGAGACCGCTAACACATCCATTAGAAATTCAGTTACTTGATGGATATGCTAGAGCTCTCCACAACTCTCCACAACTCGTGAAATTTAATATGTAAAATCTATATGAATCGTGTAAATCAAGATGACCGGTTCAGATCGGTCTAAAACACCATCCCTCATTTTGAACCATTTGACTTGTAATTATAAAATTTATGTCACCAACTCATAAATAAAGAATGGAAAATGAATATTACTGTCAATTTTGCATTTTTTTAATCATTTCTTAATTATTATTTATAAGAAATATATTTTATTCAACTTCATTAAATTGTTTTAGTTTATACAAATCTATCAATTTTTTCCTTCATTACACTATATTTCATTTTGTTTAAATGCAACCACAATCATGACCGTTCTAGCGGTAAACTTGAAGATCAAGTTTAGTTAAACATAAGTGAGACATACAACGTGATTATGTTATATTATTTGATAAATATTACAGGCTTTGCATTAATTAAGTTAATGGACGCTTTGTGCACATCCTATCTAGCTCACGGCCGAAAGGTTTTTTGAAACAGTATATAGGATTTGAAAGAGAATGTTATATGTGTCTCACATTCATCCCTATTGATTTTCCTATTTGATCGGGTGTTATCATGAAGCAGATTTGAAGTTATCTTCAGGACAAACGTCTAGTACAGACGTTTGCTCAGACATCCCAGACGTCTCGCTCTGTCAATTCTGGAGTTGCGGTAAATACCCTACAGACGTCTGTCCCACTGTAGCGGACGTCTGCAGGCCTGGACAGAGAGTTGATATTTCTTAATATACTCTGACAGACATCTACCAACAGGAGACAGACGTTTGTCGTCAGGCCTGATGCGAAATTTACTTAGTTAGAAAATTAGTTTTTAGGGAATATCTTTTACATGCTATATAAATGATAGCTTATTTTAGACCTAAATAAGATAACAATTTGATTATTGATGTGAACCCATTATTATTGTGAGAGATTTAGGGTTTGAGAGGGATTTGTGTTTTCTCCATCGATTTCTACTCCTCTGTAATTGGATTATTAATAAAGATTCGCCTTCGTCTATTTGTTTTCCAGTAAGTTCTCATATTTTCATCTTGCCCGTGATTTTTTTCTTCTTCTCTTTACCATTTGGTTTGTGCTTTGTGATTGTCTTATTCGCAACAAACTAGTATTAAAGCTATTGTTGCGTTATTTTGGGATTTTTGGTTGAACCATTTGGTCTTTAATTTTGCGATCTAAATCAACGGTGGGTATCGACAACTACGTCATTTTCCCCATTTTCTTAGATCGTGATTTTGAAATTTAGAGTCTGTTGGTACTCAAGGTATTTTGGTCCCACATTATTTCTTCGATAATCATGAAGTTCGATATCGAGAAGTTCGATGGGAATATGAGTTTTTATTTGTGGCGAGTCCATATGGTTTCCGTTTTGACTCAAAACAATTTGAAAAAGGCAATTCATGGGAAAGAGAGGCCTTCCACAATGACGGAGGAAGTTTGGAAAGAGATGGATGAAAAAGCCCTCACAACTATCCACTTATATCTGACGAACGAAGTACTACAAGAAGTTTTGATGGAGAAGATGACGGTTGATTTATGGAATAAATTGAAGGGGTTATATTTAAGGAAATCTCTCACGAATCGACTCCTGTTGAAGCAGTGTCTCTATACAATGCGCATATCAGAAGGCTCTTGAATAAAATCTCATATTGGTGAGTTTAATGCGATCATTACGGATCTGGGTAAGATCAAAATTAGAATTGATGGTGAAAATTATGCTCTTATCTTGTTGTGTTCGTTATCACCCACATATAAGCAATTCCGTGAAACCATGGTTTATAGACGAGATACGATCTCAGTCAAGGATATCAAGAAGAATTTAATGAATAAAGAGAAAATCGACAAGAAGTTGACTTCCACTGAAGCGGATGGTTCATCGTCTGGCTTATTTGTTAGAGGGTGAGCGGAGGAGAAAAATCCGGAAGCAAATAAGAAGAAGTCGCGGTCAAACTCCAAGGTTATGAACGTGACCTACAATTATTGTAAGAAAAAGGGCATTTCAAGGTCGATTGTTTTAAGTTGAAGAACAAGCAGGAAGAGAAATCCAAGGAGGAGTCTTCGACTGAAATGGGTATAACAGAAGGAGAAGAAGATTTTCTTGTAGTCCTCGACAACACACAGCAATCCAAGGACGAGTGGATCGTGGATTCAGCTTGTTCTTACCGCATGTGTCCCAATAGGGATTTGTTCACCACGTACGAGTCCGTTGATGGTGGAGTGGTTTTGATGCGCAACAATAGCTCGTGCCGAGCTATTGATAAAGGGACAATCCAAATCAAGATATTCAATGGTGTTGTGAAAACATTGGGAGAAGTCAGGCACGTACCTGATTTGAAGAAGAACCTCATTTCTTCAGGTGCACTCGACGACAAGGGTTTCAAATTTTCCACTGAATGTGGAGTTTTGAAGGTTACCAAAGGTGTTCTCGTTATGGTGAAAGACTTGAAGAAAGGGTCCTTGTATTCATTGCAGAGTTTGATGACTTTCAAATTGGCAACGATTTCATCATCCAAATTTATGACTGACTCGGAAACTATCAGATTATGGCACATGGGACTCGGACATATGAGTGAGAAAGGATTGGCCGAGTTGTCGAAACGGGGTCTATTTTGTGAAAAGAGTACGACAAAATTGGAGTTTTATGAACATTGTGTTTTTGGAAAGCAAAAACGCGTTAGCTTCAGTTCGGCGGTGCACAACACAAAAGATACCCTAGATTATTTCCATTCAGATCTTTGGGGACCCTCTCCGGTAGCTTCTAAAAGAAATGGTGCCAAGTATTTGCTAACCTTCATTGATGATTTTTTGAGAAAGGTTTAGGTCTACTTCTTGAAACACAAAAGTGATGTGTTTACTATATTCAAGCAATGGAAGACATTGCTTGAGAAACAGACAGGGAAGCAGATCAAAAGACCGAGGATAGACATCGCGTTAGAATTTTACGGTGGAGATTTCAACAATTTCTGCAAAAACGAAGGGATAGATCGGTATCATACCGTTGTCTACACACCACAGCAAAATGGAATTGCAAATCGAATGAACTGAACTCTTTTGAAGAAAGCGCGGTGCATGTTGTCCAACGGAGGGCTCGGTAAGGAGTTTTGGGCAAAAGCGGTAAATACGGCATGTTATATTGTGAATCCATAATCTCGTACATCTCTAGGTTGTAAGAGATCGGAGCAGGTATGGTCGGGAAAAAACGCTGATTATTCAACACTTAAGGTGTTTGGTTGTCCCGCTTATGCACATTGCGGTGAAGGAAAACTGGATCCTTGAGTGAAGAAATGTATATTTCTCGGTCATGCTACCGGCGTTAAGGGTTATAGGTTGTGGTGTTTGAATCCTAAGTCATCTAAATTTATGATTATCGGAGATGTGACTTTTGTTGAATCTGTTATGTTGAATCCGAACAATAAGGAATCTCCAGTTGAAGACGATTCGAAGAAGAATGAGCCGAGAGTTGATATTATGATTGGTGATATCTCGGGTTCGCAGGAGATCTCTCCTTCACCATCGTCTGAAGAAGCTCAAGATGAGCAATCCCATGATTCAGAGTATTTGCTCGCTCGTGACCGACAAAGAAAGAACATTAGACCGCCACAGAGGTTTGGCTATGATGGCCTAGTGGCGTATGTGTTGTCTGTTTCAGAGACAGTTGATAGCAACGAGCCGACAGGCTATAAATAAGACATCTCATTCGATGAAGCAGTTCGTTGGCTAGTCTCTATGAATGAAGAGATTGAGTCTCTTCACAAGAACCAAACTTGGAAGCTCGTGAAGCCCGAAGGAGAAAATAAGATTGTTGGCTGCAAGTGGGTTTTCAAGAAGAAAGAAGATGACCAAGGGGCGGTTGATACGAGGTACAAGGTGCTGTTGGTAGCTAAATGCTATTCGCGGGTGCGGGGAGTTGACTTCACTGAGGTATTTTCTCCGGTTGTTAAATACACATTTATTCGTGTATTACTCGGTTTGGTGGTGTTCCCTGATAAAATATCAGGAGATACCCCAATGGGGTATCACGTGCTCACACGTGACCAAGGGTCACGTGTTGACACGTGATAGGTTCCTGTGATCTCTGCTTTATAGAATTAAATTCCAGTCAAACAAAAAATAACAAAATAGCCAGGAAATACCCCAACGGAGGAACACGTGCTCACACATGACCAAGGGTCACGTGTTGACACGTGATAGGTTGCTGTGATCTCTATTTTATAGAATTAAATTCTAGTCAAACAAAAATGTAACAAAACTGCTAAGGAAAAACCTCAATGAGGTATCACGTTCTCACACGTGACCAAGGGTCACGTGTTGACATGTGATGATTCCTTAGCTCTGTTAAAAGACAGAATTAAATTCTGAATAAAATGTTTAACCAAGAGGGTCACGAGCTAACACGTGACAGGTTCCTAAGCTCCTTAATTAATAGAATTAAATTCTACAGAAATGATCAAATATTGGGATCACGTGCCAACACGTGATGGGCTTTTAATCCTTCTGAACTAATAGAATTAAATTCTAATTAAGTGGGAATCCAGAACCTTAAATGGAAAAAGATCTCTCTAAATCTTTCCAAACAAGAAGATGGTGCTCTGTGAAATAGAGCACCGTTGGATTAAAAATCCAATGGTGATTAAAAATCACCAATTTGTGGAAAGATTTTATACAAGGAAAGATTTCCCTGAAATTTGCCAGGAATAACAGATAAAATATGTTTTGGATTAAAAATCCAATGGTGAATAAAATTCACCGAGTGATCTAAAAGATCATATTGGTTACAAAAACAACCAAAATCTTTCAATGAAAGATTCACTAAACAAATTGATTCTTTTCCTTCTCTTATAAATATGAGCCAAAAAGAGGAGAGAAGGAAGGATTTTTGGATATTAGAATTTTGATTTTCTGGAGAAAAAACAACAGAAGAGAGAAAAGAGAGGAGAATTTAATTCTCAAGAAAGGAAACCCTAGGTGAGAAATGGGAAAGAGATCTATGCTCTATAAAACAAAAAGAGAATTTAATTCTCAATCTAAGAGTTTAACTCTTCTGCAAAAGAACTTAGTTTTTCCTCTGGTTGAAGATCTGCAGAAGCAAATCTCCCCACAAGTTGAGAATTTAATTCTCATCGGGGAGATTCTGTCATGCAGATCCAAAACTTAGAGGGAGAATCGCAATTATTTGATCGCGGAAAAACACGATACACGAAGTGTGGAGTGGAAAGAGGAAAAGGTCCCACCGGGGGTGCCAGAATCTGTTTACCGTCGAAAATGGGAGACGGAACCGTGTAGGTCGTCTTGCCTGAATTTGTGGGCAAATGCTATTTGGTTTTATCTGTCTACCTCTCCGAAGATGCCAAGTTAATTTATGGTACGGTGTATCGAAGGTTTAAACAGATGCAGCCGTTGTAGCAGACTTCGTCAGATTCCCCCTCGTTATGAGGGGTTTTTGATTGTGGGGACGCTTTTCCCTGCAGGCGCAAGCCCCTGCAGTTAATTACGTTACCGTGTAGCGATAACCACTTTCTCCTGCTCAAGAAGATCACTTCGTGTCGTGTGTGTTTGTTTTATTTTTGGTTGCCCGTGGATTGTATACAAAGACTAATTTGTGTTGTCGCCCATAGGGCGTGGATTAGTCCAAATCCGTATTTTCTTAGATTTGGGTTTGATTGATTTAAGGATCATTAACCTTGTTTGAGATTAAGATCAACTTAAATATTTGTTAAGGATACGTTAATCAGATATTGGACTAAGATCTACTTATCGGGGGTTCGGGATCATTTTTTATCCTATAAAATAGTATTTGGGCTCTATCGTTTTAGTTTAAGGACGTTACGGTCCATAGCTCACCATTTTTGGTATGGGAGTTTCGTTTAAGGACGTCGCAGTCCATGGGCTAGTTTAAGGACATCTCGGTCCATATCTAGTTTAAGGACATTACGGTCCATAGTAGTTACGGTCCATAGTAGTTTAAGGACATTACGGTCCATAGAAATGTCGATTGTCGGGATCCTCCATCTCTCTGAGGACGTTGAAGAATTACAACGACATGTATCAGAGGTGTGGGGAGATGTACCCTTGAACCTATGTCAGTTGGGAGATCCGTAGTTGGGTTTAGGACTAAGACCAATTTAGAAAATTTGTGAGCACATGGGCTCGGTTGATCTGAATTAGGGACTTTTGGTCAACTTGGACTCAGCCCACTCAGTTTTTCAATAAAGTGTACAACACTTGTTTGGGCTCGGTCCTTTTTTTTCTGCAACGATGCTAAGCATCGATATGGGCTCTGACGCTCACCCTATTTCTTTGTTTTTTATGGAGTGTCAAACACTCTTTATAGCGCCGGGCTCTGTTTGCAGAGCGCTTGATTGAGAAAGGTTTTGTACGTGCGTTTTAAATTTAATAATACCGCAATTAAGACGGTGTCGCTTGGTATCTAGCCGGTTGAGTACGAGTCGATCCACAGGGAAATGGTGTTTTTTTCCTTTAAGTTCTAACGAGTTAAGTCCTATTTTTTTGTAGGTTTTGTTTTACGATCTAAAAATAAGAATAAATCGATTTAAAAAGCTTGCTAGGGTTAGGATTAGGTTAGTTCGAAAAATGGATTCATCTCGCTTCTATCAATGCCCTAGTTAAGAATATAGGTGTTAGGGTAATAGTGAACAATGGAGATTAGCACAACTAGGAAGAAACTTAGTTTATTTCTTTTGGTCCTTGTCCGTCCGTTCTTGGCTCTTAGCCCTAATCTCTGGTTAATTCAACCACAGCCGGTCTAACTACGGAATCACCGCTATCATGTAGGATAGGGTGCCGTAGTAAGCGGAATGTGATTGAATTAAATAGAGTCCTATTTTAAATATTATATGAGCAAAGAAAGGAGTGAGAGAGATTTCCTTCTCTCAAACCTTTCCTATCCTAACCCTAACAAGTGAGAAATTACCCACTCATTAGGAAAGTGACGATAAAATTCATTTTTATATTAAAAGACTATCTAAGTTGCAGATAATAAAAAAACAGATAAAGAAAATTTCAGGAATTAAATTTGGATAAAAAAAGAATGCAAGATAAAAATAAAAATACCTTTATTGATGACCTCTCAACAAGTGCATTACAACTGGAATTAAAATTTTAATCTAAGAATTAAAAAGAGCCATGCCTAATTAGGCTTTCGGCTTCCCTATTTATAGATAGAAAAAAGCCTAGGTTACAATCTGATCCGTACACGAATTTACAAGACTACCCTAAGAAAGCCGGGTCAAAGCACCGACACCCACCGACACATGCACCGACACGTGCACTATATGGCCGCGGAACCGCGGCAGGAAGGCATGTTTGGCCGCGGTTCCGCGGCCAATTGGTGGGATCTCTGCCTCAGTTCTTCAGGATTGCTTCATGTTTCTTTTTCCTTCTGTTTTCTTCACTTGGTTCCTCAGAATCTCTTCTATTTTCTTCCAGATTTCCAACAGTGCAAAATTATGTGGACTTTTACCGTGAGCTTCGCGTTGAAATCTTGAATCTTGTGCTACCCTTGTGCTTTGTGCATTGAACTGTCTCATGATTTTCATTTGTTCCTTTAACTGGTAGGCAGCATCATATGGATTCATCTATTGTTGGTCGTAGTCTTATATTTGTAGCGTCTTTTTATGAATTTCACTGTAATGATTTGAGAACCTGTAACCTGTAACTATTTAGCAGATATGTATCAGAAGCACATATTTATATGTAATGTAATTAAGAATAGGCGATATAATAATGCAAAATTTTGGTATGAACAAATACCCCCAAACTTATCTTTGCTCGTCCCGAGCAAAGCCAATTTTATTCTCGAAAAAATTCTAACCTCAATTTCGCAGGGAACGCGATTGCACTGAGCTTGTGCAACACGCCGTTAAACCTCTAGGTGTCCATAGTAGGAAGAGTGTTGTCTCCTGAGGGTTTTCAGCGGATACTACCCACAAAATCCAATCAATTTGGCTTGTTGACTTTCATTCTCCAATTCGGTATTCTAGCAAGGAATTCTATTATCTTCGACTTACAAATCATCAACCCGTATTTTTCACACTCACTTTTCATTTAACTTAAGATCGTATATGTTTTGCAAATTTATTAAGCTTTCAGCATATTTTGAATTTTCCTTTTAAGGTTCCATCTCAACTTAGGAATTTTTATCATCTCTACTGAAAGTATAAGCCCTATCTTTCATTCCTACTCTCATCCAAAGCCCAATCATATACCCCTACGCGTGTGTATGTATCACCCCTACACTTGGAAATTCAATTCAAGCTATCATACTCTTGTCCATCTTCCAAAATACTTTTATTTGGTGAATTTTTAGATGAACTTGCTCACACATTCTTCATGCGACCTTTAATACTTCTTAAGGTACTAAACGACCGATTACAAAATGTGCTTGCGCATTTAGGCGTAATTCATCGTCTTGCAATACCTAAGGCTTAGCAGTGACTCCCAAACCAGTTGGTCTAAGGCACTAGGTGATAAAGCACCCTCGCTATATTTTATATTTATGTTGCCTTAAGTAATTACAAAACCAGTGTTCATTTTTTTTATCTCTCTATTCACAACTTATACTTTTATTTTATTTTCCTTCATACTAAGGATTTTAGACAAGAGCATTTCAAGGTATCCTCTACTATCCCAAGTTTCAAGATGCGTGTATGTGCGAGTTGTAGGGTATATATTTTCAGAATTTAGACTTAAGGTTCAGAATTATTTTTCAGACTTATATTTCAAATAGAGTTTTCAATACTCTTCCATTATTTCGATTTAACCCAAGAACTGAACTCAAAATTTGCCTATTTCTAAATAAACTATAAGGACATATATTTTCTACAGTTAAACTTTATGAAATGTTATTTTTAGGGGTTTTAATATACTAAGTTTAGGATCTAGTTTTTCCCTACTATTCAACCGTCATGTTGAAATTAAGTTTAACATGGCCAAAATTGAACTTTTCAATTTTTAAAAAAAAATTTCAATTTTTTATTTGATTTGATTATATATATATATATATATATATATATTTTTAATTTTTATATTTTTTTATAAAGATGCAATACAGAATTAAATATGCAAAGAAGAAACAAATATGTACAAAAAATTAAAATATGCAATGCAATGACAACTATTTACAAACCACCTCCACCCCCAAACTTATCAAAAGCAGTGCCCTCACTGCTCATGGCCTCGCCGTCCTCTCGAATGTGAACGGGAACTTTCGTCTCTCGCCAGCAGGGTGGTCATACCATTCTCTAACCCTGTTACTCGCTGATCCAGGTTGGTCACCATCCCTATCAATCTATCTATCCTCCTAGTGGCTCTCTTAAGTAAACGTGCTTGTGCTGCGGGGGTAAGATCTTCCTCGCTCGCAGTCGAGCTGGAGCTGGGTGTCTTAACGGGTACGTCCTCGGCCGACTTGGTGCGTGACCATACATCATGTAAGCGTGTGTAGGACGTGGATACGCCCTCAAGAAGAGGTCTAATAGGGATCTCTCCATGCATATAAAACTCAAATTCCTCCACAGGGAGGAAATGGTGACACAGTTGTGTCACCAACATAGGGCATGGATAATTGGCAGCCCTCTTACCCGCACCAATCGAATGAAGTAATACCAAGCACATATCATACCTGGGGTTTCTAGTCATCAAAGTGTGCACGATATGAAGGGATGGTGTGAAAATGTCGTATTGTGCGAACTACCAAAAATATTATTTTGTGCCCAACGGCACACAGTTAATACATTCGCAAAAATGGTTCTAGCCTGGATGCCTTTGCGTGGCTCCCTCGAACAATCATTACCTATCAAGGGTAGGTAGTCTTCGAAACGGAAGGGTTGATCATGAATATGTAGTCTAGGTATTAAGGTGACTTCATGGATGAAGTCCCTATCTATTATTATTTCCCTATCCCCACAAATCAACCTAATATAACCGTGTTGTGAGAGGTAACCATCCTCCATGCACTCGTAAAATCGGGTGACGAGATCCGGAAGCGCGAAGGCATTCGGATGGTTAAATAGTAAAAAATTACATCCGCGCCTTCGGATCTCTTCACCGAAATAACTTCCAAATACCGTGTGTGCAAAGATTTGGAAAAAATCCCTCTCAAACTGCTGAGTTGGTGCCATCACAGAGAGTAAATTGAAAAAATTAATTTTAACAGAGAGGGAAAGGAAGTGCAAACCTCCTCTGAAGTTTTCAGAGGGTGACGAGGCTAAGCAGCGGCAGAAGCGCGACCAGATGCAGGCAATTGCGGCGATTGGGCGGCGGCTGGAGATGATCTCTCTGCAGAAATTTCAGCGGCGGCTAAGGGTTTTAGAGAGTGAAAATTAGGGTTATGAAAAATGCAGAGAGGGGTCGGGTTGTATTTATAAGGGGTGTTTTGGTTATTTGCAAAAATGACCTCTAAAAAAAGGAATTTATTTGTAAATAAATTTTTTATTTTTATTTTTATTTTTTTTATTTATTAAAACTGAAATTTTACAAAGATACCCCCAAAAATAGGAATTTATTTTATTTTTATTTTCATTTTTTTATTATTTTATTTTTATATAATTACAAGTGTAGCATACCCCCAAACTTATTTGAAACAGTGTTTCCACTGTTTATGGCTGGATAACCGAAATTTGGGGGTAGATGGAGGAAGATCAGTCAATGTAAATCGGTTCCTGTAAAAGTAGGAGCTCCTCCGAAGGGTCCGCAGTGAGGAACGGTTTAAGCCTATGTCCGTTCACTTTAAATAGTGAACCGTCCTCAGGATTTTCTAATTCGATCGCATCGTGCGGATATACAGTGCGTACCATAAATGGCCCTTTCCATCGAGATCTGAGCTTACTGGGATGGAAATGCAGCCGGGTGTCGTAAAGTAAAACCTGTTAACCAGGTTTGAATGATTTGCGCATAAGGTGTTTATCGTGAAACAACTTCATTCGTTTTTTGACGACAACCGCATTTTCGTAAGTTTCATCCCGAAGCTCGTTTAATTCATTCAATTGCAGCTTTCTATGGATGCTCGCATCTCCTAGAGATAGATTCAACTCTTTTATCGCCCAAAATGCGTGATGCTCAATTTCAACTGGAAGGTGGCAAGCATTTCCATAAACAAGCCTATACGGAGACATGCCAATGTTGGTCTTATAGGCAGTTCGAAATGCCCAAAGGGCATCAATAAATTTTGAAGACCAATCCTTACGGTTTTTGGAAACCATTTTCTCCAATATCTGTTTAATTTGCCGATTTGAAATCTCGGCTTGCCCACACGTTTAGGTATGATAGGGCGTTGATAGCTTGTGATTAATGGAATATTTCCGCATTAAGGACTCGAAAGTCCTATTACAGAAATAAGTTCCATTGTCGCTGATGATTGGCGGGGGTGCCCAAACCGAGAGAAAATGTTTTCTTTGAGGAACCTAACGACAACCTTGTTGTCATTAGTCCGGCTGGGTACAGCCTCGACCCACTTAGAAACATAATCAACAGCAAGAATAATATACACGTTCCTAAAAGAATTGGGAAACGGTCCCATAAAATCTATCCCCCAAACATCAAAGATTTCCACAACCAATATTGGTTGGAGCGGCATTTCGTTTCTCCTAGATATCCGGCCCAAGTGTTAGCACTGGGAGCATGTATTGCAGTAATCATGTGCATCTTTAAAAAGTTGTGGCCAATAGAAACCACACTGCAAGATCTTTTCGGCTGTCTTTTTAGGGCCAAAATGCCCGCCACACGCTTGATCGTGGCAGAATGACAGCACGCTCTTAAATTCATTGTCGGGGACACACCGACGAATAATTTGGTCGGGACAATATTTGAATAGATAAGGTTCATCCCAGTAAAAATGTTTTACCTGAGATAGGAATCGGAGTCTATCCTGATTCGACCATTCATTTGGTATAATTCCGGTGGCCAAATAATTCACAATATCTGCGAACCAAGGTTCGTATGATACAGTCAAGAGCTGCCCATCTGGAAAAATGTCTTTTATGGGAAATTGAAGCGTCGGCGAAGAAGAGAGGCGTGAAAGATGGTCGGCGACTACGTTTTCGCATCCTCTCTTGTTTTTGATGACAAGGTAAAACTCTTGTAGTAAGAGGATTCAACGTATCAGCCGAGATTTAGCGTCCTTCTTCGTAAAAAGATGGCGAAGAGCTGAATGGTCAGTGTATACGATGACTGGAGAGCCGATTAAGTAGGGCCTGAGCTTTTTTAATGCAAACACAACAGCTAAGAATTCCTTCTTGGTTGTTGTGTAATTTAATTGGGTCTCGTTCAAGGTTCGGCTAGCGTAATAAATTACATGCGGCATCTTCTCGATGTGCTTTCCAAGGACAGCACCAATGGAAAAATTAGATGCATCGCACATAATTTCAAATGGATGCGTCCAGTCCGGAGACGAAAGGATAGGAGCAGAAGTGAGTGAGTTTTTCAATGACTCAAACGCCTTCATACAGCTTGAGTCGAAATCAAATGTGGTGTCCTTGGCCAACAAAAGATCAAGAGTCTAGCTATCTTGCTAAAATCCTTGATGAACCGTCTATAGAAACCGGCATGGCCAAGGAAGGCTCGAATGTCTCGGACGCATTTGGGAGGAGGGAGATTGGAAATGACTTCAATCTTAGCTTTATCTACCTCAATGCCATTTTGCGAGATGATATGTCTTAAGGCAATACCTTCTCGTACCATGAAGTGACACTTCTCCCAATTTAAAGTAAGGTTCTTATCCTTACACCGAGTAAGGACCGCGTCGAGATGTAACAAACACTCATCAAAGGAGTCGCCGAAAATGGAGAAATCATCCATAAAGATCTCTAAGAATTTTTCCACCATGTCTGAAAAAATACCCATCATACACCGCTGGAAGGTAACAGGTGCATTGCATAACCCAAAGGGCATGCGACGATAAGCAAACGTACCAAAAGGACAAGTGAATGTGGTCGTGTCTTGGTCTTTTTCGGTGATGGGAATTTGATTATAGCCAGAGTATCCATCCAAAAAGCAATCGTATTCATGCCCAGCCAATCGTTCTAGCATTTGGTCAATGAAAGGTAATGGAAAGTGGTCTTTCCGTGTCGCGGCGTTGAGTTTTCTATAATCAATGCATACTCGCCACTGAGTTTGGGTGCGAGTAGGTATTAACTCATTCGCTTCATTAGTTATGACCGTTATGCTCGATTTCTTTGGGACAACGTGAATAGGGCTAACCTACTGGCTATCAGAGATAGGGTAAATGATACCACTATCAAGACATTTTACGATCTCCTTTTTAACAGCCTCCTTCATGACTGGGTTGATTCGTCTTTGTGGATCCCTTGCTGGCTTGGTATCATCCATCATATGAATATGATGTTCAACTATTAGGGGACTAATCCCCTTGATGTCTGCCATAGTCCAGCCAAAAGCTTGCCGATTATTTTGTAAGACCATTAAAAGGGCTTTCTCTTGCTCTGGGGCTAGAGAAGCTGAGATGATAACAGGAAGGGTCACATTCTCACCTAAGTAGGCGTATTTAAGGTGAGATGACAATAGCTTGATTTCGAGTGTTGGAGGCGAAACAATTGAAGGTAAAATCGGTGAAATTGTCTCAAACTCGAAGGATTCCAACAGAGGTTCAAAACGAGTGTAAGCAACCGAGTCGGATGGTTCGGTTAACTCATCCGAAAATTCAAACGATTCAAACTCGGGTGGTGAATGGTCAAGATCGTTTAAGAAAGTGAAACACTCATAATCATTGTCGGGCGTGAAAACAATATTAGATTCTAGGAGGAACGCACTAGTGGCGTCAAAATTTTTGTGATCGAACAGAAATTTCTCGAGCTCACAGTCCTCCTGGGTGATCTCTTGGATCGAGAAGATATCAAGTATATTAGCATTAGGTTCGGAGGGCTGATTTCCCAACTTAAAAATGTTGAGTTCAATTTTCATGTTTCCAAAAGATAGGTTCATCGAACCATTTCAACAATTGATCACCGCATTAGAAGTTGCAAGGAATGGTCGACCGAGTATTACCGGAATTTGACTCCGGGGGTTAGCTATAGGCTGTGTCCATAACACTGAAATCAACAGGGGATATGAAGTCCCCTACTTTAATCAACACGTCCTCTAACTCACCTCTAGGATGGGTAATGGATCAGTCAGCCATTTGGAGAGTACAATGTTTGGGTTTCAGCTCTTCAACACCTAATTGCTCATATACTGAATAAGGAAGTAGGTTAACACTGGCACCAAGATCTAAAAGTGCGCGGTTGATATTCTTATCCCCAATAGTTATTGAAATTTTAGGACAGCCAGGGTCCTTTCATTTTTGACGTAAATGTTGGGTAAGAGCATCACTTACTGCACTAGCTATGAAAACTTTCTTAGGTACTTATGATTTCCTCTTCTTGGTGCATAAGTCCTTCAAGATTTTAGAGTAAGAAGGGACTTGTTGGATTGAATCCAAGAGGGGAATGTTAATGCTAACCTGTTTAAATAACTCCACAATCTTCTCCATTTGTGGATTTTGTTTATTGGATCTCAACCTGTTTGGAAATGGAACATTTTGAAAATTGGTTGAGTCCAGTGTTTGTGGAGGAGATTGCGTAGTTGGAACGGATCCCAGTGCTGGTATTTTCGTGGGGTGAGATGTGGGTCCGTTCGGAGCATTAGAAGAAATAGAGCCTTGTGAAGAATGGAGAACAGGCTCTGAAGAAGAAGAAGAAGAAGAAGCGGCGACCGGGGTGTTATCATCAATGCCAACATTGTTGTGCAACATGCTTCCAGATCTCAATGTAGTCACGGCACTCACATTATGGTTTTGTTGTTCAAGACCAACATGTGCATTTTGTGGGTGACCAGGATTTGGCAGTGGTTGAGATGGAAGCTTTCCCTTCTCTCGCTCGCTTAAAGTAGCATTCAGTTGTACAATCTGGGCTTCAATGGTTTTGATACTTTGCCCATATGATGCAGCGTGTTGCACCAAAGACTAAATGGAAGACCGGATGTTGGCTGAGGATTGAGTTGATTGTTTTAAAAACGCCTCCAGACTTCGTTCTAGCGAGGAATCCTTATCATTATTTGGTGGAACAAAAGTGTTTTGAGGAAAAGAGTTGTTAGGTGCAAAATTGTTCATTTGATTTTGATAAGGTTAGGGTTGGAAGGGTTGCTGATATTGAGTTTGTTGAGGAGCTTGTTGTTGAGGAGGAGGCCTCTGGAAATTGTTGTTGCCTTGGAATTGTTGTTGATTTTGATTCCAAGCAAAATTGGGGTGGTTTCTCTAGCCAGGATTGTAAGTTGAAGAGTATGGATCATTTCTTTGTCTCTGCTGAAAGGCAGCATTGACTTGATCCTGTCCTTGAGCATATGAGTTGTAAGGACACTCTTCAGTCAAATAGGATGGATCCGAACAACAAGCGCATATAGTGCGAGGGGGTAAAGCAGGGACAGGAGAAGGCGATGAGAATTTGCTCTCAATTGCTTCTAGTTTTCGTGTAATTGCTGCCATTTCGGCTTTCATTGTAATTGACATATCGAGTTGATGAATGCCTGCCCTAGACGGACCAGATGAAGTAGATGAAGTGGACGAAGTGGTCGGTCTAATGCTTTCCTACTGAAGTGTTTGTTCAGCAAGATCGTCGAGAAATTGTCAAGCTTCCTCGTCAGATTTGGTAAGGAAGTGACCTTGACAAATGGTTTCCAGCAACTGCTTAGTTGCTGGGTTCAGTCCTTCGTATAAAGTTTGGCAAAGTTGCCATATCTCGATACCGTGATGAGGGCACTGAACAAGAAGTTTTTTGAATCGTTCGAAACACTTCCAAAAAGGTTCGGAAGGAAGCTGGGAAAATTGGTTAACTTCATTATGAATTCTCGCGATCTTGTGACATGGGTAAAACTTTTTAAGAAATGCTTTAACAAACTCTTCCCAACTGTTTATGGAATGCGATGCTGTACTATATAGCCACTTTTCTGCTAGGTTACATAGAGTGAAGGGAATGACTCGTAGCCTTATAGCATCATCGGACAGTTGGGTGGTCTTCATCATTGCACAAACATTTTGGAATTTGTTAATGAAGATATAGGCATCTTCGGATTCCAGCCCGTGAAATTTAGGCAACATGTTGATGAAGTGGGGCTTAATTTCGAAATTGTCCCTATTTGCCGGCTGGAGTGAAAGACAAGTAGGAAGTGCGGAGCGGGTAGGATAGAAACGATCCTAGAGCGCGATTCGCTGTGGCGCTTCAACAGGAGGTTGTTGCGGGTTATTCGCATCCAGTTGAGGTGGAATCAGCCTGAGGTAGGTAAAGGGTTGTTAGGATTGAATCCTGACATCTCTTTAGAAGATGATGAATGTGAAGATGAAGGTAAAGAAGGAAAAGAAGTGGAGGGAGTTTCGACTTCGGAGTCAAACACGTCATCAGTAGTGACTAACGAGACACGGACTAAGCGAGCGCTAGTGTCCCTAGTCCAACCGGACATACACTAAACGAGTTGTAGTGTAGTCAAAACGTAGAATGTGAGGGTAAGAAAATGTCAATGGGGAAATGTGAATGAAGGGTGGTTGCAATGGAATTCTAGTGACAAATGGCAAATTTTTGTAAAAAAATTTGTTTTTTGTTTTTTTGTTTTCATAAAAAGTTTTGCAAAAAATTTTTGTACGGAGTTACGACACACTTTCAAACAATCACAATTCAAGCATGCACAATCAAACCTAAAGCTAGGGTCTCCTAAGTCAACTAGACTGCTCCGAACTGGTCCAAAACGACAAGTTGCGAGATATCCCTCAAATCGCCTCTTCACCGCCAATTGTGGCCAGGTAAGCACAAGTGAAGAAAGAAGGGTTCCGCTCACGAATCACCGTGAGACGGGCCTTTTAAAGTTACCTTTCTCACTTGTCTAGCCTAAGCACCATAAAGTCAGATTTAGATAAACGACTGAATGCCCACAACCTTCCTCTGTCCTAATGAGCGCGACAGTCCTTAAATGGCTGAGTCTAGATATTTTTTAATTAGCTCAAGAGTGATGCATATGCTTTTTGTGATTTTTGGGGTCTTAGGAAGGGTAATGAAATCCCCACCCAATCTTAATTGGTGTTATAGCCCCTTAGATTCCGTTTTAAATATGCAAAGCAGTAACACACAAAATCTAAATCACTTGCTAAAAAGTTTTTTCTTTTTATTTGCGGCGCAAAGAATCCTGCATAAAATGATTTATTGGAGAGGGAGAAGAAGTTTTGCGCAAAGAACCCTGCAGGAAATTTTTTTTAGTGGAGTGCAGAAGGTAGGAGGAGAAAAAGTATACTCACAGAGAGTTTTAAAGCAGGTGACGTCACCTGTTTGACCGCGGTTCCGCGGTCAAACTCCTGATTTAGCCGCGGTTCCGCGGTGGTTCAGTTGGATCAGGCCGTCAAAACTTTTCTGTGTGCTGTTATGGTTCTCCTCTGTTTGTTCAGATCCTCTGTTTCTTGATTTGTTCACTGGGCTTGCTCCATATCTGAATCGATCCGTCTTCTTTTCCTCCACAATTCACACAAAACCAATCAAAAATAACAAGATGATTTTTTATGTATTTTTTTATTTTTTCAATTTTTATTTTTTTATTTAATTAACCCGAAATTACTAAAAGAAATAAACTACCATTTCCCCAGCAACGACGCCATTTGATTGAGAAAGGTTTTGTACGGGTGTTTTAAATTTAAGAATACCGCAATCAAGACGGTGTCGCTTGGTAGCTAGCCGGTTGAGTACGAGTCGATCCACAGGGAAATGGTATTTTTTTTCTTAAATTTCTAACAAGTTAAGTCCTATTTTTGGTAGGTTTTGTTTTACGATCTAAAAATGAGAATAAATCGATTTAAAAAGCTTGCTAGGGTTAGGATTAGGTTAGTTCGAAAAAGGGATTCATCTCGCTTCTATCAATGCCCTAGTTAAGAATATAGGTGTTAGGGTAATAGTCAACAACGGGGATTAGCACGACTAGGAAGAAACTTAGTTTCTTCTTTTTGGTCCTTATCCGTACGTTCTTGGCTCTTAGCCCTAACCTCTGGTTAATTCAACCACAGCCGGTCTAACTAGGGAATCACCGCTATCATGTAGGATAGGGTGTCGTAGTGAGCGGAATGTGATTGAATTAAATAGAGTCCTATTTTAAATATTATATGAGCAAAGAAAGGAGTGAGAGAGATTTCCTTCTCTCAAACCTTCCCTATCCTAACCCTAACAAGTGAGAAATTACCCACTCATTAGGAAAGTGACGATAAAATTCATTTTTATATTAAAAGACTATCTAAGTTGCAGATAATAAAAAAACATATAAAGAAAATTTCAGGAATTAAATTCGGATAAAAAAAGAATGCAAGATAAAAATAAAAATACCTTTATTGATGACCTCTCAACAAGTGCATTACAACTGGAATTAAAATTTTAATCTAAGAATTAAAAAGAGGCATGCCTAATTAGGCTTTCGGCTTCCCTATTTATAGATAGAAAAAAGCCTAGGTTACAATCTGATCCATACACGAATTTACAAGACTACCCTAAGAAAGCCGTGTCAAAGCACTGACACCCACCGACACATGCACCGACACGTGCACTATATGGCCGCGGAACCGCGGCAGGAAGGCATGTTTGGCTGCGGTTCCGCGGCCAATTGGTGGGATCTCTGCCTCAGTTCTTCAGGATTGCTTCATGTTGCTTTTTCCTTCTGTTTTCTTCACTTGGTTCCTCAGAATCTCTTCTATTTTCTTTCAGATTTCCAACAGTGCAGAATTATGTGGACTTTTACCGTGAGCTTCGCGTTGAAGTCTTGAATCTTGTGCTACCCTTGTGCTTTGTGCATTGAACAATCTCATGATTTTCATTTGTTCCTTTAACTGGTAGGCGGCATCATATGGATTCATCTATTGTTGGTCGTAGTCTCACATTTGTAGCGTCTTTTCATGAATTTCACTGTAATGATCTGAGAACCTGTAACCAGCAACTATTTAGCAGACATGGATCAAAAGCACCTATTTATATGTAATGTAATTAAGAATGGGCGATATAATAATGCAAAATTCTGATATGAACAGCGCTTTATATTAAACAGCGCCCACGTGAGGCGCTTGGCGCTGGGCGCCAACCGATGGGTGCAGAGCACTCTTTATTTCAGCAGCGCCCACGTGAGGGGCACGTAGGGCGCTTGGCACTGGGTGCCAACCAATGAGTGCAGAGCACTCTTTATTTCAGCAGCGTCCACGTGATGGGCACGTCGGGCGCTTGGCGCTGGGTGCTAACTAATGAGTGCAGAGCACTCTTTATTTCAGCAGCGTCCACGTGAGGGGCACGTGGGACGCTTGACGCTGGATGCCAACCAATGAGTGCGGAGCACTCTTTATTAGGCAGCGCCCACATGAGGGGCACATGAGGCGTGATGCACTGTTTCCTTCTTTATGCATTTTTCTGAAGAGTTCAATTTATTCTCCCCTGGATCTTCAATCCCCAAGAACAGATTCATCCCTACGAGAATTAAATTCTCATTTGTGGGAGACTTGTCTCATGGATTTCAGATCCCGGGAAAGAACTATATTCTTTTATAAAAGTTAAACCCTCGGGTATGCAGATGAGATACTATGATCTCTATTTACCTTGAAGAAAGTTCTTCTTCTTTCTTCTCTCTTCAAGCTCTTTTTGCTTGCTCTTCTTTTTGAACTTAAAGTTTATGGAGGGTTCCTCTGTACAAGTCTTGGGGCCTTTATATAGTGGAGGCAAATTTGTTGATTCAATTAAGGAAATCTCTCATTGAGAGATTTCTTAACTGATTTGGGAATGTTACCTACCATTAGATCTTTGATCCAAGGGCTTCTGTATTACAGAAGACATTCTTCTTGTTTTTTTAATAAGATTGAGAAAATATTTTTCCATGCAGAGATTATTCTGTAATTTGGTGATTTTTTAATCACCATGGGATCTTTAATCCAACGGTGCTCTGTTTTACAGGGAGCAATCTTTCTTGTTTAGAAAGATTGGGGAATATGTTTTCCCTCATACAGAGCTTATTCTGTATCTTGGTGATTTTTAATCACTATTGGATCTTTAATCCAACGGTATTCTGTTTTACAGGGCACAATCTTTCTTGTTTAGAAAGATTGGGTAAAATGTTTTGCTCTACAGAGCTTATTCAGTAGCTTGGTGATTTTTAATCACCATTGGATCTTTAATCCAAAGGTGCTATGATTTACAAAGAACAATCTTTCTTGTTTATAAATATTGGGGGAAATGTTTTCCCCTACAGAGTTTATTCTGTAGCTTGGTGATTTTTAATCACCATTAGATCTTTAATCCAACGGTTTTCTGATTCACAGAGCACAATCTTTCTTGTTTAGAAAGATTGGGGAAAATATTTTTCCCTGCAGAGCTTATTCTGTAGCTTGGTGATTTTTAATCACAATTGGATCTTTAATCCAACGGTGCTCTAATTTGAGGAGTATTTCCTCAATAAGAATTTAATCTTGTGCTTTGATGATTTGTCATCTCCGTTCGATCTTTGACCTAACGGCAGAGAACTTTTAGTTCTGGCGCCAACGCCCTCGTGCAGGGCACGTGAGGCGCTGCCTTAGAATTTTTAACTCTTGGTTCTGGCGCCCTTGTGCATGGCACGTGAGACGCTGCCCCTTCAAATTTTGAACAGAGCCTTGCTCTTTTATTGGGGGGGGGGAAACAATGCTATTTGGTTTTATCTGTCTACCTCTCCGAAGATGCCAAGTTAATTTATGGCACCGTATATCGAAAGTTTAAACAGATGCTGCCGCTGTAGCAGACTTCGTCAGATTCCCCCTCGTTATGAGGGATTTTTGATTATGGGGATGCTTTTCTCTGTAGGCGCATGCCCCTGCAGTTAATTACGTTACCGCGTAGCGATAACCCCTTTCTCCTGCTCCAGAAGGTCACTTCGTGTCGTATGTGTTTGTTTTATTTTTGGTTGCTCGTGGATTGTATACGGAGACTAATTTGTGTTGTCGCCCGTAGGGCGTGGATTAGTCCAAATCCGTATTTTCTTAGATTTGGGTTTGGTTGATTTAAGGATCATTAACCTTGTTTAAGATTAAGATCAACTTAAATATTTGTTAAAGATACGTTAATCCGATATTAGATTAAGATCTACTTAACGGGGGTTCGGGATCATTTTTGATCCAATAAAAGAGCATTTGGGCTCTATCGTTTTAGTTTAAGGAAGTTACGGTCCATAGCTCACCGTTTTTGGTATGGGGGTTTAGTATAAGGATGTTGCGGTCTATGGGCTAGTTTAAGGACATCGTGGTCCATGTCTAGTGTTAGTTATATGTATGCCCTAGAGGCCATTACTATACATAAGATGTATATTGTAGCGGATGCTTGGACATATATAGGGATGAATTTCTTGCTTGACATGATAGTATGCTATCTGGTTACTCTTTATCTTAACATGTATACTGATTGTCTCTCTGTTACATGTTGGTAAAGCCCTTAGGATGTGTACTTGACTACCTGGATTATGATGTGGATCATACTAGTAGGACAAAGGTAGTCGGTAAGTACATCCTTTAATGTCCCTAGTCATGGGTGTATCGAGACGGGGTATCGATATACCAGAGTAGACTAGCGTATAGCTTCTCGACTCATGTAGATGGACGATGGATGATCTCATATACATTGGTGTTTGACATCAGAGATGGTATACGGGTGCTCAGTGGAGACTGGGTACACTAGACAGACTCGCCGAGAACTCCCAGATGGTATTATACCTCACGTTAGATGGCAGTTCTTTGGTGACACTGGTACAGGTTAGTCTATCGACCCGAGATCGTCATAAAGTCTTGTGTGATTCCCACTGTGCTTTGATTTCCACCTTACCACGTTCAAGAGGACGTGCAAAACGGTGGTTTTTGGGTACAGTCCCGAGTCACATGGAGGTAATGAACAATAGGAAGGGATTTCGTCTCTCCCGGTATTTGGGGTTGATGTTGCGCTGTGCTCGATTGGCCATAACAGGAAGTCCCTGGCCAGGGCTGTTTATGAGATTTACTGGTAAGTGTTATCATTAGTTTCTCGACCCGTTATGAGACTCATATCGGCACGACTTATCGAGTTATTGGGGTCTGACGTTTACCACCTGTTCCCTGATAAAAATCAGGAAATACCTCAATGAGGTATCACGTGTTCACATGTGACTAAGGGTCACGTGTTGACACGTGATCTCTTTATAGAATTAAATTCTAATTAAACAAAAGGGTAAACAAAACGGCTAAAGAAAGATCCCAACAGGGCATCACGTGCTCACACGTGACCAAGGGTCACGTGCTGACACGTGATGGTCCTTCAGCCCAGTTAAAAGACAGAATTAAATTCTGAATGAGGGAGGGTCACGTGCCAACACGTGATAGGCTTTGAAAGCCTTATAAGTTGATAGAATTAAATTCTAATTAAGGGAAATCAAAGACCCTAACTGGGAAAGTATTTTCTTTAAATCTTTCCAAACAAAAAGGACTATGCTCTGTAAAGTGGAGCACCGTTGGATTAAAAATCCAATGGTGATTAAAAATCACCAATTTATGGAAAGATTTTATACAAGGAAAGATTTTCCTAAATTTCACCAAAAATAACAAACAGAATATCTTTTGGATTAAAAATCCAATGGTGAATAAAATCTATTGAGTGATTTAAAAGATCATATTAGTTATAAAAAAAATCTTTCAATGAAAGATTTACTAAACAAATTGATTCTTTTCCTTCTCCTATAAATAGGAGCCAAGAGAGAAGAAAAGAAGAGAATTTTGGGAGATCTTGAAATTTTCTGAAGGAAAACAGCAGAGAGAAAAGAAATGAAAATTCAATTCTCAAGAAAAGAAACCCTATGTGAGAAAAGGGAAAAGGGTCAAAGCTTCATAAAACAGAAAAAGAGAATTTAATTCTCAATCTAAGAGTTTAACTCTTCTGCAAAAGAAACTTAGATCTTCCTCTGGTTGAAGATTTGCAGAAGCAAATCTTCCCACAAGTTGAGAATTTAATTCTCATCGAGGAGATTCTGCCATGCAGATCCAAAATTTAGAGAGAGAATTAAGTTTAGAGAATTTAATTCTCCCAAAGATAAAACTAGGGTTTAACCCTATATGAGAATTTAATTCTCCCAAATTCACAGAGAATTTAATTCTTCCAAAGATAAAACTAGGGTTTAACCCTATATGAGAATTTAATTCTCCCAAATTCACAGGAATTTAATTCCTCCAAGATAAAACTAGGGTTTAACCCTAAATGAGAATTTAATTCTTCCAAATTCATAGGAATTTAATTCCTCCAAATATAATTAGGGTTCAACCCCGCATGAGAATTCAATTCTCCCCAAATTCATAGGAATTAGCCCTATATGAAAATTTAATTCTTCCACATACATAGGAATTTAATTCCTCTAAAATATAATTAGGGTTTAACCCTACAGAGAATTTAATTCTTAAAACAAGATACTTAAAGCTCTCCATGCACATAAAGAACTTGATCACGTGGTGACACATGACCTCCATTCTCAATGAGCAGAGAAGAAAAAACAGAACTTGGTCACGCGGTGACACGTGACCCCTATCCTCAATGATCAGAAAAGAAAGAATAAAACTAGGTCACGTGCCCCCACGTGACCTCTAAACAGACTCCCCAAAATGAGAAGAGAAAAACTTGGAGGAAATACCTCATGTGTTCCCACGTGACTCTCAAAATAAAGGGAACAAAGCCAAAGGCAGAATCGATTTTGGGCGCCCTCACGTGTCCCCACGTGACCCCTAATAAACACTTTAATAAATCAATGCATGGGTGCCCATCACGTGCCCACACATGATGGCTGTGAAGACTTAAGTGTTTGACACCTTTGAATACTCTGAGAACAAAACAAAGGAAGACTGGTCCCCACCTTTAGAGGCCTCACATGGCCCCACGTGTCCAATCCCATTTTAGTGTTTAACACTATTTTTGAAGCGTTTTGTTCTTAGTGTTTAACACTATTTTCAGCGCATCACGTGGGAACACGTGACCATAAAATATATGTTAGTGTTTAACACTATATTCAAATCAACCCTAGCCTAAATTGGCTAAGTCCTTCTGAGGCAAGACCCCCCTTTGACTGAGCCTCAAATATACCCCTGTCTTCCAAGATTGATCATCTTATATGGCATATGAGTGTCCAGCACTCAACAAAGATAAAATGTTGTCAGAACCCCTGTTTAGCAGTGCCAAATAATGGGGGTTGAATCCAGACAAATGTTTAATGGTCTAACAAGGGGCCAACATTTCGAATTTAATTGGACTTAGCCCAAATTGGCCATAAGTCCTCAATTCAGATTTAACTGAGCCAATGTCCTCATAATCTAATTAATTGATCTTAGTTCCAAATTAGACTACAGATCCCCAAATCAACTTCGGTTCAAGGGTACATCTCTTCACTTCTTTAATATTTTTCGTTGTAATCCTTCAACGTCTTCAGAGAGGTGACGGGTCCCAACAACCACACATTTCACGGACTATGATGTCCTTAACCATGACTGTGAGGTCTTTAAACTCACGGATTATGATGTCCTTAACCTTGACTGTAAGGTCTTTAAACTCACGGACTACGATGTCCTTAACCTTGACTGTGAAGTCTTTAAACTCACGGACTATGATGTCCTTAACATTGGACTGTAGGGTCCTTAAACTCATGGACTATGATGTCCTCAACCTTGACTGTGAGGTCTTTAAACTCACGGACTATGATGTCTTTAACCTCGACCGCGATATCTTTAAATTAACATTGTATCGAGATGTCCTTAAACTAACAATGGACCACCATGTCCTTAAACTAGTAATCGACCGCAATGTTCCTAAACTAAACAATAGAGCCCAAATGCTCTTTTGTTGGATCTAAAAGATCCCGTTAAGTTGATCTTAGTCTAAAATGAGACTAACGTATCCTTAACAAACGTTTAAGTTGATCTTAGTCTCAAATGAGGCTAACGTATCCTTAAACCCAACCCCCAAACCCAAATCTAAGAATATACGGATTTGGACTAGTCCACGCCCTACGGGCGACAACATAAATTAGTCTCCGTATACAATCCACGGGAAACCACAAACAAAACAAATACCCACGACACGAAGTGACCATCTGGAGAAGGAGAAAGTTGTTACCGCGATGCGGTAGCGTAATTAATTGCAGGGGCTTGTGCCTGCAGGGAAGAGCGTCCCCACAATCAAAAACCCCTCAAACAAGGAGGAATCTGACGAAGTCTGCTACATCGGCCACATCCATTTAAACCTTCGATACATGGTGCCATAAATCAACTTGGCATCTTCGGAGAGGTAGACGGATAGCACCAATTAGCATCTGCCCCGAAATTCAGGCTAGACGTTTATCGCGTCTCCGCGTTTCATAGGGGAACACCACTCCTAGACGAGATATGCGACATATCAAACGAAGAGACCAGACTGTACGGTAGTGTTGCTGATTGGATTCGTAGGAGTATGAGAAGACATGCTTGTTGATCTTCTGATCGCTCAATACCCGGGTGGCCGTTACGTTTAGCAGACCGCTTGCGGCTTGTGGGTGTTTGATATAATCATCACCTACTGCCGGCATATTGACGAGTCTTTAGAGTCTTACACAGAGGTTTCCTGGTTCACGCGAAATGGAGTAGGAGCACATATGTGATATGTGCGGGACCGAGATTAATGCGCATATGTGATACCGCATTCCATTCTCGCTATATGTGATATCGGTCGGTTATATGTGATATAGCCGGGTTATCGGATCAAGTGTTGATTCGATGGATTGTTACATTTGATATTAGTCAGTTGTATGAGATATAGCCGGATTATTAAATCAAGTATTGATTTAATAATTTAATGTATAATTATATATGTGATATATTAATTTACATTAATTAATATTATCTCACTTAAACATTTCTTTTTCTCACTTATGTACACTTAGTATATATGAGATATATATTAATGTACATTATTTTGTGTCTTGCTTGATGCTACATGCAACATGTGAAGGGTTACCTAAGACGGCAACAAGGTTTCGGGAGGCATCGTCCATGCTAAATTCAAAAATTTACCGTTTTAGCTAACCCAAAACAAGAATCGTATACTAGAAATCTACGGAAAGTAATATGCAAACACTTTGCAATTAGAAGTGAGCAAGGAATACAACCTTTGTAGACCGGTCCTTCACTTCAATAGCTCTGTGTAGAAGTCCCCTTCGCTGCGATTGTAAACTCCGGACTCCAGAGAGGCTCCACGAAGAAACGAACATGCTTGCTTCGATGACTTCGAGGCCAAAGATGATCTACGTCGAGTAGACACTAACCCAAGCTATTTCTTCACTAGGTCAAGAACTTTGTGAAGAGAACACCCTATACTAAATGGCAAGTAGTAGAGGATGATGAAGTAGAAAGTTTGCTCATATTAGAAATCATTTTCTCACTCATTTTCTCACAACTGCATTGAAGCTAGTAAGCTTGGAGGAAGAAGAAGAAGATGAAGAACTAACTCATCCAAAATGAATTATTGTTAAGGTTAATAACGTAAGTAAGGATTAAGCATGTCATGCTTACCCCTTTTAGAGAGTTAACAATGTGCTATGGTTAAAGGTTAGGTCAAAAATATTTTAAGCTAAACAAAAGGAGTGGATAAAGTCAAAGAAGACTTGAAGCTTCTACAAGCTTTCATCAAATATCTTTCATGACAAATATCCACATTATTTGAATAACTTAATGATAAATACAAACCCTAATCTTAACCCTAGCATGGTTTAACCCTCATTAACCCTAGTTGCATTTATAACCTAGCATGATACATTTAACATATATCACATATATATCAATGTATCCAAAGTGAGAAAAGAAATCATAAATGAGCTAATACTAGTTAATGTAATGTAATATATCAAATACATAATTATACATTAAATTATTAAGTAAACTCTTGATTTAATAATCCGGCTATATCACATATAACCGACTAATATCAAAATGTAACATCTTATCGAATCAACACTTGATCCGATAACCCAGCTATATCACATATAACCTTTCATGTCATACATCACGAGAATAGAATGCGGTATCATATATCGTATTAATCTCGGTCCCGCACATATCACATATGTGCACCTACTCCGTTTCGTTTGTGCCAGGAAACCCCTGTGTAGGACTCTAAAGATTCGTCAATACGCCGGCGGTAGGTGATGATCATATCAAACACCCACAAGCCGCAAGCGATCTGCTAAATGTAACGGCCACCCGGGTATTGAGCGATCAGAAGATCAACAAGCAAGCCTACTCACACTCCTGCGAATCCAAGTAGTAACATTACCGTACAGTCCGGTGTCTTCGTCTGATATGTCGCATATCTCGTCTAGGGGTGGTAAACGTCAGACCCCAGTAACTCGATAAGTCGTGTCGATATGAGGCTCATAACGGGTCGAGAAACTACTGATAACACTTACCAGTATATCTCTGAAGCAGCCTTGGCCAAGGAATTCCTGTTATAGCCAATCGAGCACAGCGCAACATCAACTCCCAATACCGGGAGAGACGAAACCCCTCCTATTGCTCATTGCCTCCATGTGACTCGGGACTGTACCCAAAAGCCACTGTTTTGCACGTTCTCTTGAACGTGGTAAGGTGGAAATCAAAGCACAGTGGGAATCATACAAGACTCTATGACGATCTCGGGTCTACAGACTAACCTGTACCAGTGTCACCAGAGAACTGCCATCTGACGTGAGGTATAATACCATCTGGGAGTTCTCGGCGAGTCCGTTCAGTGTACCCAGTCTCCACTGAGCACCCGTATACTGTCTCTGATGTCAAACACCAATGGATATGGGATCATCCATCGCCCATCTACATGGGTCGAGAAGCTATACGCTAGTCTACACTAGCATATCGATGCCCTGTCTCGATACACCCATGACTAGGAACATTTGAAGAATGTACTTAGCGACTACTCTATCCCCACTAGTATGATCTGCATCATAGTCCTGGTAGTCAAGTACTCATCCTAAGGGCTTTATCAACATGTATCATAGAGACAATCAGTGTACATGTTAAGATAAAGAGCAACCAGATAGCATACTATCATGTCGAGCAAGAAAGTCCTCCCTATATACGTCCAAGCATCCACTACAATATACATTGTATGCACAATAATGGCATCTAGGGCATACATAAAATTAACAATCTCCCACTTGTACTTGGGCCATCTGTTGTAGTATCTCATACCCAACAATTAGCAGTGGTTGAAGTATCTTGATTGGTGTGAAAAAATGTGTTTGTAGTGTAACTGCAATCAATAACGGTGTCACGCGTAGCTCGACCGAGATGAGTACGGGTCGTCCTCTGGGAAACGTTGAACCTTTTATTCTTACTTTAGGTGTGTTGAAAAAGAAAGGGGAAAGAATAAAGAACGGTGGAAATAGTTTCTAGATCTACGTTAAACAAGAATGAAAAATATAGATCTGCATTAATTATGGATGTAAGTTTAATATAAAAGAGGGCTTGTAGGGTTCATTAGGATTTAGTAGTTATGGATGATTAATGAAAGATTACCCTTTTTATCCTTTAATAGATTTAAAACTAGAACGACAGTGATGCATGTAGATTAGGGTTTCTAGAGGGAAAATGGTTCCCACTCTTAACCCCTATCTCGACATGGAACTCCGTTCATATCTAGCCTTTACCAAAACAATCATTAATCTAATCTCTAATCGCGGTCGAGACTAACAATAAATTGGTAGCTCGCCCGATTAGGATGTTAATGATTCTTTTGGTAAAGTTTATAAACTTAATAGGACGTAAAAAGGGTTTAAAGATTTTCATCATCCATTAAACTACCCTAATCCTACGAACCCTAACAAGCGGAGAATTACCCGCGCATGTTGGGAGAAGAAGAGATGGAGAGCGAATTCATATTAAAACTACAAAGAATTAGAATAAGAAAAATAACTACCTTTATTAATCAACAAAACTTATTTACACTTTGTTCCTTTAGAAAATGATTACAAATACTAGTTTGCTTCTCGATCTCTTCTAAGGAGGTATATGAATCGTTGATGATCAGCGTGGATGCGTGAGCCGTCTTGGACTTCGTGATCGCGTCGACTTCATGATTTTTCCAAGAGGCTCTCGGTCTTTATTTATAGTCCCAAAGCCAGAACCCTAGCTTCCTAAATTGGAAGCCAGCACTTAAGATTTAAATAGAAGAAATCCTAACTCCTAAGTCATCTTCCTTGCGGCGGATCCGTGGCCAACAGGTGGGTTTGGCCGCGGATCCGCGGCCAAGTAGGAGTATCATTTGATGATTTTTCTGTGGCTTCATCCATATGACATGTGGCGATCTTTTGAATCTCAGGAAACTGAAAATCTTCTCGTAGTTACTGCCAGACTTGATTTCTTAGTTTGCTTTCTTAATTAGGCAGGTTTGCACTAACAACTTTGATTCCCTTGATTTTAGCCCTGAAAATTCTGCACAACAACTCAACAAATAATATTAGTAGAGTTTGTTTTATTGAGATATTAATTTCAACATTAAGATTTGGTCAATGGTATTTTTGCATTCATTTTCCTACCAAATGTTAATTATAATATATTAACACATAAAAATAGTATTTTTACAGATAAACCCTCATATTTATCATATATTATAATAAACACCTTTTCTAGTATAGAATTAGTAGGAAAAATATCATATTAAATGTGCAGTTTTATCAACTGAACAAATACCCCCAAACTTATCTTTGTTCGTCCCGAGCAAACTAGTTTATTCAAGAGAATGAGAAAAAGAAAGGAGAAAACTAAGCACACTTTCGTAGGCAACACGATTGCACTGAGCACGTGCAACAAGCCGTTAAACCTCTAGGTGTCCCTAGTAGGAGGAGTGTTGTCTCCTGAGGGTTTTCACCGGATTACACCCACAAAATCCTATAATAAAATAGAGGTGGTGAAGTTTACATATAAAGATAAGAACCATAAAAGAAATACTTTGAAATTTAGAGTTTCCAACTACACTAGCTTTTCAGTTGTCATGAGCCCTATCTTAATAGTCATGAAAAGATGTTAGAAATCACTTCATCTCTCAATAAAACATCATCTTTATTCTTCATTCCTATCTTTCATCCAAACATCGATCATATACCCCTACGTGTGTGAAAAGAACATCCCTACACTCGGAGAATTCAATTTAAGCTATCATACTCTCGTCCATCTGCCTCAGTACTTTTTAATTTGATGAATATTTAGATTTGCTCACACATTTTCATGCGACCGTTAATACATCTTGAGGTACTAACCGACCGATTACTTATGTGCTTGCTGATTAGGTGATAGTATTTTCCTCGTCTTGGACCACCTAAGGCTTAGTAATGACTCCCAAACCAGTTGGTCTAAGGCACTAGGTGATGAAGCACCCTTGCTATATTTTTTTATTGCAGCCTTGGCGATAACAAAACCAGTGTTCATTTTTCTTTTCACCATTTTTATATTTTCTTCATTTATTACTGTAAGTCCACGTTGCCTACCCCGGTAGTTGCGGGGAGGCGGAAAACGGAATAAAAATCGGATTTTTATGAGCTTAGGCAACATGGACTAGACTTTAAAGGATCTTTGCTAAACAAAAACTTGCTAAAGCTAACTAGTAACTAGCTAAGTGCTAGAAAGGTTATACCTTGGGCTTTAAGTCCTTCCCTCCTTGCTCCTTGGAGTGGTGGAAGGAGGTCACCTTGGTCGTCTTCTCCCGTCAAAGAAAGATCCACCCGAAAGCCTCAACCTTTGGCTTCAACTCCAAGCTAGAAGTAACTAGGGTTCAAGAAGTGCTAGTCCTTCAACCCTAGATGAGAGTAGAGATGATCAAGAGAGGGTTTTTCTCAAGCTCAAGTGTTTCTCAACACATGAGAGGGAGAGAGCTTGAAGGAGAGGAAGAACAAGAGAGAGAAGATATGATAGAATGAGAATAATGTGAGCCATTCTCACTAATATGTGCATATTATTTTAATTAAATAAATAGCTAGATAATTGTCATGGTTAATCATAACATGACCATTATCATTTCAATTTGCAAGGATCAAAAAGCATCTTCCAAAAGAAATGATGATGGTCAAAGTGTCAACCTAGGTCAACAAGTCAATGAAGTCAAATGGTCAACAACCATAACCATGCACAATTATTAAACTAATTATCTAATTAACTATAATACACACATAAGCATTAGGGTTAATAGAATGATAATAGCCATTAACCCTAATCAAGGTCCTCTCCCTCGGTCTCAAACAACTGTGCATACGCACCCGCATTCGTGATCCGAGGAACACGAATACAAAGAGAAAAACCAATCCCAAATCATATACTAGGATCTGGCTTAAACTAAAGCCCCTAGTATAAACTGTCCGGACAGCAAACGTGCACAAGTGCGCGGATGCGAACGAACCCTGTCGCAAAACCATGCGACCTCTACTCATTTTGCCTAAAGGCGAATAGCTCTCTGTGTGGGACTCTAAAGACTCGACACTACGCTGGAAGTGGGTTTAACCACAGACCGCAAGCGGCACTAGCTGTACGTAACGGTCCCCAGGTAGATGTCGATAAGAAGATTGACGAGGTGAACCCCATCTGAACTCCTACTGAGCCTGTATGTGACAGTCTCCGTACAGTCCGGTCTGTTCGTCTGATACATCGCATGGCGGGCCTAGGGGGGCGGTGAACGTCAGTCCCCTAATAGCGGTACAAGTCATGTCGGAGTGTAGCCCAGAACACCCTGAGATAACACTGGAAACCTACCAGTATATCTCGCTTGCCCTGGCCAGGGACTACTCGTGTAATGGCTCTCCTGGACACAGCACGATGTCAACCCCCAATACCGGGAGAGACGAATCCTGTCTAACCGTCACTGCCTCCAAGTGCTTCGGGACTGCACCCAAAAACTACCTGTTTGCACGACTCCTTTGAGCCGTGGTAGGGTAGTAATCAAAGTGCAGTGGGAACACACTCGAGGCGAAGTGACAGTGTCAAGTCAGCGGACTAAGCTGTACTCATGTCACCTGGGAACTGATAACTGACGATAGGTATACTACCAACCAACAGTTCTCGACGAGTCCTGTCCAGTGTACTCGTAACCTAACGAGCACCCGCATACTATCCCAAGTACGACGTACTAACGGCTGTGGGACAGACCGTCTCCCACACTGGGATGAGAAGCGCATACGCTAGTCTACTCCGGAGTATCGATGCCCTGTCTCGATAGTCCATCAACCAGGGACCTGTATAAGGATGTGCTTATAGATTACCCAGCTCCCACGAGTGCGAGCGCCATCATAACGCTGGTAATCAAGCAAAGATCCTAAGGGCTCTACTAATATGTATATCAGCAATATGCTAAAAGAAACACATGCACATATTAAAGCAGAGACAAACTAAGTAGCATACTACCATTTCGAGCAAGATTGTATATACAACCGTGAATATCCCAAGCTTCCATCAAGTAATATACAAACTAGTATGATACAGTAATGGCCTCTAGGGCATATACACTAACAATTATTTCCTTCATACTTTGGCTTTTAGACAAGAGTATTTCAAGGTATCCTCTACTATCCCGAGTTTCAAGACGTGTGTAAGTGCGTATAGTAGGGTATCAATATTCAAATGTTTGGCTTGCAGAACAGAAACTATTTTTCAGACTTATTTTTATCCTCAGATTAGTGACTTCCTTCATCTTACTAACCCTTGGGACAACGGCTCATAACTACTTATTACCAGTTCGTTTGAGAAAACTTCTAATTTTCTTGGTTTTCTTAAACTATTCCTATCTTTTGGATGTAATTTTTCACTTTCTACTCTTTTGTTATAAAAGAATTTTTTTAAAAAAAATGTTGTGCTTATGCAAAGTATGATGCAAATTGATGTGTAAATAAGCACAAACCTCGCCCAAACCTGTTTACAGCAGTGTCCTCACTGATGTTATCCGTTAAGCTCAAAAACCTATAGACTTGGGAGGAAAAAGGGGACAAGAAATAATGAAAGTGAAATCCTCCCCCAAACTTATTTTTGGCTCTCAATCTTGTAAAAAATTTCTTTCAAGAGCCAAAATATACCCCCCCAAACTTGAGTTAAACAATGTTAATATTTTAAAATCACACGAGGGGGTCAAGGTTATTGGTCAATGCCAAGTTTTGCAAAGACCGAAATTCAACACCAACCATTTAAAAATTTTATCGATGAAGCAGCAAGGTTGGTGGAAGAACATGTCATCTTTCGACGTGAAGAAGTGGGGAGGTGATAAGAGGTGTAATGGAAAAGGATTGCGTCTCAATTTGGAGAGATGACATAGTGATAGTGATGATGCATTACTCGCATTATCGTGATTATCCAGAAGAAGGGGTGGAGGTTCAATTTCTTTATCTTGGAATTGATTCAACTCAACACTCATGTCTTTTAAAAATGCGAGTTCATCAGCGAAAATTTCCTCAAAGCTTTCATCGATACCTCGAAGAATAATGTCATCAGAAAAAATGGGGTGATCGTCAGACTCTATAAAAAGTTTCTCATCAGCGTTAGATGTTGACCCGGACAACTCGGTGGAAGAGTCCGTGTATGTATAGCACATAGCTGGGTCAAGCAATAACATATGAAAAGAGTCAGTATCATGAGGTTGATCAAATTCGCTGCTGTCGACATCCATTAATTCGACAGAACACACATGAGCATAGGGTTCGGAGGGTTCACTTCCCAACTTATAAATGTTATGCTCAATTGACTTCTTTTCAAAGGATAGGGTCATAGAGCCGTTTCTACAATTGATTACTGCGTTGGAAGTTTCTAGGAAGGGTTGACCAAGTATCACCGGGATTTGATTTCGTAGGTTCGCTACAGGTTATGTATCTATAACGATAAAGCCCACAGGGAATATAAATTCCCCGACTTTGATTAACACATCCTCTAGCTCACCCCTAGGTTGGGTGATAGATCGATCGGCCATCTGAAGAGTGCAATGCACCGGTTTTAACTCTCCGATCCCTAATTGCTCATAAACAGAATACGGAAGCGAGTCAACACTAGCACCTAAATCGAGTATAGAACGACTGATATTTTTACCCCCAATAGAAATAGAAATTGTAGGACTTCCGGGGTCCTTTCGTTTCTTGGGTAGTTTTTGTGTAAAAGCAGTGCTCACATTACTCGCAAGGAAAACTTTTTTAGGTACTTGAACTTTTTTCTTCCTAGTGCACAAGTCCTTTAGGATTTTCGCATAAGACGGGACTTGTTGTATAGCATCTAGGATAGGGATATTGATGTTAACTTGCTTAAAAATTTCCACAATTTTCTCCATTTGTGGACTTGGTCTATTGCCCCTTAACCTGTTTGGATAAGGTGCTTTATCAATAAGGGTTTGGTCCAACATTGGAGAAGTTTGTGGGGATGGAGTCGATCCCAGAATTGGAGTGGTGATCGTTTTAGATAGATTTGTGGAAGTGGGCTGAGGGTTCGAGCCTTGTTGAAAATGGAGAATAGGCTCGGAAGTAGGTGGGAGATTAGACGAATTAGGAGAAAAAGTAGAAGCCGGGGTATCAATGGTATCACTAACATCATCAAATTGCCCACCCACTCGGTTATTCAGCACTTTTCCCGATCTCAACGTAGTAACGGCATTCACATTATGATTTTGCGAGTGGCCAGAATTCGGTAAGGGTTGAGATGGGAGTTTCCCTTTCTCCCTCGCACTCATTGCGGCGTTCAACTATGCAATTTGGTTTTCTATTGATTTAATACTCTCACCGTGGGAGGCGGAGTCTTTCTTTATGGAATCAATAGAAGACTTCATATCAGCCGACATTTGAATGGAATGTTTCATAAACAAATCCAAAGTTTGTGCGAGTGAAGATGTATCAGTACCGGCTAATTGTGGTGCGGAAGTGTTGGACGGATTTTGAAAATTTTGTGACTGAAAAGGGTGCTGACTTTGTGGTTGTGGTTGCTGTGGAGGAGGTCTTTGGAAATTGCTTTGGAACTGGTTTTGATTTTGGGGTTGGTTTTGGTTCCAAGAAAAATTAGGATGATTCCTCTATCCTTGATTGTACGTGGAAGAATAAGGATCGTTTCTAGGTTGCTGCAGAAAATCAGCGTTAGTTTGCTCGTGACCTTGAAACGATGCATTCATAGGACATTCTTCCGTCAAGTGTGAAGGATCTGAACAGAAACCACACACAGTTTTGGGAAGCGTAACCTGGTTTAGGGAGGCTAATGAAAATTTGTTCTCAATAGCGTCGAGTTTCTTCTGCATCGCTGCCATTTTGGTTTTTACTGCGATGGAAACATCGAGCTGATGAATACCTCCCCTAGTTGAAGATGGTCTTACGCTTTCCCACTGCAAAGTGTTTTCAGCGAGATCTTCCAGATATTTCAAAGCCTCGCCATCGTCTTTGGACATGAAATTGCATTGACACATTGTTTCAAGCATCTGCTTTGTCGCTGGATTAATGCCCTCATATATATAATTCGGCATAAATCCTATCTTTTTATTCCATGATGAGGACATTGGACAAGCAGATCCTTGAAACGTTCAAAGCACTTCCAAAATGGTTCATTGGGAAGCTGGGTGAACTGGTTGATCTCGCTCCTAATATGGGCAGTCTTATGGTTTGGGTAAAACTTCTTAAGAAATGCTATTACGAATTCATCCCAATTAGTGATAGAGTGTGCGGCAGTATTATAAAGCCATTTTTCTGCCAAGTCGCACAGAGTGAATAGGAGAAGATGCAAGCGCATAGCATCCACAATCAATTGTGAAGTACCCATCATTGCGCATAAGTTTTTGAATTTAGTGTTGAAAACGTACGCGTCTTCCGACTCAAGCCCGTGAAATTTGGGTAACAGATTGATGTAGTGGGGTTTAATTTCAAAATTATCCCCGTTAGCTGGTGGAATAGATAGACAAGTGGGAAGTGGACCACGGATAGGACAGCATCTCTCCTGGAGAGAGATGCGCGGTGGATTCTGCGCACCTACGGGCGGTGGCAGTGTGGTGTTATAATCTGATGGAGTACCGTCTATCTCGATCGTTGTGGTGTGTGGTGGGGGAAAAGAAGATGAAGAAATACCAACTTCGGTGTCGATAGCAGGAACGCGGACAAGACGGGCACTAGAATCCCGTGTCCAGCCAAGCATGCACTAAGCGAGTTTAGTGCAAGTGGCAACGTGTGTGTGCTTTAAAATTGGTCTGTTTTGAAAAGGTGGGACTTAAGACAAATCACACAAAAATGCACAAACAACCCTAGAACTAAGGTTACCTAGGTCCAGTCTCTAGACCGCTCCTAGACTTCCAAAGGATAAGCCGTATGATCAATCCTCTACCGCCTCTTTACTACTCTTATGGCCAGGTAAGTGTCAGGTAAGTAGGAGGTATCCGCTGTACGAATCACCGAAAATAGCGGGCCTAATTAAGTAACCACTTGCCTTATACACATTTGCCTAGGCACCACAAAAGTAATGCGGATAAGTGATAGATTACCCATGACCTTCCTCTGTCCTTATTGAGCGCGACAGTCCTTATAGTCTGGTCTAGATATTTTTAAAATTAATGTAGGGTTGATGCAGATACTCGGTTTGTGATTTGTGGGGCTTAGGAAGGGTGATGAAATCCCCACCTAATCTGGATTTGGTCTTTGCCCCTTAAAGTCCGTATTAAAATATTCAAAACAAAACCAATCACAAAACTATGTAAAAAGATTTTTGAGCAGCGATATTTTGCAAAGAATCCTGCAGAAAAGAGATTTTATTGGATTTCAGAGGAGAGAGAAAGAGGTTAGAATCTTACCAGAGAATTTTGGAGCCTAGATCCCCTAATGCGCCGTGCTTCCGCCGCTAATTCACCTCCTTTGACGCGGTTCCGCTGCAAGAGAGAGGGATCACTTGATGAATATTTTTCAGTGGCCTTCTATGCTCCTCTGGATCTTAATGAATGTCTCTGTCTTTCTGTTTCCTCAAGTTTGTGACTACAGATCTCCTTGCAAAATTCACATAATAATCGTTAAATACTCAATTTGCAGTTTTGATTTAATTATAATATAGATCGTATAAGAATTCAACACAAATAGTAAGAATAAAAAATTATGCACGTATTCACGGCAACGACGCCATTTGATTGGTGTGAAAAAAGTGTTTGTAGTGTAACTGCAATCAATAACGGTGTCGCGCGTAGCTAGACCGAGATGAGTACGGGTCGTCCTCTGGGAAACGTTGAACTTTTTATTCTTACTTTAGGTGTGTTGAAAAAGAAAGGGGAAAGAATAAAGAATGGTGGAAATAGTTTCTAGATCTACGTTAAACAAGAATGCAAAATATAGATCTGCATTAATTATGGATGTAAGTTTAATATAAAAGGGGGCTTGTAGGGTTCATTAGGATTTAGTAGTTATGAATGATTAATGAAAGATTACCCTTTTTATCCTTTAACAGATTTAAAACTAGAACGACTGTGATGCATGTAGATTAGGTTTTCTGGAGGGAAAAAGGTTCCCACTCTTACCCGTATCTCGACATGGAACTCCGTTCATATCTAGACTTTACCAAAACAATCATTAATCTAATCTCTAATCGCGGTCGAAACTAACAATAAATTGGTAGCGCGCCCGATTAGGATGTTAATGATTCTTTTGGTTAAGTTTATAAACTTTATAGGACGTAAAAAGGGTTTAAAGATCTTCATCATCCATTAAGCTACCCTAATCCTACTAACCCTAACAAGCGGAGAATTACTCGCGCATGTTGGGAGAAGAAGAGATGGAGAGCGAATTCATATTAAAACTACAATGAAATAGAATAAGAAAAAGAACTACCTTTATTAATCAACAAAACTCATTTACACTTTGTTCCCTTAGAAAATGATTACAAATATTAGTTTGCTTCTCGATCTCTTCTAAGGAGGTAGATGAGCCGTTGATGATCAGCCTGGATACATGAGCCGTCTTGGACTTCGTGATCGCGTCGACTTCATGATTTTTCCAAGAGGCTCTCGGTCTTTATTTATATTCCCAAAGCCAGAACCCTAGCTTCCTAAATTGGAAGCCAACACTTAAGATCCAAACAGAAGAAATCCTAACTCCTAAGTCTCCTTGCGGCGGATCCGCGGCCAACAGGTGGGTTTGGCCGCAGATCCGCGACCAAGTAGGAGGATCATTTGATGATTTTTCTGTGGCTTCATCCATATGACATGTGGCAATCTTTTGAATCTCAGGAAACTGAAAATCTTCTCGTAGTTACCGACAGACTTGATTTCTTAGTTTGCTTTCTTAATTAGGCAAGTTTGCACTAACAACTTTGATTCCTTGATTTTAGCCCTGAAAATTCTGCACAACAACTCAACAAATAATATTAGTAGAGTTTGTTTTATTGAGATATTAATTTCAACATTAAGATTTGGTCAATGGTATTTTTGCATTCATTTTCCTACCAAATGTTAATTATAATATATCAACACATGAAAATAGTATTTTTATAGATAAACCCTCATGTGTATCATATATTATAATAAACACCTTTTCTAGTATAGAATTAGTAGGAAAAATATCATATTAAATGTGCAGTTTTATCAACTGAACATATCTCATACTCAACTATCTCATAAAAGTCTCTACTGGGAAATAGGCCTTTGTGAGTGGATCCACGATGTTGTCCTCTGTGTCTACTCTCCTATCCTCGATCTCCATGGAGATCAACCTTCTCCATGATCAAGTGATACTGTCTAAGAATATGTCTGGATCACTGATGGGAAGGGGGTTCCTAAGCCAAAGCTATAACTCCATTGTCACACAATGGTAGGAACGAAGTTCATCTCATGAACTGTATACATCCAGACTTCCTCTTTGGCAGCATCTTTAGTAACAATGTATCCAGCCTTTATCGTCTTGTTTGTCACGGTATCTAGCTTGGAACTCTTCCAACATACCGTCCCTCCATTGAGGGTAAAGACAATGTTTGTGACTGACATTCAGTCGACCTTACCACCCTGGAAGCTATCCAGTGATTCTCCCCAGGATCATTTGATACCATCTCACTACACCTAGTGAGAATCCTAACATCCACTTAGATCTATCTCATAGATCCAAAACCCTGGATTTAGGAGGTATCACCTTGATCCTATATGGAGAATCCATGTGATAAGAGGAGATTGACCGAGCGTAGCATAGAAAACTCCTTTCTTATCAAGAGTATGTCATCCACGTACAATACGAGGATCACCACCATACTCCCTACTACCATTTTGTATATACAAGGTTCATCTACAATTTTGAAGAAGTCGAACTCTTTGACTACCACATCAAAACAGATTTTCCAACTCCGCGATGTCTGCTTTAACTCGTAAAGCAACTTGCATACGTTTTCGCTGCTCCCACTGTCTACGAAGTCCTCTTGCTGTGTACTTATAGACGTTCTCTTCTAAACCACTATTTAGAAAAGCAGTCATGACACCCAACCACCAGATATCGTAGTCAAGGTATGTAGCAATGGAAAGTAGGATCTGGATGGACTTAAGCATAGGCATTAGAAAAGGTTTCATCATTATCCACACCTGGTCTATGACGAGAACCTTTTGCATTAAGTCTTAGCTTTGAAAGTCTCAACTCTTCCATGTACACCAAGTAATTTTCTCAAGATATACTTGCTCCTGATGGGGATTTAACCCTTCAGATAAAGCAACCAAAGTCCATACTTTGTTGGTGTATATGGATTCCATCTCAGATCGCTTAGCATCCAGCCATTCTTAAAGAGTCCCCACTCCAGATGGCTTGCTCGAAACTAGTTGGGTCATCATCTCAGGATGCAATCCTCACTCCCACTGTCATAGATAAACCAAAGTATCTCTCAGGTGGGTGAGGAACCCTACTAGATCGGCGGAGAGGCTGAGCTTCGTTGGGTACTATTGAATCCTCCGGTTGTACCAAATCATCAGCTGTAGTTTGTATAGCTGGAACTTATTCCAATTCTACCTCATAACCACTAATTTCTTCACAAGAAATTCCCTTTCTAAAAGGTGGCATGCTGAGAAACAAAACGCCTTTTTCTCCCCAGTGTGGTAGAAGATATTCCATTGCGAATACTTAGGATATCCAACAAACTTCCACAGAACTGACCTTGCCTCGAGCTTGTCCGGATTTTGCTTTTAGACATAGGCCGGACAATCCAAATCTTAACATACTTAAGAGATGGTCTTTTCCCATTTCATATCACATATGGAGTGGTAGGCACCTGATTTGGTTAGAACCCTATTGAATAGGTATGCAGCTTCTCAAGTGCATAACCCCTAAAAAGGAAATAGGCAACTCAGTAGTACTCGTCATAGAGCACACCATATCATATAGGGTGCGATTGCTCCGCCCTGATATACCAATGTACTGTGGTGTATACGGAGGAGTAATGCTGAGAGAGAATCTTATTCTCCTTTAGAATAGTCCAGGATCTCCGTGCTCAAGTATTCTCCTCCCTGATCACATCAAAAGACATAATACTTTTACCCGTTTTGGTTCTCTACTTCTGACTTATATTCTTTGAATTTCTCAAAAGCTTCAGACTTGTGTTTCAACAGGAACATATGTCCGAATCTTAAGAGATCATCAGTGAATGTAATGAAGTACAAAGAACCGGTCCTGGCATGTGTAGACAGGGGACCTACATACATCATCATGTATCAATCCCAGGAGTTCACTAAATCTTTCTCTGTTTCCAATAAACGGAGCTATGGTCATCTTTTTCTTTGTGACATGACTGGCAAGTTTCACAAGATGTAAATTCAAACTGATTTAAATATGCATCTTTATGTAACTTAGCTAGTCGGGTCGCATTAATATGACCTAGTCTACAATGCCTCAAGAAGGACTCGTTCATTTCTGAACTCTTCCTCTTGTGTGTGTTCTGTACGTTAAGAACTGTAGTTTGATTTAGAATGTATAAGCTTTTAGATAATGTGCCTGAACCGATCAACTTTTGATATAGGAAATGTTCAAAACATTATCCAACAATAGAAAATTATATCCTTCTTTATCAAATAAAGAGACTGATATGATGTTGTATATCAGGTTCGGTATCTAATAACATTCGTTCAGAATCAATGTATTTGATAATACAGGGTGATAACTGCCAACTGCTTTGGCTGCAACACTTACACCGTTTCCAACTCTTGAAACTTATCATCCTTTCTCAGTTCTCTACCTATCTATAGCCCATGTAACATATTACATCTATGGGATCCTGATCCGGTATCTCATACCCAGGACATAAAGGATACTGAAAAACAGTTCTCTGTAATGAACACACCCGAAGATGATGCATCAGCATGCACTTTCTTCGTTTGGGCAGCACGGGAATCCGGGTAATCCCCTGTTTCCTTCTCGGTTTTATAACAATTATAAGTTGGAGCAGGACCAACGTTCCTTAGCTCGGTATAACAAGCAGGTTCGGTTAATACATCCGTATTATTATCTTGATTAAGGCGTGACATGGTCTCTACCTGGAGAGAGAGAGAAGAAAAACACTCAGCGTATGCTCTTGCAAGATTAGATTGGTTATTAATATATCTAATCATGATATCTCCCACTGTTTTAGTCAAATCTTCCCTCAAACGCTAAAAGGAAAGACTAGCCGGGATTAATTACACTCTACAAGTCCGCCAAATTTTCGGCCAGGCCAGTGTCGGTACTTTTAGGGAGGTTCCCCGTGCTTTCGCATAGACCAAATTAAAATAAACCTCGTTTTCCCAGGGGCGTAACCCCGTTAACACCTTTCTAGACGCCTACTTGATCGGCTAATTGTAATGTGTAAAACTCTCTCAGGAGTAACTCTTACTCGTAGTGGGTATCGGGATCCAACTATCTTATAGGAGGTATGCAATCTCATTGCAAATTTCAACACTTGAAATTCCCGATAATGTTTTGCCCCTAGTGTGCTATGACCTTGACGCATGCCAAACAACCCATAGTCCGCTAGTCAAGTTCAACCCGTGCATTTCCTGATTGAATTAAACCCACCCGTATGACCCTTGACGCATGCCAAACAACGCCGTACGAATACCCTAATCCAATCGCATCGTATGCTAGCAGATAAGCACTAGTTAGCTATCGTACACTACGCCTTGACACATGCCAAACTACCGCAGCACGAATATTAAGTAGTACTTATTTGAAATGACGGAGGGCTACGACAGGTTTTTAAGAAAACCTTTTGCGTAATGAACTTGATATCGTCGTAGAATCGAGTGATTTTGAAAAGGAATGTTTTTTAGGCTTTTACTAGTTTTACTAAAGAGGTCACTCTCGGTGAAGGGATCTCGGCTCTTTCCTTATCGAATAAGGTGCAGGATATTTCACAAATACCACTATGCAAAGCAAAAACTATAAAAGTAATCAAAAGAAAAACCGAGTTTGTAGCATTTTCTAGTTTCTCTAAAAAGGTCACTCCCGATGAAGGGATCTCGACTCTTTCCTTATCGAATAAGGTGCTGGATATTCTACAAGGAATACCGCTATGCAAAGCAAGAACTAGAGCTATCAGTTTTTAAAACAAGTTTCTACAATATCTTTAGGTTTCTTTTATTTCATTAATCTCATTAATGAATTCCCATTTATTATGCTTCCCAAGCATTACATATGAAACGAAATCAATAATATATAATATATATCACATATATATAATATAAGCATCCGTCTCAGGCAGTAATATGATCTCATCACAGAACATTGCAGCAGAAGAACATATATGAAATATTGGATATATTAGGATTTTCGTGTTTTATATTAATCCTATATAAAACACGGATTCCACGGTCGTGATGAATAGCCAATCCCACACCCCTACACCCCTACGAGAGCGACAAGAAACCCTGCCAATTCTAGAGTTAGGAGACTCGGTCGCGACTCCTCGAGATGGTCTCCCACTGGACTCTAGAACCCGGTTACTTGTGTTCCCCGCCTTGGGTCTATCCTAATGCAGAAAAGTAAATAATATACAATGGTGACATCATTCTCAACCCGGAAGTGTCCCAATAAAAGAATATTACATACAATGAATTTTACATGAATGAAAAAGAAAACTCTCATCTCACATAAAACCCCCGGCTATTCAATCATGACGATCCAATATAACATATCACAGCAACACATAACATCACATGTCATCAACGTAAGTAAATATGCTAATCCCAATTGTCGTTGACATATAGCACCGAAACCGGCGATACACCACATATTACACTTACGGTCGCAGAAAAGAAAGTGAAAAACTACAACAGTTGGAATCCGCAACCACCTTAGACATCACATGCCTAACCAAATGAATTCCTTAGACATCGCATGCCTAATAATTATAAACCCCGCATTTTAGTCTTGATACCGAAAACACTTTTCAATAACAAATCGGGCAATTCAACAAGATTCCCGATATCCTGATCGAATGTTCGTCGGAAACTTTAGTAGACGTCCGCACCCTCTGGTGCCGTTGACGAAGTGCACTAAGGCGGATCACTGCTGCTGCGAGCACCCGAACGGATGCTTTTGGCGATGGGGTTCTCCTACAGTCACTTGGTCGGGGCTATGGGGTGTGGCTATCTATTAAGTTTACCCGGCGAGTATCCGCGTACGCTACGTGATTGCGAAGGACTTTTGATCACATCAAAATCCCATGGCAACCGATCAAATGAGACTAAACTGTTAGATTTATAAAATTCAAACTAGTTATCTCATAACTACTTGTGGATTCCAAATATTGTATCCCATCACATAATATCCGGACGACATTAAACTTTTCGATCGATTCATCAAATTCCCACAATTTCCCGACAGCTCAACACTTGAGCACAGTTTTAATAATACCCAGAAGATGCCACAGTACCTATGAACCAGCCGTAGAAGGGTCAAACCAATGCCTCACATGTGACAACGCTAAACTACCACAAAGCCTAGGGTTCAAGTGGTGGTTTTGACGGCCACATAATCGAGTTAAGGTTTCGTTCTTCTAGAGGGTCCACGGAATCACTTGCATGTTTTTCCGAATACGTTAAATTTGGAAAAATAGGTTTTTGACATTCGATCGATCCTTTTAATTTCGTCTAGACAATATGTGAATAACCCGAAACAATATTAAAATTACAAATACGAAACACTCCGACTTTCTTATAGTGTAAGATTACATCACATGCAAAATTAGCAAAAATAAACAACACCTGAAACACCAAAACCCAGAGATAAATGCATGGAAAAAATTTGGGACCAAAATACCCCTACAAGGCCGGCCTCCTCGGAATTTGTGGCTATGTGCTCGGCCAAAATCCGAGCACATGGTCCCAAATTTCTCTCATGTTCTTATATTTTCCCAAATATGATTCTGCACTTGTTTGAAAAAATTTTGGAGCTCATTTTAAAATCGACAGAAACATGGTTTTAAAGTTTGGAGTTTGTTTCGTTTTCGTAATCTAAAAAAATCCGTATTAATTTCTAGCATGGCTCTGATACCACTGAAGGGTTACCCAAGACGGCAGCAAGGTTTCGGGAGGCATCGTCCATGCCAAATTCAAAAATTTGCCGTTTTAGCTAACCCTAAACAAGAATCGTATACTAGAAATCTACGGAAAGTAATATGCAAACACTTTGCAATTAGAAGTGAGCAAGGAATACAACCTTTGTAGACCGGTCCTTCACTTCAATAGCTCCATGTAGAAGTCCCCTTCGCTGCGATCGTAAACTCCGGAGTCTAGAGAGGCTCCACGAAGAAACGAACATGCTTGCTTCGATGACTTCGAGGCCGAAGATGATCTACGTCGAGGAGATACTAACCCAAGCTATTTCTTCACTAGGTCAAGAACTTTGTGAAGAGAACACCCTATACTAAATGGCAAGTAGTAGAGGATGATGAATTAGGAAGTTTGCTCACATTAGAAATCATCTTCTCACTCATTTTCTCACAACTCTATTGAAGCTAGTAAGCTTGGAGGAAGACGAAGAAGATGAAGAACTAACTCATCCAAAATGAATTATTGTTAAGGTTAATAATGCAACTAAGGGTTAAGCATGTCATGCTTAACCCTTGTAGAGAGTTAACCATGTGCTATGGTTAAAGGTTAGGTCAAAAATATCTTAAGCTAGACAAAAGGAGTGGATAAAGTCAAAGAAGACTTGAAGCTTCTACAAGCTTTCATCAAATATCTTTTATGACAAATATCCACATTATTTGAATAACTTAATGATAAATACAAACCCTAATCTTAACCCTAGCATGGTTTAACCCTCATTAACCCTAATTGCATTTGTAACCTAGCATGATACATTTAACATATATCACATATACATCAATGTATCCAAAGTGAGAAAAGAAATCATAAGTGAGCTAATACTAGTTAATTTAATGTAATATATCAAGTATATAATTATACATTAAATTATTAAGTCAACTCTTGATTTAATAATCAGGTAATATCACATATAACCGACTAATATCAAAATGTAACATCTTATCGAATCAACACTTGATCCGATAATCCGGCTATATCACATAAAACCTTTCATGTCACACATCGCGAGAATTGAATGTGGTATCACATATCACATTAATCTCGGTCCCGCACATATCACATATGCGCACCTACTCCATTTCGCTTGAGCCAGGAAACCCCTGTGTAGGACTCTAAAGGCTCGTCAATACGCCGGCAGTAGGTGATGATCATATCAAATACCCACAAGCCGCAAGCGATCTGCTAAACGTAACGGCCATTCGGGTATTGAGCGATCAGAAGATCAACAAGCAAGCCTGCTCACACTCCTGCGAGTCCAAACAGTAACACTACCGTACAGTCCGGTCTCTTCGTCTGATATGTCGCATATCTCGTCTAGGGGTGGTAAACGTCAGACCCCAGTAACTCGATAAGTCGTGTCGATATGAGGCTCATAACGAGTCGAGAAACTACTGATAACACTTATCAGTATATCTCTGAAGCAGCCTTGGCCAAGGACTTCCTGTTATAGCCAATCGAGCACAGCGCAACATCAACTCCCAATACCGGGAGAGACGAAACCCCTCCTATCGCTCATTGCCTCCATGTGACTCGGGACTGTACCCAAAAGCCACCGTTTTGCACGTTCTCTTGAACGTGGTAAGGTGGAAATAAAAGCACAGTGGGAATCACACAAGACTCTATGACGATCTCGGGTCTATAGACTAACCTTTACCAGTGTCACTAGAGAACTGCCATCTGACGTGAGGTATATTATCATCTGGGAGTTCTCAGCGAGTCCGTTCAGTGTATCCAGTCTCCACTGAGCACCCGTATACTGTCTCTGATGTCAAACACCAATGGATATGGGATCATCCATCACCCATCTACATGGGTCGAGAAGTTATACGCTAGTCTACACTGGTATATCGATGCTCTTTCTCGATACACCCACGACTAGGAACATTTGAAGGATGTACTTAGCGATTACTCTGTCCCCACTAGTATGATCTGCATCATAGTCCTGGTAGTCAAGTACTCATCCTAAGGGCTTTATCAACATGTATCATAGAGACAATCAATGTACATGTTAAGATAAAGAGCAACCAGATAACATATTATCATGTCGAGCAAGAAAGTCCTCCCTATATATGTCCAAGCATCCATTACAATATGCATCGTATGCACAGTAATGGTCTCTAGGGCATACATATAACTAGCAACATGGGTGTATGATACTTACACCATGCTTATAATAATGATAAGGTTTTATTTATTTAAAGTAAATCAAAACTAATTTTAATTAGTCACATGCTTGGAAGCTTGGAGAAGCTTGTAGCATCTTTGACTTAGTCCACTAGTTTTGTTTTACTTGTAGATATTTATTAACCTAACCATTATTGTAACCCATGGTTTATTCTCTACATGAGTTTGTGTATGACACTAACTCACCCATGGTTGTTATTCTCACCTTATGAGTTCATTTCTCTCTTCTTGATTCTTCTTCACTTTGAGCTTCTTCTTCCTCATGACTAGCTTTTCTCAAGGTGAGAAAATATTGTGAGAAAAATAAATCTAAAGTGAGCCAATTTCCTACTTCATCATCCTCTACTACTTGCCATTTAGTTTAGGGTGTTTGCTTTACTAATTTCACAATTAGTGAAGAGGTAGCATGAGCTTGAGTCTCTTCGACGTAGATCATCTTCGGCCTAGAAGACTTTGAGCAAGCTTGTTCATTTCTCCGGGAGAACCGTTTCTAGGGTTCGGGAGATCACAACTCGCAGCGAAGGGACTACTACACGGAGATTTATAAGTGAAGGACCGGTCTACAAAGGTTGTATTCCTCATTAACTTAGATGTAAAGTAGTTTACATATTGCATCGTCGCATTTTCTAGTAACGATTCTATGGTTAGAGTTAACTAGAACGACAAATTTTTGAAATTGGCATGGACGATACCCCCCGAAACTTTACTGTCGTCCTAGGGAACGCTGCAGTGGTATCACAGCAAGGCTAGAAAATTAGACGATGTTTGTTAGATTACGAAACCGAAATTACTCTGAAACTTGAAACCCTAATAGCTAGTTTCTGTCGAATTTTTAAAGGGCTCTAAAATTTTTTTAAACAACTGCAGAATATTATATATGATATAACATGAACACCATGAAAATTTGAGGCAATTTGGGCTCAAAGTGGCCGGCCACAATGAGGTAAAATCCGGCGAGCTCGGGTCGTTTTTTGAGTTTTGGCTTCAAATTTTCAGGGTGTTCCAGTCTCTGGGTTTTAGGGTTTCAGGTGTTGTTTGTTTTTACTAAATTTGCATGTGATGTTAACTTTCTGCAAATGAAACTCGGAGTGTTTTATAGTCGTAATTCTAACATGTATTCGGGTTATTTAGACGAAGTTAAAAATTTTGAACGGATATCAATAACCCATATTTTCCCTCACTGAAATTTTCCAAGAGTTAGATTTTTCCGAGTTAAAAATTTTCAGAAAATCATGCAAGCGATCCTGTGGACCCTCTAGAAGAACGATACCCAAACTCGAATTTTTGGATCACGGAACCGCTGTATACCCTAGGGTTTGCCGCAGTTCCGTGGCGACATGAGTGAGGTATATATCGGCCCTTCTATGGATGGTTCATAGGAGCTGTGGCAGTTTCTGGGTATTTTTTGAACTCGCTCAAGTGTTGAGCTTGTTGGGAAATTTTGGGTGCTTGATTATTCGATCGAAAAATTTAACTTCGTCTAGCTATCTGTGATTGTGATACAATAATTATAATTTATTTAGTTCCGTGCAAGTTTAACATTTCGGTCTCGGATGAAATCAGGAATCTTGTTGAATTACCCGACTTCTTTTGAAAAGTGTTTTCAAAGTTGAGACCTAAATGTAAGATTTGCATTGTTAGGCATGGAATCCAGAATATGTGATATTCCGGGTTTATGATGTCTAAGGGCAGTGACGAATCCAATTATTGCAGTTTTTCACTTTCTTTTTTGCGAGCGTAAGTGTAATATGTGATGTATCGCCGGTTTCGTTACTATATGTCAACGATAATTGGGATATGCATATTTACTTACGTTGATGACATGTGATGTTATGTGTTGCTGTGATATGTTATATTGGATCATCGTGTTTGAATAGCCGGGTTTTTTTTATTTGAGATGAGAGTTTTTTCATTTTCATTCATGTAAAAACTTGTATGTAATATTCTTTTATTGGGGCTTTTCCGGGTTGAGGAAAATGTCATTGTTGATGTATATTATTTACTTTTCCGCATTAGGATAGATCCAACGAGGGGAGCACAAGTGACCGGGTTCTAGAGTCCAGAGGGAGACCATCTCGAGGAGTCGAGTCCGGGTCTCCTAACTCTAGAATTGGTAGGGTTGCTTGCCGCTCTCGTAGGGGTCTCGGGATATGGGTTTGGCTATTCATCACGACCGTGGAATCCGTATTTTATACAAGCTTAATATAAAATCCGAAAATCCTAGTATATCAAATATTTCATATGTTTATTTCTGCTGCTATATTTTGTGATGTGATCACTTTATATGATGAGATATATACTGTATATAGTATATGCGATATATTATATAGACGTTGCTTATGTTTTACATCCGTGCTAGCCCCGCCCTGCTCTGCCGTTAGTTACCTAACCTAACGGAGCATGATGGGACATCGAGACAAATGCGGATGGCATAAGCGTACGTTGTATTTATCTGTGATGCTTAGGTAACTTAAATGATGTGACTTTATTAATGAGATTAATGAAAGAAAATAAACCTAAAGATGTTGTAGAAACTTGTTTTAAAAACTGGTAGCTCTAGTTCTTGCTTTGCATAGCGGTATTCCTTGTAGAATATCCAGCACCTTATTCGATAAGGAAAGAGCCAAGATCCCTTCACCGGGAGTGACCTCTTTAGCGAAACTAGCAAATGCTACAAACTCGATTTGTCTTTTGATTGCTTTTATAGTTTTTGCTTTGCATAATGGTATTTATGAAATATCCTACACCTTTTCGATAAGGAAATAGCCAAGATCCCTTCACCGGGAGTGGCCTCTTTAGCAAAACTAATAAAAGCCTTAAAAACACTCCTTTTCAAATTCACTCGATTCTACAACGATATCAAGTTCATTACGCAAAAAGTTTTCTTAAAAACCTGTCGTAGCCCTCCGTCATTTCAGATAAGTACTTTATAGTATTCATGCTACATTTGTTGACCTGCGTCAAGGCGTAGTGTGCGGTAGCTATTATGCTTATCTGTAAAAGCATATGATGCGATTGAGTTAGGATAGTCGTGCGACCTTGTTGACCTGCGTCAAGGATCATGCGCGTGGGTTTAATTCAATCATGAAATGTACGGATTGAAGTTGACTAGCGGACTATGGTTTGTTGACCTGCGTCAAGATCATAGGACGCTAGGGGCAAAATTATTGGGAATTTCAAGTGTTGAAATTTGCAATAAGATTGCATACCTTCTATGAGATAGTTGGATCCCGATACCCACTGCGAGTAATTGTTACTCCTGTGAGAGTTTTGCACTTTACGATTAGCCGATCAAGTAGGTGTCTAGAAAGGTGTCAATGGGGTTACACCCCTGGGAAAACGAGGTTTATTTTAATTAGGTCCGTGCGAAAGCACGGGGAATCTCCCTCAAAGTACCGGCACTGGCCTGGCTGAAAGATTGGCAAACTTGTAGGGTGTAATTAATCCCGGCTGGTCTTTCCTTTTAGGGGTTGAAGAAAGATTTTGATAAAAACAGTGGGAGCAATCCTCTTTAGATAAAATAACAACCAATCTGATCTTGCAAGAGCGCACACTGAGTGTTTTCTTCTCTTTCTCTCTCCAGGTAGCGACCATGTCACGCCTTAATCAAGATAATAATATGGATGTATTGACCGAACCCGGTTGTTATACTGAGCTGGGAAATGTTGGTCCCGCTCCAACTTATAATTATTATAATACCGAGCAGGAAATATGGGATTACCAGGATTCTCGTGCCGCCCAAACGAAGAAAGTGCATGCTGATGCATCTTCTTCGGGTATGTTCGTTACCGAGAACCGTTTCTTAGTATCTTCTACGTCCTGGGTATGTGATACCGGATCAGGATCCCATATATATGTAATCTGTTACATGGGCTACAGATAGGTAGAGAACTGGGAATGAGTGATAAGTTTCAAGAGTTGTAAATGGTGCGATTGTTACAGCCAAGATGTTGGCAGTTATCACCCTGTATTACCAAATACATTGATTCTGAACGAATGTTATTAGATACCGAACCTGATATACAACATCATATCAGTCTCTTTATTTAGTAAAGAAGGATATAATTTTGTATTGTTGGATAATGTTTTGAACATTTCCTATATCAAGAGTTGATCAGTTCAGGCACGTTATCTAAAAACATATACGTTCTAAATCAAACTACAGTTCTCAACGTACAGAACACACACAAGAGGAAGAGTTCAGAAATGAACAAATTCTTCTTGAGGCATTGTAGACTAGTTCATATCAATGCGACCCGACTAGCTAAGTTACATTAAGATGCATATTTAAATAAGTTTGAATTTACATCTTGTGAAACTTGCCAGTCATGTCACAAAGATAAGATGACCATAGTTCCGTTTATTGGAAACAGAGAAAGAGTTAGTAAACTCTTGGGATTGATATATGATGATGTATGTAGGTCCTCAGTCTACACATGCCACGACCGGTTCTTTGTACTTCATTACATTCACTGATGATCTCTCAAGATTCGGACATATGTTCCTGTTGAAACACAAGTCTAAAGCTTTTGAGAAATTAAATGAATATAAGTTAGAAGTAGAGAACCAAAACGGGTATAAGTATTATGACCTTTGATGTGATCAGGGAGGAGAATACTTGAGCATGGAGTTCCTGGACTATTCTAAAGGAGAATGCGATTCTCTCTCAGCATTACTCCTCCGTATACACCACAGCACGTCGGTGTATCGGGATGGAGCGATCGCACCCTATTAGATATGGTGCGCTCTATGATGAGTACTACTGAGTTTCCTATTTCCTTTTGGGGGTTGTGCACTTGAGAAGCTGCATACCTATTGAATTGGGTTCTAACCAAATTAGGTGCCCACCACTCCATATGAGATATGGTATGGGAAGAGCCCATGTCTTAAGTAAGTTAAGATTTGGGGTTGTCCGGCCTATGTTTAAAAGCAAAATCCGGAAAAGCTCGAGGCAAGGTCAATTCTGTGGAAGTTTGTTGGATATCCCAAGCATTCGCAAGGGAATATCTTCTACCTCACCGAGGAACAAAAGGTATTTTTTTTCTTGACATTCCACCCTTTTAGAAAAGGAAATTCTTGTGAAGAAATTTGCGGTCATGAGGTAGAACTGGAAGGAGTTTCAGCTATACAAACTACAGCTGATGATTTGGTAGAACTGGAGGATTCAATAGTTCCCGACGAACCTCAGCCTCTGCGCCTATCTGGTAGGTTTCCTCATCCGCCTGAGAGATACTTCTGTTTTCTTAATGATAGTGGGAGCGAGGATTGCATCATGAGATGATGACCTAACTAGTTTAGAGCAGGCCATCAGAGTGGGGACTCTGTAAGAATGGCTGGATGCTAAGCGATCTGAGATGGAATCTATATATACCAAAAAAGTATGGACTTTGGTTGCTATATCTGAAGGGTTAAACCCCCATCAGGAGCAAGTATATCTTGAGAAGATTACTTAGTGTAGATGGAAAAGTTAAGACTTTCAAAGCTAGACTAGTTGTAAAAGGTTTTCGTCATCGACCAGGTGTGGATTATGATGAAACCTTTTCTCCAGTGGCTATACTTAAGTCCATCCGGATCCTACTTGCCATAGCTACATACCATGACTATGATATCTGGCAGTTGGGTGTCATGACTGCTTTTCTAAACAGTGATTTAGAAGAGAGCGTCTATAAGTACACAGCTAGAGGGCTTCGTAGACAGTAGGAGCAGCAGAAACGTGTGCAAGTTGCTTTACGGGTTAAAGCAGGCATCGCGGAGTTGGAACATATGTTTTGATTTAGTAATAAAAGTGTTTGACTTCATCAAAATGGTGGATGAACATTGTATATACAAAAAGATAGTATAGAGTAAGGTGGTCATCCTCGTATTGTACGTGGATGACATACTCTTGATAGGAAAGGATTTTCCTATGATACACTCGGTCAATCTCCTCTTATCACATTGATTCTCCATATAGGATCAAGGTGATGCCTCCTAAATCCTGGGTTTTGGATCTATGAGATAGATCTAAGTGGATGTTAGGATTCTCACTAGGTGTAGTGAGACGGTATCAATAGATCTTGGGGAGAATCACTGGAAAGCTTCCAGGGTCGTAAGGAAGACTGAATGTCAGTCACAGGCATTGTCTTTACCCTCAGTGGAGGGACGGTATGTTAGAAGAGTTCCAAGCTAGATATCGTGGCAAACTATACGATAAAGGCTGGATACATCGCTACCAAAGAGTCAGTCTGGGTGTATATTAGTTCATGAGATGAACTTCGTTCCTACCATTGTGTGAAATGGAGTTTTGGCTTATGCTTAGGAACCCATCCCATCAGTGACCTAGACATATTCTAAGGCAGTATCACCTGATCATGGAGAAGGTTGATCTCCGGGGAGATCAAGATTAGGAGAGTCAACTCAGAGAACAACACGGCGGATCCACTTACAAAGGCATTTTCCCAGAAAGAGACTTTTATGGGATGGTTGAGTATGAGATACTACAACTACAGCTATATGATGGCCCTAGTGCGAGTGGGAGATTGTTAATTATATGTATGCCTTAGAGGTCATTACTGTACATGAGATGTATATTATAGTGGATGCTTGGACATATATAGGGAGGACTTTTTTGCTCGACATGATAGTATGCTATCTGGTTACTCTTTATCTTAACATGTACACTGATTGTCTCTCTGTTACATGTTGGTAAAGCCCTTAGAATGTGTACTTGACTACCTATATTATGATACCGATCATACTAGTAGGACCAAGGTAGTCGGTAGTGCATCCTTTAATGTCCCTAGTCGTGGGTGTATTGAGACGGGGCATCGATATACCAGAGTAGACTAGCGTATAGCTTCTCGACCCATGTAGATGGGCGATGGATGATCCCATATCTATTGGTGTTTGACATCAGATATGGTATACTGGTGCCCAGTGGAGACTGGGTACACTGGACGGACTCGCCGAGAACTCCCAGATGGTATTATACCTCACGTCAGATGGCAGTTCTCTAGTGACACTGGTGCGGGTTAGTCTATCGACCCGAGATCGTCATAGAGTCTTGTGTGATTCCCACTGTGCTTTGATTTCCACCTTACCACGTTCAAGATGACGTGCAAAATGGTGGTTTTTGGGTACAGTCCCGAGTCACATGGAGGCAATGAGCGATAGGAGGGGATTTTATCTTTCCCGGTATTGGGGGTTGATGTTGCGCTGTGCTTGATTGGCCATAACAGGAAGTCCCTGGCTAGGGTTGTTTATGAGATTTACTGGTAAGTGTTATCAGTAGTTTCTCGACCCGTTATGAGCCTCATATCAGCATGACTTATCGAGTTATTGGGGGTCTGACGTTTACCACCCCTAGACGAGATATGCGACATTTCAGATGAAGAGACCGGACTGTACGGTAGTGTTACTGATTGGATTCGCAGTAGTATGAGCAGGCATGCTTGTTGATCTTCTAATCGCTCAATACCCGGATGGCCGTTACGTTTAGCAGACCGCTTGCGGCTTGTGGGTGTTTGATATGATCATCACCTACTGCCGGTGTATTGATGAGTCTTTAGAGTCCTGCACAGAGGTTTCCTGGTTCATGAGAAACGGAGTAGGAGCACATATGTGATATGTACGGGACCGAGATTAATGCGCGTATGTGATACCGCATTCTATTCTCGCGATATGTGATATCGGTCGGTTATATGTGATATAGCCGGGTTATCGGATCAAGAGTTGATTCGATGGATTGTTACATTTAATATTAGTCGGTTGTATGAGATATAGCCACATGCAACATGGGTGTATGAGACTTACACCATGCTTATAATAATGATAAGGTTTTATTTATTTAAAGTAAATCAAAACTAATAGTAATTAGTCACATGCTTGGAAGCTTGGAGAAGCTTGTAGCATCTTTGACTTAGTCCACTAGTTTTGTTTTACTTATAGATATTTATTAACCTAACCATTATTGTAACCCATAGTTTATTCTCTACATGAGATAGTGTATGACACTAACTCACCCATGGTTGTTATTCTCACCTCATGAGTTCATTTCTCTCTTCTTGATTCTTCTTCACTTTGATATTCTTCTTCCTCATGAGAAAAGCTCACTAGCTTTTCTCAAGGTGAGAAAATATTGTGAGAAAAATAAATCTAAAGTGAGCCCATTTCCTACTTCATCATCCTCTACTACTTGCCATTTAGTTTAGGGTGTTTGCTTCACTAATTTCACAATTAGTGAAGAGATAGCATGAGCTTGAATCTCCTCGACGTAGATCATCTTCAGCCTCAAAGACTTCGAACAAGTTTTTTCATTTCTCCGGGAGAACCCTTTCTAGAGTTCGGGAGATCACAACTCGCAGCGAAGTGATTACTACACGGAGCTTTAGAAGTGAAGGACTGGTCTACAAAGGTTGTATTCCTCATTCACTTAGATGTAAAGTAGTTTACATATTGTATCGTTGCATTTTCTAGTAACGATTCTATGGTTATAGTTAACTAGAACGATAAATTATTGAAATTGGAATGGAAGATACCTCCCGAAACCTTCCTGCCGTCGTAGAGAACCCTGCAGCTAGTTTAAGGACATTGCGGTCTATATTTAGTTTAAGGACATTACGGTCCATAGTAGTTTAAGGACATTACGGTCCATAGAAATGTCGGTTGTCGGGACCCGTCACCTCTCTGAGAACGTTGAATAATTACAACGACATGTATCAGAAGTGTGGGGAGATGTACCCTTGAACCTATGTCAGTTAGGAGATCCGTAGTTGGGTTTGGGACTAAGACCAATTTAGAAAATTTGTGAGCACATGGGCTCGGTTGATCTGAATTAGGGACTTATGGTCAACTTGGACTCAGCCCACTCAGTTTTTCAATAAAGTGTTGAACACTTGTTTAGGCTCGGTCCTTTTTTCCCATATCGATGCTAAATATCGATATGGGCTCTGACGCTCACCCTATTTCCTTGTTTATTTATGGAGTGTTAAACATTCTTTATGGCGCCGGGCTCTGTTTGCAGAGCGCTTTATATTAAACAGTGCCCATGTAAGGGGCACGTGAGACGCTTGGCGCTGGGCGCCAACCAAAGAAGGTAGAGCACTCTTTATTTTAGCAGCGCCCACGTGAGGGGCACGTAGGGTGCTTGGCGCTGGTCGCCAACCAATGAGTGCAGAGCACTCTTTATTTTAGCAGCGCCCACGTGAGGGGCACGTGGGGCGCTTGGTGTTAAGCGCCAACCAATGAGTGCAAAGCACTCTTTATTTCAGCAGCGCCTATGCCGAGCGCCAACCAAATTTTCCCCCCACGTGGGGCGCTTGGCGCTGGGCGTTGGGCGCCAACCAATGAGTACGGAGCACTCTTTATTAGGCAGCGCCCACATGAGGGGCACGTAAGGCGCTCAACGCTGTTTCCTTTTTTATGCATTTTTCTGAAGAGTTCAATTCTTTGTTCTCCCCTGCATCTTCAATCCCCAAGAACAAATTCATCCCTGCGAGATTTAAATTCTCATTTATGGGAGACTTGTATTATGGATCTCAGATCCAGGGAAAGAACTATGTTCTTTTATAAGGGTTAAACCCTCGGGTATGCAGATGAGATACTATGATCTCTATTGATCTTGAAGAAAGTTCTTCTTCTTTCTTTTCTCTTCAAGCACTTTTTGCTTGCTCTTCGTTTTTAATTTAAAGTTTATGGGGGGTTCCTATATACAAGACTTGAAGTCTTGGGTCCTTCATATAGTGGAGGCAAATTTGTTGATTCAGTTAAGGAAATCTCTCATTGAGAGATTTCTTAATTGATTTGGGAATGTTACCCACTATTGGATTTTTGATCTAAGGGCTTCTGTTTTACAGAAGACATTTTTCTTGTTTTTTAACAAGTTTGGGAAAATATTTTTTCATGCAGAGCTTATTCTGTAATTTAGTGATTTTTTAATCACCATTGGATCTTTAATCCAACGGTGCTCTGTTTTACAGTGCACAATCTTTCTTGTTTAGAAAGATTGGGGAAAATGTTTTCCCCTACAGAGCTTATTCTGTAGCTTGGTGATTTTTAATCACCATTGGATCTTTAATCCAACGGTGCTCTGATTTACAGAGCACAATCTTTCTTGTCTAGAAAGATTGGGGAAAATGTTTTCATTTACAGAGCTTATTCTGTAGCTTGGTGATTTTTAATCACCATTGGATCTATAATCCAACAGTGCTATGATTTACAGAGCACAATCTTTCTTGTTTAGAAAGATTGGGAAAAATATTTTTCCCTACGGAGCTTATTCTGTAGCTTGGTGATTTTTAATCACCATTGGATCTTTAATCCAACGGTGCCATGATTTGAGGAGTATTTCCTCAATCAGAATTTAATTCTGTGCTTTGATGATTTATCATCTTCGTTGGATTTTTGACCCAACGGCAGAGAACTTCTAGTTCTTGCATAAGCGCTCTCATGCGGGGCATGTGAGGCGCTGCCTCAGAGTTTTTAACTCTTGACGCTGGCGCCCTTATGCAAAGCACGTGAGGCACTACCCCTTTCAATTTTTGAACAGAGCTTTGCTCTTTTATTGGGGGGAAACAAATACCCCCCACCGTTGCTCTCACTTAGCTTACACATGAGTGCAGCGGTGGCAGCTTTTCCGCCGTTGGATTTTCTTGGAAGTTGGATCGTCTTCCCATACCTATAAGTAGGGCCTTTAGCCCTTGAGATGACTGCTGTTCATCTTTCATTTTTTTATTTTTGAGAATTCAATTCTCTTTCCAGAGCTGAGATCTCTGCCCAAGGAAGCTCTTTTAGAGTTATAATTTTGCCCAAATTTTTTGGTAAGGATCATAATCGAACCCATTAAACAGAGCTTTGATCTTCATAGATCACCGATCTTTTAAGATGTATTTTAGGGTTTCTTTAAACCGTTAATTAGAACAGAGCTTTGTTCTTCTTAGATCATAGATCTAAAGAAATCCTTTTTAGGGTTTCTTAACCCATTGATGAAGAACTCTTAGAGTTTCTAGGATTTCTATTTCATATCTTTAAAGATCTTGTGGTTTTACAGAGCATAGCTCTTTAGAAGAAATTTTTTTGGAGAATTCTATTCCCTTCTTAATTGACAGATGTAAATTCTGTCTGCAGAGTACTACTCTCGATGGAGTTCAACTCCTTGGCCCCATGAGGCTTCTCATTAAATGAGGAGTCTCTTAGGACTTAATGAGTGACTGCCCCATCAACGATGGACCGTCACTACTGTTTTTATTTTAGACACTAAGAATCTTGATATTTAATTGTTAATCTCTTACTAAATTTTCTTTTCAGATACTATGGTTGTTTATCTGTATGACCTTGACGAAATTATCTCGTATGAAGACATCCGCGTCCAAGGCCGCCGTCAAAACCAGGAGTTTGCGAATGCTCAATGCGCCGAGGTTATGCGTTGCTTTGATGAATACAACGATCGACTGCTTCCCCGTCGTTCCGCTCTATTAAAGATCATCGTGGGGGCGACTTGGGAAGCGCTTCTTAGATTTTACGAAGCCATGCCGCTTGAGGTGATTAATGATGCCGAAGACAAGGTGCACTCAGTATACCTGATGGACCTGATCTCGAAGAGGCGTCGAGATAATCTTATCGATATCTTGCATCAAGTTTTCCAACATACAACAATAATCTCCGCCTACCAGAGGACGGACGATATCAGTGAGAATCCTGACGCTCGCATTCGTGAGAGAATGCATCAGAGAATAGTCAGAGAAGCCAGAAGTATTTTACTTGGCCATGCTTCTGAATTCCTCAATCCATGTCCGGGATCTAGTGTTTTACCATTATAAACATTTTTTTGTATGATTTTTTTTATTTTGTTGCTACCGCTAATGTATACATTTCCTCAAGTATGAATGGCAAAATTTCCTTTTCTTTTATACTACTGCTCATAGATGTCTTATATGAAATAGTAGTTACTCGTATATAGAATGCCGGGGCCCCCACGTTATACGTGCAAGGCACATGAGGCCCTGCCTTAGAGTTTTTTAACTCTTGGCGTTGGCGCCCTCGTGCAAGGCATGTGAGGCACCGCCTTAGAGTTTTTAACTCTCGGTGCTGGCGTCCTTGTGCAAGGCATGTGAGGCACTGTCTCATTAATGAAGGAGTCTTTTCACCTTCTTTCTTTATTTCCTATGGGCCAACTATTTCGTTCCCCATGCCCCTATTTTCGGCCTTGGAAATAGCTCCACCATGCACGAAGTTTTTTGTGCATAGCTTTGAATGCGTCTTTTTGTAACCCGAGGCTACATCTTCCTCTTTCTTCACAGAGAGAGAACCATTTAGACCTTATAGTGATCATCTTGAGAAATAAACCAAAGATCATGGCTTGCAATCATCCCCATGCTCGTCGGCAACCCTGGGAGGTGCCTATGGAGGAGATCATTCCTCGTTTTGCAGCGCGGTTAGCGGACCCTCTTCTCACTGATGACCAATGTGATGCGGCCCTGTACGAACTCCTGACCCGTAGGGGCTCTCCTCTTCCCATGGGTTCTATTTGGCACAGGATGATTTTCTTGTCCGTTCTTGCTGATATTCTTCCTAATCCGGCAGAGATGACCCTGGCGATTCTTAATACGACGGAGGATAAAATCGAGTGTTTCCATGAGGCACGCTTAATTACCCAGGCTCTGAAGGATCGCTCGGTTCATTTACCGAGTCAGATAAGAGCCCGGCGGGTTATTATGTCTGCTTTCGCTGATGAGCATGGCGCTAATCGTTGGGGATCCACTCCTCGTGAAGACCGTCGCTTCGACATGGTGGAGAGGGCAGAGAGGGAATTGGAGAACTTTGTATTTTTTTTGTTAACCCCTGTACCTCTGATCCCATATTTGGTGATCTTTTCCCTATAGAGTAGTATATTTATATCGATATATTTCCCTTATTATTGAGTGTTGAATGTTTTCTGTTCATCATACATTCGTACGTGTATCTCACCTCTGTACATGAGATTTTATACTCCACCCTTAGGACTTTTCTTTTAAGTGCGAGCGCTATCGTAGTGTCGTACATAAATCAGCATGCTTTGGACACCATTTCACATACGCAGTTGTACTGTCGTGTCTCTTTAGCAAATACATCTTGTAGATAGTCTATCTTGATCTTCTTTTAGGGCAGCGATGGCTTAGAAAACAAGTTCAGATATGCCGTTTAAGACTTTTCAACTTTATGAGCTGTGAGGTTCTCATAAAGACTTTTCTCCCTACGAGTCTAGAGGATCCTGTAGGTGTCTTTTCTCCTTAGGAGTCGTGAGGACTCCTAAGTGTGTTTTCTCTTGAGAGTCGTAAGGATCTCACAAGAGAATTTTTCCCGCTTACAAGTCAAGAGGACTCGTGAGTGGTTGTTTCCCTCCTTGTCGAGATTCGACTTTGGAGAGTGTGGCCCGTGAATAGTATGCAAGAGTCCATCTTGGACCGACTTGCAGGGCTCTAGTGCTTAGAAAACAGGTCCTTATCCCTATTGCCTAAAGCTTTCCCCTACAAGTCGAGACGAGTCGAGAAGTTCTCGCGAGGACAATAATTTCCTCACGAGTCGAGACGAATCGAGAAGTTCTCGCAAGGGTTTCCTAACGTCACAGTTAACTCCTACTAATAGAAGTCCGTTAGGGACTGTGGTACTAGGGTTTTTTACCCATCGCAACGTCGCGTTGGCCGATATGTTCCCCGATATGCAATCTTGCTATTCGGGTAGCCCCGCGCTTGTCGTGTCTCTGATCCTTTCGGGGGCTGGACAAGACGTCTTCAAGCAATCTTCCAGGTAATATTACCGTCGAAAGAACAAGCGTTAGGGATATTCTATGTCGCTTTTTACTTGAGGTCAGGCTCAGTTTGGGAGCCCCGATGAGTCATGACCACTCCGCGCTGGAGTGGAATGGTCTCTGATAGTCTTTCAGGTCTCATTTTAGTTGCCATCAAGACCCTGAAGTTAGGGATCTTCCTTCGCTTCATTGGTTAACATTGTGTCTGCAATATTGCGTCGAACATCGAGGTTGTCTCTGGGTTATCTGTGAATCGTCGAGATTTGGAACTAGAGGACTCTGCCATGGCTCCGTTTGTTGATGTTGCGCCCGTATCCTGCTGGAGGGAAGCAGAACGCTGTTGGTTGCTCTCTAGGCTGTGGATACTGCCGTCGAGACTTGGAACTAGGGACTCTGCCATGGCTCCGGGGTAGTCTCTAGGCTGTTTTTGAACCGTCGAGGTTTGGAACTAGGGGACTTTTCCATGGTTCCGGGGTAGTCTCTAGGATGTCCGTGAACCGTCGAGACTTGGAACTAGGGGACTTTTCCATGGCTCTGTTTATTGACGTCACATCTGCTTCTGGATAGAACGAGAAGGGACGCCGTTGTTTATTTCTAGGCTGTAGATGTAGCCATTGAGATCAGGCTTCCCTTTTCCGAAGCCTGGTGGGACGATATGGTTCCCTTTCTGTTTGTGCCCATGGATTGTATATAAGGGTCAATATTGAACCGCTTGTAGGGAAAAGTTTCATTTTTTTTGTATTTCTATCCGTGATGCTCTTTCATTTCAGCTTTTTATATCGCGAAAGTCGCGATTGCCCAATCATTTCGGCTATTTGTTGCGGTGCCCAATTATTTTGGATATTTTCTTTTTCTTTACTCGCCGCTTTTTATTGCGAGTTGCCCAAACATTTCGGCTATTTTTATATGCATATATTTTACTTTTTGATTTTTTTTGCAAGTTGCCCCATCATTTCGGCTATTTCATATGCATTTTTTTGCTCACTGATTTTTGTTGCGAGTATGGAACTCGATATCTGATACCAATCTCGGCATCAACACCGCTGCGACTGGAATATTGCCAGGAGCGAATCATCATTTGCCGTGAAAAGACTTTGGAATTTGATACCGATTTAGGCATCAACATCGCTACCACAGGGACATTTCCAGGAGCGAATCATCATTTGCCTCTGTCGATTCGAGCAAAGGTGGCTTAGAAAACAGGGTTAAGATCCTGTCGACTAAGGCTTTTGACTTCATGAGCCGTAAGGGTCTCATAAAGGTGTTTCTCCCTACGCGTCGTGAGGATCTCGTAGGTGTGTTTTTTCCTTAGGAGTCGTGAGAATTTCTAAGTGTATGTTCTCTTATAAGTCATAGGGATCTTACAAGAGTGTTTTCTCCTTATAAGTCGAGAGGACTTACAAGTGTCGTTCACCACATGAGGACATTTCTCGTCGTTGGTAGGACTTGGTGGGGGGAATGTTTATTTGTGCCCGTGGATTGTATACAAGGGTTAATATTGAACCGCTTGTTGGGCAATCTGGGGGTATGTGATGGCTTAAGAACAGGTTTAGATCCCTGTAACTTAAGGGTTTTGAATTCTACGAACCGTGAGGGTCTCATAAGGGTGATTCTCCTTACAAGTCGTAAGGATCTCGTAAGTGTAATTTCTTCTTAGGAATCGAGGGGATCCCTAAGTGTGATACTCCCTTGTCAGTCGTAAGGATCTCACGCGGGTATTTTCTCCTCACAAGGTCAAGGGGACCTTACAAGTGTCTTTATTTTAACGAGATTGCGCCCTTTCGGGTTTTCACAAACTCACCGGTAGTCCTGCAGTTTTTACTCATGGTGCCCTTTCAGGTTTTCATCCGTGCCCATTTCGCTTGTGGACGTACCCTTTTTTTGCACGATGAAACTCTCGAGAATAGTTTCTCCATATATGATCCATCTGTTTGCCAGTGGGATTTGAGTTGCAGTCCTCACCGCTGGGACTCGTGGACTTGCATTCTACCATCGCCGTGTTTGAGACGACGTTGTTAGTTTAGGGACATCTCGGTCCGTTGTTAGTTTAAGGACATCTCGGTCAGTTGATAGTTTAAAGACATCTCGGTCTTATGTTAGTTTAAGGACATCTCGGTCCGTTGTTAGTTTAAGGAGATCTCGGTCCGTTGTTAATTTAAGGACATTATGGTCCGATGTTAGTTTAAGGACATCTCGGTCCATTGTTAGTTTAAGGACATTATGGTCCGTAGCTAGTTTAAGGACGTCGCGGTCCGTTGTTAGTTTAAGGACATCTCGGTCCATAGCTAGTTTAAGGACGTTGCGGTCCGTAGCTTTCCATGTTTGAGACGGAGTATTGTTGGGTACTACTCTTACAGTCTTGACTCAAGAAGATAGCAAGCGGACATAGGCGTCGTCATCTATCATTGACCTGGGCCGTGACACTTCAGGCGTAGTATTTTTTCAGGAACCGTCCGTTTATTGGTCGGAAGGATCTTTCGCTATGCATATCCATGAGCAAGTAGGCCCACCTTGGTAGACCTTGTCTATGATGTACGTGCCCTCATAGTTCGGCTCGAATTACCCCCGTTTGGCATGGTTGGGAATCATAGGTCTTTTTACGATTAACACGAGTTCGCCTTGGCGGAATGTTCTCAGCCTAGTCAATTATTCGCATAAGTGTGTCATCCTTGCTTTGTAAGCTTCTAGGTTTTGTAGCGCCATGAGACAAGTTTCATCGAGGGCATCGAGCTCCTCGAGTTGAAGATGGGCATTCTCTTCGTCCGTCAGCTCGTATTGAACTACTACTCGTAAAGAGGGTAGCCCTGCAGAGAGCCGGATGAGGGGAGACCCTCACGTCCGGTCGCAGACATTTCTGGAACACCTCTAAGAGAGGAACAAATAGTCAATTTTGAAAGAACTTGAGCCTTCGCGAGTGAACGGAGATATCGACAAGCACTGCACGAAGTGATCCTCAAGAACGGAGCGAAGCCTCTATCTCCAGGAGAAGTACCGCTTCCGTGCCAAATACTAACGCAAATGGCGATGTGTTCGTGGTCATCTTGAACGTAGTCCGATAGGCCCAGAGAGCTTCATGTAACCTCTCGTGCCAGTCCTTTTTATTTCGGGACACCGTTTTCTTTATGATCTTTGTCAAGGTCTTGTTGAAAGCCTTAGCTAGACCGTTAGCTCGGGGATTATAAACTGAAGAATATCTCCAATCTATTTTATGCTGCTGTGCGAAGCGACTGATCTTATGGCTTCTGTAGGCCAGCCCATTAACCGAGATGATCCGCCGCGGAGTGCCGAATCGGTAGATGACATGTGTCTTGAAGAAATGGAGGATGTTCTCCGTCTTCACCTCTCTTAACAGTATTGCTTCTGCCCATTTAGAGAAGTAATCGGTTGTTGCTAGTATGAACCGATGTCCATTGGATGATGTTGGCTCGATGGGCCTGATTATATCGGTTCCCTACATTTCGAAAGACCAGCTAGCCAATGTTGGGTGCAGCGGATTTGGATACTGGTGGATGAAGTCCCTATGAATTTGGCACGAGTGACACTGCTTCGCATATTCAAGGCAGTCCTGAATCATCGTGGGCTAATAATAGCTCATTCTTTTGATCTTCAGCTTCATCTTTGGCCCAGCTTGATGGGAACCGCAGAGTCCGCCATGAATTTCTTGGACGGCCCTCTTTGCTTCTTCCGGTCCTAGGCATCTCAACCATAGACAGTCGAATGATCTCTTATAAAGAGTATCATTGGCGAAGGCAAAAGACAGGGCTCACTTCATGAGCTGATGTCTTGACGACGCATCTTCGGGCGTTCGATGGGATTTGAAGTAGTCTATAAAGACTTCTCTCCAATCCTTCGTCTTTTCTTCATCCTCTAATTGGAAGGCCGCTTGTTCGGTTGCTTCCTCTTCTCTAGACTTCTTCGAAGATATCTCTGCTGGTGCGAGAATCCGGCGGCTTTGCACAATGATCCTTACGTCATTGAGGTTTTCGTCGGCCAGTTCTTTACCGAGCTTGGCCAACGCATCCGTCTTACTATTTTCCACACGCGGTATGCTTTCCAGGGTGTAGGAGGGGATTTGCGTCAGCAGTTGCTGCACGCTTTCACCATACCTGATCAGTTCCGGTTTGCATGTCCGGTAGTCGCCATTTACTTGGCTAACGACCAGTTGGGAGTCTCCATATATGATGAGGTTTTTGATGCCTATGTCGACAACAATCTCAAGACCTGCTATTAAAGCTTCATACTCAGCCTCATTGTTTGTTCTCGGCTCTGTTAAAGAAAGGAAAAAACGCATTATTCCTCCTTGTGGAGTCATAAAGATAAGGCCCACCCCGGCTTTAATCATGGGGGTGTTTTGGTTTCGCTTCTTCAAGGAGGACGCTCCATCGAAGTAGAGTTCCCATCGAGTATTACTCCCTTCTTCCTCTCTGTCAATTGCGTCAAACGAGCGTTTGTCCGGCAACTCGCGGCTCAAGGGAGAGTCGGCAGGTATCGGATGCTCAGCGAGAAAGTCGGCGATGGCCTGGCCTTTTATTGCCTTGAGGGATCGATATACTATCGAGAACTCCATCAAGAGGAGGACCCATCCGGTAAGCCTTCCTGTTAGCATGGCTCTTGACATTAAATACTTGAGAGGATCCACCTTTGATATGAGATGGACCTCATGTGCCAATGCATAATGTCGAACCTTCGTTATCGTGAAGATCAGTGCCAGGCAATGCTTTTCGATGGGGGAGTAGTTATTTTCTTCTCCCAGGAGAACTCGACTCAAATAATAGAGAGCTCTCTCCTTTCCCTGGTCGTTCTCCTGTGCCCATAACGCGCCTAAAGAACCTTCAAGGGCTGTTGTGTACAAGATGAGAGGCTTTCTTTTGACCAGAGCGGTCAGTACCGACGGGTTCTGCAGATATTGCTTGATTTCGTCCAGTGCGCTTTGGCATTTGTGATCCCAAACGAACGGGATCCCTTTCTTCATTAGATGACTGTAGGAGTAGTATTTGCCGGAGAGGTTGACTTGGAGTTTGGCACCTGTTTAAGCATCAGTATCGCTACAACTAGGATATTGCCATGAGCGACTCATCATTTTCCCTTGTCGATTTGGACAAGGGTGGCTTAGTAGACAGGGTTAGAATCCTGTCGACTAAGACTTTTGACTTTATGAGCCGTAAGGGTCTCATAAAGAGTTTTCTCCCTACAAGTCATGAGGATCTCGTAGGCGTAGCTTCTCCTTAAGAATTGTGGGGATTCCTAAGTGATGTCTTCTCTTGTAAGTCGTAAGGATCTTCCAAGAGTGTTTTCACTTTATAAGTCGAGAGAACGTACAAGTGTTATTCACCATATGGGGACATTTCTTGCTATTTGTAGAACTTGGCAATGAAATATTTATTCGTGCCCATAGATTGTATACAAGGGTCAATATGGACCGCCTGTAGGGCAATTTGAGGGATATGACGACTTAAGAACATGTCTAGATCCCTGTAACTTAAGTCTTTTCAATCCTATGAGCCGTGAGGGTCTCACATGGAGGATTCTCCTCACGAGTCGTGAAGATCCCGTAAGTGTGTTTATTTTAACGAGATTGCGCCCTTCCGAGTTTTCACAAGCTCACCGGCAGTGCTGCTGTTTTTACTCACGGTGCCCTTTCGGGTTTTCATCCGTGCCCAACTTGCTTGCGGACATTCCGTTTTTTTTTTGTTTTCTTATTTTTTTTAACTAGATATTCCACTAGATTGTAGGACCTGTTTGTAGGACCATTAATATCCCTCCTATCCTTTGAGATGAAAGGACCATTCTACAAAGATATTCTTCTGCCAGTGAGAAATATGCCCCATATGTATATCTCGGGGGGAACGAGTACCCACGCTGTTGCTATTTTGGCGACAGGTTACTTCAGAGCCGCTTATTTTTATTGAGCGTAGGTGATAAACGACATCTTGCCTCCGCTTTTCACTCGTCATCATCGGATGAGAAAGAGTCTTGACCCAATTGATCCAATCGAGCCATTTTATCCATAAGTTCTTGGAAGGTCGTCGGCTATACGAGGGCGCCTTTGAATTTGGGTCAAGGTGGCTATGAGCATTCCCATGGCTGCAACTTCATCGATGCATTGCTTGTATTTGACCAGAGATTTCGCCATCGGGTGACATATTGAACCCAAGTCTCACTCGGTCTAACCCTTTCGTTGACCAGCGCTGTCACGGTAGTATGTTCGTTCTTATTAGCGAATCCTTGACCGAAGAGCATATCCATTTCGTTAAAGCTCTTCACGAAATCATTTGGGAGTTCTGCATACCATACGAAGGCGATGCCCGCCAGACCTCTGACGAACTGTCGGGGGAGTAGTATATCATTCTCTTTAGTGTTACCGCACATGGATTTAAATCGCGCGATGTGCTGGTGAGGATTGCCGGTTCCTTTGTATATATGGAGTCGGAAGTATGTATTATTGCGGGTACTTTATTTGATCGTAGCACGCCGGATACGGTCGACTAGTCTTGATTGGCCTATTTGATGCTTCACTGGCATAGTAAGTTTTGATTTGCTGAACGATATATGTGTCCAGCTTTTCTTTAGGAATCATTTCCTGCTCAGCCGTTGATGAGGTTTGAAGAGGATTTGAAATGCCCCCTTTTTCTTTAGGACCGACTACCGGCGGTTCATCTGCCAGTGGTTCCGATTGAACCATCATTCCAACCATATTCTGAATCAGAAGGGTCATCTGTTCATTTGAGTGGACATTTCTGCCGCTGCTGCATCTCCCTTTTTCAGAGCGCGCTTTAAGAAATCAATATCCGACTCCTTCTCTATTCTTTCTTCGGTTGCGTCATCGGGATTTTCCTTAGACGATGGATTACCGCTTGTTGCCGCCTGAGCGAGCATCTCCTGCAGCTTTCCACGTTGCAGTTGAACCTTTGTCAGGGACCGAGTTTGAGGTCGGTGACTAGTAGAAGCTCGGACTTCGTCATTGGATTTCACCATATGGATTGTATATACCGTCATGCCCCCAGGCTTGGGGTGTTTGGAGTTTACCTCGGACACTTGAGCTTTAATAGGCCCCTCTTTTTGTGAGAAGCCGCTTTAGTTTTTTTGGAGGAACCGCTGTATCAGGATTCGTCTTGGGATGAGTCCCCTTGTATTTGAAAGGGGATTTTTCAGAATTTGGCTGACATCTAAGGGAAGAGCCACGGTTGACGACAGAAACCTTTACCTGCTTCCACACCTTATATATAGATGATGAAAGTTTTTTTAGGGAGCGAACCGGTTTCTGCTCTCGTGGGATCTCCATGGGTTGTGGAGATTTCTTCAATATTGCGGTAGGAGAATTTTGTCTAACCCTTCACAACAGTTTGAAGCTGTTCCCAGTTGGAACAACAACATTCACCAGTGGGGTTGAAACAGGACCTTATGGAGAACTGCCACTAGCTCATTTTGTGTGATGCCGATATCGACATCGACCGTTTCTTATGGCTGGGATTTGATTAGCCTCAGGATTTTGCCGAGCCGGCCCCCTATTTTCTTTGAGAGCTTGAATATTCTGCCCCTGCGTCATCCTTGTCCTTGGCAGGTGCCAGTTGTTTGAGGACTGATTATGTCGGCAAAGCTGCAACTTGGGGAACAAGCCTGTGGAATACAAACTTCTTCTGGGCTTCCTCCATCGGTGTTGAGGCACCGAGGGTGGGAGGTGAGAGTATCGACCCAAAGAGAAGCCCGTTGATTTCTTGAAGAGCCAGTTGCAGAGATTTGAAGCTGCAAGTGGCCCATACTTGACTCCACCGGATATGACAGAGCCTGAGTTGCAAGGGTAGGAGCAAACACCATTCTTCATAGAGACGAAACGCCGGCTTCAGTATAAAACATATATAACACAATTATTTGATCACAGAAAAACACGATACACGAAGTGTGGAGTGGAAAGAGGAAAAGGTCCCACCGGGCATACCAGAATCTGTTTACCCTGAAAACGGGAGACGGAACTGCGTAGTTCGTCTTGCCTGAATTTGGGGGCAGATGCTATTTGGTTTTATCTGTCTACCTCTCCGAACATGCTAATTAATTTATGGCACCGTGTATCGAAGGTTTAAACAGATGCAGCCGTTGTAGCAGACATCGTCAGATTCCCCCTCGTTATGAGGGGTTTTTGATTGTGGGGACGCTTTTCCTTGCAGGCCCAAGCCCCTGCAGTTAATTACGTTACCGCGTAGCGATAACCACTTTCGCCTGCTCCAGAAGGTCACTTCGTGTCATGTTTTTTTTTTTTTTGGTTGGCCGTGGATTGTATACGGAGACTAATTTGTGTTGTCACCCGTAGGGCATGGATTAGTCCAAATCCGTATTTTTTTAGATTTGGGTTTGGTTGATTTAAGGATCATTAACCTTGTTTGAGATTAAGATCAACTTAAATATTTGTTAAGGATACGTTAATCCGATATTGGACTAAGATCTACTTACGGGGGTTCAGGATCATTTTTGATCCAACAAAAGAGCATTTGGGCTCTATCGTTTTAGTTTAAGGACATTACGGTCCACAGCTTACCATTTTTTGTATGGGGGTTTAGTTTAAGGACGTTGCGGTCTATGGGCTAGTTTAAGGACATTGTGGTCCATATCTAGTTTAAGGGCATTGTGGTCCATATCTAGTTTAAGGAAATTACGGTCCATAGTAGTTTAAGGACATTACGGTCCATAGAAATGTCGGTTGTCGGGACCCGCCACCTCTCTGAGGATGTTGAATAATTACAACAATATGTATCAGAGGTGTGGGGAGATGTACCCTTAAACCTATGTCAGTTGGGAGATCCGTAGTTGGGTTTGGGACTAAGACCAATTTAGAAAATTTGTGAGCACATGGACTCAGTTGATCTGAATTAGGGACTTTTGGTCAACTTGGACTCAGCCCACTCAGTTTTTCGATAAAGTGTTGAACACTTGTTTGGGCTCGGTCCTTTTTTCCTGCAACAATGCTAAGCATCGATATAGGATCTAACGCTCATCCTATTTCTTTGTTTTTTATGGAGTGTTAAATACTCTTTATGGCGCTGGGCTCTGTTTGCAGAGCGCTTTATATTAAACAGCGCACACATGAGGGGCACGTGAGACTCTTGGCGCTGGGCACCAACCAATGCATGCAGAGCACTCTTTATTTCAGCTACACCCACGTGAAAGGCACGTGGGGCGCTTGGCGCTCAGCGCAAATCAATGAGTGCAGAGCACTCTTTATTTCATAAGCGCCCACGTGAGGGGCATGTGGGGCGCTTGGCGCTAGACGCCAACCAATGAGTGCAGAGCACTCTTTATTTCAGCAGCGCCCACATGAGGGGCACGTAGGGCGCTGGACGCCAAACAATGAGTGCGGAGCACTCTTTATTAGGCAGCGTCCACATGAGGGGCACGTGAGGCGCTCGACGTTGTTTCCTTCTTTATGCATTTTTCTAAAGAGTTCAATTCTTTTTTTCCCCATGGATCTTCAATACCCAAGAAAAAATTTATCCCTACGAGAATTAAATTCTCATTTGTGGGAGACTTGTCTCATGAATCTCAGATCTAGGGAAAGAACTATGTTCTTTTATAAGGGTTAAACGCTCGGGTATGCAGATGAGATACTATGATTTCTATTTACCTTGAAAAAAGTTCTTCTTCTTTCTTCTCTCTTTAAGCTCTTTTTGCTTACCCTTCTTTTTGAACTTAAAGTTTATGGGGGGTTCCTCTGTACAAAACTTGAAGTCTTGGGGCCTTTATATAGTGGAGGAAAATTTGTTGATTAAGTTAAGAAAATCTCTCATTGAGAGATTTCTTAATTGATTTGGGGATGTTACCCACCATTGGATCTTTGATCCAAGGGCTTCTGTTTTACAGAAGTAATTCTTCTTATTTTTAACAAGATTAGGAAAATATTTTTCCATGCAGAGGTTATTCTGTAATTTGGTGATTTTTTAATCACTATTGGATCTTTAATCCAACGGTGCTCTGTTTTACAGAGCGCGATCTTTCTTGTTTAGAAAGATTGGGGAAATTTTTTCCCCTCATACAAAGCTTATTCTGTATCTTGGTGATTTTTAATCTCCATTGGATTTTTAATCCAACGGTGCTCTATTTTACAGAGCACAATTTTTCTTGTTTAGAAAGATTGGGGAAAATGTTTTCCCCTGCAGCGCTTATTCTGTAGCTTGGTGATTTTTAATCACCATTGGATTTTTAATCCAACGGTTCTCTGATTTACAGGGCACGATCTTTCTTGTTTAGAAAGATTGGGGAATTTTTTTTCCCCTACAGAGCTTATTCTGTAGCTTGGTGATTTTTAATCACCATTGGATTTTTAATCCAACGGTGCTCTGATTTACGGAGCACAATCTTTCTTATTTAGAAAGATTGGGGAAAATGTTTTCCCCTACAGAGCTTATTCTGTAGCTTGGTGATTTTTAATCACCATTGGATCTTTAATCCAACGGTGCTCTGATTTGAGGAGTATTTCCTCAATTAGAATTTAATTCTGTACTTTGATTATTTATCATCTCTGTTGGATCTCTGCCCAAGGAAGCTCTTTTAGAGTTATAACTTTGCCCAAATTTTTTGGTAAGAATCATAATCGAACCCATTAAACAGAGCTTTGCTCTTCTTAGATCACCGATCTTTTAAGTTGTATTTTAGGGTTTCTTTATACCGTTAATTAGAATAGAGCTTTGTTCTTCTTAGATCATAGATCTAAAGAAATCCTTTTTAGGGTTTCTTAACCCGTTGATGAAGAACTCTTAGAGCTTCTAGGATTTCTACTTCAAATCATTAAAGATCTTGTGGTTTTACAGAGCATAGCTCTTTAGATTTTTTTGGGGGGGGAGGGGAGGGGAATTTTATTCCCTTCTTAATTGACAGATGTAAATTCTGTCTGTAGGGCACTTCTCTCGAGAGAGTTCAACTCCTTGGCCCTACGAGGCTTCTCATTAAATGAGGAGTCTCTTAGGATTCCATCCTTAATGAGTGACTGCCCCATCAACGATGGACCGTCCCTACTGTTTTTATTTTAGACACTAAGAATCTTGATATTTAATTACTAATCTTTTACTGAATTTTCTTTCCAGATACTATGGCTGTTTATCTGTATGACCTTGACGAAATTATCTCTTATGAAGATATCCGCAACCAAGGCCGCTGTCAAAACCAGGAGTTTACGAATGCTCAATGTGCCGAAGTTATGCATCGCTTTGATTAATACAACGGTCGACTTCTTCCCCGTCGTTCCGCTCTATTAAAGATCATCATGGGGGAGATTTAGGAAGCGCTTCCTATATTTTACGAACCCATGCCGCTTGAGGCGATTGATGATGCCGAAGAAAATGCGCACTCAGTATACCTGATAGGCCTGATCTCAAAGAGACGGTGAGATAATATTGTCAATATCTTGCATCAAGTTTTCCAACAGATAACGATAATCTCCGTCTACCAGAGCATGGATGATATCAGTGAGAATCCTGACGCTCGCATTCGTGGGAGAATGCATCATAGAATGGTCAGAGAAGCCAGAAGCATTTTACTCGTCCTTGCTTCTGAATTCCTCAATCCATGTCCGGGATTTAGTGTTTTACCATTGTAAACATTTTTTTATGATTTTTTTTTGTTTTCTTGCTACCGCTGATGTATACATTTCCTCAAGTATGAATGGTAAAATTTCCTTTTCTTTTATACCACTGCTCATAGGTGCCTTATATGAAATAGTATTTACTCGTATATAGAATGCCGGGGTCCCTGCGTTATACGTGCAAGGCACGTGAGGCGCCGCCTTAGAGTTTTTTAACTCTTGGCGTTGGCGCCCTCATGCAAGGCACGTGAGGCGCTGCCTTAGAGTTTTTAACTCTCGGTGCTGGAGTCCTCGTGTAAGGTACGTGAGGGGCTGCATCATTAATGAAGGAGTCTTTTCACCTTCTTTCTCTATTTCTTATGGGCCAACTATTTCGTTCCCCATGCCCCTTTTTTCGGCCTTGGAAATAGCTCCACCATGCACGACGTTTTTTATGCATAGCTTTGAATGCATCTCTTTATAACTCGAGGCTACATCTTCCTCTTTCTTCATAGAGAGAGAACCATTTAGACCTTAGAGTGATCATCTTGAGAAATAAATTAAAGGTTATGGCTTGCAACCGTCCCCACGCTCGTCGGCAACCCTGGAAGGTGCCTATCGAAGAGATCATTCCTCATTTTCAGCGCGGTTAGCGGATCCTCTTCTCACTGATGACCAATGTGATGCGGCCCTGTATGAACTCCTGACCCGTAGGGGCTCTCCTCTTCTCATGGGTTCCATTTGGCTCAGGATGATTTTCTTGTCCGTTCTTGCAGATATTCCTCCTCATCCTGAAGAGATGACCTCGGCGATTCTTGATACGGCGGAGGATAAAATCGAGTGTTTTTACGAGGCACGCTTAATCACCCAGGCTCTGAAGGATTGCTCGGTTCATTTACTGAGTCAGATAAGAGCCCGGCGGGCTATCATGTCTGCTTTCGCTGATGAGCATGGCGCTAATCGGTGGGGATCCACTCCTCGCGAAAACCGTTGCTTCGACATGGTGGAAAGGGCAGAGAGGGAATTTGAGAACTTTGTATTTTATTTTGTTAACCCCTGTACCTCTGATCCCATATTTGGTGATCTTTTTCCTGTAGAGTAGTATATTTATATACTTGTATTTCCCTTATTATTCAGTGTTGAATGTTTTCTGTTCATCATACATTCATACGTGTATCGCACCTCTGTACATGAGCTTTTATACTCTACCCTTAGGACTTTTCATTTAAGTGCGAGCCATATCGTAGTGTCGTACATAAATCAGCATGCTTTGGACACCATTTCTATTTAAGCACATACGCAGTTGTACCGTCGTGTCTCTTTAGCAAATACATCTTGTAGATAGTCTATCTTGATCTTATTGTAGGACAGCGATGGCTTAGAAAACAAGTTCAGCTATGTCGTCTATGACTTTTCAACTTTATGAGCCGTGAGGTTTTCATAAAGACTTTTCTCCCTACGAGTCGAGAGGATCCCGTAGGTGTCTTTTCTCCTTAGGAGTCGTGATGACTCCTAAGTGTGTTTTCTCTTGAGAGTCGTAAGGATCTCATAAGAGAATTTTTCCCGCTTACAAGTCGAGAGGACTCGTGAGTGGTTGTTTCCCTCCTTGTCGAGATTCGACTTTGGAGAGTGTGGCCCGTGAATAGTATGCAAGAGTCCATCTTGGACCGACTTGCAGGGCCCTAGTGCTTAGGAAACAGGTCCTTATCCCTATTGCCTAAGGCTTTCCCCTACGAGTCGAGACGATTCGAGAAGTTCTCGCGAGGACAATAATTTCCTCACGAGTCGAGACGAATCGAGAAGTTCTCGCAAGGGTTTCTTAACGTCACAGTTAATTCCTACTAATAGAAGTCCGTTAGGAACTGTGGTACTAGAGTTTTCTACCCGTCGCACCGTCGCGTTGGCCGATATGTTCCCCGATATGCAATCTTGCTATTCGGGTGGCCCCATGACTGTCGTGTCTCTAATCCCTTCGGGGGCTGGACAAGACGTCTTCAAGTAATCTTTCAGGTAATATTACAGTCGAAAGAGCAAGCGTTAGGGATATTCCACATCGCTTTTTATTGAGGTTAGGCTCAGTTTGGGAGCCCCGATGAGTCACGACCACTCTGTGCTGGAGTGGATTGGTCTCCGATAGTCTTTCAGGTCTCATTTGAGTTGCCGTCAAGACCCTGAAGCTAGGGATCTTCCTTGGCTTTGTTGGTTGGCATTGTGTCTGCAATATTGCGTCGAACGTCAAGGTTGTCTCTGGGTTATCTGTGAACCGTTGAGATTTGTAACTAGGGGACTCTGCCATGGCTCCGTTTGTTGATGTTGCGCCCGTATCCTGCTGGAGGGAAGCAGAACGCTGTTGGTTTCTCTCTAGGCTGTGGATACTTCCGTCGAGACTTGGAACTAGGGACTCTGCCATGGCTCCGGGGTAGTCTCTAGGCTATCTGTGAACCATCGAGGTTTGCAACTAGGGGACTTTGCCATAGTTCTGGGATAGTCTCTAGGCTGTTTGTGAACCATCGAGATTTGGAACCAGGGGACTTTGTCATGGCTCCGTTTGTTGACGTCATATCTGCTTCTGGTTGGAACAAGAAGAAATGCCATTGTCGATTTCTTGGCTGTGGATGTAGCCATTGAGATCTGGCTTCCCTTTGCCGAAGCCTGGTGGGACGATATGGTTCCCTTTCTGTTTGTTCCCATGCATTGTATACAAGGGTCAATATTGAACCGCTTGTAGGGTAAAGTTTCATTTTTTGTATTTCTTTCCGCGATGCCCTATTGTTTCAGCTTTTTATATCGCGAAAATTGCGATTGCCCAATCATTTCGGCTATTTTCTCGCGGTGTCCAATCATTTCAGTTGTTTTTGTTTTTTCTTTACTCGCTGCTTTTTATTGCGAGTTGCCCAATCATTTCGGCTATTTTTGTACGCATATATTTTACTTGCTGATTTTTGTTGCAAGCTGCCCTATCATTTTGGCTATTTCATATGCATTTTTGGCTCGCTGATTTTTGCTGTGAGTATAGAACTTAAAACTTGATACCAATCTTAGCATCAATATCGCCGCGACTGGGATATTGCTAGGAGCGAATCATCATTTGCCGTCAAAGGACTTGGCATTTGATGCCGATTTAGGCATCAACATCGCTACCACTAGGACATTGGCAGGAGTGAATCATCATTTTGCCTTTGTCGGTTCGAACAAAGGTGGCTTAGCAAACAGGGTTAGGATCCCGTCGACTAAGGCTTTTGACTTCATGAGCCGTAAGGGTCTCATGAAGATGTTTCTCCTTATGAGTCGTGAGAATCTCGTAGGTGCGTTTTTCTCCTTAGGAATCGTGAGAATTTCTGAGTGTATGTTCTCTTATAAGTCGTAAGGATCTTACAAGAGTTTTTTCTTCTTATAAGTCGAAAAGACTTACAGGTGTCGTTCACCACATGAGGACATTCCTCATAGTTGGTGGGACTTGGTGATGGAAACGTTTGTTTATGCCTATGGATTGTATACAAGGGTCAATATTGAACCGCTTGTAGGACAAACTGGGGGATGTGATGGCTTAAGAACAGGTTCAGATCCCTGTAGCTTAAGGCTTTTAAATCCTAGGAGCCGTGAGGGTCTCATAAGGGGGATTCTCCTTACATGTCATGAGGATCTCGTAAGTGTAATTTCTCCTTAGGAATCGAGGGGATCCCTAAGTATGTTTCTCCCTTGTGAGTCGTAAGGATTTCACACGGGTATTTTCTCCTCACAAGGTCGAGGGGACCTTGCAAGTGTCTTTATTTTAACGAGATTGCGCCCTTTCGGGTTTTCACAAACTCACCGGTAGTCCTGCTGTTTTTACTCACGGCGCCCTTTCGGGTTTTCATCCGTTCCCATTTCTCTTGTGGATGTACCCTTTTTTTTTTTGCGCGATGAAACTCTCGAGAATAGTTTCGCCGCATGTGATCCATCCGTTTGCCGGTGGGATTTGAGTTGCAGTCCTCACCGCTGGGACTCATGGACTTGCATTCCACTATCGCCGTATTTAAGACGACGTTGTTAGTTTAGGGACATCTCGGTCCGTTGTTAGTTTAAGGACATCTCAATCCGTTGTTAGTTAAAGATATCTCGGTCCATTATTAGTTTAAGAACATTACGGTCCAATGCTAGTTTAAGGACATCTCGGTCCATTGTTAGTTTAAGAACATTACGGTCTGTAGCTAGTTTAAGGACGTTGCGGTCCATTTTTAGTTTAAGGACATCTCGGTCCATAGCTAGTTTAAGGACATTGCGGTCCGTTGTTAATTTAAGGACATCTCGGTCCATAGCTAGTTAAAGGACGTTGCGGTCCGTAGCTCTCCATGTTTGAGACGGAGTACTGTTGCGTACTACTCTTACAGTCTTAACTCAAGAAGATAGCGAGCGGACATAGACGTCGTCATCTATCATTGACCTGGGCCGTAACTCTTCAGGCGTAGTATTTTTTTAGGAACCGGCCGTTTATTGGCCGGAAGAGTCTTTCGCCATGTATATCCATGAGCTAGTAGGCCCTATCTTGGTAGACCTTGTCTATGATGTACGGGCCCTCATAGTTCGGCTTGAATTTTCCACGTTTGGTATGGTTGGGGATCATAGGTCTTTTTACGATTAACACTAGTTCGTCTTGGCGGAATGTTCTCAGCCTAGTCAATCTTTCGCTGAGCGCATCATCCTTGCTTTGTAAGCTTTAGGTTTTGCTGAGCCATGAGACGAGTTCCATCGAGGGCATCGAGCTCCTCGAGTCGAAGATGGGTATTCTCTTCGTCCGTCAGCTCGTATCGAACTGCTACTCGTCAAGAAGGTAGCTCTATCTCCATGGGAAATACCGCTTCCGTGCCGAATACTAACGCAAATGGCGTTGTGTTCATGGCCATCTTGAACGTAGTCCGATAAACCCAGAGAGATTCATGTAACCTCTCGTGCCAGTCCTTTTTATTTCGGGACACCATTTTCTTTATGATCTTTGTCAAGGTCTTGTTGAAAGCCTCAGCTAGACCGTTAGCTCGGGGATTATAAACTGAAGAATATCTCCAGTCTATTTTATACTATTGTGCGAAGCGACTAATCTTATGGCTTCTGTAGGCCGGCCTATTATCCGAGATGATCCGTTGCGGAGTGCCGAACCGGTAGATGACATGTGTCTTGAAGAAATGGAGGATGTTCTTCGTCTTCATCTCTCTTAACGGTAATACTTCTGCCCATTTAGAGAAGTAATCGGTTGTTGCTAGTATGAACCGATGTCCATTGGATGATGTTAGCTCGATGGGCCCGATTATATCGGTTCCCTACATTTCGAATGGTTAGCTAGCCAATGTTGCGTGTAGCGGATTTGGATGCTGGTGGATGAAGTCCCCGTGAATTTGGCACGAGTGACACTGCTTCGCATATTCAAGGTAGTCCTGAATCATCGTGGTCCAATAATAGCCCATTCTTTTGATCTTCAGCTTCATTTTTGGCCCAGCTTGATGGGAACCACAGAGTCCGCCATGGGTTTCTTGGATGGCCCTCTTTGCTTCTTCCGGTCCCAGACATCTCAACCATAGACAGTCGAATGATCTCTTATAAAGAGTATCACTGACAAAGGCGAAAGACAGGGCTCGCTTCATGAGCTGATGTCTTTACGACGCGTCTTCGGGCGTTCGATGGGATTTGAAGTAGTCTATAAAGACTTCTCTCCAATCCTTCTCCTTTTCTTCATCCTTTAATTGGAAGGCTGCTTGTTCGGTTGCTTCCTCTTCTCTAGACTTCTTCGGAGATATCTCTGCTGGTGCGAGAATCCGGCGGCTTTGCACAATGATCCTTACGTCATCGAGGTTTTCGTCGGCCAGTTCTTTAGCTAGCATGGCTAACGCATCCACCTTGCTATTTTCCGCACGCGGTATGCTTTCCAAGGTGTAGGAGGGGATTTATGTCAGCAGTTGCTGCACTCTTTCACCATACCTGATCTGTTCCGGTTTGCATGTCTGGTATTCGCCATTTACTTGGCTAACGACCAGTTGGGAGTCTCCATATATGAGGAGGTTTTCGATGCCCATGTCGACAGCAATCTCAACACCTGCTATCAAAGCTCCATACTCAGCCTCATTGTTTGTTCTCGGCTCTGTTAAAGAAAGGGCAAAACCCATTATTCCTCCTTGTGGAGTCACAAAGATAAGGCCCACCCCGTCTTTAATCATGGGGGTATTTTGGTTTCGCTTCTTCAAGGAGGACGCTCCATTGAAGTAGAGTTCCCATCGGGTATCATTCCCTTCTTCCTCCCTGTCAATTTCGTCAAACGCGCGTTTGTCTGGCAACTCACAGCTCAAGAAAGAGTCGGCAGGTATCGGATGCTCAGCGAGAAAGTCGGCGATGGCCTCGCCTTTTATTGCCTTGAGGGTCGATATACTATCGAGAACTCCATCAAGAGGAGTGCCTATCTGGCAAGCCTTCCTGTTAGCATGGCTCTTGATATCAAATACTTGAGAGGATCCACCTTTGATATGAGATGGACCTCATGTGCTAATGCATAATGTCGAATCTTCGTTACCGCGAAGATCGGTGCCAGGCAATGCTTTTCGATGGGGGAGTAGTTATTTTCTGCCCCCAGGAGAACTCGACTCAAATAATAGAGAGCTCTCTCCTTCCCCTGGTCGTTCTCCTATGTCCATAACGCGCCTAAAGAACCTTCAAGGGCTGTTGTGTACAGGATGATGGGCTTTCTCTTGACCGGAGCGGTCAGTACCGGCGGGTTCTGCAGATATTGCTTGATTTCGTCCAGTGCGCTTTGGCATTTGTGATCCCAAACGAATGGGGTCCCTTTCTTCATTAGATGACTGTAGGGGTGGCATTTGCTGCAGAGGTTGACTTAGAGTTTGACACCTGTTTAGGCATCAGTATCGCTACAACTGGGATATTGTTAGGAGCGACCCATCATTTGCCCTTGTCGATTTGGACAAGGGTGGCTTAGTAGTCAGGGTTAGAATCTTGTCAACTAAGACTTTTAACTTTATGAGCCGTAAGGGTCTCATAAAGAGTTTTCTCCCTACGAGTCGTGAGGATCTCGTAGGCTTATCTTCTCCTTAAGAATCGTGGGGATTCCTTAGTGATGTCTTCTCTTGTAAGTCGTAAAGATCTTCCAAGAGTGTTTTCTCTTTATAAGTCGAGAGAACCTACAAGTGTTATTCACCATATGGGGACATTTCTTGCCATTTGTAGAACTTGGCAAAGAAATATTTATTCGTGCCCATAGATTGTATACAAGGGTCAATATGGACCGCCTGCAGGGCAATTTGAGAGATATGACGGCTTAAGAACATGTCTAGATCCCTGTAACTTAAGGCTTTTGAATCCTATGATCCGTGAGGGTCTCACATGTGGGATTCTCCTCACGAGTCGTGAGGATCCCGTAAGTGTATTTATTTTAATGAGGTTGCGCCCTTCCGGGTTTTCATAGGCTCGCCGGCAGTGCTGCTGTTTTTACTCACGGTAACCTTTCGGGTTTTCATCCGTGCCCATCTTGCTTCCGGACATACCTTTTTTTTTGTTTTTTTAACTAGATATTCCACTAGATTGTAGGACCTGTTTATAGAACCCTTAATATCCCTCCTGTCCTTTGAGAAGAAAGGACCATTCTACATTGATATCCTTCCGCCAGTGAGAAATATTCCCCCCTGTGTATATCTCGGGGGGAGCGAGTACCCATGCCGTCGCTATTTTGGCGACAGGTTGCTTCAGAGCCACTTATTTTTGTTAAGCGTAGGCGACAAACGCCATCTTGCCTCCGCTTTTCACTCGTCATCATCGGATGAGAAAGTGTCTTGACCCATTTGATCCAATCGAGACATTTTATCCATGAGTTCTTGGAAGGTCGTCGGCTATATGAGGGCGCCTTTGAATTTAGGTCAAGGGTGGCTATGAGCACTCCCATGGCTGCAACTTCATTGATGCATTGCTTGTATTTGACCAGAGATTTCAACATCGGGTAATATATTGAACTTAAGTCTCATTCGGTCCAACCTTTTCGTTGACCAGCGCTGTCACGGTAGTATGTTTGTTCTTATTAACGAATCCTTCTCCGAAGAGCATATCTATTTCGTTAAAGCTCTTCGCGAAATCATTTGGGAGTTCTGCATACCATATGAAGGCGATGCCCGCCAGACCGCGACGAACTGTTGGAGGAGTAGTATATCATTCTCTCTAGTGTTACCGCACATGGATTTAAATCGCGCGATGTGCTGGTGAGGATTCCCGGTTCCTTTGTATATGTGGAGTCGGAAGTATGTATTCTGGCGGGTACTGTATTTGATCGGAGCACGTCGGATACGGTCGACCAGTCTTGATTGGCCTATTTGATGCTTCACTGGCATAGTAAGTTTTGATTTGCTGAGCGATATATGTGTCCAGCTTTTCTTTAAGAATCATTTCATGCTCTGCCGTTGATAAGGTTTGCAGAGGATTTGAAATGTCACCCTTGTATTTAGGACCGACTACCGGCGGTTCATCTTCCAGTGGTTTCGATTGAACCATCATTCCATCCATATTCTGAATCAGAAGGGCCATCTTGTTCATTTGAGTGGACATTTCTGCCGCTACTGCATCTCCCTTTTTCAGAGAGCACTTTAGAAAATCATTATCCGACTCCTTCTCTATTCTTTCTTCGGGTGCGTCCTCGGGATTTTCCTTAGGCGATGGATTACCGTTTGCTGCCTCCTGAGCGAGCATCTCCTGCAGCTTTCCACGTTGCAATTGAACCTTTGTCAGGGACCGAGTTTGAGGTCAGTGACTAGTAGAAGCTTGAACTTCATCTTTGGATTTCACCATATGAATTGTATAAACTGTCATGCCCCCAGGCTTGGGGTGTTTGGAGTTTAGCTCGGACACTTGAGCTTTAATAGACCCCTCTTTTTGTGAGAAGCCGCTTTGGTTTTTTTGGGAGGAACCGCTGTATCAGGATTCGTCTTAGGATGAGTCCCCTTGTATTTGAAATGGGATTTGTCAGAATTTGGCTGACGTCTTAGAGAAGTGCCGCGGTTGACGACAGAGACCTTCACCTGCTTCCACACGTTATATATAGATGAGGAAAGTTGTTTTAGGGAGTGAACTAGTTTTTGCTCTCGTGGGATCTCCATGGGCTGTGGAGATTTCTTCAATATTGTGGTAGGAGAATTTTGTCTGACCTTTCGCAGCAGTTTGAAGCTGTTCCCAGTTGGAACAACAACATTCACCATTGGGGTTGAAACATGACCTTATGGAGAACTGCCCCTAGCTCATTTTGTATGATGCCGATATCGACATCGACCATTTCTTACGTCCGGGATTTGATTAGCCTCAGGATTTTGCCGAGCCGGCTCCCTATTTCCTTTGAGAGCTTGAATATTCTGCCCCCTGCGTCGCCCATAGTCCTTGGCAGGTGCCAGTTGTTTGAGGACTGATTCTGTCGGCAAAGCAGTGGCTTGTGGAACAAGCCTGTGGAAGACAGACTTCCTCTGGGCTTCCTCCATTGGCGTTGAGGCACCGAGGGTGGGAGGTAGGAGTATCAACCTAAAGAGAAGCCCGTTGATTTCTTGAAGAGCCGGATTGCAGAGGTTTGAGGCTGCAAGTGGCCCATACTTGACTCCACCGAATGTGACAGAGCCTGAGTTGCTAGGGTAGGAGCAAACGCCATTCTTCGTAGAGTCGCAACACCGGCTTCAGTATCTCATCACCCAAGGGCAACCACAAACATATATACCACGATTATTTGATCGCGGAAAAACACGACACACGAAATGTGGAGTGGAAAGACGAAAAGGTCCCACAGGGCGTGCCAGAATTTGTTTACCGCCGAAAATGGGAGACAGAACCGCGTTGGTCGTCTTGCCTGAATTTGGGGGAAGATGCTATTTGGTTTTATCTGTCTACCTCTCCGAAGATGCTAAGTTATTTTATGGAACCGTGTATCAAAGGTTTAAACAGATGCAGCCGTTGTAGCAGACTTCGTCAGATTCCCCTTTGTTATGAGGGGGTTTTGATTGTGGGGACGCTTTTCCCTGCAGGCACATGCCCCTGCAGTTAATTACGTTACCGCGTAGCGATAACCACTTTCTCCTGCTCTAGAAGGTCACTTCATGTCGTGTGTGTTTGTTTTATTTTTTGTTGCCCGTGGATTGTGTACGGAGACTAATTTGTGTTGTCGCCCATAGGGCGTGGATTAGTCCAAATCCGTATTTTCTTAGATTTGGGTTTGGTTGATTTAAGGATCATTAACCTTGTTTGAGATTAAGATCAACTTAAATATTTGATAAGGATATGTTAATCCGATATTGGACTAAGATCTACTTAATGGGGGTTCAGGATCATTTTTGATCCAATTAAAGAGCATTTGGGTTCTATCGTTTTAGTTTAAGGACGTTACGGTCCATAGCTCACTATTTTTGGTATAGGGGTTTAGTTTAAGGACGTTGCAGTCCATGGGCTAGTTTAAGAACATCGCGGTCCATGGCTAGTTTAAGGACACTGCGGTCCATATCTAGTTTAAGGATATTACTGTCCATAGTAGTTTAAGGACATTACGGTCCATAGAAATTTCGGTTGTCGGGACCCGCCATCTCTCTGAAGACGTTGAAGAATTACAACGACATGTATCAGAGGTGTGGGAAGATGTACCCTTGAACCTATGTCAGTTGGGAGATCTGTAGTTGGGTTTAGGACTAAGACCAATTTAGAAAATTTGTGAGCACATGAGCTTGGTTGATCTGAATCAGGGACTTTTGGTCAACTTGGACTCAGCCCATTCAGTTTTTCAATAAAGTGTTGAACACTTGTTTGGGCTCGGTCCTTTTTTCCTGCAACGATGCTAAGCATCGATATGGGCTCTGACGCTCAACCTATTTCTTTGTTTTTTATGGAGTGTTAAACACTCTTTATGGTGTTGGGCTCTGTTTGCATTGCGCATTATATTAAACAGCGCCCACGTCAGGGGAACGTGAGGCGCTTTGCGCTGGGCGTCAACCAATGAGTGCAGAGCACTATTTATTTTAGTAGCGCCCCTGTGAGGGGCACGTGGGATGCTGGGCGCTGGGAGCCAACCAATGAGTGCAGAGCACTCTTTATTTCTGCAGCGCCCACATTAGGGGTACGTGTGGCGCTTAGCGCTAGGCGGCAACCAATTAGTGCGGAGCACTCTTTATTAGGCAGCGCCCGCATAAGGGGCATGTGAGGCGCTCGGCGTTGTTTCCTTCTTTATGCATTTTTCTGAAGAGTTCAATTCTTTGTTCTCTCGTGGATCTTCAATCCCCAAGAACAAATTCATCCATACGAAAATTAAATTCTCATTTGTGGGAGACTTGTCTCATGGATCTCAGATCCAGGGAAAGAACTATGTTCTTTTATAAGGGTTAAACCCTCGGGTATGCAGATGAGACACTATGATCTCTATTTACCTTGAAGAAAGTTCTTCTTCTTTCTTCTTTCTTCTCTCTTCAAGCTCTTTTTGCTTGCTCTTCTTTTTGAACTTAAAGTTTATGGAGGGGGTTCCTATGTACAAGACTTGAAGTCTTGGGGCCTTTATATAGTGGAGGCAAATTTGTTGATTCAGTTAAGGAAATCTCTCATTGAGAGATTTCTTAATTGATTTGGGGATGTTACCCACCATTGGATCTTTGATCCAAGGGCTTCTGTTTTACAGAAGACATTCTTCTTGTTTTTTAACAAAATTGGGAAAATATTTTTCCATGCAGAGCTTATTCTGTAATTTGGTGATTTTTTAATCACCATTGGATTTTTAATCCAACGGTGCTCTGTTTTACAGAGCGCAATTTTTCTTGTTTAGAAAGATTGGGGAAAATGTTTTCCTACATACAGAGCTTATTATGTATCTTGGTGATTTTTAATCACCATTGGATCTTTCATCCAACAGTGCTCTGTTTTACAGAGCACAATCTTTCTTATTTAGAAAGATTGGGGAAAATGTTTTCCCCTACAGAGCTTATTCTGTAGCTTGGTGATTTTTAATCACCATTGGATATTTAATCCAATGGTGCTCTGATTACAAAGCACAATCTTTCTTATTTAGAATTTTAGGAAAAATGTTTTCCCCTACAGAGCTTATTCTGTAGCTTGATGATTTTTAATCACCATTGGATCTTTAATCCAACGGTGCTCTGATTTACAGAGCACAATCTTTCTTGTTTAGAAAGATTGAGGAAAATGTTTTCCCCTACTGAGCTTATTCTATAGCTTGGTGATTTTTAATCACCATTGGATCTATAATCCAACGGTGCTCTGATTTACAGATCACAATCTTTCTTGTTTAGAAAGATTTGGGAAAATGTTTTTCCCTACGGAGCTTATTCTGTAGTTTGGTGATTTTTAATCACCATTGGATCTTTAATCCAACGGTGCTCTGATTTGAGGAGTATTTCATCAATCATAATTTAATTCTGTGCTTTGATGATTTATCATCTCCGTTGGATCTTTGACCCAACGGTAGAGAACTTTTAGTTCTGGCGCCAGCACCCTCGTGCGGGGCACGTGAGGCGCTGCCTCAGAGTTTTTAACTCTTGGCGCTGGCGCCCTTGTGCAAGGAACGTGAGGAGCAGTCCCTTTCAAATTTTGAACAGAGTTTTACTCTTTTATTGGGGGGAAACAAATGCCCCCCATCGTTGTGCTCACGTGGCTTACACATGAGTGCGGCGGTGGCAGCTTTTCCACCGTTGGATGTTCTTGGAAATTGGATTGTCTTTCCATGCCTATAAGTAGGGCCTTTGGCCCTTGAGATGACTGCCGTTCATCTTTCATTTTTCTTCTTTCTGAGAATTCAATTCTCTTTCCAGAGTTGAGATCTCTGCCCAAGGAAGCTCTTTTAGAGTTATAACTTTGCCCAAATTTTTTGGTAAGGATCATAATCGAACCCATTAAATAAAGCTTTGCTCTTCATAGATCACCGATCTTTTAAGGTGTATTTGAGGGTTTCTTTAAACCGTTAATTAGAACAGAGTTTTGTTCTTCTTAGATCATAGATCTAAAGAAATCATTTTTAGGGTTTCTTAACCCGTTGATGAAGAACTCTTAGAGTTTCTATAATTTCTACTTCAGATCTTTAAAGATCTTGTGGTTTTACAGAGCATAGCTCTTAAGAATTTTTTTGTGGAATTTTACTCCCTTCCTAATTGATAGATGTAAATTCTGTCTGCAGAGCACTGCTCTCGAGGGAGTTCAACTCCTTGGCCCATGAGGCTTCTCATTAAATGATGAGTCTCTTAGGATTCCATCCTTAACGAGTGACTGTCCATCAACGATGGACCGTCACTACTGTTTTTATTTTAGACACTAAGAATCTTGATATTTAATTGCTAATTTTTTACTGAATTTTCTTTCCAGATACTATGGCTGTTTATCTGTATGACCTTGACGAAGTATATTTTATGAAGACATCCGCGTCCAAGGCCTGTCAAAACTAGGAGTTTACGAATGCTCAGTCCACCGAGGTTATGCGTTGCTTTGATGAATACAACGGTCGACTGCTTCCCCGTCGTTCCGCTCTATTAAAGATCATCGTTGGGGCGATTTGGGAAGCGCTTCCTGGATTTTATGAGGCCATGCCGCTTGAGGCGCTTGATGATGCCGAAGACAAGGTGCACTCAGTATACCTGATGGGCCTGATCTCGAAGAGGCGGCGAGATAATCTTGTCGGTATCTTGCATCAATTTTTCCAATAGACAACGATAATCTCCGCCTACCAGAGAACGGATGATATCAGTGAGAATCCTGATGCTCGCATTCGTGAGAGAATGCATCAGAGAATGGTCAGAGAAGCTAGAAGCATTTTACTCGGCCTTGCTTCTGAATTCCTCAATCCATGTCTGGGATTTAGTGTTTTACCATTGTAAACATTTTATTATGATTTTTTTTGTTTTGTTGCTACTCCTGATGTATACATTTCCTCAAGTATGAATGGCAAAATTTCCTTTTCTTTTATACCACTACTCATAGGTGCCTCATATGAAATAGTAGTTACTCGTATATAGCCGGGGCCCCTGCGTTATACGTGCAAGGCACGTGAGGCGCCGCCTTAGCGTTTTTTAACTCTTGGCGTTGGCGCCTTCGTGCAAGGCATGTGGGGCGCAGCCTCAGAGTTTTTAACTCTCAGTGCTGGCATTCTCGTGCAAGACACGTGAGGCGCTGCCTCATTAATGAAGGAGTCTTTTCACCTTCTTTCTCTATTTCCTATGGGCCAACTATTTCGTTCCCCATGCCCCTTTTTTCGGACTTGGAAATAGCTCCACCATGCACGACGTTTTTTTTTGCATAGCTTTGAATGCATCTCTTTATAACCCGAGGCTACATCTTCATATTTATTCACAGAGAGAGAACCATTTAGATCTTAGAGTGATCATCTTGAGAAATAAACCAAAGTTTACGGCTTGCAATCGTCCCCACGCTCGTCGGCAACTGATTGATAGAGTTTTTGCGTGCTTAGTTTATTACCGTAATCAAGACGGTTTCTCTTGTAGCTAGCCGGTTGAGTACGGGTCGTCCGCAGGGAGATGAGAATATTTTTCTATGTGCTTTAACGAGTTAAGTCCAAATGTCCAGGTTTGTTTGAGATTAACTATGTGCTAAAATGTTATATAAAGAGAGCTTGTTAGGGTTAGGATTAGGTTAGTTTGAGTTAGGAGTCGCTCACTTCTTTCGTTGCCACTCTTAATATCGGTGTTACGGTAATCGGCAACAACGGGGATTAGCACGACTAGGAAGGAACTTGCGAGTATAAGCTAGGCTTTCCAACGCTTAAGTTCTTCCTTTTGGTGCTTGTCCGTCCGTTCTTGGCTCTTAGCCTTAACCTCCGGCTAATTCAACCACAACCGGTCTCACTAAGGAATCACCGCTATCATGTAGGATAGGGTGCCGTAGGGAGCGGATTGTGGTTCAATTAACGAGAGTCCGAATTAAGATATTGGGCAAGGAAAGGTTGAGAGAGATTTCATTCTCTCAAACTTTCCTTATCCTACCCTAACAAGTAAGAAAACTACTCACCCATTACAAGAAAGAGAAAATACAACAAAAGAGGAAGATCGAAAAAAAGGTTAGAAGATTACAACTAGCTATTTGAGACATCACCTTGGCAAGGATCAAGCTTAAACATCATTGTTGTTAAGGATAAAGAAAAATAGAACAAGAAAGAAACAAACAACAAATAACAACAACTAGATTAGGAAATGAAAAATTACAAGCAATTATAATTAACAACATAACAAGATAAGCATGATAAAAAAACTCTTTTATTCATCACTTCACTCACAAAAGCTCACTACAAGGTTTTAATAGAGATGAGATGAGAAGAGGACGAAGAACAACAAAGTATATCCTAAAATCTAACACAAGAATTTAGCACCCTTGGCTTGGCAATGTTCTGGGCTATTTATAGGCAGGAAACTGGAAACTATGGCAACAATCTACCACCAAATAAAAGTACCAAACTACCCTTGAAAAAGTTCCATCTGACGAGCCCATATGGCCGCGGATCCGCGGCCTAGACCCCATGTTGGCCGCGGATCCGCGGCCGTCTAGGTGAGTTAGCTCCTTGGTTTTTGTGGGATTCCCTGGTTTTATGTACTCTTCAGTGTGGTATATGTTGTTTCTGAGAAGCTCTTCACAATTTTTCCAGAATTTCAGCAGATCAAAAGGTGATGTGATGTGGATCTTTTGCCATGATTTTTCTTGAGCTCCGTGTAGACATGTTGGATCTTGTGTTGACATTGTGCTTTGTGCATGAAAATGACATCGATTTGCCATTTTGTCCCTTAAACTGGTGTGCGACAACATACGGATAGAGAGCGGAGACCCGTGTTTTATCTGTAGTTGGCAGTAATCCGGACTTTGTCATGCTTTTCCATGAATTTCACTGTTTAGAGCTAAGAACTTGTATCCTGCAATTAACTAGCAAACACGGCTCAAGAGTACCTACCGATAAGCAATATGATAAAAATTGGGCGGTATAAAAATGCAAAAATCTGATATGAACAAATACCCCCAAACTTATCATTTGCTCGTCCCGAGCAAAGCCAATTTATTCACAAAAAATTCCTAACCTCACTTTCGCAGGGAACGCGATTGCACCGAGCATGTGCAACAAGCCGTTAAACCTCTAGGTGTCCCTAGTAGGAGGAGTGTTGTCTCCTGAGGGTTTTCAGCAGATACTACCCATAAAATCCGGTCAAGCTAGTTTTGCAAAATAACTATGATTCAAAATCTAAGGGTTTGTTCTAAAAATAACAATTCTATTATCCTAAGTCTATACTATCGAACCTTTATTTTTCACACCTCGCTTCTTATTTAACTTAAAATTTTATATGTCTTTACGTGCAGTGCAAATAGTGTCGTTAAGTTTCAGAAGGACCGATTAAAGTCATCACGTCATAAAATAAAGCCCAGATAAAAATTTAAAAAAGATCACATAAGTTTTATAAAGAGTTAAGCATTTTTCAAGTTTCTTTTTCCAGTAAAGTTTCAATTTCAGAATTTCTATCTTCCTTAACAGGAAACTAGGTCTTATTTTTCACTCCACCTTTTCTTGTTTTAATTTCATACACATCTCTGTGAACGTGCAATAGTCTTTATCATAGAATAAAACCTTCATATCTCCGCTAGAAATATTTTTTTTTATAAAAACCCGTCTTTTGTCAAGATTATTCTCACACAAAGAACCGTTAGGAATTTTAACTCGAAGAGAACACTTGCTCGACTTTGTTTTAATCTGGACTTTCTAGGCTTCATAACGAGCTTTGGGCCAATGCACCCAAACTAGTTGGCTTTAGGGCATTAGGTGTAGAGATACCCCAGCGGACTTAATTACTCAAGTTACCTAGGCCCAAAAACAAAAGACAATTTAGCATGAAAATCATGATGATTCAATGCGAATGGAGATATAACTGGGAGTTCAGTTATTTTTTTGGATAAAAGACGTGTTTTAGTGGGTTTAGTGTGTAATCATTCCAATCAAGATCCAGATGGGTTATTTTTCAGAATTAGTTCCAATTAAGGCATCAATAATATTCCTTCATATTCGCTTCACTTCATAAACTATTCTTGATATTACTTATTTCAGAACAAACTTATTTGATCCTCAGAAAATCATTTATCCATTTAAAAGTTTTTAGACATAATAGACTTGTCATCTAATTTCCAAAACTCACGACACGTGTAGTGTGATGTAAAGACGTATATCAGCTATAGTTAACTTCAAAAGAGAGTTATCTTTCAGGTTTTCAAAATCTAAAAATAAGATTTAGTTATTATTATCTTATCAAACAAAACCATCAAAATGTTGAATCTGAGTTCTCCCACTAGCTAACTTGATAAAAAAGTTTTTATGTTTTTAGAAAAAATTTCGATTTTTATGGATTTTATAGATTTTAGTATGCAGATGCAAAATATACATATGAATGCGAAGGTTAGAAATGCGTACCGAGCGTACCCCCAAACTTAAACTGGACAGTGTCCGCACTGTCATTGCATGAAGAAATCATTGAGGGGTCAAAATTGTCGGTTAGATATACAATTTTTTTTTGTTTTTAACAAAAAGAAACATAATAAAAATGGATATGCACCGGACAAGAATATCCACATATATATACATAATAGTATATACATACCCCCAAACTTATTTGAAATAGTGTCCACTGTTTTGGCTGGATAACCGAAATTTGGTGGTAGCAGAGGAAGATTATGCAGGGTAAACCGGCTCCTGTAAGACCACGAGCTCCTCTGTTGGTTCGGCACTAAGGTACGGTTTTAGTTTGTGTCCGTTTACTTTGAAAAATGAACCGGCCTTTGGATTCTCCAAATCCACGGCGCCATGCGGATACACATTCCACACAAAATACGGCCCTTTCCAGCGAGATCTGAGCTTTCCTAGATGGAAATGTAGCCGCGTGTCGTAAAGCAGTACCTGTTGACCAGGTACGAATGTTTTGCGCAAAAGGTGTTTATCGTGAAACACCTTCGTTCGGTTCTTAACGACAACCGCGTTTTCGTAAGCCTCATCCCGAAGCTCACTCAATTCGTTCAACTACAGCTTCCGATGGCTGCCCGCATCTTTGAGAGACAGATTCAGCTCTTTTATCGCCCAAAATGCGCGATGCTCTATTTCCACAGAAAGGTGGCAAGCCTTTCCGTAAACAAGCCGATAGGGAGACATGCTAAGATCGGTCTTATAAGCTGTTCGAAATGCCCAAAGGGCATTAGTGAGTTTTAATGACCAATCTTTACGGTTCTTGGAAACCGCCTTCTCCAGTATCTGCTTGATTTGCCGATTTGAAACTTCGGCTTGCCCACAGGTTTGGGGGTGGTAGGGCGTAGAGAGCTTATGATTAATGGAAAATTTCTGCATCAAGGCCTCGAAAGTCTTATTGCAGAAATGAGTTTCATTGTCGCTAATGATCGCTCGGGGGTGCCCAAACCGGGAGAAAATGTTTTCCTTATGAAATCTAACGACAACCTTGTTGTCGTTAGTCCGGCTGGGCACAGCCTCAACCCACTTAGAGACGTAATCAACAGCGAGAAGGATGTACAAGTTCCCAAAAGAGCTGGGAAACGGCCCCATGAAATCGATCCCCCAAACATCGAAAATCTCCACAACCAAGATTGGTTGGAGCGGCATCTCGTTTCTCCTGGATATCCGGCCCAAGTGTTGGCACCGGGAGCAAGTCTTGCAGTAGTCATGAGCGTCTTTGAAGAGTTGTGGCCAGTAGACCCACACTGCAAGATCTTCTCGGCTATCTTTCTGGGGCCAAAATGCCCGCCACATGCTTGATCGTGGCAAAACGACAGAACACTCTTGAATTCATTATCAGGGACACACCAACGAATAATCTGGTCGGGACAGTACTTGAACAGATAGGGTTCATCCCAGTAAAAGTGTTTTACTTGGGATAAGAATCGAAGTCTGTCCTTACTTGACCATTCAGTCGGTAGTAATCCTGTGGCCAAATAGTTCATAATATCTGCGAATCAGGGTTCGTAAGATACTGTCAAGAGCTGTTCATCCGGAAAAACGTCGTTCATCGGAATTTGAAGTGACGGCGAAGAAGGAAGTCGTGAGAGATGGTCGGCGACTACGTTTTCACATCCTCTTTTGTCCTTGATGACAAGGTCAAACTCTTGAAGCAAGAGGATCCAACGTATCAGTCGAGATTTTGCATCTTTCTTGGCAAAAAGATGGCGCAGAGTAGAATGGTCCGTATAGACAAAGACTGGAGAGCCGATGAGGTAGGGCCTGAACTTTTCTAAAGCAAATACAACAGCCAAGAATTCCTTCTCAGTTGTTGTATAATTCAGTTGGGCGTCGTTCAGGGTTCGGCTAGCATAATAGATTACGTGTGGCATCTTGTTGATGTGTTGTCCAAGGACAGCACCGATGGCAAAGTCGGATGCATCGCACATAATCTCAAATGGGTGCGTCCAGTCAGGAGAAGAAAGAACGGGAGCAGAAGTGAGGGAGCTTTTTAATGACTCGAACGCAGTCACACAGCTTGAGTTGAAGTCGAATGGCGTGTTCTTGGCCAGCAAAAGAGTCAAGGGCCTAGCAATCTTGCTAAAGTCCTTGATGAACCGTCTATAGAAACCGGCATGGCCAAGGAAAGCTCGGATATCTCTGACGCATCGGGGAGGAGGGAGATTGGAAATGACTTCAATCTTCGCTTTATCTACCTCAATGCCATTTTGCGAGATGATATGTCCTAAGACAATACCTTCGCGCACCATGAAGTGGCATTTCTCCCAATTCAAAGTGAGGTTCTTGTCCTTACACCGGGTAAGGACAGCGTCGACATGCAGCAAACACTCCTTAAAGGAATCGCCGAAAATGGAGAAATCGTCCATGAAGATCTCCAAAAATTTTTCCACTTTTTCTGAGAAGATTCCCATCATACACCGCTGGAAGGTAGCGGGCGCATTGCATAACCCAAAGGGCATGCGACGATATGCAAACGTGCCGAAAGGACAAGTGAATGTGGTCTTGTCCTGGTCTTTTTCGGCGATGGGAATCTGATTATAGCTGGAGTACCCATCAAGAAAGCAGTAGTGCTCGTGTCCGGCCAATCGTTCAAGCATCTGGTCAATGAAAGGTAGCGGAAAGTGGTCCTTCCGCGTTGCGGCGTTGAGTTTTCTGTAATCGATGCATACTCGCCACCCAGTCTGGGTGCGAGTAGGGATTAACTCGTTCGCCTCATTGGTTATGACCGTTATGCCCGATTTCTTGGGGACAACGTGAATGAGGCTCACCCACTGGCTATCAGAGATAGGGTAAATGATACCACTATCCAAACACTTTACGATTTCCTTTTTTACAGCCTCCTTCATGACTGGGTTGAGTCGCCTTTGTGGATCCCTGGCTGGTTTGGCATCATCCATCAGATGAATATGATGTTCAACGATCAGGGGACTAATCCCCTTGATGTCCGCCATGGACCAGTCAAAAGCTTGCCAATTGTTGTGCAAGACCGCAAGAAGGGCTCTCTCTTGCTCGGGAGCTAGAGAAGCCGAAATGATAACAGGGAGGGTCTCGTTCTCACCCAAGTAAGCGTACTTAAGGTGAGACAGCAAAGGCTTGAGTTCGAGCGTTGGAGGTGAAACGATTGAAGGCAAGATTGGTGAAAAGGTCTTGAACTCAAAGGATTCCAGAGTTCAAAACGAGTGTAAGCGACCGAGTTAGATGGTTCAGGTAACTCATCCAGAAATTCGAAGGATTCAAACTCAGGTGGTGAGTGGCTAAGATCGTTCGAGAAAGTGAAACACTCGTAGTCATTGTCGGGCGCAGAAACAGCAGCAGGTTCGAAGAGGAACGCACTAGTGGCGTTAAGGTTGTCGTGATCGAACAAAAACTCCTCGAATTCACACTCTTCCGGGGTGATCTCCTGGATTGATAAAACGTCTAGTATATGAGCATTAGGTTCGGAGGGCTGATTCCCCAACCTAAAAATGTTGAGTTCAATTGTCATATTTCCAAAAGATAGGTTCATCGAACCATTTCGACAATTGATCACAGCATTTGAGGTTGCAAGGAATGGGCGATCGAGTATCACCAGAATTTGATTATAGGGGTTAGCTACAGGCTGTGTTTCTAAAACAATGAAGTCAATGAGGAATATGAAGTCCCCGACCTTGATTAACACATCCTCTAGCTCACCCCTATGATGGGTGATCGATCGGTCGGCCATTTGGAGAGTACAGTGTGTTGGTTTCAGCTCTCCTACACCTAATTGTTCATATACTGAGTACGGAAGCAGGTTAACACTGGCACCAAGATCCAAAAGTGCGCGGTTGATGTTCTTATCCCCAATGGTAATAGAAATCGTAGGACAGCCAGGGTCCTTCCGTTTTTGAGGTAAAGATTGGGTAAAAGCATCACTCACAGCACTAGCTAAGAAAACTTTCTTGGGTACCTGAGATTTCCTCTTTTTCGTGCACAAGTCTTTTAAGATTTTAGCGTAGGAAGGGACTTGTTGGACATCGTATAAAAGGGGAATGTTGATGTTAACCTGTTTAAACAACTCCAGAATCTTCTCCATTTGTGGATTTTGTTTATTGGACCTCAACCGGTTTGGAAATGGAACGCTTTTAAAATTGGTTGAGTCCAATGCTTGTGGAGGAGATTGTGGAGTTGGAACGGATCCTAAAGGCTGGAGTTTTCGTGGAGTGAGAAGTGGGTCCGTTTAGATCGGAAGAAGAGGGAGAGCCTTTTGAAGAATGGAGAATAGGCTCAGAAGAAGAAGAAGAGGCCGGGGTGTCATCGTCGATCCGTGTGCCAATGTTGTTTCGCAGCATCCTTCCAGATCTCAATGTAGTCACGGCACTCACATTATGGTTCTGTTGTTCAAGAGCAACATGTACATTATGTGGGTGACCGGGATTTGGGAGTGGTTGAGATGGAAGCTTCCCCTTCTCTCGCTCTCTTAACGCCGCATTCAGCTGTGCAATCTAGGCCTCGATGGTCTTGATGCTTTACCCGTGTGCAGCAGTGTGTTGTACCAAAGACTGAATAGACGACTGTATGTTTGCGGTGGATTGTGTCGATTGTTTAACGAACGCCTCCAGACTTCGTTCTAGCGAGGAAACCTTATCGTTGGTTGACGGAACAAAGTTGTTTTGAGTAAAAGAATTGTTGGGTGCAAAGTTGTTCGTCTGATTTTGAAAAGGTTGGGGTTGGAAGGGATGCTGAAATTGATGTTGAGCTTGTTATTGTGGCGGAGGGGGCCTTTGGAAATTGTTGCCTTGGAATTGATGCTGGTTCTGATTCCAGGCGAAATTTGGGTAGTTCCTCCAACCGGGATTATAGGTGGAAGAGTATGGATCATTTCTCGGTCTTTGCTGAAATACAGCATTAACCTGATCCTGTCCTTGAGATGGTGGATTGTAAGGACACTCTTCGGTTAAGTGAGAAGGATCGGAACAACAAGCATAAATGGTACGAAGGGGAAGAACAGGGGCAGGAACAGGAGATGAAAATTTTCTCTCTATCGCTTCAAGTTTTCTCGTTATTGCAACCATTTCAGCTTTAATTGCAATAGAGACATCGAGTTGGTGAATTCCTACCCTAGACTGACTAGTAGAAGTGGAGGAAGAAGAAGAAGTTAGTCTGGCACAAGAGACGTCAGCCCCTCGATCTTGTGCTGTACAGAAAAGAATGGTTTTGCAGCGAGCCTTCGGCGATTGGGAGAGGCTGGAACTTAGTTGCAACCTATCTGAATGGTGGAAGATTCTCTCGGGTGAGGTCGACGGTGAAAGAGTTCCGGCAAGGTTTTATTGCCGTTCCTTCTGAGCCAGGATCAAACTCAGATGTCGGACTATGATTGGGCCCTGCAGTGGTAGAACCTGGTGAACCTAGATCAGATTGAGAGTGACTTCTTCCGCTGTTTACGTTTTCAAACTCATTTCATCGGTGTCGACATTTTCTTCATCTCAGCCAGTGTAGGCTTGCTCCGCACAGGCTACATCTCGGCCTAAGCTAAGGCGCCCTTCATCAGCAACTTTTGAGTCGGCGATAACTATGTCGTCACCCAACAAATCTCATTCCTTAACCTAGGGTTGATGCCCAAAAACACGGGGTTTAAGGACGTAAACAACTCTTCTTGTTGAAAATCTGCAAAAGTGCAAAATGAGATGCCTGAGGAGTCCCTTCGCTTGACCACCTCTCTGTGAAGAAACCCTCTCAGCGAGCCTACTTCGATAACCTCTAGTCGGTTCATTTCAATGATATCTTGAGTAGTCGAATGGGTTCACTCCGTTCACTTGCTTCGGATTAACTATTACGGGGTTTCGTCAAACTTTCTTCATTCTTCGATAATGAAGACTCTTCGATGATGATGATGAGCAAATTTGCTGTCTGCTGAGATAATGAAGACTCTTCGACGCTCTCCCATTGAAGCGTTTGTTCCGCAAGGTCTTCGAAGAATTTCCATGCTTCCTTGTCAGATTTCGATAGGAAGTGGCCCTGACAAATGGTTTCCAACAACTGCTTGGTTGCTGGGTTCAGGCCCTCGTATAAGGTTTGGCAAAATTGCCATTTCTCAATACCGTGGTGAGGGCACTGAACAAGAAGGTCTTTATACCGGTCAAAGCACTTCCAAAAGGGTTCAGTAGGAAGCTGAGAGAATTGGTTGATTTCGTTACGGATCCTCGCGGTTTTATGATTCGGATAGAATTTCTTGAGAAACGCTTTCACAAACTCGTCCCAACTGGTTATGGAGTGGGAAGCAGTGCTATACAGCCACTTTTCAGCAAGATCGCACAAAGTCAACGGAATGACCCGTAGCTATATAGCATCGTCCGACAGCTGGGTCGTTTTCATCATGGCACAAACATTCTGAAACTTGTTGATGAAGATATAGGCATCTTCAGATTCAAGCCCATGAAATTTCGGAAGCATGTTAATGAAGTGGGGCTTAATTTCAAAATTATCCCCATTGGCCGGTGGAAGGGAAAGACATGTGGGAAGTGCAGAGCGGGTGGGATAGAAACGATCCTGCAGCGCGATTCGTGGTGGCGCTACAACAGGCGGTGGTGGTGGGTTATTCGCATCTATAGGAGGTGGAATCAATCCCGGGAGAGTCAAAGGGATGTTTGGATTAAATCCTGACATCGCGGAAGAAGAGGTTGGTGATGGTGAAGGTGAGGATGTATGAACAGAATTCCGGTCAACGTCGGAGTTGGCCGGCAAAGGTAAGGGTGAAAGAGGCGTGGAAGGAGCTTCGACGTCTGAGTCGATCGTGTAGTCGATAGCGACTAACATAACGCGGACTAGGCGGGCGCTAGTGTCCCGAATCCAACCGGACATACACTAAACTAGTTTAGTGTAGTCAAAGTAGAGAAGGTGAGGGTAAGAGAACGTCAATGAAGAAATACGATAGGAGGTGGGTGAAAAAATGGATTCTGGCGACAAAGGGCAAGTTTTTATAAAAGTTTTTGGTTTTTGTGTTTTTTTATTTTTTTTTTTTAGAAAGAGCTTTACAGAAATATGTACGGACTCACGGCTTCAAACAATCACAGACAAAATATGCACAATCACACCTAGATCTAGGGTCACCTAGGTCAGCTAGATAGCTCCTAACTGTTCCAAAGGGCTAGAAATAGGACCTCAAACCGCCTCTTCTCCGCCAATTGCGGCCAGGTAAGTGCCAGGTAAGTAGGAGGCTCCCCACTACGTAAGTAGTGGTCCTAATTAAGTAACCACTTGCCTTGGACACACTTGCCTAGACACCGCAAAGTCAGGATAGGATAAACGGCCGATGCCTACAACCAGTCCTCTGTCCTATTGAGCGCGACGTCCTTAGGGCTGAGTCTAGTATTTTTTAATTAAATAATGGTCAATGCATATGTTTTTTGTGATTTCTGGGGTCCTGGGAAGGGTGATAAAATCCTCACCCAATCTGGATTGGTTTCAATCCCCTTAAAGTCCGATTAAAATATGCAAAGCGGTAACAATCAACAACAATCAATTTTTTATTTTTTAGCGCGGCGCAAAGAATCCTGCACAAGAACAATTTATTGGAAGGGGGAAGAGAATTTGCGCAAAGAATGCTGCAGAAAACACAGTTCAGTGGAGTTCAAAGGAGTGGGGAAGAGGTTATAAGGACTCACATAAAAATTCAGTCAAGGAGGGCAGTATAATGCCGCGGTTCCGCGGCCAAACTAGCCCTACTGCCGCGGATCCACGGCAGTATAGATGAGTTAGACCCTAAAATTTCTGGAGTATGCTGGGTTGGGTGTTCTCTTTTTGTCTGGAGCTCCTGAATCTTGATTTGCTTACTGGATCTGCTCCAGAATTTTACAGTAGACCGTTGGCCTCGTCTTGATCAAACGCGGTGTAGCCGCGAGATATGGGTCTAACTTCCCACGTCTTTGGCACTGAACTCGACCTTTCCTTTTCTCCTGCACACTTGCACAAAAACTAATCAAAAATAACAAGATGGTTTTTTACAATGTATTTTTTTTTGTTTTTCGGTTATGTTTATATTCACAAATTAACCCGAAATTACACAAAGAAATAAACTACTGTCTCTCCGGCAACGGCGCCATTTGATTGATAGAGTTTTTGCGTGCTTAGTTTATTACCGCAATCAAGACGGTTTCGCTTGTAGCTAGCCGGTTGAGTATGGGTCGTCCGCAGAGAGATGAGAATCTTTTTCTATGTGCTTTAACGAGTTAAGTCCAAATGTACAGGTTTGTTTGAGATTAACTATGTGCTAAAATGTTGTACAAAGAGAGCTTGTTAGCGTTAGGATTAGGTTAGTTTGAGTTAGGAGTCGCTCACTTCTTTCGTTGCCACTCTTAATATCGGTGTTACGGTAATCGGCAACAACGGGGATTAGCACGACTAGGAAGGAACTTGCGAGTATAAGCTAGGCTTTCCAACGCTTAAGTTCTTCCTTTTGGTGCTTGTCCGTCCGTTCTTGGCTCTTAGCCTTAACCTCCGGTTAATTCAACCACAACCGGTCTCACTAAGGAATCACCGCTATCATGTAGGATAGGGTGCCGTAGGGAGCGGATTATGGTTCAATTAACGGGAGTCCGAATCAAGATAAAAAAAAACTAAGCATGATAAAAAAAACTCTTTTATTCATCACTTCACTCACAAAAGCTTACTACAAGGTTTTAATATAGAAGAGATGAGAAGAGGAAGAAGAACAACTAAGTATATCCTAAAATCTAACACAAGAATTTAGCACCCTTGGCTTGGCAATGTTCTGGGCTATTTATAGGCAGGAAACTGGAAAACCAGGGCAACAATCTGCCACCAAATAAAAGTACCAAACTACCCATGAAAAAGTTCCATCTGACGAGCCCATATGGCCGCGGATCCGCGGCCTAGACCCCATGTTGGCCGCGGATCCGCAGCCATCTAGGTGAGTTAGCTCCTCGGTTTTTGTGGGATTCCCTAGTTTTATGTACTCTTCAGTGTGGTATATGTTGTTTCTGAAAAGCTCTTCACAATTTTTCCAGAATTTCAGCAGATCAAAAGGTGATGTGATGTGGATCTTTTGCCATGATTTTTCTTGAGCTCTGTGTAGACATGTTGGATTTTGTGTTGACATTGTACTTTGTGCATGAAAATGAAATCGATTTGCCATTTTGTCCCTTAAACTGGTGTGCGGCAACATACGGATAGAGAGCGGAGACCCGTGTTTTATCTATGGTTGGCAGTAATCCGGACTTTGTCGTGCTTTTCCATGAATTTCACTGTTTAGAGCTGAGAACCTGTATCCTGCAATTAACTAGCAAACACCGCTCAAGAGTACCTACCGATAAACAATGTGATAAAAATTGGGTGGTATAAAAATGCAAAAATCTAATATGAACAGCAACCCTGGAAGCTTCCTATCAAGGAGATCATTCCTCGTTTTGCGGCAGATCCTCTTCTCACTGATGACCAATGTGACGCGGCCCTGTACGAACTCCTGACCCGTAGGGGCTCTCCTCTTCCCATGAGTTTCATTTGGCTCAGGATGATTTTCTTCTCTGTGCTTGCTAATATTCCTCCTCATCCGGCAGAGATGACTCCGACGATTCTTGATAGGCGGAGGATAAAATCGAGTGTTTCCATTAGGCACGCTTAATCACCCAGGCTCTGAAGGATCGCTCGGTTCATTTACTGAGTCAGATAAGAGCCCGACGGGCTATCATGTCTTCTTTCGCTGATGAGCATGGCGCTAAGCGGTGGGGATCCACTCCTCGTGAAGACCGTCGCTTCGACATGGTGGAGAGGGCAGAGAGGGAATTGGAGAACTTTGTATTTTGTTTTGTTAACCCCTGTACCTCTGATCCCTTATTTGGTGATCTTTTCCATGTAGAGTAGTATATTTATATCGATGTATTTCCCTTATTATTGAGTGTTGAATGTTTTCTGTTCATCATACATTCGTACGTGTATCACACCTTTGTACATGAGCTTTTATACTCTACCCTTAGGACTTTTCTTTTAAGTATGAGCGCTATCGTAGTGTCGTACATAAATCGGCATGCTTTGGACACCATTTTTATTTAAGCACATACACAGTTGTACTGTCGTGTATCTTTAGTAAATACGTCTTGTAGATAGTCTATCTTGATCTCCTTGTATGGAAACGATGGCTTAGAAAACAGGTTCAGATCTGCCGCCCAAGACATTTCAACTTAATGAGTCGTGGGGGTCTCATAAAGACTTTTCCCCCTACAAGTCGAGAGGATCACGTAGGTGTCTTTTCTCCTTAGGAGTCGTGAGGACTTCTAAGTGTGTTTTCTCTTGAGAGTCGTAAGGATCTCACAAGAGAATTTTTCCCGCTTACAAGTCGAGAGGACTCGTGAGTGGTTGTTTCCTTCCTTATCGAGATTCGACTTTGAGAGTGTGGCCCGTGAATAGTATGCAAGAGTCCTTCTTAGACCGACTTGCAGGGCCCCAGTGCTTAGGAAACAGGTCCTTATCCCCATTGCCTAAGGCTTTCCCCTACGAGTTGAGACGAGTCGAGAAGTTCTTATGAGGACATTAATTTCCTCACGAGTCGAGACGAATCGAGAAGTTCTCGCAAGGGTTTCCTAACATCATAGTTAACTCCTGCTAATAGAATTCCGTTAGGGTCTGTGGTACTAGGGTTTTCTACCCGTCGCACCGTCACGTTGGTCGATATGTTCCCCGATATGAAATCTTTCTATTCGGGTAGCCCGCGACTGTCGTGTCTCTGATCCCTTTGGGGGATGGACAAGACGTCTTCAAATAATCTTCCAGGTAATATTACCGTCGAAAGAGCAAGCGTTAGGGATATTCCATGTCGCTTTTTACACGAGGTTAGGCTAAGTTTGGTAGCCCCGATGAGTCATGACCACTCCGCGCTGGAGTGGGATGGTCTCCGATAGTCTTTCAGGTCTCATTTGAGTTGCCGTCAAGAAACTGAAGCTAGTGATCTTCCTTCGCTTCGTTGGTTGACATTGTGTCTGCAATATTGCGTCGAACGTCGAGGTTGTCTCTGGGTTATCTGTGAACCGTTAAGATTTGGAACTAGGGGACTCTGACATGGCTCTGTTTGTTGATGTTGCGCCCGTATCCTGTTAGAGGGAAGCAGAACGCTGTTGGTTGCTCTCTAGGCTGTGGATGTTGCCGTCGAGACTTGGAACTAGGGACTCTGCCATGGCTCCGGGTTAGTCTCTAGGCTTTCTGTGAACCGTCGAGGTTTGGAACTAGCGGACTTTGCCATGGTTCCGTGCTAGTCTCTAGACTGTCTGTGAACCGTCGAGATTTGGAACTAGGGGACTTTGTCATAGCTCCGTTTGTTGACGTCACATCTGCTTCTGGTTGGAATGAGAAGGAACGCCGTTGTCAATTTCTTGGCTGTAGATGTAGCCATTGAGATCTGGCTTCCCTTTGCCAAAGCCTGGTGGGATGATATGGTTCCCTTTGTGTTTGTGCCCATGGATTGTATACAAGAGTCAATATTGAACCGCTTGTAGGGAAAAGTTTCATTTTTTGTATTTCTTTCCGCGATGCTCTATCATTTCAGCTTTTTATATCGCGAAAGTCGCGATTGCCTAATCATTTCAGCTATTTTCTCGCGGTGTCCAATCATTTCGGCTGTTTTTGTTTTTTCTTTACTCGCTGCTTTTTATTGCGAGTTGCCCAATCATTTCGGCTTTTTTTTATGCATATATTTTACTTGCTGATTTTGTTGCAAGCCGCCCTATCGTTTTGGCTATTTCATATGCATTTTTGGCTCACTGAATTTTTGCTGTGAGTATAGAACTTAAGAATTGATACCAATCTTAACATCAGTATCGCTGCGACTGGGACATTGGCCGTGAAAGGACTTGGCATTTGATGCCGATTTAGGCATCAGCATCGCTACCACTGGGACATTGGCATGAGCGAATCATCATTTTTCCTTTGTCGGTTCGAACAAAGGTGGCTTAGCAAACAGGGTTAGGATCCCGTCGACTAAAGCTTTTGACTTCATGAGCCGTAAGGGTCTCATGAAGATGTTTCTCCTTACGAGTCGTAAGAATCTCGCGCGGGTATTTTCTCCTCACAAGGTCGAGGGGACCTTGCAAGTGTCTTTATTTTAACGAGATTGCGCCCTTTCGGGTTTTCACAAACTCGCTGGTATTCCTGCTGTTTTTACTCACAGCGCCCTTTCAGGTTTTCATTCGTACCCATTTCGCTTGTGGACGTACCCTTTTTTTTTGCGTGATGAAACTCTCGAGAATAGTTTCGCCGCATGTGATACATCCGTTTTCCGGTGCGATTTGAGTTTCAGTCCTCACCGCTGGGACTCGTGGATTTTCATTCCACTGTCGCCGTGTTTGAGGCGATGTTGTTAGTTTTGGGACATCTCAGTCCGTTGTTAGTTTAAGGACATCTCGGTTCATTGTTAGTTTAAGGACATTACGTTTCAGTATTAGTTTAAGGATATCTCGGTCCACTGTTAGTTTAAGGACATTACGGTCCGTAGCTAGTTTAAGGACGTTGCGGTCCATTGCTAGTTTAAGGACATCTCCGTCCGTTGTTAGTTTAAGGACATCTCGGTCCATAGCTAGTTTAAGGGCGTTGCGGTCCGTTGTTAGTTTAAGTACATCTCGGTCCATTGCTAGTTTAAGGACGTTGCGGTCTGTAGCTTTCCATGTTTGAGACGGAGTACTGTTGGGTACTACTCTTATAGTCTTGACTCAAGAAGATAGGGAGCGGACATAGGCGTCGTCATCTATCATTGACTTGGGCCGTGACTCTTCAGGCGTAGTATTTTTTCAGGAACCGTCCGTTTATTGGCCAGAAGGGTCTTTTGCCATGCATATCCATGAGCAAGTAGGCCCCACCTTCGTAGACCTTATCTATGATGTACGGGCCCTCATAGTTCGGCTCGAATTTCTCCCGTTTGGCACGGTTGGGGATCATAGGTCTTTTTACGAGTAACACGAGTTCGCCTTGGCAGAATGTTCTCAGCCTAGTCAATCTTTCGCATGAGCGCGTCATCCTTGCTTTGTAAGCTTCTAAGTTTTGTTGCGCTATGGGACGAGTTTCATCGAGGGCATCGAACTCCTCGAGTCGAAGACGGGCATTCTCTTTGTCCGTCATCTCGTATCGAACTGCTACTCGTAAAGAGGGTAGCTCTATTTTCAGGGAAAGTACCGCTTCCGTGCCGAATACTAACGCAAATAGCGTTGTGTTCGTGGTCGTCTTGAACGTAGTCCGATAGGCCTAGAGAGCTTCATGTAACCTCTCGTGCCAGTCCTTTTTATTTCGGGACACCATTTTCTTTATGATCTTTGTCAAGGTCTTGTTCAAAGCCTCAGCTAGACCGTTAGCTCGGAGATTATAAACTGAAGAATATCTCCAATCTATTTTATGTTGTTATGCGAAACGACTGATCTTATGGATTTTATAGGCCAGCCCATTATCCGAGATGATCCGTTGCGGAGTGCTGAACCGGTAGACCGGACTGTACGGTAGTGTTACCGATTGGCTCGATGGGAGTTTTGACAGCTTGCGGCTCTGATCGCTCAATACCCGGTTGGTCGTTACGTTTAGCTGGCCACTTGCGGCTTATGGGTGTTTAATATGATCATCACCTACTGCCGGCGTATTGACGAGTCTTAGAGTCCCACACAGGAGTTTCCTAGTTCAGGAGAAACGATGTGGTGTGCATATGAGATATGCGCGGGACCCGATTAAATGCGAGTATGTGATACCGTATGTTAATCGGGTGTTTTCCATTGGTCGGGTCGTATGTGATATGACCGGATTGTTAAATCAAGTGTTGATTTAACATTTGACTTTTAGTTTAATTCTTTATTTAAACCCTTTTCTTTGAAGAAGATGTATGCATGCATGTATGCACATGTTGATGTGTATGGACACATACATGCATACATGATAGTTATCATGGTTGATGATACACTATATGGTGGCAATGCAAGACTCACATGGTAGTTAATATACATATATATTTATTTTTGAGTTAAGTTTAAAGATAATTCACTCATGGTTAATGTTTATCTTGCTTTGACTTTTTGACCATTCTTGACCTAACTTTTAACCATGAGTTAATTCTCTTTTGTCTATTTAACTCAATGTAAAATATCTAGTTATTAACTAACCATGGTTTGAGGTGAGAAGGATTTAATATGATTATTTCATTCTCATCTCTTTTTATGTTCATTATTCATCACAATAGCTTTTGAGCTTAAGCTTAGCCATCATCTTCTTCTTCCTCTTTCTCTTGAGTTTTCATTTGAGTGAGTTAGTTAAAAATAAAGGGTTTTGATTAGAGAATACAAACCACCTCATCATTCTACACACATCTAGCCCATTTGTGTAAGGTGTTTGCTACACTTCTTCCATGGATCAAGTAAAGCAAGGAGCTTTGGGCAAAGGGACTTCGGGTAGATCATCGTGGACCTGGAAGGTTGCTAGCGATCCGTTCCAAACTCTCAAAGGTTCAAGGAGTCACTAAAGAGAGACTACAAAGGTTGCAATCTCTACTCTAAGTGATAGATTGTTCTTTGTATGTGATACAAAACTTGTTACCTTAGAAATTCTAGTTAAGATTCATGGTTTGTTTGCTTTGCACCTCTCTAAATTTTAAAGTGGCATGAGTGATGCTACCAAACCCTAGACTAGGTGCAAGGGAATCTCAACAGTGGTATCAGAGCCTAACTAGAATTTTAGACACTGTGTTAATACAATTACGAAAACGAAATCGACTCCGAAAATACAGTCTGTAAATTTTGTAAAAAGTCCTTTAAAAATTTTTCAAACAGGTGCAGAATGTAGTATGGGACAATATATGAACATGGGTGAAATACGGGGGGATGGTGCTCGGATTTTGGCCGAGGACCAAGCGAGGTATTTATGCCTGGCCGGCCCCCTAACCTCCTTTGCCCCCCGTATTTCCCCTGTGCTCTATTGTCTTCATTTTGGGGTTTCTAGTATTGTTTACTTAGCCCAATTTTCATGTGATGATTATTTTGACCTGGGGATAATTCGTAGTGTTTCGTAGTCGTATAATTTAACACTATATTGGTAACCTTGACAATGTTTAGCAGTTCGAACGAACTTCGAACACCACATTTTGTACCCCGCTGAAATTTCCAAGTGTTGTGATTTTCCTTAGTTGATTGTATTCGTAAAATCGTGCAAGTCCCCCAATGGACCCTCTAGAAGAACATACTAACCTTAACTCGATTCTATGCCCATGGAACCGCGATTGAACCCTAGGGTTTTTCGTAGTTCCGTGGTGTCATAGGTGAGGCATTGGTTAATTCCTTCTTCGGCTGGTCCATAGACATTGTGGCACAGTTTTTGAGTGTTTTGACTTTGCTCAAGTGTTGAGCTCACGGGGGTAATTTGTGAGTGTATGTTGATTCGATCGAAACGTTAAACATCGTCTTGTATTATTGTGAATGTGATACAATATGTGGAATTCAAATTGTTAGGCATGAAATCCGTAATATGTGATATTTCGGGTTTACGATCTCTAAGGTGTTTATGGATTCCAAATGTTGTAGTTTTTCACTTTTCTTTTCTGCGACCGTAAGTGTAGTATGTGGGGTATTGCCGGCTTCGTTGCTATACATCAACGACAATCGGGATACGCATACTTGCTTACGTTGATGATATGAGATATTATGTGTTGCTGTGATATGTTATATTGGATTGTCGTGTTCTGAATAGCCGGGGGTTTTATGTGAGATGAGCGTTTTTATTTTCATCCATGTAAAATTCAATGTATGTAATATTCTTTTATATAAGGCACTTCCGGGTTGAGGTTGTTGTCGCCATTGTATATTATTTACTTTTCCGCATTAGGATAGACCCAAGGAGGGGAGCATAAGTAACCGGGTTCTAGGGTCCAGTGGGAGGCCATCTCGAGGAGTCGAGATCGGGTCTCCTAACCCTAGAATTGGCAGAGTTATTTGACGCTCTCGTAGGGGTCTAGGGATGTCGGTTTGTTTATTCATCGCGACCGTGGAATCCGTGTTTTATACAGGCTCGAAATAAAACACGGACCTCCTAGTATATCAAATATTTCATATATTTCTTCTACTGCTGATATACCGTGATGTGATCATATTATATGCGTGAGACGAATGCTTTACTATTGTATATATGATATATAATAAACGTTGCTTATGTTTTACACCCGCGCTAGTCTCGTCCCGGTATGCCGTTAGTTAAGTAACCTAACGGTGCATAACGGAACATTGTGGCGAATGCGGATGGCATAAGCGTACGTTGTATTTTCGTTTCTTCTGTGATGCTTAGGAAGCATAAATGATGGGATTCATTAATGAGATTATTGAAAGAAAAGAAACCTAAAAAAAGTTGTAGAATCAAATTTATAAAATGGATAGCTCTAGTTTTGCTTTGCATAGCGGTATTCCTTGTAGAATATCCAGCACCTTATTCGATAAGGAAAGAGCCGAGATCCCTTCACCGGGAGTGACCTCTTTAGCGAAACTAGCAGATGCTACAAACTCACGGTTTAATTTTTGGTTGCTTCTATAGTTCTTGCTTTGCACGGCGGTATTTATGAAATATCCTGCACCTTATTCGATAAGGAAAGAGCCGAGATCTCTTCACCGGGAGTGACCTCTTTAGCGAAACTAGAAAAGCCTAAAAAACACTCCTTTTCAAAATCACTTGTTTCTACAACGATACTAAGTTCATTACGCAAAAGGTTTTCTGAAAAATCTGTCATAGCCCTCCGTCATTTCAGATAAGTACTATTTAGTATCCGTGCTACGTTTGTTGATTATGTTAAGGTATAGGGTGCGGTAGCTAATTAGTGCTTATCTGTTAAAACATGAGATGTGATTGGATTAGAGTAGTTGTACGACTTTGTTGACTATGTTAAGGGTCGTGTAGGTGGGTTTAATTCAATCGGGAAATGATGGGTTGAACTTGGCTAGCAATTATGATTTGTTGATTATGTTAAGGTCATAAGTTGCTAGGGGCAAAAGAATTATTAGGAATTTCAAGAGTTGAAATTTGTAATGAGATTGCATACCTCCTATGAGATAGTTGGATCCCGATACCCACTGCGAGTAAAAGTTACTCCTATGAGAGTTTTACACATGACAATTAGCCGATCAAGTAGGTGTCTAGAAAGGTGTTAACGGGGTTATGCCTCTAGGAAAACGAGATTTACTTTAATTAGGTCCGTGCGAAAGCACGGCGGACCTCTCTCAAAGTACCAACACTGGCCTAGCCGAAAGATTGGCGAACTTGTAAAGTGTAATTAATCCCGGCTAGTCTTACCTTTTAGGGTTTGAAGGAAGATTTGATAAAAAGTAGTAGGAGCCATCCTGATTAGATAAGATAATAACCAATCTAATCTTGCAAGAGCATACGCTAAAATGTTTTCTTCTCTCTCTCTCTCCAGGTAGCGACCATGTCAGGCCTTAATTAAGATAATAATATGGATGTATTGACTGAACCCGCTTATTATACTGAGCAGGGGAACGTTGGTCCCACTCCAACTTATAATTGTTATAAGTCCGAGCAGGAAATAGGAGAATATCCGGATTCTCACACAGCCCAAACGAAGAAAAAGTATGCTGATGCATCTTCTTCAGGTGTGTTAGTTATCGAGAACTGTTTCTCAGTTCACTCTACGTCCTGGGTATTGGATACCGGATCGGGATCCCACATATGTAATATGTTACATGGGCTACGAAAAGGTAGGGAACTGGGAGAGGGTGATCATTCCATAAGAGTAGGGAATGGTGTAAATGTTGTAGCCAAAGCAGTTGGCGAATATCACCTTATGTTGCCAAATGGTAATACATTGATTCTGAATGAATGCTATTACATTCCGATCCTGATATGCAATCTTATATCAGTTTCTTTATTGAGTAAAGAAGGATATAATTTTGTAGTACAAGATAATGTTATGAACATCTTCCTGAATCAAAAGTTGATTGGATCAGGCTCGTTAAATAAGGGCATATACGTTCTGAATCAAACTACAGTCCTTAATATACAAAACACACACAAGAGGAAGAGTTCAGAAATGAACGAATCTTTCTTGTAGCATTGTAGACTAGGTCATATCAATGCGACACGACTAGTTAAATTACATAAGGATGGATATTTGAATCCGTTCGAATTTTCATCTTATGATACTTGTCAGTCATGTCTCAAAGGTAAGATGATCAAGACTCCGTTTAGTGGAGACAGAGAAAGAGTTACAGAACTCTTGGGACTGATACATAGTGATGTATGTAGTCCCATGTCTACACATGCCAGGAATGGTTCTTCCTACTTTATTACATTCACTGACGATCTCTCAAGATACGGACATGTGTTCCTATTGAAACACAAGTCTGAAACTTTTGAGAAATTCAGAGAATATAAGCAAGAAGTAGAGAACCAAACGGGCAAAAGTATTAAGATCTTTCGATCTGATCGAGAAGAAGAATACTTGGGCAATGAGTTCCTGGATTATCTAAAAGAATACTGGGTGTTGTGACAAATAAGCAAGGGTTGTCGTCCAGAAACGACATGCTGCATCGGACCCCGGGTGTAGTGACAAATAAGCAAGGGTTTCATAGGATCCGTCTAGCTTTCTAGAACATAGGTTCCCTTACGGGTAGACTAATAGAATTAGTGGAGGTGATGATTAGGAGGAGAGTTGGTATTATGTGTTTGCAAGAAACTAAGTGGGTAGGTGAAAAGAGTAGAGTCATAAAGCCTTGGGGTTATAAGATTTGGTATACGGGTAGAGATAAAAATCGTAATGGGGTAGGCATAATCATAGATAGACGGCTGCTTGAGGATGTAGTTGAGATTAGGAGAAAAGATGATAGAATTTTACTGGTTAAGCTTATTCTAGGTGGAGAGATCCTTAATATTATTAGTGCTTATGCACCACAGATAGGTCTTGATGACGCTAGTAAGCATCTATTCTGGAAGGATTTAGACGAGGTGGTGCAAAGTATACCTAGTGGAGAGAAGTTATTTATTGGTGGAGATCTTAATGGACAAGTAGGTACTAGTCGTAGTGGGTTTGATACTATCCATGGAGGTTTTGGTTTCGGACAAAGGAATGAAGTAGGTGACTCGATTCTAGATTTTGCCTTATCTTATGACTTGATCTTGGCAAACACCTGGTTTAGGAAAAGAGAGTCCCACTTTCTCACTTTTAGGAGCGGATCAAGTGCTAGTCAAATAGACTTTTTTCTGACGAGAAGAATAAATAGAGGTTGTTGTATCGACTGTAAGCTAGTGCCAGGTGAGAGTGTAACCACTCAACATAGACTTTTAGTTCTAGATTTTCGATTTAGAAGAGAACCTAGGAAGATTAGACGTAAGGTAGAGCCTGGAATTAAATGGTGGCGATTGAAAGAAGGTAACCAAAAGGCTTTTATAGATCGTGTAGTCCAAGAAGCGAATTGGCAGTCGGAAGATGATCCAGACAAAACATGGAACAAAATGGCTAGTTGTATCAAGAAGGTAGCTAGAGATCTACTTGGTGAGTCGAGAGGTGGTGCTCCACCATCTAAGGACATATCATGGTGGAATGAAGATGTAAAGGCGGTTATTAAAATTAAAAGTGATTCTTATAAAGATTTGAAGAAAAGTAGAGATGTGGAGAGATTTGAGAAGTACAAAATGGCTAAAAATGAAGTTAAGAAATCTGTTTGGGAAGCTAAATCTAAGGTCTACAAGGAGGTGTACGAGAAATTAGACACTAAAGAGGCTGCAAATGATATATATCGAATTGCTCGGATGCATGAGAGGAAGACTAGAGACTTATGTGCGGTGAAGTGTGTCAAAAATGAAAATCAGAAGGTTTTAGTTCGAGATGAGGATATCAAGAAAAGATGGATAGATTATTTTGACAAATTGTTCAATGAAAGCTTTACTAAGAATTTGGATGGACTTGCCATTCGATCTCAAGATATAAACCGTGATTTCATGCGTAAAATAAGACTACCTGAGGTTAAAGAAGCCTTGAACAGAATGAGTTTAAGAAAAGCGGTTGGTCCTGACGGGATTCCTATCGAGATTTGGAGATGCTTAGGAGAAATAGGAGTTAAATGGCTGACAGATCTGTTTAATAAGATTTGGCAGACAAAAAAGATGCCAAATGAATGGAGGAAAAGTATCCTTGTACCTATCTATAAGAACAAGGGTGACATTCAAAGTTGCTCAAACTACCGTGGAATAAAACTTATGTGTCACACCATGAAACTTTGGGAGAGAGTGATTGAACACAGGCTAAGGAAGGATATTAAGATAACAAAGAACCAGTTTGGGTTCATGCCTGGACGACCGACGACAGAGGCTATTCATTTGCTTCGTCAACTTGTCGAGCGTTTTCGAGAGAGGGGAAGAGATTTGCATATGATATTTATTGATTTTGAAAAAAACGTACGACAAGGTACCTAGAGAGGTATTATGGGGGACGATGATGAAGAAGGGGGTCCCCGTCAAGCATATTGACATAATCAAGGATATGTACGATGGAGTAGTGGAAAATGTCAGAACTTACGGCGGCTTAACGAGTGATTTTCCGATTACTATTGGTTTACATCAAGGATCTGCATTAAGTCCATTTCTGTTTACCATCGTGATGGATGAGCTTACTAGAACTATCCAAGATGAGGTACCTTGGTGTATGCTATTCGCTGATGATATTGTTCTAGTAAATGAGACGAAAGCATGGGTTAATGCCAAATTGGAATTATGGAGGCAAACATTGGAATCTCGGGGATTCAGATTGAGCAGGTCCAAGACAGCATATATGCATTGCAAATTTAGTAACCAGAGAAGTCAAAACCATATTGGTATAACATTAGAAGGGCAAGAGATATCACCGAGCGAACAGTTTAGATATCTAGGTTCCATCATCCAAAAGAATGGGGAGATCGATAGTGATGTTAATCAAAGGATCCAAGCTGGTTGGTTAAAATGGAGGAGTGCAACAGGGATTTTGTGTGATCGTAACTTTCCGTTAAAATTGAAAAGGAAGTTTTATCGGAGCGCTATTCGGCCTGCCTTATTATATGGTACAGAATGCTGGGCTCCTAAGAAGCATCATACATAGAAGATGCACATAGCGGAGATGCGCATGCTTCGTTGGATGTGCGGTAACACTAGAAAAGATAATGTGCGAAATGAGAATATTCGTGCAAAAGTTAGTGTAGCACCTGTGGAGGAGAAGATGCGGGAAAACCGGCTAAGATGGTTTGGTCATGTGCGACGCAGACCTATGGAAGCACCGGTTCGACGAATAGATACTCTTGATATGGGCAATGGCAAAAGGGCAAAAGGGAGACCGAAGAAAACATTGATGGAGGTTTTATGAAACGATATGGTTGCCAAAGGACTCAATGAAAGTATATTGTTCGATAGGAGTGAGTGGAGGCAGAGGATTCATGTGCTGGACCCGGCGTGATTCTCATGTTGGTTCATGTAGCCTACCCCATATGCTTGGGGTAAAAGGCTCAGTTGTTGTTGTTGATTCTCTCTCAGCTTACTCCTCCCTATACACCACAGCACAATGGTGTATCGGAGCGGAGGAATCGCACCCTATTAGATATGGTGCGCTCTATGATGAGCACTGCTGAGTTGCCTATATCCTTTTGGGGGTATGCGCTTGAGATAGCTGCATACCTATTGAATCAAGTTCCATCTAAATTTGTACCTACCACACCATATGAGATATGGAGTGGGAAGATACCATATCTTAAACGAGTTAAGATATGGGGTTGTCCGGCCTATGTCAAAAGGCAAAATCCGGACAATCTCGAGGCACGATCAGTTCTTTGCAAGTTTGTGGGATATCCTAAGAATTCCCAAGGATATATTTTCTACCACACTGAGGAACAAAAATTGTTTGTTTCTCAATATGCCACCTTTAGAAAAGGAATTTCTTGTAAAATAAATTAGTGGCCAAAAGGTAGAACTGGAAGAAGTTCCAGCAGCACAAACTGCAACTGAAGATTTAGTGGAACCAGAGGATTCGATAGTTGCCAACGAACCTCAGCCTCTCTGCCGATCTAGCAGGGTTCCTCATCCACCTGAGAGATACTACGGTTTTCTCATAGACGGTGGGAGTGAGGATTGCATCATGGATGATGATGACCCGACTAGCTTCGAGCAGGCCATCACTAGTGGAGACTCTGTGAAGTGGCTGGATGCAATGCGATCGGAGATGGAATCCATGTACACCAACAAAGTATGGACTTTGGAAATTGCTCCTGAAGGGGAAAAACTCATTGGGAGCAAATGGATCTTTAAGAAGAAACTTAGTGTAGATGGAAAAGTTGAGACTTACAAAGCTAGACTTGTTGCAAAAGGTTTTCGTCAACGACCAGGTGTGGATTATGAAGAAACCTTTTCTCCAGTGGCTATGCTTAAGTCCATCTGGATCTTACCTACCATTGTTGCATACCATGACTACGAAATTTGGAAGATGGATGTTAATACCACCTTTCTAAATGGTGATTTAGAGGAGTGCGTGTACATGACTCAGCCAGAGGGCTTCGTAGATAGTGGGAGCAGCGAAAAGGTGTGCAAGCTTCTTAAATCCATCTATGGGTTAAAGCAGGCATCGCGGAGTTGGAACATCTGTTTTGATGTTGTAGTCAAAGAGTTTGACTTCATCAAGAACGTAGATGAACCTTGTATCTACAAGAAGGTTGCAGAGAGTAAGGTTGTCTTTCTCGTATTGTACGTGGATGGCATACTCTTGATAGCAAATGATGTTCCTATGCTGCACTCGGTCGAGCTCTTCTTATCACATAGATTCTCAATGAAAGATCTAGGTGATGCCTTCTGCATTTTGGGGATTAAGATCTATAGAGATGGATCTAAAAGGATACTGGGATTGTCCTAATCCATGTACATTTACACCATACTAAAGAGGTTTAGTATGGAGGAATCTAAGTGTGGGAACCAACCCACAATCTCTGGACTCACTCTCTCCAAAGAGATGTCTCCTAAGACTGATTTGGAGAGAGCTCGCATGCAAGGGATACCCTATGCTTTGGCAGTAGGCTCTATCATGTACGCGATGCTATGTACCAGATCCGATTTAGCATACTCACTAAGTGTAGTGAGTAGATCCAGGAGAGAGTCACTAGACAGCTGTGAAGAACATTCTCAAGTACTTGAGAAGGACTAAGGAGATGTTCTTGATGTATGGTAACGGATAACTCCAAGTGGAGTCCTTTACCAATTCGAGCTTCCAAAGTGATAAGGACGACTCTAAGTCGCAGTCGGGATTTGTCTTTACCTTAAATGGAGGGGCGGTTTGTTGGAAGAGTTCCAAGCAAGAAACCGTGGCAGACTCGACGATGGAGGCTGAATACATCGCTGCCAACGATGTTGCCAAAGAGGCTGTCTGGATGAAAAAGTTTATCGCTGAACTTGGTGTGGTTCTATCCATTGAGCATCAAATACCTTTGTATTTTGATAACAATGGAGCTGTGGCTTTGGCCAAGGAACCCAGGTCCCATCAGAAGTCCAGACATATTCTGAGGCAGTATCACCTGATCCGGGAGATAGTTGATCGCCACGAGATCGAGGTCAGGAGAGTTGATACGAAGGACAACACTGCAGATCCACTCACGAAGGCCATACCCCAGATACAATTTGAGATACTCTTCGGGATGTTGGGTATGAGATACTACAACAGCTGTCCTTAGTGCAAGTGGGAGATTGATAGTTATATATATGCCCTAGAGGCCATTGTTGTACATATGATGTATATTATAGTGGATGCTTAGATATATAAATAGAGGACTTTCTTGCTCAATATGATAGTATACTTTCTGGTTTTACTTTATCTTAACATGTTGACTTGTATTGGTTTACTGTCTTGCTCTCACATGTTGATAAAGCCCTTAGGATATGTACTCGACTACTGGGATTATGATGTAGATCATACTAGTGGGGCCAGGGTAGTCCAAGAGTACATCCTATAACTGTTCCTAGTCGAGGGTGTATCGAGACAGGGCATCGATACACCAGATTAGACTAGCGTATACGCATCTTGACCCATATGATGGGCGATGGATGATCCCATATCCATCGGTGTTTGACATCAAAGATGGTGTACGGGTGCTCAGTGGAGATTGGGTACACTGAACGGACTCGCCGAGAACTCCTAGATAGTATTATACCCATCGTCAGATAGCAGTTCTCTGGTGACACTGGTACAGGTTAGTCTGTAGACCCGAGATCGTCATAGAGTCTTGTGTGATTCCCACTGTGCTTTGATTTCCACCTTACCATATCCAAGAGGGCGTGCAAAACAGTGGCTTTTGGGGTACAGTCCCGAATCACATAGAGGCAATGAGCGATAGGAGGGGTTTCATCTCTCCCGGTATTGGGGGTTGATGGTGCGCTGTGTTCGATTGGTTATAACTAGAAGTCCCTGGCCAGGGCTGATATGGAGTGCTACTGGTAAGAGTTATCAGTAGTTTCTCGACCCGTTATGAGCCTCACATCGACATGACTTATCGGTTACTGGGGACTGACGTTTACTACCCCTAGACTGGATATGCGACATATGAGACAAAGAGACCGGACTGTACGGTAGTGTTACTGATTGGCTCGATGGGAGTTTTGACAGCTTCGCTGGTTTTCTTCTGATCGCTCGATATCCGGGTGGCCGTTACGTTTAGCTGACCGCTTGCGGATTGTGGGTGTTTAATATGATCATCACCTACTGCCGGCGTATTGACAAGTCTTAGAGTCCCACACAGGAGTTTCCTAGCTCAGGCAAAACGATGTGGTGTGCATATGTGATATGCGCGGGACCTGATTGAATGCGAGTATGTGATATCGTATGTTAATCGGGCGTTTTTCCATTGGTCGGGTCGTATGTGATATGAACGGATTGTTAAATCAAGTGTTGATTTAACATTTGACTTTTAGTTTAATTCTTTATTTAAACCCTTTTCTTTGAAGAAGATGTATGCATGCATGTATGCACATGTTGATGTACATGGACACATACATGCATACATGATAGTTATCATGGTTGATGATACACTATATGGTGGCAATGCAAGACTCACATGGTAGTTAATATACATATATATTTATTTTTGAGTTAAGTTAAAAGATAATTCACTCATGGTTAATGTTTATCTTGCTTTGACTTTTTGACCATTCTTGACCTAACTTTTAACCATGAGTTAATTCTCTTTTGTCTATTTAACTCAATGTAAAATATCTAGTTATTAACTAACCATGGTTTGAGGTGAGAAGGATTTAATATGATTATTTCATTCTCATCTCTTTTTATGTTCATTATTCATCACAATAGCTTTTGAGCTTAAGCTTAGCCATCATCTTCTTCTTCTTTTCTCTCTTGAGTTTTCATTTGTGTGAGTTAGTTAAAAATAAAGGGTTTTGATTAGAGAATACAAACCACCTCATCATTCTACACATATCTAGCCCATTTGTGTAGGGTGTTTGCTACACTTCTTCCATGGATCAAGTAAAGTAAGGAGCTTTGGGCAAAAGGGACTTCGGGTGGATCATCGTGGACTGGGAAGATTGCTAGCGATCCGTTCCAAACTCTCAAAGGTCCAAGGAGTTACCAAAGAGAGACTACAAAGGTTGTAATCTCTACTCTAAGTGATAGATTGTTCTTTGTATGTGATGCAAAACTTGTTGCCCTAGAAATTCGAGTTAAGATTCATGGTTTGTTTGTTTTGCACCTCTCTAAATTTTAAAGTGGCATGAGTGATGCTACCAAACCCTAGACTAGGTGCAAGGGAATCTCAACATAATATCCCTCCTGTCCTTTAAGAAGAAAGGACCATTCTGCATAGATATTCTTCCGTCGATGAGAAATATGCCCCGTGTGTATATCTCGGGGGGAACGAGTACCAACGTCGTCGCTATTTTGGCGACAGGTTGCTTCAGAGCCGCTTATTTTTGTTGAGCGTAGGCGACAAACGCCATCTTGCCTCCGCTTTTCACTCTTCATCATCGGATGAGAAAGATTCTTGACCCATTTGATCCAATCGAGCCATTTTATCCATGAGTTCTTGGAAGGTCGTCGGCTATACGAGGGCGCCTTTGAATTTGGGTCAAAGGTGGCTATGAGCATTCCTATGGCTGCAACTTCATCGATGCATTGCTTGTATTTGACCAGAGATTTCGCCATTGGGTAACATATTGAACCCAAGTCTCATTCGGCCTAACCTTTTCGTTGACCAGCGCCGTCACGGTAGTATGTTCGTTCTTATTAGCAAGTCCTTGACAGAAGAGCATATCCATTTCATTAAAGCTCTTCACAAAATCATTTGGGAGTTCTGAATACCATACGAAGGCGATGCCTGCCAGACCACTGACGAACTGTCGGAGGAGTATTATATCATTCTCTCTAGTGTTACCGCACATGGATTTAAATCGCGGGTTGTGCTGGTGAGGATTCCCGGTTCCTTTGTATATGTGGAGTCGAAAGTATGTATTCTAGCGGGTACTGTATTTGATCATAGCACACCGGATACGATCGACCAGTCTTGATTGGCCTATTTGATGCTTCACTGGTATAGTGAGTTTTGATTTGCTGAGCGATATATGTGTCCAGTTTTTCTTTAAGAATCATTTCCTGCTCAGCCGTTGATGTGGTTTGCAGAGGATTTGAAATGTCACCATGTTCACCGTTGATTGAATACGATTTCCGATTGTGTAGTTGGAAAATTGTATAGAAATCACAACCAAAAATTATTTGACCGCAATCAATAACGGTGTCGAATGTAGCGCGTTAGTAAGTGCGGATCGTCCACAGGGAAAGTGTAATCGTTCGTGTTTCGATTTAGATGAGTCAAAAATTTAAAGGAAAGAAAACAAACAATTCATGATTTGTAAATTGAATTTCAAGAATTAGAAAAATCTAGATCTAAGAAAACATTAAAATCAAGAATTGAGATGTGATGATTTCCAATCCAAATATCAAGAATCGAAGTGAGGCTCGTAGGAATCGATCGGATCTATAGATGTGATGAAATCTAGCGATTACGTATTCTTATCCATCGATAAATTGATACTAGATCAATGATGATCAACGAGAATTAGGGATTTCTTGTGAAACTAGGGTTTCATCATTTATCCCTTGTTCCTTCGTCGATATCATTCATATTGTAGCCTCTAGTAAATTCAAGAATCGATCGTGGATCCCTAATTTCGAGCGATCACAATCAAGAAAGTATCGCAACGAAACTAGGTCGTCGATTCTTCAATTTGCTAGGGTTTACAAAACTCGTAGGACTTAAGAATCGTTTTAAGATTTGTTACATCATCATTCTATTGATCGTCTCGACTCCTTTACGAGCGGAGTTTTACTCAAACATCACAACAAGAACCACAATCACAAATTGAGATCGAATCATGATGCAAGAATTTAAAGAAAGCAAGATTAAAGAATTTCACCTTTTATTTATCAACAATTCCGTTACAAATCGCTCAAGAACTACAAGAGGAAGAACTCGATCGTCGATTTGGCTTCGCTCGTCTCCTTGAGTCGCGGATCGGCTTGGATCACTTGCTCGATTGAAGATCGGCTCCGCTCCTAAAAGGTTGAAGGCTTCTCGTTTGAATGGTACTCGGGATCTTGAATTTGGCATGGATTTTGGATTAGGGTTTGAGGCACAAGTTGTGTCACTCAACTTGTGTTAGAAATAGGGGAGATGAGAGATTAATGAACTAATGAACTAATGATTTTTTGAACAACCTCAACCCTTAGATCTAGACTCCTTTTTATAGACCTTGTAACCCTAGATCTAGGATTCAAAATTTGAATTTCCCTCTAAAAGTTTGTTATAGGGAGAGGCTTCTAGAAGTAGTTAGTTGGAGGGAGCTTCTAGAAATGGTTTGTTAGGCCGAGCCTTCTAGATGAAACCACGTGTACAATCTGGAGTCTTCTGGAAGCTTGGTCGTTAGAGGTAAGGCACGTGCAGAAAATAGAGATGCTGATGTCGCTATCAAGCCGCGGATCCGTGGTCTATTGGAGCCTTCACTGCTTTAAACTTTGTGTGCTTCTTCCTTTTGACTTCAGGATATATTTATAATATGTTGAATATTATAATTCCCTCTGTATCAATGCCAGATCAAAACTCTTAGACTTGGCGCATCTTGTATCAGCACTTTGACAATTTTGGCTCGGTTCCTGCAATTTCCTGCACAGACTTCGAAACAAGTGTTGCGCTATACAAGGATGATATGATGTCATGATAAACACTCAATTTCCCTTATAAGTGTCGGTTTTAAAGTATAACACATGCAATCTGTTATTTTACGACTGTTTTGCTAATATGTGCAATATGAATACCGAACACTGTAGGGTTCCTAGGCACTCTTGTGAAGGTTCATAAGGCATCAAACATTCCCGGATAAAAATTTAGACGTGCCGAACAACCCAAAGCCGGGATCTTTGCTAGATTATTAGGGTTAAGCATACAAGATTACATCTTTTAAGCTAAGTGTGAGGGATTACAACCTTTGTAGTCCGCTCCTTCGCTTCACAAGCTCCAAGTAGAAGTCCCTTCGCCGCGATCCACGATCTCCCGGACTCAAGAGAGGCTCCACGACTCGAACGATCCATGCTAGCTTGAAGTGTTCCAAATCTCCGATGATCTACATCGAAGTTTCAATAACTCAAACTTTCTAACTCTAAAAAGATGAACACACTAATCTCATGGGCTAGATGAGATGAGGATGAGAGAGTAGTATTTATGCTTTCTTTTTAAATCATTTTCTCATAATTTATCATCACAAAATGAATATCTAGTGAGCTCAAATCAAAAGAGAAGAAGATGATAATGGAAAAGATAATGATAATTCCTTTTGTGATGAATAGAAAGAAATGTATATGATTGATATACAAACCATGGTCAAGAATGAGTGGCTAAGAATGTCTAGAGAAACAACTAGAGTTAGGGTTTGGTTTGGTTAGCAATGTGTCATCAAAAAAATATCTTAACCATGACAAAAGATAAAGCTTCTAGAAGGTGCATGAAGCAACTAACCCTAATCAAACCCTAACCTCATTTAATCATCCTTAAACATGTTTAACAATAAATCATATCATGTCACAATAATATATATCACATATATATTATATATTTGCAACAAAAGAAAATAATACAATTAACATATATCGCATATATATCAATGTATCATCCAGTGAGAAAATGAAATAATAAAGTGAGCCAATACTAGATAATGTAATACAATATATCATATATATTATTATACATTAAATCATTGAATCAACACTTGATCCGACGATCCGGCTATATCGAATATTACCGACTAATATATCATGTACCGATTCATCAAACCAACACTTGATCCGATGACCCGGTTCATATCTAAATATCGCGAGAATATAATACGGTATCTCATATCGCATTATCCTCGGTCTTGCGCATATCACATATGTGCCTCTACTCCGTTTTGCCTGAGCCAAGAAACCTCTGTGTAGGACTCTAAAGAATCATCAATACGCCGGTAGCAGGTGATGATCATATCAAACACCCACAAGCTGCAAGCGGTCAGCTAAACGTAACAGCCACCCAGGTATTGAGCGATCAGAAGATCAACAAGCTAGCCTGTGCGTTCTCCTGTGAATCCAATCAGTAACACTCCCGTACAGTCCGGTCTGTTCGTCTGATATGTTGCATATCAAGTCTAGGGGTGGTATACGTCAGACCCCAGTAACCGATAATTCGTGTCGATGTGTGGCTCATAACGGGTCGAGAAACTACTAGTAACACTTACCAGTAAATCTCTATATCAGCCCTGGCCAGGGACTTCCAGTTATAGCCAATCGAACACAGCACAACATCAACTCCCTATACCAGGAGAGACGAATCCCCTCCTGTCGCTCATTGCCTCCATGTGATTCGGGACTGTACCCAAAAGACACCGTTTTGCACGCCCTCTTGGACGTGGTAAGGTGGAAATCAAAGCACAGTAGGAATCACACAAGACTCTATGACGATCTCGGGTCTACAAACTACTTTGTACCAGTGTCACCGGAGAACTGCCATCTGACGTGTGGTATATCACCATCTGGGAGTTCTCGGTGAGTCCGTCCAGTGTACCCAGTCTCCACTGAGCACCCGTACACCATCTCTGATGTCAAACACCGATGGATGTGAGATCATCCATCGCCCATCATATGGGTCAAGATGCGTATACGCTAGTCCACTCTGGTGTATCGATGCCCTGTCTCGATATACCCTCGACTAGGAACAGTTATAGGATGTACTCATCGACTACCAAAGCCCCACTTGTATGATCTCATCATAGTCCCAGTAGTCAAGTACAGATCCTAAGGGCTTTATCAACATGTGAGAGAAAAACAGTAAACCAATACAAGTCAACATGTTAAGATAAAGTGAAACCAAATAGCATACTATCATGACGAGCAAGAAAGTCATCTCTATATATATCCAAGCATCCATTATAATATACATCATATGTACAACAATGGCCTCTAGGGCATATACATAACTAACAATCTCCCACTTGCGCTAAGGCCAGCTGCTGTAGTATCTCATACCTAGCATCCCGAATAATCTCTCAAACTGTATCTGGGGAATAGCCTTCGTGAATGGATCCGCAGTTTTGTCCTTCGTATCTACTCTCCTGACCTCGATCTCCCGACGATCAACTATCTCCCGGATCAGGTGATACTGCCTCAGAATATGTCTGGACTTCTGATGGGATCTGGGTTCCTTGGCCAATGCCACAGCTCCATTGCTATCGCAATACAGAGGTATTGGATGCTCAATGGATGGAACCACTCCAAGTTCAGTAATGAACTTCTTGATCCAGACAGCCTCTTTGGCAGCATCGTTGGCAGCGATGTATTCAGCCTCCATCGTCGAATCTGCAACGGTGTCCTGTTTGGAACTCTTCCAACATACCGCCCCTCCATTGAGGGTAAAGACAAAACCCGAATGCGACTTAGAGTCGTCCTTATCACTTTGGAAGCTGGAATCGGTAAAGGACTCCACCTGGAGTTCTCCGTTACCATACACCAAGAACATCTCCTTAGTCCTTCGTAAGTACTTGAGAATGTTCTTCACAGCTGTCCAATGACTCTCTCCAGGATCTGCTTGATACCGACTCACTACACTTAGTGAATATGCTACATCGGGTCTGGTACATAGCATCGCATACATGATAGAGCCTACTACCGAAGCATAGGGTATCCCTTGCATGCGAGCTCTCTCCAAATCAGTCTTGGGAGACATCTCTTTGGAGAGAGTGAGTCCAGAGATCGTGGGTTGGTTCCCACGCTTGGATTCTTCCATACTAAACCTCTTTAGTATGGTGTCAATGTACCTGGATTGGGACAATCCCAGTATCCGTTTAGATCTATCTCTATAGATCATGATTCCCAATATGCAGGAGGCATCACCTAGATCTTTCATTGAGAATCTCTGTGATAAGAAGAGCTTGACTGATTGCAGCATAGGAATGTCATTTCCTATCAAGAGTATGTCATCCACGTACAATACGAGGAAGACAACCTTACCCTCTGCTGCCTTCTTATAGATACAAGGTTCATCTATATTTTTGATGAAGTCAAACTCTTTGACTACAACATCAAAACAGATGTTCCAACTCTGCGATGCTTGCTTTAACCCATAAATGGATTTAAGCAGCTTGCACACCTTTCCGCTGCTCCCACTATCTACGAAGCCCTCTGGTTGAGTCATGTACACGCTCTCTTCTAAATCACCGTTTAGAAAGGCGGTCTTAACATCCATTTGCCAGATTTCGTAGTCATGGTATGCAGCAATGGCAAGTAAGATCCGGATGGACTTAAGCATAGCCACTGGAGAAAAGGTTTCATCATAATCCACACCTGGTCGTTGACGAAAACCCTTTGCAAAAAGTCTCAACTTTTCCATCTACACCAAATTTCCTTTTAAAAATCCACTTGCTCCCAATGGGTTTTACCCCTTCAGGAGCATTTTCCAAAATCCATACTTTATTGGTGTACATGGATTCCATCTCAGATCGCATTGCATCCAGCCATTTCACAGAGTCACCACTTGTGATGGCCTGCTCAAAACTAGTTGGGTCATTATCTTCCATGATGCAATCCTCGCTTCCACCATCAATGAGAAAACCGTAGTATCTCTCAGGTGGACGGGAAACCCTACTAGATCGGCGGAGAGGCTGGGGTTCGTCGGGTACTACTGAATCTTCTGGTTCTGCTAGATCTTCAGTTGCAATTTGTGTTTCTGGAACCTCTTCCAGCTCTACCTCTTTGCCACTAATTTCTTTTGCAAGAAATTCCTTTTCCAAAAAGGTGGCATGTTGAGCAACAAACACTTTTTGTTCCTCAGTGTGGTAGAAAAAATATCCTTGAGAATTCTTTGGATATCCCACAAATTTGCAAAGAACTGATCGTGCCTCGAGTTTGTCCGGATTTTGTCTTTTGACATAGGCCGGACAACCCCATATCTTAACTCATTTAAAATATGGTCTCTTCCCACTCCATATCTCATATGGAGTGGTAGGTACAGATTTAGATGGAACTAGATTCAATATGTATATGGCTGTCTCAAGCGCATACCCCCAGAAGGAAATAGGTAACTCAGCTTCGCTCATCATAGATCGCACCATATCTAATAGGGTCTGATTCCTTCGTTCCGATACACCGTTGTGCTGTGGTGTATAAGGAGGAGTAAGCTGAGAGAGAATCCCATTCTCTTTTAGATAATCTAGGAACTCATTGCTTAAGTATTCTCCTCCTCGATCAGATCGAAGGATCTTAATACTTTTGCCCGTTTGTTTTTCTACTTCGTGCTTATATTCTCTGAATTTCTCAAAAGCTTCAGACTTGTGTTTCATCAGAAACACATGTCCGTATCTAGAGAGATCGTCAGTGAATGTAATGAAGTAGGAAGAACCGTTCCTGGCATGCATAGACATGGGACCACATACATCACTATGTATTAGTCCTAAGAGTTCAGTAACTCTTTCTCCGTGTCCACTAAACGAAGCTTTGGTCATTTTTCCTTTGAGACATGAATGGCAAGTATCATAAGATGATAATTCGAACGGATTCAAATAACCATCCTTATGTAACTTAGCCAGTCGTGTCACATTGCTATGACCAAGTCTACAATGCCACAAGTAGGATTCGTTCATATATGAACTTTTCCTCTTGTGTGTGTTTTGTATATTCAGGACTGTATTCTGATTCAGAATGAATATGCCATTATGTAACGAGCCTGATGCAATCAACTTTTGATCTAGGAATATGTTCATAACATTATCCTTTACTACAAAATTATATCCTTCTTTACTTAATAAAGAAACAGATATAATGTTGCACATCATGTTCGGTATATAATAGCACTCATTTAGAATCAGTGTATTACGACTCGGCAATACAAGGTGATATTCGCCAACTGCTTTGGCTACAATACTTGCACCGTTCCCTACTTGAACGGAATGATCACCTTTTCCTAGTTCTCTACCTTTTCGTAGCCCATGTAACAATTTACATATGTGGGATCCTGATCCGGTATCTAATACCCAGGACGTAGGGTGAACTGAAAAACAGTTCTCAATAACTAACACACCCGAAGAAGATGCATCAACATGCATGTTCTTTTGGGCGGCGTAAGAATCCAGATATTCTCCTGTTTCCTGTTCAGTCTTATAACTCTTATAAGAAAGAACGGGTCCAACGTTCCCTTGCTCAGTACAATAATCGGGTTCAGTCAATACATCCATATTATTATCTTGATTATGGCCTGACATGGTCGCTACCTGGAGAGAGAGAGAAGAAAACACTTTAGCGTATGCTCTTGCAAGATTAGATTGGTTATTATCTTATCTAATCAGGATGTCTACCACTGTTTTTATCAAATCTACCTTCAAACCCAAAAAGGTAAGATTAGCCGGGATTAATTACACCCTACAATTTCATCAATCTTTCAGCCAGATCAATGTCGGTACTTTGAGGGAGGTTCCCCGTGCTTTCGCACGGACCTAATTAAAGTAAACCTCATTTTCCCAGAGGCGTAACCCCGTTAACACTTTTCTAGAGACCTACTTGATCGGCTAATTGTCCTGTGTAAAACTCTCCCAGGAGTAACTCTTACTCGCAGTGGGTATCGGGATCCAACTATCTCATAGGAGGTATGCAATCTCATTGCAAATTTCAACGCTTGAAATTCCCGATAATATTTTGCCCCTAGCGATCTATGACCTTGACTAAGTCAACAAACCATAAATCGCAAGTCAAGTTCAACCCGTACATTTCCCGATTGAATTAAACCCACCCGTACGATCCTTGACTGAGTCAACAAGGCCGTGCGAATACCCTAATTCAATCACATCTCATGTTTTAACAGATAAACACTACTTAGCTACCGTACACTACGCCTTGACTAAGTCAACAAACATAGCACGAATACTAAATAATATCTATCTGAAATGACGGAGGGCTACGCAGGTTTTTCAGAAAACCCTGAGTGTAATGAACTTGATATCATCGTAGAATCGAGTAGTTTTTGAAAAAGAGTGTTTTTTTTTGTGTTTTTTTAGGCTTTTCTTAGTTTCGCTTAAGGGGTCACTCCCGGTGAAAGGATCGTCGGCCCTTTCCTCATCGAATAAGGTGCAGGATATATCATATATACCACTGTGCAAAGCAAAACTCTAAAAGCAATCAAAAGACAAACCGAGTTTTGTAGCATCTGCCAGTTTTGCTAAAGAGGTCACTCCCGGTGAAGGGATCTCGGCTCTTTCCTCATCGAATAAGGTGCAGGGCATATCATATATACCGCTGTGCAAAGCAAAATTGTAGCTACCCTTTTCATAAAGTTTTGATTCTACAACATCTTTATGTTTCTTTTCTTTTTATTAATCTTATTAATAAAATCCCATCAGCTTATGCTTCCTAAGCATCACAGAAGAAACGAAAGCAGTAATATTTATATATCAGCACATATATATAGTATAAGCATTCGTCTCAAGCAGTAATATGATCTCATCACAGAACATTGCAGCAGAAGAACATATATGAAATATTGGATATACTAGGACGTCCGTGTTTTCAATACGAGCCTGTATAAAACACGGATTCCACGGTCGCGACGAATAGCCAAACCCACATCCCATGACCCCTATGAGAGCGGCAAGTGACACTGCCAATTCTAGGGTTAGGAGACCCGGTCTCGACTCCTCGAGATGGTCTCTCACTGGACCCTAGAACCCGGTTACTTGTGCTCCCCACCTTGGGTCTACCTAATGTGGAAAAGTAAATAATATACACTGGTGACATCAACCTCAACCTGGAAGTGCCCCAAAAAAGAATATTACATTACAAATGAATTTTACATGAATGAAAATAAAAACCCTCATCTCACATAAAACCCCCGGCTATTCAGAACGCGACGATCCAATATAACATATCACAGCAACACATAATATCACATATCATCAACGTAAGTAAATATGCGCATCCCAATTGTCGTTGACATATAGCAACGAAACCGGCGATATCACATATTACACTTACGGTCACAGAAAAGAAAGTGTAAAAGTACAACATTTGGAATCCACAATCACTTTAGACATCGTAAATCCGAAATATCGCATGCTTCGCATTTCATGCCTAACTCTATGAATTCCACATATTGTATCACATTCTAGATATATAGACAGTATTAAACTTTTCGAACAGATAATCAAATACCCAAAATTTCCTAAAGTGCTCAACACTTGATCGGAGTTCAAATAATCCCAGAATATGTCACAGTACCAGTGATCCAGCCGTAGAAGGGTCAAGCCAACGCCTCACATGTGGCACGCCGTACTGCCCCAAACCCGAAGGTTCAAAAGGCAGTTCAAGACGGTCACATAATCGAGTTAAGGTTTGTTGTCTTCTAGAGGGTCCACCGCTTAACTTGTACAATTTTTCCGAAAGATTTAAACCCAATAAAAATTCAACACTTGAAAGTTTGCTGTGCCGGGAAAAAGTGAGTTAATGATATCCGTTCAAATAGTTTAACAGTTTCTAAATATCCGGAAATAATTATGAATTTAAATATTCCGATCGAATCTATTATTACAGAACAAACCCCAGAAGTCTTAACACTTAAAATAGTTTAAAAATACCCATAAAAAATAAACCAGAGAACTATGAATTACTGTGCAAAAATGGGGCCCTGATCTCTTTAAACTGCCGCGGATCCACGGTCCAAGCGAGGTACGACCGCGGTTCCGCGGCGGTTTGTACGGATCAGTGGCTCGAAATTCACAGTAATTCTTATTTTTATCTGCTGTATTTTTCAGGTATTTTTAATTCAGAAAAATCCCAGATTTTGAAAAATTTCCAGAGAGGGGGTTAAATTCGTCGGTTCGGGTTCGATCGGAGTTTTAACTTTGTAAACACGTCGCCTAATGCTCTAGCTAGGCTCTGATACCACTGTAGGGTTCATAGGCACTCTTGTGAAGGTTCATAAGGCATCAAACATGCCCGGATAAAAATTTAGACGTGCCGAACAACCCAAAGCCGGGAGCTTTGCTAGATTGTTAGGGTTAAGCATACAAGATTACATCTTTTAAGCTAAGTGTGAGGGATTACAACCTTTGTAGTCTGCTCCTTCGCTTCACAAGCTCTGAGTAGAAGTCCCTTCGTCGCGATCCACGATCTCCCGGACTCAAGAGAGGCTCCACGACTCGAACGATCCATGCTAGCTTGAAGTGTTCCAAATCTCCGATGATCTACGTCGAAGTTTCAATAACTCAAGCTTTCTCACTCTAAAGAGATGAACACACTAATCTCATGGGCTAGATGAGATGAGGATGAGAGAGTAGTATTTATGCTTTCTTTTTAAATCATTTTCTCATAATTTATCATCACAAAATGAATATCTAGTGAGCTCAAATCAAGAGAGAAGAAGATGATAATGGAAAAGATAATGATAATTCCTTTTGTGATGAATAGAAAGAAATGTATATGATTGATATATAAACTATGGTCAAGGATGAGTGGCTAAGAATGTGTAGAGAAACAACTAGAGTTAGGGTTTGGTTTGGTTAGCAATGTGTCATCAAAAAAATATCTTAACCATGACAAAAGATAAAGTTTCTAGAAGGTGCATGAAGCAACTAACCCTAATCAAACCCTAACCTCATTTAATCATCCTTAAACATGTTTAACAATAAATCATATCATGTCACAATAATATATATCACATATATATTATATATTTGCAACAAAAGAAAATAATACAATTAACATATATCGCATATATATCAATGTATCATCCAGTGAGAAAATGAAATAATAAAGTGAGCCAATACTAGATAATGTAATACAATATATCATATATATTATTATACATTAAATCATCGAATCAACACTTGATCCGACGATCCGGCTATATCGAATATTACCGACTAATATATCATGTACCGATTCATCGAACCAACACTTGATCCGATGACCCGGTTCATATCTAAATATCGCGAGAATATAATACGGTATCTCATATCGCATTATCCTCGGTCTTGCGCATATCACATATGTGCCTCTACTCCGTTTCGCCTGAGCCAAGAAACCTCTGTGTAGGACTCTAAAGAATCGTCAATACGCCGGTAGCAGGTGATGATCATATCAAACACCCACAAGCTGCAAGCGGTCAGCTAAATGTAACAGCCACCCAGGTATTGAGCGATCAGAAGATCGACAAGCTAGCCTGTGCGTTCTCCTGTGAATCCAATCAGTAACACTCCCGTACAGTCCGGTCTGTTCGTCTGATATGTTGCATATCAAGTCTAGGGGTGGTATACGTCAGACCCCAGTAACCGATAAGTCGTGTCGATGTGTGGCTCATAACGGGTCGAGAAACTACTAGTAACACTTACCAGTAAATCTCTATATCAGCCCTGGCCAGGGACTTCCAGTTATAGCCAATCGAACACAGCACAACATCAACTCCCTATACCGGGAGATACGAATCCCCTCCTATCGCTCATTACCTCCATGTGATTCGGGACTGTACCCAAAAGCCACCGTTTTGCACGCCCTCTTGGACGTGGTAAGGTGGAAATCAAAGCACAGTGGGAATCACACAAGACTCTATGACGATCTCGGGTCTACAGACTACCCTGTACCAGTGTCACCGGAGAACTGCCATCTGGCGTGTGGTATATCACCATCTGGGAGTTCTCGGCGAGTCCGTCCAGTGTACCCAGTCTTCACTGAGCACCCGTACACCATCTCTGATGTCAAACACCTATGGATGTGAGATCATCCATCGCCCATCATATGGGTCAAGATGTGTATACGCTAGTCTACTCTGGTGTATCGATGCCCTGTTTCGATATACCCTCGACTAGGAACAGTTATAGGATGTACTCATCGACTACCAAGGCCCCACTAGTATGATCTCATCATAGTCCCAGTAGTCGAGTACAGATCCTAAGGGCTTTATCAACATGTGAGAGAAAAACAGTAAACCAATACAAGTCAACATGTTAAGATAAAGTGAAATTAAATAGCATACTATCATGACGAGCAAGAAAGTCATCTCTATATATATCCAAGCATCCATTATAATATACATCATATGTACAACAATGGCCTCTAGGGCATATACATAACTAACAAACACTTCTAGATGAGTGCAAATGATAGGGAAGTTGACGTGTTAAAAATGCAGTATTTTCGACTGATCAACCGTCGAATACAGAGACGAAATCGCACAGGTCGTCTTGCCTAAATTTGGGGTCAGATGCTATTTGGATTTATCTGTCCACCTCTCCGAAGATGCCAAGTTGATTTATGGCACCATGTATCGAAGGTTTAGACGGATGCGGCCGATATAGCAAACTTCGTCAGATTTTCCCTCATTGTGAGGGGGTTTTGATTGTGGAGACGCTTTTCCCTGCAAGCGCAAGCCCCTGCAGTTAATTACGCTACCGCGTCGCGGTAACCACTTTCTCCTTCTCCAGATGGTCACTTCGTGTTGTGTGTGTTTGTTTTGTTTTTGGTTCCCTGTGGATTGTATACGGAGACCAATTTATGTTGTCGCCCGTAGGGCGTGGATTAGTCCAAATCCGTATTTTCTTAGATTTAGGTTTGGTTTGGGTTTAAGGATCGTTATTCTCATTGAGATTAAGATCAACTTAAACGTTTATTGAGGATACGTTAGTCTAATTTTAAACTAAGATATACTCTACAAGATTTTGGGATCATTTAGATCCGGCGAAAGAGTATTTGGACTCTATCGTCTTAGTTTAGGGACATTGCGGTCCAGTGGGTTTAAGGATTGTTAATCTTATTGAGATTAAGATCAACTTAAACGTTTGTTAAGGATACGTTAGTCTAATTTTTAGACTAAGATCTACTTAACAGGGTTTGGGGATCATTTAGATCTAACAAAAGAGCATTTGGACTCTATTGTTTTAATTTAGGGACATCGCGGTCCGATGGGTTTAAGGACATCATAGTCCATGTCAGTTTAGAGACATCATAGTCTGTAAAGTTTAAAAACATCATAGTCTATGAGTTTAAGGACCTTATAGTCCATAAAGTTTAAGGACACCATATTCCATGAGTTTACGGACCTCATAGTCTATGGGGTTCTGGTTTAACCAGTTTGGGGATGCATCAATAGTTATTGGTTATTGGGACCCTCCATCTCTCTGAAGACGTTGAAGGATTACACCGACATGTATCAGAGGTATTAAAAGATGTACCCTTGAACCAATGTCCCAATTTTGGGAAGCAGGATGAACATCAGTTTAGATGTCATTTGTTGGGAGCTTATTTGTTGTCTTGAGATCGGCTTTGGAAACCCCGAGCATGAAGGGCTCAATTGATTTTCCTCGGGAGATTTGGTCTAAGTTTGGCTAATATTGGCCTTTCATAGTGTTGAACACTAGTATGTTCTCAGCGCTCACGTGCTCTCACGTGAAGCGCTTGAAGTAGTGTTAAACACTAGAAATTGGGGTGCTCACGTGTGGCACGTGAGGCGCTTAAAGTTGGGAGCTGTCTCTTTTATTCTTTTATTCTAGTGCTAAGCATTGTTGGGTCACGTGGGATCACGTGAGGCGCCCCAGAATAGGAACTGTCTTGGGTTTATTCCCCTTTTCTCTTTTATAAGTGCTGAGCACTTCTCAAGGGTCACGTGGGATCACATGAGGCGCCCCAAAATAGGGATTATTCCCCTCTTCTCGTTTATAAGTGTTGAGCACTTCTCAGGGATCACGTAAGATCACATGAGGCGCCCCAAAATAGGGTTTATTCCCCTTTTCTTTTTTATAAGTGTTGAGCACTTCTCAGGGGTCACATAAGATCACGTGAGGCGTCCCAAAATATGTTTTATTCCCCTTTTCTCTTTTATAAGTGCTAAGCATTTCTCAGGAGTTACGTGGGATTACGTGTGGCGCCCCAAAATAGGGCTTATTCCCTTTTCTCCTTTATAAGTGCTGAGCACTTCTCAGGGGTCACGTGGCTAGATCTCAATCTTTCCTTTTTTGTTCTTCAAAGTTGCTCACGTCGGAACACGTGAGCTTTTATTGTGTAGCATTGAAAACTAATATGCATAGAGCTCTGGATCTGAGTTTTGTGAATTTCAGGTCCCTTATTTTTATAAGAATTAAATTCTTTTATAGGGTTAAATCTTACTTTTATCAGAGGAATTAAATTCCTATATCTTTTGGTAAGAATTAAATTCTTTGAACTTAGAACTTTCCCCTAGGTTTGGATCTACATAACAGAATCTCCCCGATGAGAATTAAATTCTCAACTTGTAGGGAGATCTGCTTCTGCAAATCTGTTCATACCATAATATTGCATTATTGTATTTCCCTTTCTTATTCATTTTATAAATAAAGAGGTGTTTTTGACGCATGTCTGCTACATATTACAGGTTACAGGTTCCTGGATCTAAAACAGTGAAAAAGATAAAAGATAATGCAAAAGTGAGACTTTGACCAATAAACAGAGAGTCTTGATCAAGCCTACACAGAGATCAGTACAAAACAGCGCAAGGTTCAGGACTTCGTCACGAAGCAACGGTAAAAGTCTGCTACAATGTTCACTAGAGATCTGGAGAAGACCTAGAAACCCAATTGAAAAAGGACATATAGAAACAGGAATCACAAGTCAATAGAAGCCAGGCCCATAAGTTGCAGAGCCCAACTCCCCCTTTTGGCCGCGGAACCGCGGCCAAACCATGCCTCGGGCAGCGGTTCCGCGACCGGGTATAGCACGTGTCGGCGGTTCCCCGGAAACGGTGCCGCAATCAAGAACGGCGTCACTTGGTAGCTGGCCGGTGAGTACGGGTCGGTCCACAGGGATGTTGTGAATTTCCTGATCGCGCAAACGAGTTAATTCCGAAGGGTGTTCGGATTGATTATTAAACCTAAAAGCTAAATCTATCTATACTAAGATTATCTAGATCTAAATCTTGCTAGGGTTAGGTTTAGGAATGGTTTGGAAATGTAAATAAATCTCAACGCTTTCTATACCCATATTAGGATCTAGTAGGAGTTATAGTAATTATTAACAAAAGGGATTAGAATCATCGGGAAGATGTTTTCTTCCTCTAGTTTCTTGTCCTTCCTTTATCAATCCTTACCCTAACCTCCATGGAAAACATCACAACCGGGCCTTTATACTACGGTATCACTGCTACCTCAAGGGATAGGTTGCCGTAGGAGGCGGTATGTGCATGTATGCATAGAGTCCTATGAAAAATATATAACGGGCAAGAAAGGGATGAGAGATCTTCATCTCTCAAACCTTCCCCAAATCTAACCCTAACAAGTGAGGAGACTACTCGCTCATTAGGGAATTTAAAAACATTTATCTAGGGCAGAGAATGAAAATTACCTAGGGCAAGAATTGAAATCTAAACTAGGGCAATTAAATAAATCTACTTACTTTACAGATGGCTCTATCCAAACATTTACACAGGGTTGTCAGATCTGAATAGATGATATGAAAAGAGGCATCGATGCTCTCCAAAAGAATTCTGAATTTTATTCATAAAAAGAGGCATGAGGGAGGCATAGCTAATACAAGATTTAGAGTTCCTATTTATAGAGGATAGGAAAACCTAGGGTTACAATGACTCGCACATCTGCTATTACAAAAATACCCCCTAAGAAAAAGACCTAGTCAACGATACGCGCACCGCCGGAGTTTTGGTAAAATTTCCCGCCGACACGTGCTATACCCGGCCGTGGAACCGCGGCCCGGGGCCTTCTTTTGGCCGCGGAACCGCGGCTAAACCAGGCCTCAGGCCGCGGTTCTGCGGCCGTGTATGGCACGCGTCGATGGAAAATCACACGGGAGCTCTGGCGGTGCGTTGACTAGTCGTCCAAAGGGCAATTTTGTAATAGCACATGTACGAGTCATTGTAACCCTAATTTTCCTATTCTCTATAAATAGGAATTCTAAATTTGTATTAAGGATGCCTCTTTCTCATAAATAAAATTCAGATTCATTTGAAGTTAGGAGAGCATCATTCTGTAAGTTCATTTTTATTTCTGCCATAGTTCTCTAATTAAATTCTTGCCCTAGATAAATTATTCTTTTGCCTTAGTTAATCTAGTGTAGAATTTCTTAAACTGCAGTAGGTAATTAATCTATTAGATCTAAAAATACATATAATAAAAATGATGTTTTTAATAGATCCCTTAATGAGCGAGTAATTTCCTCGCTTGTTAGGGTTAAGAATAAGGAAGAGTTTGAGAGATGAAGATCTCTCATCTCTTTCGTGCCCAATCATTTGCAATAATTCGAACTTCATGCATGCATGCATGATCCGCTCCCTACGGCACCCTACCCACGAGGTAAAGGTGAAACCGTAGTATAAAGGACCGGACATGCATGTCTTCCATGAAGGTTAGAGCAATTATTAGGAAAGGACGGACAAGGATCTAGAGGAAGAAACAGTGTTTCTTCCCAATCATCCTAATCCCCTTTACTAATAATTGCTATAACTCCTAAAAGATTTAATTTAGGGCATTGAAAGAGGTGTGAAATTTAATCTTACCAAACTTCACCTAGACCTCATCCTAGCAAATTTCTTAATTCTCGTACAACTTAGTTTTTAGATTTAATTAGAAGATCCAACACCCATTGGAATTAGCTCATAAGAACATTTAGGAAATTAACACCATCCCTGTGGACCGACCCGTACTCACCTGCTAGCTGCAAAGCGATGGCGTTCTTGATTGTGGTAAAATATTTTTGATCGTTAAAATCCTACACCAATCAAATGGCGCCATTGCCGGGGATGGCGTAAAATTTCCTTTTTGTAATTTCGGGTTAATATAAATTTTATAAAATTTATGAAAATCTGAAAATAGAAAAAGTACAAAAAAATTTATCAATTTTTATTTGGTTGAAGGATTTATCGTTTGAATTTTGCAGGAACAGTGAAGAATCTCGGATCTGGAAAAATCCAGAGTGCGAAACAGAAAATGGTACATCAGAACAGAAGAAGATTGGAATAGCAGAGCTACATAATTTTTTCAGAGACCTGATCCCTCAATTCAACCGCGAAAACGCGGCCGAACCCTACCTTAGACCGCGGAAGGGAGGTGACCTAGCGACTTCATCATCTGGAATTTTTTTCTGGGGAACTGTACCTTGGATTCAACCGCGGAAACGCGGCAGGAACGCGCTTGGGCCTCGGATCCGCGCTCTGGTGACCTCATCTGTTCACCAAATTTGCACTGTAAGATCTTTTCTCTCTCCTCTGAAATCTCCTGATATATCTTTTGCCAAATTTTCTGCAGAATTCTTTGCGCATATAAATAAGAATATCTTTCCCCTTCTTAATAACAGATTTTCTGCAGGATTCTTTGCGCCGCACTAAAAAAATAATTAATTGCAAGTGATTTACTGTTTTGCACATTTTAATCGGACTTTAAGGGGCTATTGACCAATTCAGATTGGGTGGGGATTTCATCACCCTTCCCAGGACCCGAGAAATCACTTAAAGCATTTGCATTGACCACTCTTAATTAAAAAATACTAGACTCGGCCCTAAGGACTTCGAGCTCAACAGGACAGAGGACTAGTTATAGGCATCGACCGTTTATCCTAACCTGACTTTGCGGTGTCTAGGCAAGTGTGTCTAAAGCAAGTGGTTATTTAATTAGGACCGCTACTTGTAGCTGTTAGTGTATATGCCCTAGAGGCCATTACTGTATCATACTAGTTTGTATATTGCTTAATGGAAGCTTGTGATATTCACCTTGTATATACAATCTTACTCAAAATAGTAGTATGCTACTTGGTTTGTTTCTACTTCAATGTGTACATGTGTTTATTTTAGTATATCACCTATACACATTAGTGGAGCCCTTAGGATCTTTGCTTGATTACCAGCGATGTGATGGCAGTCACACTAGTGGGGCTGGGTAATCTATAAGCACATCCTTATGCAGGTCCCTAGTCGCAGGACTATCGAGACAGGGCATCGATACTCCGGAGTAGACTAGCGCATGCGCTTCTCATCCCAGTGTGGGAAACGGTCTGTCCCACAGCCGTCAGTACGTCGTACTTGAGATAGTATGCGGGTGCTCGTTGGGTTACGAGTACACTGGACAGGACTCGTCGGGAACTGACTAGTTGGTATTATGCCTATCGTCAGTTATCAGTTCCCAGGTGACATGAGTACAGCTTAGTCCGCTGACTTGACACTGTCACTTCGCCTCGAGTGTGTTCCCACTGTACTTTGATTACTACCCTACCACGGCTCAAAGGAGCCGTGCAAACAAGTAGTAGTTGGGTGCAGTCCCGAAGCACTTGGAGGCAGTGACGGTTAGACAGGATTCGTCTCTCCCGGTATTGGGGGTTGACATCGCGCTGTGTCTAGGAGAGCCATTACACGAGTAGTCCCTGGCAAGGACAAACGAGATATACTGGTAGGCTTCCAGTGTTATCTCAGGATGTTTTGGGCTTCACTCCGACACGACTTGTACCGCTATTGGGGGACTGACGTTTACCGCCCCCTAGGCCCGCCATGCAATGTATCAGACGAACAGACCGGACTGTACGGAGAATGTCACATTCAGGCTCAGTAGGAGTTCAGATGGGTTTCGCCTCGTCGGTCTTCTTGTCGGCACTACCTGGGGACCGTTACGCACAGCTAGTGCCGCTTGCGGTCTGTGGTTAAACCCACTGCCAGCGTAGTGTCGAGTCTTTAGAGTCCCACACAGAAAGCTTTTCACCTTTAGGCAAAAGAGTAGAGGTCGCATGGTTTTGCGACAGGTCTCATGGTTTTGCGACAGGGTTCGGTCACATCCGTGCACTTGTGCACGTACAGTGTCCGGACAGTTTACACTAGCGGGCTTTGGTTTAAGCCAGATCCTAGTGTACCTTTTGGGATTGGATTTATCCAGTATGCATTCGTGTTCCTCGGAACACGGATGCGGGTGTGTATGCACAGTTGACGGGGAGACAGAGGCAGCGGATTCTCATTAGGGTTGTTGACAGTTGACCGTTGACTATTGACTTTTTGCTCAACCCTAATGAGAATATGATATGTGATTAACAATTATATTAATTAAGTATTATGGTGACATGGTTGTTGACTTTTGTTGACTTTTGTTGACTTGTTGACTTTGTTGACCGGTTGACTAGGCTTGACTAGTTGACCATCATGATAACCATAGCTATCATTTCATGGCAAAGACTTTTGCTTGCTTGCTCCTTTGTGCAAAATGAGTGCATGAAATGATATGGTTATGGTTGCTTCAACCATCACATAACACTTGATTGGTATGCTGTGTTATCATGGTTTTGGATTATGAGAGGGTGAAAGAAAAAAGAGAGGCTCATTCTCACTTGACCATTCTCTCTCTTGTTCTTGAGCTCTCTTGTTTTTGCTCTCACCCTCTTCCTCTTGCTCCCTCTCTTGACTCTATGGTTCACTTGTCTCATGAGTTGAGAATCAAGAACCATAAATAAAATCCCATACAAACTCTTCTCTACTCACTCTAGTTCACAAGGTTTAGCAAACCGAGTGAACTAGTTTCTTCAAAGTTCGAAGAAGGAGCCAAAGGTTGGAGCTTTCTTGTGGATCTATCTTCGGCGTAAGGAGACGACGGGAAGAAGCCGATCCGGACCACCATTGGAGTTTGAAGACGAAGGTGTTCAAGACAAGCAAGGTATAACCCCCTAACCGAGTAGTTAGCAACTCGTAGTTAGGTTGTTAGTTAGATGTTTAATCAAGATCCGGGTTATAAGTCCATGTTACCACCTCTATAAAAATCATTTTTTATCAAATTCCGCATGCCCGAAAGTACCGGGAGAGGTAGCATGGACTTACAGTGGTATCAGAGCCTAGTTAAACTCTATCTAACATGTTAGCAAGTAACTAGAAGATCGATCAAAGAAAAAGTCACGAAAACGAACCCGAGAATTTCAAGTTTCTGCCGATTTTTATTCTGTTCAAAAGTTGATAATTTTCATCTCTAAAATCGGCTCAGGCTTTTGTTTGAATAACCACCAAATTTGGTCCAACGATCGAGTCAAAGCGCCGCGGAAACGCGGCGGGAGCACGCTCCCGCCGCGGTTCCGCGGCCGAGTTGACTCGGCCGAGGTCCATATTTGGTGCGGTGTATTTCTGGGGTTGTTTTGGGATTTTTGGAATATGTGTTTTCTGCCCAGATTTTCCAGAACGAAAATTTTATTTTTGGGGTCCCGAAAATCCGTATTTTTGATCGAACTTCTAAAAGACTTAAGCTAACGGGTTTTTCTATAATGTGATTTTGTATTGAACGTCTGCTAATCGCTATATGTCGATTAGTGGGGGTTATACAAATCTGTGATCTGTAATGTTGCTGGAATGTGTATATGAATATGTTGGATTGTCGCGGGTGAATAGCCGGGGGTTGTGAGACGAGAGTTTTCTTTTCTTTCAATTCATGTAAATTTGTAAATTGATGTAATAATTATTTGTATGGCCGCACAACCGGGTCGGGGTTGTAGCCGTCATTGTATAATTTCTTTTTACTGTTTTTGCTCATAGGATAGACCCATGGAGGGGGTGCACAAACTACCGGGTATGCCGAAGTGCCGAGTGGCCTACTCATGGAGATGAGGGAGGTTGCTTCGCTTCGGGTACTTGGCGGGTAGTTTGCCACACCCGTAGGGGTCTTGGGTGGGGTATTGGCTATTCACCGCGACCGTGTAATCTGTTTTTCGTTACAGGCTCGTACGAATTACAGATTCCTAGTATATCCAATGTATTCATCTGTGATCTGAAATGGCTATCATTGCAATATATCTATATATGATATTATTTAGGCGTTGCTTATGTTTTACAGCCGCGCTAGCCTAGCCCCCGCTCTGTCGTTAGTTAAGTAACCTAACGGGTAATGACGGGGCCCAGTGGCGAATGCGAATGGCATAAGCGTACGTCATATTTTGGTTGTTTTCTGCAATGGTAGGATTAAATGATGGGACGCATTAAAAGAACTAATGCAAGAATATCACGCATTAAAAGAACTAATGCAAGATAATAAACCAAGATTAAAGTCATTGGAACACTTTCGAAAAACCACTCGGTTCTTTTCAAAACAACTTTTAAATGTGGAGCTTGAGCCACTCCTTTTAAAAGCTATCTCGTTCCATCGACTATATCAAGTTCACTACGTTCACGGTTTTGCCAAAACCATCCGTAGCCCTCCATCATTTCAGTTAAATATTCGGTAGTATTCAAGCTATGTATTTTGACCTCACGTCAAGGCATAGTGATTGGTAGCTGCCGGATATTTATCTGTTGCATAGATAGAATGCGTTGGTTTGAGACAGTCGTACTGCCATTTTGGCCTACGTCAAGGGTATGTACGGGTGGGTTCAAATTAACCTGAATAATGATGGGAAGAACTTGGCATGTGACTTATGACATTTTGACCTCACGCCAAGGTCATAAGAGCATGGGGCAAAAATCCACATCGGGAGTTTCATAAGTACTGAAACTTGCTAGATTTGCATACCATTTGGAGTGTGATGATTCTGGTAGGATTCCTTCAGTTTTGTCACGCAATGATATTTGGATCCCGATCCTACTGTGAGTATATGCTACTCCTCGGGAAATTTCTCACTTAACGATCAATGCTATAAACCAAGTAGGTGCCTAGAAAGGTGTTAGCGGGGCTACGCCCCCAGGGAAAAGAGGTTATTTAATTAAGGAACTTCGCGAAAGCGTTGGAAAACCTCCCTCGAAGTACCGACACTGGCCTGGCTGAACGGTTAAGCAAGTATTGTACGGTGAGATTGATCCTGACTAATTCTTCCTTTATGGTTTGAGGAGGGATTCGAGAAACAGTGGGAGCCATCCTGTTTAGACAAACTAAAAACCACTCTAAACTTGCAAGAGCATCATGCTGAGTGTTTCTTCTTCTCTCTCCTAATTGCAGCGACCAATCGACATGACTGGACTTAAGTTACTTCTAGATAAAAACATACTGACAGGGCCAAACTACAAAGATTGGCTCAGGAATATCAAAATGGCAATCACTTACGACAAACTGGGGTATCTTCTTACCACCAAAGCTCCCCCTGTCCTTGGTCCCACTTCCAGCGTCGCGGATAAGGAAATCCGTAAGACTTGGGATATTGATAGCGCGAAGGCCAAATGCCTCGTGCTTGCCTCTATGGACAATGAACATCATAGGAGGCACGAGAATATGGACCTGGAATCCATATTTCTTCATACAAAAGAACTGTATGGAGAGCAGTCTCGTATCGCAAGATACGAAGCGTCGAAAAAGTTATTTTCGGCAAAGATGGTTGTCGGATCATCAGTAGCAGAGCACGTGCTTAAGATGATCGGCTACATTGAGGAGCTCACGGACCTAGGGACCACATTGGAGAGTGGGCTCTATACGGACATAGTTCTCCAGTCCCTTCCTTCTACTTGCGCCCAGTTTATACTGAACTTCAACTTGCAAGAAAAAGAAGTTGAACTTTTAGAGCTCCTCAACATGCTGAGGAGCGCAGAGGGCACCCTACAGAAAGGTAGGGAAACATCCACTTTGTTTGTAGGAGGATCATCTTCTTCTAGGTCCAAGGCGAAAGCCAAGGGAAAGAAGAAGAAAGCCCCCGCCAAACCAAGGGGCGGTGTTAGTAAAGTGGATACGAAGGGAAAAGCTAAAGCAACAAAGAAAGCGGGGAAGCTTGTGGATAAGGAAGAATGCTTCTATTGTCATAAGAAAGGTCACTGGAAGAATGATTGCAGGGCCTGGAAGGCCAGAACACAGGAATTGAAGCAGGTTGCAGCTTCAGCTTCAGGTGTGTATGTTATTGAAAACTGTCTTTCAATAAACTCTACTTCCTGGGTATTGGATACCGGATCAGGATCTCATATCTGTAATTCTTTGCAGGCGTTGAGAAACCGTAGGGTTTTGAAGGCAGGTGACATGACCCTCAGAGTTGCGAACGGAGCTAGCATGGATGCTAAAGCCGTGGGGGACTATCACCTGGGAATGTCAGATGGACATGTTTTGGTTTTGCGTAATTGCTTTTTTGTACCCAACGCAACTTGTAATATCATTTCTGTATCTTTAGTTTCTAAAGAAGGTTATGAATTTGCGTTTGTAAGTAATGTTGTAAACATTCACCTTAATCAAGTTCTGATTGGGTCAGGTACATTGAGTAATGGTATATACGTATTAAACCAACCACAGATTTTCAATGTCCAGAATACACACAAAAGAAAGTCTCCGGAAATAAATCAGACTTTCTTATGGCATTGTAGACTGGGTCACATCAATGAGAGAAGGTTGACTAAGTTACATACAGAAGGATATTTGAATCCGTTCGAATATCAATCGTATGCCACTTGTCAATCCTGTCTCAAAGGAAAGATGACAAAGACTCCGTTTACTAGACATGGAGTAAGAGCGAGCGAGCTCTTGGGACTCGTACACAGTGACGTGTGCGGTCCAATGTCTACACATGCACGAAGCGGTTATTCTTACTTCATTACTTTTACGGATGACTTCTCAAGGTACGGTTATGTCTTCTTAATGAAACATAAGTCCGAAGCCTTTGGAAAATTCCAGGAGTATAAGAATGAAGTAGAAAAACAAACCGGCAAAAGTATCAAGATTCTAAGATCGGATCGAGGTGGAGAATACTTAAGTGCCGAATTCCTGAATTATTTAAAAGAGAATGGAATTCTCTCTCAGCTTACTCCTCCATACACTCCGCAACACAACGGTGTATCGGAGAGACGGAACCGCACCCTATTGGATATGGTGCGGTCCATGATGAGTAACGCTGAGTTACCGCGATCATTCTGGGGATATGCGCTAGAATCAGCCGCATACCTTTTGAACCGAGTTCCTACTAAGACTGTGCCTACCACACCATATGAGTTATGGAGTGGGAAGAAACCCTATCTTCAATATCTGAAGATCTGGGGATGTCCAGCTTTTGTCAAAAAGCAGCATGCGGACAAGCTCGAGGCACGCTCAGTACTGTGCAAGTTTGTGGGATACCCAAAGAACACCAGGGGGTATCTTTTCTACTACGCAGAGGAACAAAAAGTCCTTGTTTCTCGTAATGCCCACTTTCTAGAACACCAGTTCTTGGAAAAGGAAGTAAGTGGGAGCGCAGTAGAACTGGAAGAAATTGCAGAACCACGGACTATTACTGAAAGCTTAGTGGAACCAGAGGGTTCAAAAGAACAGGACATTCCTACGCCGCTCCGCAGGAGTAGTAGGCAGACTCATCCGCCCGAGAGATACTACGGTTTTCTTATAGACGGGGATAGAGAGGATTGCATCATAGATTATGATGAGCCTACTAGCTTCCAGCAGGCCGTTCAGAGCGTTGACTCAGTGAAATGGCTGGATGCAATGCGGACCGAAATGGAGTCCATGTACACCAACAAAGTATGGACGTTGGACATTGCTCCAGACGGGGTAAAACCCGTAGGATGCAAGTGGATCTTCAAAAGGAAGATTGGTGTAGATGGACAGGTTGAGACCTATAAAGCTAGACTGGTAGCAAAGGGTTTTCGTCAAAGACCTGGCTTGGACTATGACGAAACCTTTTCTCCAGTAGCTATGCTGAAATCCATTCGGATCCTTCTTGCCATTGCTGCCTTCCACGATTATGAGATCTGGCAAATGGACGTAAAAACCGCTTTTCTAAATGGAAATTTAGAGGAGTGTGTCTATATGGACCAACCAGAGGGTTTCATTCAGAGTGGGAGCAGCGGAAAGGTGTGCAAGTTGCTTAAGTCCATCTATGGACTAAAGCAGGCATCGCGGAGTTGGAACATCTGTTTTGATGAGACGGTCAAGGAATTTGGCTTTATCAAAAATCCAGATGAACCATGCATCTATAGTAGATTTGTGGCGAGAACTGTAGTTTTCCTCGTTTTATACGTGGATGACATTCTCTTAATAGGAAATGACATTCCTATGCTACAATCTGTCAAGGGGTTCTTGTCACACAGGTTCTCCATGAAAGACCTGGGTGATGCCTCATACATCCTGGGGATCCGGATCCATCGTGATAGATCCAAGAGGATATTAGGACTTTCTTAGTCCAGGTACATCGACACTATACTGAAGAGATTCAGTATGGAAGATTCTAAGCGCGGTAACCTACCGGCTTGTCACGGGATCACCCTCTCTAAAGAGATGTCTCCCAAGACTGATTTGGAGAGGGATCGCATGTCTATTATACCCTACGCTTCTGCGGTAAGCTCTATAATGTATGCGATGTTGTGTACCAGACCGGATGTAGCTTATGCACTGAGTGTGGTAAGCCGGTATCAGTCAAACCCTGGGGAGAAACACTGGATAGCGGTAAAGAACATTCTCAAGTACCTGAGAAGGACTAAGGAGATGTTCTTGGTGTATGGCGGAAAAGACCTCCAGATCGAGGCCTTTGCTGACTCCAGCTTCCAGAGTGACAAGGATGATTCCAAGTCCATGTCGGGTTTTGTCTTTACCCTCAATGGAGGGGCGGTGTGTTGGAAGAGTTCCAAACAGAAAACCGTTGCAGACTCGACGATGGAAGTGGAATACATCGCTGCATCTGATACCGCAAAAGAAGCTGTCTGGATGAGGAAGTTCTTGAAAGAACTTCAGGTGGTTCCGTCCATTGTTGATCCAATACCTCTGTATTGCGACAACAACGGGGCTATAGCTTTAGCGAAGGAACCCAGGTCCCATCAGAGATCCAGGCACATCTTGAGGCGGTATCACCTGATCAGGGAGATCGTGGATCGCCAGGAGATCGAGATTCGGAGAGTCGCTTCAGAAGATAACACTGCAGATCCATTCACCAAGGCCCTGCCCCAGACTCAGTTCGAGCGGCTGATCAAGATGATAGGTCTTCGATACGCCAGTACATGGCCTTAGTGCAAGTGGGAGATTGTTAGTGTATATGCCCTAGAGGCCATTACTGTATCATACTAGTTTGTATATTATTTAATGGAAGCTTGGGATATTCACCTTGTATATACAATCTTGCTCAAAATAGTAGTATGCTACTTGGTTTGTTTCTACTTCAATGTGTACATGTGTTTATTTTAGTATATCACCTATACACATTAGTGGAGCCCTTAGGATCTTTGCTTGATTACCAGCGATGTGATGGCAGTCACACTAGTGGGGCTGGGTAATCTATAAGCACATCCTTATGCAGGTCCCTAGTCGCAGGACTATCGAGACAGGCATCGATACTCCGGAGTAGACTAGCGCATGCGCTTCTCATCCCAGTATGGGAGATGGTCTGTCCCACAGCAGTCAGTACGTCATACTTGAGATAGTATGCGGGTGCTCGTAGGGTTACGAGTACACTGGACAGGACTCGTCGGGAACTGACTAGTTGGTATTATGCCTATCGTCAGTTATCAATTCCCAGGTGACATGAGTACAGCTTAGTCCGCTGACTTGACACTGTCACTTCGCCTCGAGTGTGTTCCCACTGTACTTTGATTACTACCCTACCACGGCTCAAAGGAGCCATGCAAACAGGTAGTAGTTGGGTGCAGTCCCGAAGCACTTGGAGGCAGTGACGGTTAGACAGGATTCGTCTCTCCCGGTATTGGGGGTTGACATCGCGCTGTGTCTAGGAGAGCCATTACACGAGTAGTCCCTGGCCAGGGCAAACGAGATATACTGGTAGGCTTCCAGTGTTATCTCAGGGTGTTTTGGGCTTCACTCCGACACGACTTGTACCGCTATTGGGGGACTGACGTTTACCGCCCCCTAGGCCCGCCATGCGATGTATCAGACGAACAGACCGGACTGTACGGAGAATGTCACATTCAGGCTCAGTAGGAATTCAGATGGGTTTCGCCTCGTCGGTCTTCTTGTCAGCACTACCTGGGGACCGTTACGCACAGCTAGTGCCGCTTGCGGTCTGTGGTTAAACCCACTGCCAGCGTAGTGTCGAGTCTTTAGAGTCCCACACAGAAAGCTTTTCGCCTTTAGGCAAAAGAGTAGAGGTCGCATGGTTTTGCGACAGGTCGCATGGTTTTGCGACAGGGTTCGGTCACATCCGTGCACTTGTGCACGTACAGTGTCCGGACAGTTTACACTAGCGGGCTTTGGTTTAAGCCAGATCCTAGTGTACCTTTTGGGATTGGATTTATCCAGTATGCGTTCGTGTTCCTCGGAACACGGATGCGGGTGTGTATGCACAGTTGACGGGGAGACAGAGGCAGCGGATTCTCATTAGGGTTGTTGACAGTTGACCGTTGACTATTGACTTTTTGCTCAACCCTAATGAGAATATGATATGTGATTAACAATTATATTAATTAAGTATTATGGTGACATGGTTGTTGACTTTTGTTGACTTTTGTTGACTTGTTGACTTTGTTGACCGGTTGACTAGGCTTGACTAGTTGACCATCATGATAACCATAGCTATCATTTCATGGCAAAGACTTTTGCTTGCTTGCTCCTTTGTGCAAAATGAGTGCATGAAATGATATGGTTATGGTTGCTTCAACCATCACATAACACTTGATTGGTATGATGTGTTATCATAGTTTTGGATTATGAGAGGGTGAAAGAAAAAAGAAAGGCTCATTCTCACTTGACCATTCTCTCTCTTGTTCTTGAGCTCTCTTGTTTTTGCTCTCACCCTCTTCCTCTTGCTCCCTCTCTTGACTCTATGGTTCATTTGTCTCATGAGTTGAGAATCAAGAACCATAGATAAAATCACATAAAAACTCTTCTCTGCTCACTCTAGTTCACAAGGTTTAGCAAACCGAGTGAACTAGTTTCTTCAAAGTTCGAAGAAGGAGCCAAAGGTTGGAGCTTTCAGGTGGATCTATCTTCGGCGTAAGGAGACGACGGGAAGAAGCCGATCCGGACCACCATTGGAGTTTGAAGACGAAGGAGTTCAAGACAAGCAAGGTATAACCCTCTAACCGAGTAGTTAGCAACTCGTAGTTAGGTTGTTAGTTAGATGTTTAACCAAGATCCGGGTTATAAGTCCATGTTACCACCTCTATAAAAATCGTTTTTATCAAATTCCGCTTGCCCGAAAGTACCGGGAGAGGTAGCATGGACTTACAGTAGCGGGGAGCCTCCCACTTACCTGGAACTTACCTGGCCGCAATTGGCGGTGAAGAGGCGGTTTGAGATCCTATTTCTAACCCTTTAGAACAGTTAGGAGCTGTCTAGCTGACCTAGGTGACCCTAGATCTATGCCTGATTATGCATTTGTGGTTGATCGCATTTGTGTCACAAGTCTCTTTTCAAAAATATTTTTGCAAAAATTTCACATAGAAAAAGAAAAATCTTTTCAAAAAAAAACTTGCAACTTATCGCTAAAGAAATCCTTGCACTCGACTTACACCACTTTATCTCATTGACGTTTTCTTACCTCCACATTCTGTCTTTCATTTTTCTGACTACACTACCCCTTTAGTGTATGTCACTTTGGACTAGGGACACTAGTGCCCGATTAGTCTGTGTTTCGTTAATTCCGACCGACGAACCTTGCGATACCGAAGTCAAAATTCCGTCCACTTCCTTACCTCCACCTTCAAATTCTTCTTCCAAAGGTATGTCGGGATACAATCCTAACAACACCTTACCGACGGGAATGATTCCACCTCCGTTAGGTGCGAATAACCCGAATCTCCCGCCTGTTGAAGCGCCCACACGAGTCGCGCTCCAGGATCTCTTCTACCCTGTCCGCACCTCTTTACCTACCTGTCTTTCACCCCCACCGGCAAATGGGGACAATTTTGAAATAAAACCCCACTTCATCAATATGCTGCCAAAATTTCATGGATTGGAATCCGAAGGTGCCTATATCTTTATTAATAAATTCCAAAACGTTTGCGCCATGATGAAAACTACCCAATTAAGTGATGACGCTATAAGGCTAAGGGTCATTCCTTTCACCTTATGTGACTTAGCCGAGAAGTGGCTATATAGTACAGCATCACATTCAATTAGAAATTGGGATGAGTTTGTGAAAGCTTTTCTTAAAAAGTTCTATCCTCATCACAAAACTGCTAGAATCCGTAATGAGATTATACAATTTTCCCAGCTTCCTTCCGAACCATTTTGGAAGTGTTTTGAAAGATTTAAAGACCTACTCGTTCAATGCCCTCATCATGGGATCGAAAGTTGGCAACTCTGCCAAACATTATACGAGGGATTGAACCCGGCAACGAAGCAGTTGCTAGAAACCATTTGTCAAGGTCACTTTCTAACCAAATCTAGTAAGGAAGCGTGGCAGTTTCTTGAGGAACTTAGTGAACAAACAATTCAGTGGGAGATCACCAAGACCATATCATCTTCTTCTAGTGGTCAATTTAGGGCAGGCATACATCAATTAGATATGTCGATTGCTATGAAGGCCGAGATGGCCGCTCTTACGAAAAAGCTAGAAGCGATTGAGACCAAAATCTCATCGTCTTCTCCTGCCCTTGTTGTGCCTCCACGAACTGTTTGTGCTTATTGTTCGGATCCATCACATCTTACCGAAGAGGGTCCTTACAATGCATCTACTCAAGGACATGATCAAGTCAATACTGCCTTTCAGCAACGACAAAGAAATGATCCATACTCTTCGACATACAATCCGGGTTGGAGGAGTCACCCAAATTTCGCTTAGAACCAAAATCAACAATTCTAAGGAAACAACAATTTTCAAAGGCTTCCTCCTCCACAATAACAAGCACCTCCACAAACTCAATTTCAGCAACCTTACCCTAATCAAGTGAACAATTTTGTGCCTAACAATTCTTACCCGCCAAACAATTTTGTTCAACCTAATAATGACAAGGTTACTTCGCTCGAAAGAAGTCTAGATGCGTTCCTAAAGCAATCTACACAATCTGCAGCAAGATTAGAGACTTCTATTCAATCTTTGGTGCAAAATAGTGCCTCACACGATCAAAGCATCAAATCTATTGAGGCAAAAATTGCACAACTCAATGCAGCATTGAGCGAGCGAGAAAAAGGAAAGCTTCCATCTCAACCACTTCCAAACTCCGGTCACGCACATGCTGCATATCAACAGCAAAATCATAACGTAAATGCTGTGATCACGTTGAGATCCGGAAAAGTGTTGCAAAACAATGTGGGTATTAACTATGACACTCCTGCTGGTGGTTCTTCTTCATCTTCTTCACCTTCTTCTTCTTCTTCGTTAGAGCCTGTTCTCCATCCTTCACAAGGCTCTACTTCTTCTAGCTCGAACGGACCCACTTCTCACAACACAAACACATCTACACGGGGTTCCGTTCCAACTCAACAATCTGATCCGCAAAAATTGGACTCAACAACCTTTCAAAATGTTCCTTTTCCAAACCGGTTGAGATCCAATAAACCAACTCCACAAATGGAGAAGATTGTCAAGTTGTTCAAACAGGTTAGCATAAATATCCCTCTTTTGGATGCAATCCAACAAGTTCCTTCATATGCAAAAATCTTAAAGGACTTATGCACCAAAAAGAGGAAGTCACAAGTACCAAAGAAAGTTTTCGTGGCTAGTGCTGTTAGCGATGCTCTTGTCCAATCTTTGCCCCAAAAGCACAAGGACCCCGGTTGTCCTACTATTTCGATAACAATTGGGGACAAGAACATCAATAGAGCACTATTAGATCTTGGTGCTAGTGTCAATTTCCTACCTTATTCTGTGTACGAGCAATTAGGCGTTGGAGAGCTTAAACCCACTCACTGTACTCTCCAAATGGTCGACCGATCAATCACCCATCCTAGGGGAGAGTTGGAGGATATGTTAATTAGAGTAGGGGATTTCATTTTCTCCGTTGACTTTATTGTTATGGATACACAACCTGTCGCTAACCCCCGAAGTCAAATTCCGGTGATACTTGGTCGACCATTCCTTGCGACTTCTAACGCGGTGATCAATTGTCTTAACGGTTCAATGAATCTATCTTTTGGCAATATGACAATTGAACTCAAAATTTTTAAGTTGGTAAATAAGCCTGCCGAGCCTAATTCTAGCGTACTTGATGTTTTCTCGATCAATGAGATCGCGGAGGAGGACTGTGAGTTCGAAAATTTCATGGTCGATCACAGCAGTGTTGATGCCACTAGTGCGTTCCTCCTAGAATCCGACACAGCTTTCACGGCGGACAACGATTATGAGTGTTTCACCTTTGTAGACGATTTTGAAGACTCACCACCCGAGCTTGAGTCTTTTGCTTTTTCGGATGAGTTAGTTGAACCATCCGAATCGGTTGCGTACACTCGATTTGAACCTTTGATGGAATCCTTCGAGTGTGAAACAGTTACTCCAATGTTACCATCTATTGTTTCACCTCCTAAACTCGAACTAAAGCTTTTGCCGTCGCACCTAAAATATGCTTATCTAGGTGATAATAAGACCCTACCCATTATTATATCGGCCTCTCTAGCTCTTGAGCAAGAGAAGGCCCTTTTAATGGTCTTACAAAATAATCGGCAAGCTTTTGGCTAGTCTATGGCAGACATCAAGGGGATTAGTCCTCTCATAGTTGAACATCATATACACTTGATGGATGATGCCAAGCCGGTAAAGGACCCACAAAGACACCTCAACCCCATTATGGAAGAGGCTGTCAAGAAGGAGATTGTCAAATGTCTTGATAGTGGTATCATTTACCCTATCTCGGATAACCAGTGGGTTAGCCCCATTCATGTTGTGCCAAAGAAATTGGGCATCACGGTTATTACCAATGAGGCAAATGAGTTATTCTTACTCGCACCCAAACTGGGTGGCAAGTTTGCATCGACTATAGAAAACTCAATGCCGCGACAAGGAAAGACCACTTTCCTTTACCTTTCATTGACCAAATGCTAGAACGATTATCTGGGCACGAGTTCTATTGCTTTTTGGATGGCTATTCCGGCTATAACCAAGTCCCCATAGCCAAAGAGGATCAAGACAAGACCACATTTACTTGTCCTTTTGGCACTTTTTCTTATCGTCGCATGCCCTTTGGGTTGCAATGCACCCGCTACATTTCAGCGGTGTATGATGGGGATCTTTTAAGACATGGTTGAAAAGTTCTTGGAGAACTTTATGGATGATTTCTCCATTTTTGGTGACTCCTTCGACGAGTGTTTACGACATCTTGATGCAGTTCTTACCCGCTGTAGGGATAAGAACCTAACTTTGAATTAGGAGAAGTGCCACTTTATGGTACGAGAAGGTATTGTCTTAGGACAAGTCATCTCGCAAAACAGCATAGAGGTTGATAGAGCAAAAATTGAAGTCATTTCTAATCTTCCTCCTCCTAAATGCGTCAAAGACATCCGAGCTTTCCTTGGCCATGCCGAATTTTATAGACGGTTCATCAAGGATTTTAGCAAGATTGCTAGACCCTTGACTCTCTTATTGGCCAAGGACGCAACATTTGATTTCGACTCAACTTGCATGGAAGTGTTCGAGTCTTTGAAACACTCTCTCATTTCTGCGCCCATTCTTTCATCTCCAGACTGGACGCATCCCTTCGAAATTATGTGCGGCGCACCAGATTTTGCCATTGGTGTTGTTCTTGGACAGCACATTAATAAAATGTCGTGCGTAATTTATTACGCTAGCCGTACATTAAATGAGGCCCAACTAAACTACACAAAAACAGAAAAAGAGTTTTTAGCAGTTGTGTTTGCACTTGAAAATTTTCGGCCTTATTTAATCGGTTCTCCAGTTATTGTATATACGGATCATTCAGCTCTTCGCCACCTTTTTTGCGAAAAAGGATGCTAAATCGAGGCTAATACGTTGGATCCTCTTGCTACAAGAATTTGACCTTGTCATAAGGGACAAAAGAGGATGTGAAAACGTAGTAGCCGATCACCTTTCACGACTTCCTTCTTCGCCTACACTTGAAATTCCAATAAAAGATGTCTTTCCCGATGAGCAACTCTTAACCGTTTCTTACGAACCATGGTTCGCTGATATCGTCAACTACTTAGCCACCGGCTTGATACCTAAAGATTGGTCAAAACAGGATAAACTTCGATTCTTGGCCCAAGCAAAGCATTTTTACTGGGATGAACCTTATCTTTTTAAATACTGTTCCGACCAAATCATTCGTCGGTGTGTACCGGAAAACGAGTTTAAGAGTGTGCTGTCTTTTTGTCACGATCAAGCATGTAGCGGGCACTTTGGCCCAAAGAAGACAGCCGAAAAAATCTTGCAGTGTGATTTCTATTGGCCACGACTCTTTAAGGATGCATATGAATACTGCAAGACATGCTCCCGGTGCCAACACTTTGGCCGGATATCGCGGAGAAACGAAATGCCGCTCCAACCAATTTTGGTTGTGGATGTTTTTGATGTTTGGGGAATAGACTTCATGGGACCATTTCCCAATTCTTTTGGGAATATTTATATTCTTTTGGTTGTTGACTACGTTTCAAAGTGGGTCGAGGCTGTGCCTAGCCGAACGAATGACAATAAGGTTGTCGTTCGATTTCTTAAAGAACACATCTTTTCTCGATTTGGGCACCCTCGAGCGATCATAAGTGATAATGGTTCTCACTTTTGCAATAGGACTTTTGAGTCCTTAATGCGTAAATATTCTATTACCCACAAGCTGTCAACGCCATACCATCCCCAAACATGTGGGCAAGCCGAGATTTCAAATCGGCAAATCAAGCAAATCTTGGAGAAAACGGTGTCTAAAAACCGTAAAGATTGGTCACTCTCTGATCGATGCACTATGGGCTTTCCGTACTGCATACAAGACCGATCTTGGTATGTCTCCATACCGGCTTGTATACAGAAAGGCTTGCCACCTCCCAGTAGAGATTGAGCATAAGGCATTTTGGGCTATCAAAGAGTTGAATTTATCGTTAGGAGATGCGGGCAGCAATCGGAAGCTGCAGTTAAATGAACTAGAAGAGCCGCGGGATGAGGCTTATGATAATGCCGTAATTGTTAAGAACCGAACTAAGGTGTTCTACGATAAACACCTTTTGCGAAAAACTTTTAAACCTGGTCAACATGTTTTACTCTATGATACTCGGTTACATTATCACCCCGGCAAGCTCCGTTCTAGGTGGAAAGGTCCATTTGTAGTTCGCACCGTTTATCCGCACGGTGCAGTCGATCTTGAAAATTCAGAGGACGGTACTTTATTCAAAGTTAATGGACATCGATTGAAACCGTTCCTCACAGCGGACCATTCGGAGGAGCTCCTGTTTTTGCAGGAGCCGATTTACACTGATTGATTTTCCTCCACTTTCACCCCCGAATTTCCAATCAATTTTTCCAAAACTTTATTTCAAATAAGTTTGGGGGTGTGTATCATTTGTAAATATGTTAATAAGCAGGAAATTGCCGACATTATCGACCCACTTGGTGCAGCAAGACAGTGAGGACACTGTCCAGTTTAAGTTTGGGGGTATGCTCGGTACGTCTTCTTCCTTCGCATTCATATGTATATTTTTTCATTTGCATATTTATTTGAAAACCCATAAAAATTGAAAAACTTCAAAAATTATAAAAAGTATTGTATTCAATTTTGGCCATATTTAACTTGAGTTTGGCAAATAGGTTAACTGGCTACAAACAACTAGATCTTAGACTTAGTAAATTAAAAACCCTAAAAATAACCTTCTTTAAAGATTAACAGTAGAAAGTATATGTGTTTGTAGTTTATTTAGAAATAAGCAAATTTTGGGCTCACTTCTTGGGCTAAGTCGAAATAAAGGAAAAGTATTGATTTTTATTAGAGTATAAGTTTGAAAAATAATTCCTAGCTTAAGTATAAATTCTGAAAATATATACCTTACAAATTGTACAATCACACACCTTGAAACTTGGAATAGTAGAGGTGACCTTGAAATACTCTTGTCTAAAGTCCTTAGTATGATGAAAAATAAAAAAATTACTCAAGTGTGAATAAAGAATAAAAAAATGAACACTGGTTTTTGTGATTACTTAAGGCTGCAAAGATAGAAAAAATATTTAGCGAGGGTGCTTCATCACCTAGTGCCTTAGACAAACTGGTTTGGGAGTCACTGCTAAAAAGCCTTGGGTGTTGCAAGGCTAGGAAGTACGTTTTAAAGTGCAAACGCATCTTGTAATCGGTCGTTGGTACCTCAAGAAGTATTAACGGTCGCATGAAGGATGTGTAAGCAAAATTCAATTAAAAATTCACCAACTAATAAGTACGATGGACAACGGACAAGGGTATGATTGCTTGATTTGAATTTCCAAGTGTAGGGGTGATTTATACACACACGTGGGGATATATGATTAGAGTTTAGATAAGAGAAAGGAATGAAGAATAGAACTTGTATCTTTAGTAGAGTTGATAAAAATTCCTAAGCGGAGATGGAACCCTAGAAGGAAAACTTAAGAAATGCCGAAAGCTGAGTGAGTCTATAGAACATATATAATCTTAAGTTAAATGATGAGGAAGTGTGAAGAATATGGGTAGATAATTTACGAGTCAATGATAATAGAATTCCTTGTTAGAAAACCTAATTGGAGAATTAAAGTCAGTGGGCCTAATTGATAGGATTTTGTGGGTGGTATCCGCTGAAAACCCTCAGGAGACAACACTCCTCCTTCTAGGAACACCTAGAGGTTTAATGGCTTGTTGCACGAGCTCAGTGCAATCGCGATTCCATGCGAAAGTGAGGTTAGGTTTTTTGTCGAGAATAAAACTAGGTTTGCTCGAGGACGAGCAAAATATAAGTTTGGGGGTATTTGTTCATACCATAATATTGCATTATTGTATTTCCCATTCTTATTCATTTTATAAATAAACAGGTGCTTTTGACGCATGTCTGCTACATATTACAGGTTACAGGTTCCTGGATCTAAAACAGTGAAAAAGATAAAAGATAATGCCAAAGTGAGACTTTGACCAATAAACAGAGAGTCTTGATCAAGCCTACACAGAGATTAGTACAAAACAGAGCAAGGTTCAGGACTTCGTCACGAAGCAACGGTAAAAGTCCGCTACAATGTTCACTAGAGATCTGGAGAAGACCTAGAAGCCCAGTTGAAAAAAAGACACATAGAAACAGGAATCAAAAGTCAATAGAAGCCAGGCCCAAAGGATTCCGAGCCCAACTCCTTCTTTTGGCCGCGGAACCGCGGCCAAACCAGGCCTCGGGCCGCGGTTCCGCGGCCGTGTATGGCACGCGTCGGTGGAAAATCTCACGGGAGCTCTGGCAGTGCGTTGACTAGTCATCCTAAGGGCAATTTTGTAATAGCACATGTGCGAGTCATTGTAACTCTAATTTTCCTATCCTCTATAAATAGGAATTCTAAATATTGTATTAAGGATGCCTCTTTTTCATAAATAAAATTCAGATTCATTTGAAATTAGGAGAGCATCATTCTGTAAGTTCATTTTTATTTCTGCCATAGTTCTCTAATTAAATTCTTGCCCTAGATAAATTATTCTTTTGCCTTAGTTAATCTAGTGTAGAATTTCTTAAACTGAAGTAGGTAATTAATCTATTAGATCTAAAAATACATATAATAAAAATGATGTTTTTAATAGATCCCTTAATGAGCGAGTAATTTCCTCGCTTGTTAGGGTTAAGAATAAGGAAGAGTTTGAGAGATGAAGATCTCTCATCTCTTTCGTGCCCAATCATTTGCAATAATTCGAACTTCATGCATGCATGCATGATCCGCTCCCTACGGCACCCTACCTACGAGGTAAAGGTGAAACCGTAGTATAATGGACCGGACATGCATGTCTTCCATGAAGGTTAGAGCAATTATTAGGAAAGGACGGACAAGGATCTAGAGGAAGAAACAGTGTTCCTTCCCAATCATACTAATCCCCTTTACTAATAATTGCTATAACTCCTAAAAGATTTAATTTAGGGAGTTGAAAGAGGTGTGAAATTTAATCTTACCAAACTTCACCTAGACCTCATCCTAGCAAATTTCTTAATTCTCGTACAACTTAGTTTTTAGATTTAATTAGAAGATCCAACACCCATTGGAATTAGCTCGTAAGAACATTTAGGAAATTAACACCATCCCTGTGGACCGACCCGTACTCACCGGCTAGTTGCAAAGCGGCGTCGTTCTTGATTGCGGTAAAATATTTTTGATCGTTAAAATCCTACACCAATCAAGATCCCAACCAGAGGAAGAACTATGTTCTTTGAGAAGAGTTAAACTCTTGGTTTGAGAATTAAATTCTCTTTTGGTTTTTGCTTACCAAGGGTTTTCCTCTCTGTTTTCTTTATTTTTAAACTTGAAGTTTATGGGGGGTTCCTCTTTACAAGACTTGAAGTCATGGGTCCTTTATATAGGGGATGCTGATTTTTTGAATCGGTTAGAGAAATCTCTCATTGAGAGATTTCCAATTGATTTGGGGAATGTTTCCCACCGTTGAATTTTTGATCCAAGGGCTTCTGTTTTACAGAAGTCATCTGTCATGACCCACCCCCAAATACAGATAGTATCACCCATATTAGATTTAGTAAAAGTTTAGTTTGCACTTAAGTTTAATTAGACAATTAGGAAAATAATAAATAACAATCTCACCATTAGGTTAAGTTTTCCTTGTCTAAACAACTCACTTAACCATTACAAATAATCAAAACCTTAACTTGATCTTCAAAACCCTTTCTAGAATTTCCAAAACATGCTAATTAAAGCTTATTTAAACATCTAACAAGCTAGCTTAATATATTAAAACAACAACTAAGCATAGGGTTAGGATTTTATACCTCAAAACTTGATTCACAAACTTGCAAAAGATTTCCAAGATAGCCTCCTAAATGCAAACTTTCATGAAGATCCATGCAAGATTAAGATTAAAGAATAATGGGTATGCATTTGTTTTTGAGTTTATGTGATTATTTGATGATTTTTGATGAATTTTAGAAACTTGAAGGAATGGAAATGGGGTGGAGAAAGAAATGGGGCAGCAAGAGGGGGGTCGGCCAATTTGGAAGCAAGAAGGAAATGTGTGGAAAAATCCTTGGTTAAAACACATTAAAGCTCACTTACTTTATGCCTGCTCTTAATTCTTTTAACTAAAACCTTCATTAACCTTCAAAATATCTAGATATTTTCCAAGATATTTTCAAAGAAGTCAAAGATGCTTAATCTTGTGATTAAATTAGTATGGATTCAATTTAGCATAATTAACCCAATCCAAATTGTAATTACCACTAATTAAGTGTATAATTAAAAGCTTATAATAATATTTTAATAAGGAAAAATATTAAAGTGAACTAAAATTTTCAACTGACAACTAAAAACCGCAAACTAACAATTTCCTAGTTAAATTAGGTGCAGCTAAGTCTATACAGAAAAAGGAACACTTCTAGGTTTTTACGAAAAACACAATTTATTTTACCTATTAATGAAAAATTGCCTAAACGATTTCTAAAACGTTACAATCTTCCCCCCTTAAAGAAATTCGGTCCCCGAATTTAAAATTCTTACTATGCGTACATTCAAAGAGATGAGTGAAAACTTCTGCATCTCGTCCGCAGCCTCTCAAGTGATCTCCTCACTAGACGGGCTACGCCATAGAATCTCCACAGATGGCAAGACCTTTGACCGAAGTTTTTGCCGATCCACTATAACAATCGGCTGCTGGTGAACGAAAGATCACGTCCAAATGAATGGTCTGGTGCTGAATCATGTGAGAAGGGTCATGAAGGTAATTGCGAAGTATCGACACAAGGAATACAGGATGAATACTCAGAAATCTGGGCGGAAGTGCCAACGATAGGCAATGGTACTAACTCGCTCGAGAATCTCAAAAGGACCTACAATTTGGGACTAAGCTTCCTAAAACTCAACACGCCATTCATTGGAAAAAATCCGTAGGGATACATGATCTCCCACTACGAACTCAAGTCTGTGACAACGACGGTCGGCATAAGACTTCTGTCTGCACTGGGCTGCTCTCATCCTGTCCTAAACCAATTGGATATTCTCCGAAGTCTCTTGACTAGCTGGGGTCCAAAATCCTGCTCTCGCGGAGTCGGTAAAACAGATTGGCGATCGACAAAACCCCCAAACACAGATGGTATTGTCCGCTCTGGCCGAAGCCGCACGGTTTTGTCCCTTTGAATGAACCCGGAACTAGCTGGGGTCCAAAATCCTGCTCTCACGGAGTCGGTAAAACAGATTGGCGATCGACAAAACCTCCAAACACAGATGGTATTGTCCGCTCTGGCCGAAGCCGCACGGTTTTGTCCCTTTGAATGAACCCGGAGCTACTTCCCAGTAGGTCACCCATCCCAGAATTTCTCTGGCTCAAGCACGCTTAACTACGTAGTTTTTCAAACTCCGGAATTCCGATTCATCCAAAAGGTGCCTCTGTGTTACAAGAGTGGTATCATTCCATTTATAGTTCAGATCGTGCCCTCTTTCGGAATGGAATTCGATGCTCCCCATTGTTCTGGAGGGTCCTTGTGTGCATCTGTATCGATTACATCCCCGCCTCGATACCGGATAACATCTCACTTCTCACGGGATAGGTGGTATTCAGCCCCAACTCCACCTCGGGTATTACATTCCCCGCCCTCACTTAGACCGTCTCTCATACCATATTTGTCACGACCAACCCCCCAAACACAGATGGTATTGTCCTCTCAGGACGAAACCGCACGGTTTTGTCCTTTTGAATGAACCCGGGGCTACTTCCCAGTAGGTCACCCATCCCAGAATTTCTCTGGCTCAAGCACGCTTAACTACAGAGTTTTTCAAACTCCGGAATTCCGATTATCCAAAAGGCGCCTCTGTGTTATAAGAGTGGTATCATTCCATTTATAGTTCAGATCGTGCCTTCTTTTGGAATGGAATTCGATACTCCACATTGTTCTGGTGGGTCTCCATGTACATCCGTATCGATTACATCCTCACCTCGATACCGGATAACATTTCACTTCTCACTGGGTAAGTGGTATTCAGCCCCAACTCCACCTGGGGTATTACATTGTTTCTCTCCTTGTTGATATTCAACTTGGGAGAGTGTGGCCCGTGATAGTCCATCTTGACCTCCTGCAGGGTAGTGATGGCGTAGGAGACAGAGTTATGATTTGCCACCTAAGACTTTTCAATTTTATGAGCCATGAGGGTCTCATAAAGACTTTTCTCCCTACGAGTCGAGAGGATCCCATAGGTGTATTTTTTCCTTAGGAGTCGTGAGGACTCCTAAGTGCGTTTTCTCTTGAGAGTCGTAAGGATCTCACAAGAGAATTTTCTCCCTTACAAGTCGAGAGGACTCGTAAGTAGTTGTTTCCCCTTTTCGATATTCAACTTGGGAGAGTGTGGCCCGTGGATAGTCCATCTTCACCTCCTTGCAGGGTAATGATGGCTTAGAAGACAGGGTTATAATTTGCTACCTAAGACTTTTCAACTTTATGAACCATGAGGGTCTCATAAATACTTTTCTCCCTACGAGTCGAGAGGATCCCGTTGGTGTCTTTTCTCCTTAAGAATCGTGAGGATTCCTAAGTGCGTTTTCTCTTAAGAGTCGTAGGAATCTTACAAGAGAATTTTATTTTCATGCGCAGGGACACTAATTTCCCTGAGGTCAAGACAAATCGAGAGATTCCTGCAAAGACGCTGATTTCCTTGCGGGTCGACACGAATCGAGAGGTTCTCGTCAAGGGCGCTGATTTCCCTGAATCGAGGTTTTGCCAAGGACACTAGTTTCCCTAGGGTCGAGACGAATCGAGAGATTTCTGCCAAAGACACTGATTTCCTTACGGGTCGATGCTAATCGAGAGGTTCTCGTCAAGGACGCTGATTTCCTTGAATCGAGGTTTTGCCAAGGACACTGATTTTCCTAAGGTCGAAACGAATCGAGGGATTCCTGCAAAGACGTTGATTTCTCTGCGGGTCGACGCGAATCGAGATGCTCTCGTCAAGGACGCTGATTTCCCTGAATCGAGGTTTTGCCAAGGACACTGATTTCCCTGGAGGTCGAGACGAATCGAGGTATTCCTGCAAAGACACTGATTTCCTTGCGGGTCGATGCGAATCGAAATGTTCTCGTCAAGGACGCTGATTTCCCTGAATCGAAATATTTTTCAAGGACACCGATTTCCTTGGGGTTGAGACGAATCGAGAAATTCCTGCAAAGATACTGATTTCCTTCCGGGTCGACGCGAATCAAGATGTTCTCGCCAAGGATGCTGATTTTCCTGAATCGAGATATTTGCTAAGGACACTGGTTCCCCTGGGGTCGAGACGAATCAAGAGATTTCTGCAAAGGACGCTGATTTCCCTGAATCGAGATAAGAAGCGATGGCTTAGGAAACAGGTTCAGATCAGCCGCCTAAGACTTTTCAACTTTATGAGCCGTGAGGGTCTCATAAAGGGTTTTCTCTCTACGAGTCGAGAGAATCCCGTAGGTATCTTTTCTCCTTAGGAATCGTGAGGATTCCTAAGTGTGTTTTCTATTAAGAGTCGTAAGGATCTCACAGGAGAATTTTTCCCTCTTACAAGTCGAGAGGATTCGTAAGTGGTTGTTTCCCTCCTTGTCAAGATTCGACTTTGAAGAGTGTGGCCCGTGAATAGTATACAATAGTCCATCTTGGACCGACTTGCAAGGCCCCAGTGCTTAAGAAACATGTCCTTATTCCCATTGCCTAAGGCTTTTCCTTACGAGTCGAGACGAACCGAGAAGTTCTCGCAAGAACACTAATTTCCTCACGGGTCGAGATGAATCGAGAAGTTTTTGCAAGGGTTTCCTAACTTCACAGTTAATTCCTGCTAATAGAAGTCCGTTAGGGTCTGTGGTACTAGGGTTTTTTACCCGTCGCACCGTCGCGTTGGCCGATATATTCCCCGATATGCAATCTTTTTGTTCGGGTAGCCCCACGACTGTCGTGTCTCTGATCCTTTCAGGGGCCAGACAAGACGTCTTCAAATAATCTTCCAGGTAATATTACCGTCGAAAGAGCAAGCGTTAGGGTATTCCATGTCGCTTTTTATTTGAGGTTAGGCTCGGTTTGGGAGCCCTGATGAGTCATGACCACTTCGCGCTGGTGTGGGATGATCTCTGATAGTCTTTTCAGGTCTCATTTGAGTTGTCGTCAAGACCCTGAAGCGGGGGATTTTCCTTAGATTCTTTGGTTGACATGGTGCCTGCAATATTGCATTGAATGTCGAGGTTGTCTCTGGGTTGTCTGTGAACCATCGAGGCTTTGGAACCAGGGGCTTTGCCATAGCTCCATTTGTTGATGTCGTGCCCTTATCCTGCTGGAAAGAAGAAGGATGCTGTTGTCGATCTCTAGGCCGTAGATGTAGTCGTCGAGCCTTGGAACTAAGGACTCTGCCATGATTCCGAGGTAGTCTCTAGGTTGTCTGTGAACCGTCGAGATTTGGAACTAGGGGACTTTGTCGTGGCTCCGCTTTGTTAACGTTGTGTCTGCATCCGATTGGAATACGGAGAAACGCCGGTGTTGATCTCTTGGTTGTCGATGTTGACGTCGAGACCCTGAAGCTAGGGATTTTCCTTTGCTTCGTTTGTTGACATTGTGTATGCAATATTGCGATGAATGTCGAGGTTGTCTCGAGGTTGTCTATGAACCATCGAGATTTGGAACTAGGGGACTCTGCCATGGCTCCATTTTTTGATATTGCGTCTGTATCCTGCTGGCATGAGGAGGAACGCCGTTGCTGCTCTTCTGGGATGCAGATATTGCCGCTGAGACCTAACTCTCCCTTTGATGGAGTTTGTTGGGACATATGGTTCCCTTTTCGTTTATACCCATTGATTGTATGCAGGGGTCAGTATGGACTTACCTGCATGGCAAAATGTTTCATTTAATTTTTTTTTATTTCTTTCCGCGATGATCTATCATTTCAGCTTTTTATATCGTGAAAGTCGTGATTGCCCAATCATTTTCGGCTGTCTTTTCGCGGTGCCCAATCATTTCGGCTATTTTTTCCTTTTTACTCGCTGTTTTTTTATTGCGAGTTGCCCAACCATTTCGGCTATTTTTGTATGCATATATTTTACTCGCTAACTTTTATTGCGAGTTGCCCAAACATTTCGGCTATTTCATATGCATTTTTTTTCCGAGTATGGAACTCATGGTCTGATACCAATCTTGCATCAGTATCGCTGCGACTGGAATGTTGCCAGGAGCTACTCATTATTTGCCATGAAAGGACTTGGAATTTGATACCGATTTAGGCATCAGCATCGCTACAACTGGGATATTGCCAGGAGAGAATCATCATCTGCCTTTGTCGGTTCGAACAAAGGTGGCTTATCAAACAGGGTTAAGATCTTATCGACTAAGGCTTTTGACTTCATGATCCGTAAGGGTCTCATAAAGGTGTTTCTCCCTACGAGTCATGAAGATCTCGTTGGTGTCTTTTCTCCTAAGGAATCGTGAGGATTACTAAGTGTATGTTCTCTTGTAAGTCATAAGGATCTTGCAAGAGTGTTTTCTCCTTTTAAATCGAGAGGACCTACAAGTGTTTGTTCATCAAATGAGGGCATTCCTCGTCGTTGGCGGGACTCGGCAAGGAAATGGTTATTTGTGCCCGTGAATTGTATGCAAGGGTCAGTATTGAACCGCTTGTAGGGCAATCTGGGAAAGGTGATGGCTTAAGAACGGGTTCAGATCCCTGTAGATTAAGGCTTTTGAATCTTATGAGCCATGAGGGTCTCATAAGAGGGTTCTCCTTACGAGTCGTGAGGATCTCGTAAGTGTAATTTCTCCTTAGGAATCGTGGGGATCCCTAAGTGTGTTGCTCCTTTGTGAGTCGTAAGGATCTTACGCAGGTAGTTTTCTCCTTATAAGGTCAAGAGGACCTTGCAAGTGTCTTTTAACGAGATTGCGCCCTTTTGGGTTTTTACAAACTCGCCGGTAGCCCTACTGTTTTTACTCATGGAGCCCTTTTAGGTTTTCATCCGTTCCCATTTTGCTTGTGGACGTACCATTTTTTTTTTGCATCAGCCTTCGGATGCTGCGGTTCGTAGTAGTTTAAGGACGTTACGGTCCGTAGCTAGTTTTAGAACATTTCGGTCCATTATTGCCATATTTAAAGAAAATTTCAAGTTTATGGACTTTTCGGTCCATAGTAGCTTTGAGGCGAAGTTTCTTCGGATGCTCTATGAACAAGTAGGTTTCCCCTTGATAGACCTTGTCACATAATCCAAGGATTTTGGCACTGCTCCTGCCCCCAGCTCCTCTACGTTATCTTTTAACGCCGAGTGAGCTTCTTTGTTACTTAGCGACGAATGAGAGATCATGTGGCAACTTGCCACATAATCTTCGGGTTCCTCTTACTAGTTGTCTCCCTCATCAGTCGTTATCTTCACTTTCAAGGATGTGATTGAGAAACTCTTGGAGTGTGACTGGGGTCCGTGCCTTCTGGTTATATTCCTCCAGCGTGTCAATATGCTTTGCAGATCTGTGCGCTTGTCCTCAAACTGTGCGGGCATTTTGGTGTTCTTCTTTTTCTTCAAAGACTTTGACGGCTAGGCCTGGGCATTTTGCCTAACGCTACCAACTCTAGGTGTCAGGTGCGGTTTCAGCATTCCCTTAATGATCTCGGGCTCTAGCGGGCTTTTCCACCTGATTGCGGGGCATGCTTGAAGATCCTTCAGCATTCTTTTCGTTTTTTGCCGAAAGAACTACTTCCCATGGAGCTTCCTCTATGAATGACCATGATGCCCCCGGCATGTCTACCCTTTTGGGAGTTTGCTGTTGTGGCGGATTTACCTTCCACTTTTCGGACAGCGCGAACTTGCCATGTTGGTACTGGTCTTCAACCCAGTTTTTAAAGACGTACCAGTCTTCGATTGGATGTCCCAATACTCGGTGGTAGGTGCAGTAATTAGGATTGTTGACATTGTTCGGTTGCAGTGGGTGTCTCGGCTCCAGTAGAGTGATGAGCCCGTTACGCACTACCAGTTCGAACAGTCTCATTGTTTTATCCCGGGAGAACGAGTAGGGACGTCTCAACTTCTCATCGAGAGATCGCCGCTTTTTCTTTGGCGAACAACCGGTCTTAGGCAACTCGGTTGTTGTTGAGCATTGACGACGAAGGTCGCTTTCCCTTTCCAATTTTCATTCCACGACTTCAACTTTGAAGAGGAAGGCCTATGGCCCATCTGGTCCATTTGGGCCAGCTTGTCAATCAAGGCCTGGAAGGTAGTCGGCTTGAAAAATGTCATGAACTGGGAGATGGTCGCCTGCGGATCGAGGGTACCCACGAATATGCCTACTGCAGGAGCTTCTTCGATGCGTTGTTCGCATTTTGACCATAGGTTCCGCCACCGGATTGCATACTGAACCCATGTTTCTCCGGGCTTCACCCTGGCATTGATCAATGCCGTGATTGGGGTGCATTCGCTAGCTCTTGCGAAACGCTGGGTGAATAGCAATTCCATCTCCGTAAAAGTTTTGATGGAGTCGTTAGGAAGCTCTGAATACCATTCGAACGCCGTCTCTGCCAAGCTGCCGAAGAATTGGCGAAGTAGTGGTTTATCATCACGTCCAGTGTTGCCGCACAGAGTCCTGAACTGAGCGACATGTTGATGGGGATTACTTGTCTCTTTGTATACATGGAACTTAGGAATCATGTATCCTGGCAGCTACTTAATCTGATCGTACCAGCCTAGATATGGTCGCCCAGTTCTGACGACTTGGCCAGCGGTTTCGTTCGCTTAGTGAGCTCGTATTTGTTGAGCTATATAATCATCGAGCGCCGCTTTTGAGATTGTTTCCTCCTTTGCAGCTGAAGAGGCCGGAAAAGGGTTTGATGTCTCCCCTCTATCATCTTCAATTATTATTGGAGGCTCTTCGACTGGAGGGTCCGGTTGGATCATCATGCCGACCATGTCTTGGAATAAAAGCGTTATTTATTTTATGTTGGCCGCTTGTTCCGTGGCCTCTTTGTCTTTCCTCTCGAGCATTCTTCGGAGGAATTCGATATCAATTTCATGTTCCTGACGCTGCTCCGGCGATGTTTCCGGGCTTTCTTTTGGCCCAGTGAGTGCGGCCAAGGCTATCAGCATCTCTTGGAGCTTTTGTTGTTGTTTCTCCTGAGCCTTTGTCACTGATCGTGTAAGCGGTCGATGACCTGTGGATGCACGGCTTTCCACTTTTTCGGAAGCCATATAGACGGTGTGCACCACCATGCCTCCAGACTTGGGGCGTTTAGGTTCAGTGCCCTTGAGATTTGTCGCAGACACGGGGATTTTCTCCGGCCTTCTTCTTTTATGGGCAGTTGAAGTTGAGGGGGCCGTTACAGCAGGCACCCAAGTTGATGACACCTTCTGTGGTATGACAGGGTGATCCTTTTCTTGCCGAACCTTCATTTTCTTTGGTTGGCGGGAGTAGTCTTGGTTAATCACAGAGTCTTGGACCCTTCGCCAGACCCTATGGATTTTAGAGGACAGCCGCTGAGGGGGCTGCTCCGGCTTCGCCTTTATGATCTTTTCAGCAGGCGAAGGAGACTTTTTCAGCACGGCAGTTGGCGAATTCATGTGTACCCTGTTAAGTGGTTCAAAGCTGTTCCCAGTTGGAACAACATCATCAACTTCCATCGTTGGAGCTGGTGGGGTAAGTCCAGAAGGGGAACTGCCCCCAGCTTCCTCACTCGGTGCCAGTGGCGACGTCGAGCATGTCTTGTAGATGGTATTGGCTTAATCATAGGGGTAGCTCCAGCATGCCTCCTATTCTGGTGAAGGGTTGTTGTTTGTTCCAGCGTGTCAAAGACTGACGTCCGTTGAGAGGAAATGGCCAACCTGTCGAAGGCAGACTTTCGAGCAGGGGTAGCAGTCTTGGTGACTTCGCCTGGAGCGGGAGGTGGAACGGCCAGTCTTGTGAAGACCGACCCCTTAGTAGGAGAAGTTTCTCTGATGACTTCATTTACTGGAGCAGGGATAGCTATCCATTTTGGGATAACCCCTTCAGGTATTTCGGGCTTCTTCATGGGCCCATTGGAGCTTTGGCCCAGTCTGTTAAAGACCGAGGCATTGGATTTGGGCGACCCGTTGAGAGGGGCCGCGGTAGTTGCAAGCCGATCAAAGACCGACTTCTTCGGAGCTTCTTGCGACGGCAGTGGGGTGTTGAAGCTCATTGGTGGGAGACTAGTCCCGAAGAACAGTATAGTGGTGTCCTGAGTCACCTGTTCCACTGGCATTGCATAGATGGAGGCCGGTTGGGGCCCATAGGTCACTCCTCTGGCGAGGACGGAGTGAGAGTTGTTGTTGCAGCTGGTGCAGTTGAAAGCAATTGATCTTCTATTTTCTGCACGGAGCAATACACCAAATCTTAGTATCTCGAATCCAGGGGAAACCATAGCAAACCGCGAATCATTCGCAAAACACGAAACACGAAGTGTGGAGTGGAAAGAGAAAAAGGTCCCACCGGGAGTGTCAGAATCTGTTCACCGCCGAATACAGAGACGAAACCGTGCAGGTCGTCTTGCCTGAATTTGGGGGCAGATGCTATTTGGATTTATCCGTCCACCTCTCCGAAGATGCAAAGTTGATTTATGGCACCATGTATCGAAGGTTTAGACGGATGCGGCCGATGTAGCAGATTTCTTCAGATTCACCCTCATTGTGAGGGGTTTTTGATTGTGGGGATGCTCTTCTCTGCAGGCGCAAGCCCCTGCAGTTAATTACGCTACCGCATCGCGGTAACCACTTTGTCCTTCTCCAGATGGTCACTTCGTGTCGTGTGTGTTTGTTTTGTTTTTGGTTGCCCGTTGATTGTATACGGAGACTAATTTATGTTATCGTCCATAGGGCGTGGATTAGTCCAAATCCGTATTTTCTTAGATTTGTGTTTGGTTTGGGTTTAAGGATCGTTATTCTCATTGAGATTAAGATCAACTTAAATGTTTATTGAGGATACGTTAGTCTAATTTTAGACTAAGATCTATCAACAAGATTTTGGGATCATTTAGATCCGGCGAAAGAGTATTTGGACTCTATCGTCTTAGTTTAGGGACATTGCGGTCCAGTGGGTTTAAGGATTGTTAATCTTATTGAGATTAAAATCAACTTAAACATTTGTTAAGGATACGTTAGTCTAATTTTTCGACTAAGATCTACTTAACAGGGTTTTGGGATCATTTAAATCCAACAAAAGAGCATTTGGACTCTATTGTTTTTGTTTAGGGACATCGCGGTCCGGTGGATTTAAGGACATCATAGTCCATGTCAGTTTAGAGACATCATAGTCTGTAAAGTTTAAAAACATCATAGTCTATGAGTTTAAGGACCTTATAGTCCATAAAGTTTAAGGACATCATAGTCCATGAGTTTAAGAACCTCATAGTCCATGGGGTTCTGGTTTAATCATTTTGGGGATGCAACAATAGTTATTGGTTATTGGGACCCTCCATCTCTCTGAAAACGTTGAAGGATTACAACGACATGTATCAGAGGTATGAAGAGATGTACCCTTGAACCAATGTCCCGATTTTGGGAAGCGGGATGAACATCGGTTTGGATGTCATTTGTTGGGAGCTTATTAGCTATCTTGAGATCGGCTTTGGAAACCCCGAGCACGAAGGGCTCAATTGATTTTCCTCGGGAGATTTGGTCTAAATTTGGCTAATATTGGCCTTTCATAGTGTTAAATACTAGTATATGCTCAGCGCTCACATGCTCCCACGTGAGGCGCTTGAAGTAGTGTTAAACACTAGAAATTGGGGCGCTCACGTGTGGCACGTAAGGCACTTAAAGTTGGGCGCTGCCTCTTTTATTTTTTTATTCTAGTGATAAGCACTGTTGGGTCACGTGGGATCACGTGAGGCGCCCCAGAATAGGAACGGTCTTGGGTTTATTCCCCTTTTCTCTTTTATAAGTGCTGAGCAATTCTCAGGGGTCACGTGGGATTACGTGAGGTGCCCCAAAATAGGGATTATTCCCCTCTTCTCGTTTATAAGTGTTGAGCACTTCTCAGGGTCACATGGGATCACGTGAGGCACCCCAAAATAGGGTTTATTCCCCTTTTCTCTTTTAGAAGTGCTGAGCACTTCTCAGGGGTCACGTGGGATCACATGAGGCGTCCAAAAATAGGGTTTATTTCCCTTTTCTCTTTTATAAGTGTTGTGCACTTCTCAGGGATCACATGGGATCACGTGAGATGCCCCAAAATAGGGCTTATTCTCTTTTCTCTTTTATAAGTGTTAGCACTTCTCAGGGGTCACGTGGCTAGATCTCAATCTTCCCTTTTTTGTTCTTCAAAGGTGCTCACGTAGGAACACGTGAGCTTTTATTGTGTAGCATTGAAAACTAATATGCATGGAGCTCTGGATCTGAGTTTTGTGAATTTCAGGTCCTTTATTTTTATAAGAATTAAATTCTTTTATAGGGTTAAACCGTAGTTTTATCAGAGGAATTAAATTCCTATATCTTTTGGTAAGAATTAAATTTTTTGAACTTAGCTCTTTCCCCTAGGTTTGGATCTACATAACAGAATCTCCTCGATGAGAATTAAATTCTTAACTTGTAGGGAGATCTGCTTCTGCAGATCCCAACCAGTGGAAGAGCTAAGTTCTTTGAGAAGAGTTAAACTCTTGGTTTGAGAATTAAATTCTCTTTTGGTTTTTGCTTACCAAGGGGTTTTCCTCTCTGTTTTCTATATTTTTGAACTTGAAGTTTATGAGGGGTTCCTCTTTACAAGACTTGAAGTCTTGGGTCCTTTATATAGGGGAGGCTTGTTTGTTGAATCAGTTAGGGAAATCTCTTATTGAGAGATTTCCGATTGATTTGGGGAATGTTTCCCACCGTTGGATCTTTGATCCATGGCCTTCTGTTTTACAGAAGTCATCTTTCTTGTTTTTAGCAAGATTGGGAAAATATTTTCTCATACATAACTTATTCTGTATCTTGGTGATGTTTAATCACCATTGGATCTTTTATCCAACAGTGCTCTGATTTTCAGAGCACAATCTTTCCTGTTTGGAAAGATTAGGAAGATATTTTCCCCTACAGAGTTTATTCTGTAGCTTGGCGATTTTTAATCACCATTGGATCTTTGAGCCAACGGTGCTCTGATTTACAGAGCACAATCTTTCTTATTTAGAAAGATCGGGAAGATATTTTCCCCAATCAGAATTTCATTCTGTGCTCTGATGATTTATTATCTCCGTTGGATCTTTGATCCAACGGCAGAGAACTTTTAGTCCGGGCGCCAGCGCTCTCGTGCTTTGCACGTGATGCGCTGTCACAGAGTCTTTGACTCTTAGTGCTTGGCGCTCAGCGCTCTCGTGCTTTGCACGTGATGCGTTGCTTCAGAGTCTTTGACTCTTTAGCGCTGGCGCTCATCGCTCTCGTGCTTTGCACGTGATGCGCTGCCTCAGAGTCTTTGACTCTTTAGCGCTGGCGCTCTCTCTCGTGCTTTGCATGTGATGCACTGCCTCAGAGTCTTTGACTCTTATTTAATAGATTTTTTTTTGTGATTTGCACATTGGCGTCCGCGTGAGGAGCACGTGAGGCGCCATCATAGGATTTAATTCTATCCGAGGCAGTACTGTTCATATCAGATTTTTGCATTTTTATACCGCCCAATTTTTATCACATTGCTTATCGGTAGGTACTCTTGAGCCGTGTTTGCTAGTTAATTGCAGGATACAGGTTCTCAGCTCTAAACAGTGAAATTCATGAAAAAGCATGACAAAATCCGGATTACTGTCAACCACAGATAAAACACGGGTCTCCGCTCTCTATCCGTATGTTGCCGCACACCAGTTTAGGGGAAAAAATGGCAAATCGGTGTCATTTTCATGCACAAAGCTCAATGGCAACACAAGATCCAACATATCTACGCGGAGCTCAAGAAAAATCATGACAAAAGATCCACATCAAATCATCTTGTAATCTGCTGGAATTCTGGAAAAATTGTGAAGAGTTTCTGATGAAAAACATATGCCAAACTACAGACAAGAGCAGACCAGGGAAGCACACAAAACCCGAGAAGCCAACTCCTCTATAGGGCCGCGGATCCGTGGCCAATAGGGGGTCTAGGCCGCGGATCCGCGGCCATAAGGGCTTATCAGTTGATAAGTTTTTAGGGCAATTTGGTAATTTTGTATGGAGGCAGATTGTTGCCCTAGGTTTCCAGTTTCCTACCTATAAATAGTCCAGAACTTGCCAAAGCCAAGGGTCCTCATTCTTGTATTTAGATTTTAGAATACATGTGTTTTTCTTCTTCTTCCTCTCATCTCTTCTCAATTAAAAACTTGTAGTGAGCTTTTATGAGTGAAGAATGAATAAAGGAGTTCTTGTTCTTACCATGCTTATCTTGTTGTAATTGTTAATTATAATTGCTTGTATTTCCATTTGCTAATCTAGTTGTTGTTATTTGTTGTTTGTTTCTTTCTTGTTCTCTTTTTCTTTATCCTTAAACAACAATGATGCTTAAGCTTGATCCTTGCCAAAGTGAGGTCTCAAATAGCTAGTTGTATTCTTCTAAGCTCTTTCTTTCTATCTTCCTCCTTTTGTTTTTCTTTTTCCTATAATGGGTGAGTAGTTTTCATACTTGTTAGGGTAGGATAAGGAAAGTTTGAGAGAAGGAAATCTCCCTCACTCTTTTCTTGCCCAACATCTTGATTCGGACTCCCGTTAATTGAACCACAATCCGCTCCCTACGGCACCCTATCCTACATGATAGCGGTGATTGCTTAGTGAGACCGGTTGTGGTTGAATTAACCGGAGGTTAAGGCTAAGAGCCAAGAACGGACGGACAAGCACCAAAAGGAAGAACTTATGCGTTGGAAAGCCTAGCTTATGCTCGCAAGTTCCTTCCTAGTCGTGCTAATCCCCGTTGTTGGCGATTACCGTAACACCGATATTAAGAGTGGCAACGAAAGAAGTGAGCGGCTCCTAAATCAAACTAACATAATCCTAACCCTAACAAGCTCTCTTTATATATCATTTTAGCACATTGATAATCTCAAAACAAACCTGGACATTTGGACTTAACTCGTTAAAGCACATAGAAAAAGATTCCCATCTCCCTGTGGACGACCCGTACTCAACCGGCTAGCTACAAGAGAAACCGTCTTCTGTGCGGTAACAAACTTAGCACGCAAAAACTCTACCAATCAAATGGCCCCGTTGCCAGGGAGACGGTAGTTTATTTCTTTGTGTAATTTCGGGTTAACTTGTGAATATAAATATAACCGAAAAACAAAAAAATATATATACATTGTAAAAAACCATCTTGTTATTTTTGATTAGATTTTGTGAAAGTGTGCAGGATAAAAAGACGGTCGAGTTCAGTGCCAAAGACGTGGGAAGTTAGACCCATATCTCGCGGCTACACCGCGACGGATCAAGACAGAGCCAACAGTCTACTGTAAGATTCTGGAGCAGATATAGTAATCAAATCAAGATTCAGGAAATCCAGAAGAGAAGAGGACACCCAAGGCAGAACCTACCAGCAAAATGAAGCTCCAAAGCCACATTCAAGCCGCGGAACCGCGGCATAAGCTTGCTTAGGCCGCGGATCCGCGGTTGTACGTTGCCGTCAGTGAGCCAAAACTTCTGTGAGTGTTTCTTTCTCTCTCCCCACTCCTCTGAACTCCACTGAACTGTGTTTTCTGCAGCATTCTTTGCGCAAATTCTCTTCCCCCTTCCAATAAATTGTTTTCGTGCAGGATTCTTTGCGCCGCGCTAAAATAATAAAAAAATTGATTGCAGTTGATTGTTACTGCTTTGCATATATTAATACGGACTTTAAGGGGCTTGAAACCAATCCAGATTGGGTGGGGATTTCATCACCCTTTCCAGGACCCCAGAAATCACAAAAAGCATATGCATTGACCATTACATAAATTAAAAAATACTAGACTCAGCCCTAAGGACTTCGCGCTCAATAGGACAGAGGACTAGTTACAGGCATCGGCCGTTTATCCTATCCTGACTTTTGCGGTGTCTAGGCAAGTGTGTCCAAGGCAAGTGGTTACTTAATTAGGACCACTACTTATGTAGTGGGGAGCCTCCCAGTTACCTGGCACTTACCTGGCCACAATTGGCGGAGAAGAGGCGGTTTGAGGTCCTATTTCTAGCCCTTTGGAAAAGTTAGGAGCTGTCTAGCTGACCTAGGTGACCCTAGATCTAGTGTGATTGTGCATATCTTGTTTGTGATTGCTTGAAGCCGTAAGTCCGTACATATTTCTGTAAAGCTCTTTCTAGAAAAAAAACACAAAACCAAAAACTTTTATAAAAACTTGCCCTTTGTCGCCAGAATCCATTTTTTCACCCATCACCCATCATATTTCTCCATTGACGTTTTCTTACCCTCACCTTCTCCGCTTTGACTATACTAAACCCGTTTAGTGTATGTCCGCTTGGACTCGGGACACTGGCGCCCGCCTAGTCCGCGTTACGTTAGTCGCTACCGACTACGCGATCGACTCAGACATCGAAAATCTGTCCACGCCTCTTTCACCCTTACCTTTGCCGGCCAACTCCGACGTTGACCAGAATTTTGTTCATACATCCTCACCTTCACCATCACCAACCTCTTCTTCTGCGATGTCAAGATTTAATCCAAACATCTCTTTGACTCCCTCGGGATTGACTCCACCTCCTATGGAGGCGAATAACCCACCACCACCTCCTGTTGTAGCGCCGCAGTGAATCGCGCTCCAGGATCGCTTCTATCCCACCCATTCTGCACTTCCCACTTGTCTTTCCCTTCCACCGGCCAATGGGGATAGTTTTGAAATTAAGCCCCACTTCATTAACATGCTTCCGAAATTTCATGGGCTTGAATTTGAAGATGCCTATATCTTCATCAACAAGTTCCAAAATGTTTGTGCCATGATGAAAACTACCCAGCTGTCGGACGATGCTATACGGCTACGGATCATTCCGTTCACTTTGTGCGATCTTGCTGAAAAATGGCTGTATAGCACCGCTTCCTACTCCATAACCAGTTGGGACGAGTTTGTGAAAGCGTTTCTCAAGAAATTCTATCTGAATCATAAAACCGCAAGGATCCGTAACGAAATCAACCAATTCTCTCAGCTTCCTACTGAACCATTCTGGAAGTGCTTTGACCGGTATAAAGACCTTCTTGTTCAGTGCCCTCACCACGGTATTGAGAAATGGCAACTTTGCTAAACCTTATACGAGGGCCTGAACCCAGCAACCAAGCAGTTGTTGGAAACCATTTGTCAGGGCCACTTCCTATCGAAATCTGACGAGGAAGCGTGGCAATTCTTCGACGACCTTGCGGAACAAACGCTTCAATGGGAGAGCACTAGACCAACTACTTCTTCTTCTTCCTCCACTTCTACTGGTCAGGCTAGGGTAGGAATTCACCAACTCGATGTCTCTATTGCGATGAAAGCTGAAATGGCTGCAATAACGAGAAAACTTGAAACGATAGAGAGCAAATTTTCATCTCCTGCTCCTGCCCCTGTTCTTCCCCTTCGTACCATTTGTGCTTGTTGTTCCGATCCTTCTCACTTAACCGAAGAGTGTCCTTACAATCCACCATCTCAAGGACAGGATCAGGTTAATGCTGCATTTCAGCAAAGACCGAGGAATGATCCATACTCTTCCACCTACAATCCCGGTTGGTGGAACCACCCCAATTTCGCCTGGAATCAGAATCAGCAACAATTCCAAGGCAACAATTTCCAGGGGCCCCCTCCTCCGCAACAACAAGCGCAACAACAAACTCAACATCGGTTTCAGCAGCCCTTCCAACCCCAACCTTTTCAAAATAAGACGAACAACTTTGCACCCAACAATTCTTTTCCACAAAACAACTTTGTTCCGTCAAACAACGATAAGGTTTCCTCGCTAGAACGAAGTCTAGAGGCATTCGTTAAAAAATCGACACAATCCACCGCCAACATCTAGTCGTCTATTCAATCTTTGGTGCAACACACTGCTGCACACGGGCAAAGCATCAAGACCATCGAAGCCCAGATTGCACAGCTGAATGCGGCGTTAAGCGAGCGAGAAAAGGGGAAGCTTCCATCTCAACCACTCCCAAATCCCGGTCACCCACATGATGTACATGTTGCTCTTGAACAACAGAACCATAATGTGAGTGCCGTGACTACATTGAGATCGGGAAGGATGATGCACAACAACATCGGCACAGCAATTGAGGATAATGACACCCCGGCCGCTTCTTCTTCTTCTTCTTCTTCTTCGTCTTCTGAGCCTATTCTCCATTCTTCAAAAGGCTCTTCTTCTTCTTCTGCTCTGAACAGACCCACTTCTCACTCTACAAAAGCACCAGCTCTGGGATCCGTTCCAGCTCCACAATCTCCTCCACAAGCATTGGACTCAACCAATTTTAAAAACGTTCCATTTCCAAACAGGTTGGGTCCAATAAACAAAATCCACAAATGGAGAAGATTCTGGAGTTATTTAAGCAGGTTAACATCAACATTCCCTTTTTAGATGTTGTCCAACAAGTCCCGTCCTACGCGAAAATCTTAAAGGACTTGTGCACGAAAAAGAGGAAGTCTCAGGTACCCAAGAAAGTTTTCTTGGCTAGTGCTGTGAGTGGTGCTCTTACCCAATCTTTACCGCAAAAACGGAAGGACCCTGGCTGTCCTATGATTTCTATTACCATTGGGGATAAGAACATCAACCGCACACTATTAGATCTTGGTGCCAGTGTTAACCTGCTTCCGTACTCAGTATATGAGCAATTAGGTGTAGGAGAGCTGAAACCCACACACTGTACTCTCCAAATGGCCGACCAATCAATCACCCATCCTAGGGGTGAGCTAGAGGATGTGTTAATCAAGGTTGGGGACTTCATACTCCCCGTTGACTTCATTATATTAGACACACAGCCTGTAGCTAACCCCTAGAATCAAATTCCAGTGATACTCGGTCGCCCATTCCTTGCAACCTCAAATGCTGTGATCAATTGTCGAAATGGTTCGATGAACCTATCTTTTGAAAACATGACAATTGAACTCAACATTTTTAGGTTGGGGAATCAGCCCACCGAACCTAATGCTCATATACTAGAAGTTTGCTCAATCCAGGAGATCACCCCAGAAGAGTGTGAATTCGAGGAGTTTTTGTTCGATCACGATAACCTTAACGCCACTAGTGCGTTCCTCTTCGAACCTGCTGCTGTTTCTGCGCCCGACAATGACTACGAGTGTTTCGCTTTCTCGAACGATCTTAGCCACTCACCACCCGAGTTTGAATCCTTCGAATTTCCGGATGAGTTACCTGAACCATCCAACTCGGTCACTTACACTCGTTTTGAACCTTTGCTGGAATCCTTTGAATTCGAGACCTTTTCGCCAATCTTGCCTTCAATCGTTTCACCTCCAACGCTCGAACTCAAGCCTTTGCCGTCTTATCTTAAGTATGCTTACTTAGGTGAGAACGAGACCCTCCCTGTTATCATCTCGGGTTCTCTAGCTCCAGAGCAAGAGAAAGCCCTTCTTGCGGTCTTGCACAGCAATAGGAAAGCTTTTGGCTGGTCCATGGCAGACATCAAGAGGATTAGTCCCCTGATTGTTGAACATCACATTCATCTGATGGATGATGCCAAACCAGCCAGGGATCCACAAAGGCGACTCAATCCAGTCATGAAGGAGGCTGTGAAAAAGGAAATCGTAAAGTGTCTGGATAATGGTATCATTTACCCTATCTCTGATAGCCAGTGGGTTAGCCCCATTCACGTTGTCCCCAAGAAATCAGGCATAATGGTCATCAGTAACGAGGCGAACGAGTTAATCCCTACTCGCACCCAAAATGGATGGCGAGTATGCATCGATTACAGAAAACTCAACGCCGCAACGCGGAAGGACCATTTTCCGCTAACTTTCATTGACCAAATTCTTGAACGATTGGCCGGACACGAGTACTACTGCTTTCTTGATGGCTACTCCGGCTATAATCAGATTCCCATCACCGAAAAAGACCAGGACAAGACCACATTCACTTGTCCTTTCGGCACGTTCGCATATCGTCGCATGCCCTTTGGGTTATGCAATGCGCCCGCAACCTTCCAGCGGTGTATGATGTGAATCTTCTCAGACATGGTGGAGAAATTCCTGGAGATCTTCATGGACGATTTCTCCATCTTCGGCGATTCCTTTAACGAGTGTTTGCTGTATCTTGACTCTGTCCTTACCCGATGTAAGGACAAGAACCTCACTTTGAATTGGGAGAAGTGCCACTTCATGGTGCGCGAAGGTATTGTCTTTGGACATATTATTTCGCAAAATGGCATAAAGGTTGACAAAGCGAAGATTGAGGTCATTTCCAATCTCCCTCCTCCCAGATGCGTCAGAGACATCCGAGCCTTCCTTGGCCATGCCGGTTTCTATAGACGGTTCATCAAGGACTTTAGCAAGATTGCTAGTACCTTGACTCTTTTGCTGGCCAAGGACACGCCATTCGACTTCAACTCGAGCTGTGTGACTGCGTTCGAGTCATTAAAAAGCTCACTCACTTCTGCTCCCGTTCTTTCTTCACCTGACTGGACGCACCCATTTGAGATTATGTGCGATGCATCCTACTTTGCCATTGGTGTTGTCCTTGGACAATACATCAACAAGATGCCGTACGTAATTTATTATGCTAGCTGAACCCTGAACGATGCCCAACTTAATTATACAACAACTGAGAAGGAATTCTTAGCTGTTGTATTTGCTTTAAAAAAGTTCAGGCCCTACCTCATCGGCTCTCCAATCATTGTCTACACAGACCATTCTGCTCTGCGCCATCTTTTTGCGAAGAAAGATGCAAAATCTCGGCTAATACGTTGGATCCTCTTGGTTCAAGAGTTTGACCTTGTCATCAAGGACAAAAGAGGATGTGAAAACGTAGTCACCGACCATCTCTTACGACTTCCTTCTTCGCTGTCGCCTCAACTTCCGATCAACGACGTTTTTCCGGATGAACAACTCTTGACAGTATCTCGCGAACCCTGGTTCGCAGATATTGTGAACTATTTGGCCACAGGCCTACTACCGACTGAATGGTCAAGTCAGGACAGACTTCGATTCTTATCCCAAGTAAAACACTTTTACTGGGAAGAACCCTATCTGTTCAAGTACTGTCCCGACCAGATTATTTGTCGGTGTGTCCCTGACGATGAATTCAAGAGTGTGCTGTCATTTTGCCACGATCAAGCATGTGGCGGGCATTTTAGCCCCAGAAAGACAGCTGAGAAGATCTTGCAATGTGGTTTCTACTGGCCACAACTCTTCAAAGACGCTCATAACTATTGCAAGACTTGGTCCTGGTGCCAACACTTGGGCCGGATATCCCGGAGGAACGAGATGCCGCTCTAACCAATCTTGGTTGTGGAGATTTTCGACGTTTGGGGGATAGATTTCATGGGGCTGTTTCCCAGCTCTTTTGGGAACTTATACATCCTTCTCGCTGTTGATTACGTCTCTAAGTGGGTCGCGGCTGTGCCCAGCCGGACTAACGACAACAAGGTTGTCGTTAGGTTTCTTAAAGAAAACATTTTCTCCCGGTTTGGCCACCCCCGAGCGATCATTAGTGACAATGGAACTCATTTCTGCAATAAGACTTTCGATGCCTTAATGCGGAAATATTCCATTAATCATAAGCTATCTACGCCCTACCACCCCCAAACCTGTAGGCAAGTCGAAGTTTCAAATCGGCAAATCAAGCAGATACTGGAGAAGATGGTTTCCAAGAACCGAAAGGATTGGTCGTTGAAACTCACTGATGCCCTTTGGGCATTTCGAACGGCTTATAAGACCGATCTTGGCATGTCTCCCTATCGGCTTGTGTACGGAAAAGCTTGCCACCTCCCTGTCGAAATAGAGCATCGCGCATTTTGGGCGATAAAAGAACTGAATCTGTCTCTCGAAGATGCGGGCAGACATCGGAAGCTGCAGTTGAACGAATTGAGTGAGCTTAGGGATGAGGCTTACGATAACGCGGTTGTCGTTAAGAACCGAACGAAGGTGTTTCACGATAAACACCTTTTGCGCAAAACTTTCGTACCTGGTCAACAGGTACTGCTTTACGACACCCGGCTACACTTCCATCCAGGAAAGCTCAGATCTAGCTGGAAAGGGCCGTATTTTGTGCGGAATGTGTATCCGCATGGCACTGTGGATTTGGAGAATCCAAAGGACGGTTCATTTTTCAAAGTAAATGGACACCGACTTAAACCGTACCTTAGCGTCGAACCAACAGAGGAGCTCCTGGTCTTACAGGAGCCGGTTTACCCTGCATAATCTTCCTCTGCCTACCACCAAACTTCGGTTATCCAGCCAAGAACAGTGGACACTGTTCCAAATAAGTTTGCGGGTATGTATATACCATTTTTTATTTATTTGTGGATATTCTTTTCCATTTTTACTCTTTAAAAACATAAACAAAAAAAATAACCGACAATTTTGACCCTTCAAATGATCTCTTCATGCAATGACAGTGAGGACAATGTCCAGTTTAAGTTTGGGGTACGCTCGGTACGCATTTCTAACCTTCGCATTCATATGTATATTTTGCATCTGCATATTAAAATCCATAAAATCCATAAAAATCAGAAAATTTTCTAAAAACATAAAAACTTTTCTGTCAAGTTAGCTAGTGGGAGAACTCTGATTCAACATTTCGACGGTTTTGTTTAATAAGATAAGAATAACTAAATCTTATTTTTTAGATTTTGAAAACCTGAAAGATAACTCTCCTTTGAAGTTAACTATAGCTGATATACGTCTTTACATCACACTACACGTGTCGTGAGTTTTGGAAATTAGATGATAAGTCTTTTACGTCTAAAAACTTTTAAATGGATAAATGATTTTCTGATGATCAAATAGGTTTGTTCTGAAATAAGTAATATCAAGAATAGTTTATGAAGTGAAGTGAATATAAAGGAAGGTTATTGATGCCTTAATTGGAACTAAGTCTGAAAAATAACCCATCTGGAACTTGATGGGAATGATTACACACCGAACCCACTAAACACGTCTTTTATCCAAAAAAATAATTAAACTGCCGGTTATATCTCCGTTTGTATTGAATCATCATGATTTTCACGCTAAAATTGTCTTTTGTTTTTGGACCTAGGTAACTTGAGTAATTAAGTCCGCCGGGGTGTCTCTACACCTAATGCCCTAAAACCAACTGGTTTGGGTGCATTGGCCCAAAGCTCGTTAAGAAGCCTAGAAAGTGCAGATTTAAACAAAGTCAAGCAAGTATTCTCTCCGAGTTAAAATTCGTAACGGTTCTTTGTGTGAGAATAATCTTGACAAAAGACAAGCTTTTATAAAAAAATATTTCTAGCAGAGATATGAAGGTTTTATTCTATGATAAAGACTATTGCACGTTCACAGAGGTGTGTATGAAATGAAAACAAGAAAAATGTGGAGTGAAAAAATAAGACCTAGTTTCCTGTTAAGGAAGATAGAAATTCTGAAGTTGAAATCTTTCTCGAAAACAAAACTTGAAAAATACTTAACTCTTTATAAAACTTATGTGATCCTTTTAAAAAATTTATCTGGGCTTTATTGTATGACATGATGACTTTATTCGACCCTTCTGGAACTTAACGACACTATTTGCACTGCACGTAAAGACATATAAAATCTTAAGTTAAATAAGAAGCGAGATGTGAAAAATAAAAGTTCGATAGTCTAGATTTAGGATAATAGAATTGTTATTTTCTGAAACAAAACTTTAGGGTTTGAATCATAGTTATTTTGCAAAACTAGCTTGACCGGATTTTGTGGGTAGTATCCGCTGAAAACCCTCAGGAGACAACACTCCTCCTACTAGGGACACCTAGAGGTTTAACGGCTTGTTACACATGCTCAGTGCAATCGCGTTCCCTGCGAAAGTGAGGTTAGAAATTTTTTGTGAATAAATTGGCTTTGCTCGAGACGAGCAAATGATAAGTTTGGGGGTATTTGTTCATATCAGATTTTTGCATTTTTATACCGCCCAATTTTTATCATATTGCTTATCGGTAGGTACTCTTGAGCCGTGTTTGCTAGTTAATTACAGGATACAGGTTCTCAGCTCTAAACAATGAAATTCATGGAAAAGCACTACAAAATCCGGATTACTGTCAAATACAGATAAAACACGGGTCTCCGCCCTCTATCTGTATGTTGCCGCACACCAGTTTAGGGGACAAAATGGCAAATCGGTGTCATTTTCATGCACAAAGCTCAATGGCAACACAAGATCCAACATATCTACGCGGAGCTCAAGAAAAATCATGACAAAAGATCCACATCAAATCATCTTGTAATCTGCTGGAATTCTGGAAAAATTGTGAAGAGTTTCTGATGAAAAACATATGCCAAACTACAGACAAGAGTAGACCAGGGAAGCACACAAAACCCGAGAAGCCAACTCCTCTATAGGGCCGCGGATCCGCGGCCAATAGGGGGTCTAGGCCGCGGATCCGCGGCCATAAGGGCTTGTCAGTTGATAAGTTTTTAGGTGCAGTTTGGTAATTTTGTATGGAGGCAGATTGTTGCCCTAGGTTTCCAGTTTCCTGCCTATAAATAGTCCAGAACTTGCCAAAGCCAAGGGTCCTCATTCTTGTATTTAGATTTTAGAATACATGTGTTGTTCTTCTTCCTCCTTTCATCTCTTCTCCATTAAAAACTTGTAGTGAGCTTTTGTGAGTGAAGAATGAATAAAGGAGTTCTTGTTCTTACCATGCTTATCTTGTTGTAATTGTTAATTATAATTGCTTGTATTTTCATTTGCTAATCTAGTTGTTATTTGTTGTTTGTTTCTTTCTTGTTCTCTTTTTCTTTATCCTTAAACAACAATGATGCTTAAGCTTGATCCTTGCCAAAGTGAGGTCTCAAATAGCTAGTTGTATTCTTCTAACCTCTTTCTTTCTATCTTCCTCCTTTTGTTTTATTTTCTTTTTCCTATAAAGGGTGAGTAGTTTTCATACTTGTTAGGGTAGGATAAGGAAAGTTTGAGAGAAGGAAATCTCCCTTACTCTTTTCTTGCCCAACATCTTGATTCGGACTCCCGTTAATTGAACCACAATCCGCTCCCTACGGCACCCTATCCTACATGATAGCGGTGATTCCTTAGTGAGACCAGTTGTGGTTGAATTAACCGGAGGTTAAGGCTAAGAGCCAAGAACGGACGGGCAAGCACCAAAAGGAAGAACTTTTGCGTTGGAAAGCCTAGCTTATACTCACAAGTTCCTTCCTAGTCGTGCTAATCCCCGTTGTTGCCGATTACCGTAATACCGATATTAAGAGTGGCAACGAAAGAAGTGAGCGGCTCCTAACTCAAACTAACATAATCCTAACCCTAACAAGCTCTCTTTATATATCATTTTAGCACATAGATAATCTCAAAACAAACCTAGACATTTGGACTTAACTCGTTAAAGCATATAGAAAAAGATTCTCATCTCCATGCGGACGACCCGTACTCAACCGGCTAGCTACAAGCGAAACCGTCTTGATTGCGGTAACAAACTTAGCACGCAAAAACTCTACCAATCAAGTACCTACATGCTTTGCATGTGGAGTTTTTCCTTTATTTTTATTTTTATTTTATTGTTATTATTATTTTTTTAAGGGAGCAAGTTTTGAGCCAAAATTTTGGCGGGAACACACCCTTGTCTTTAGGACCGACTACCGGCGGTTCATCTGCTTATGGTTCCGATTGAAACATCATTCCAGACATATTTTGAATCAGAAGGGCCATCTGGTTCATTTGAGTAGACATTTCTGTCGTTGCTGCATCTCCCTTTTTTAGAGCGCGCTTCAGGAAATCAATATCCGACTCCTTCTCACTTCTTCTTCGGGTGCGTCCTCGGGATTTTCCTTAGGCGATGGATTAGCACTTGCTGTCGGCTGAGCGAGCATCTCCTGCAGCTTTCCATGTTGCAGTTGAACCTTTGTCAGGGACCAAGTTTGAGGTCGGCGACTAGTAGAAGCTCGAACTTCATCATTGGATTTCACCATATGGATTGTATAAACTGTCATGCCCCCAGGCTTTGGGTGTTTGGAGTTTACCCCGGACACTTGAGCTTTAATAGACCCCTCTTTTTGTGAGAAGACGCTTTGGTTTTTGGGGAGGAACCGCTGTATCAGGATTCGCCTTGGGATGAGTCCCCTTGTATTTGAAAGGGGATTTGTCAGAATTTGGCTGATATTTAGGGGAAGAGCCGCGGTCGGCGACAGAGACCTTCACCTGCTTCCACACCTTATATATAGATGAGGAAAGTTGTTTTAGGGAGCGAACTGGTTTCTGCTCTCATGGGATCTCCATGGGCTGCGGAGATTTCTTCAATATTGCGGTAGGAGAATTTTGTCTGACCCTTCGCAACAGTTTGAAGTTGTTCCCAGTTGGAACAACAACATTCACCATTGGGGTTGAAACAGGACCTTATGGAGAACTGGCCCTAGCTCATTTTTGTATGATGCCGATATCGTCGTCGACCGTTTCTTTCGGCTGGGATTTGATTAGCTTCAGGATTTTGCCGAACCGGCCCCCTGTTTCCTTTGAGAGCTTGAATATTCTTCCCCTGGCATCGCCCATGGTCCTTGGCAGGTGCCAGTTGTTTGAGAACCGATTCTGTCGGCAAAGTTGCAGCTTGGGGAACAAGCCTGTGGAAGACAAACTTCCTCTGGGCTTCCTCCATTAGCATTGAGGCACCGAGGGTGGGAGGTGGGAGTACCGACCCAAAGAGAAGACCTTTGATTTCTTGAAGAGCCGGATTGTAGAGGTTTGAGGCTGCAAGTGGCCCATACTTGACTCCACCGGATGTGACAGAGCCTGAGTTGCTAAGGTAGGAGCAAACGCCATTTTTCATAGAGACACAACGCAGGCTTCAGTATCCTATCACCCAAGGGTAACCACAAACATATATACCACGATTATTTGATCGCGGAAAAACACGACACACGAAATGTGAAGTGGAAAGAGGAAAAGGTCACACCGGGCGTGCCAGAATCTGTTTACCGCCGAAAATGGGAGACGGAATCGCGTAGGTCGTCTTGTCTGAATTTGGGGGCATATGCTATTTGGTTTTATCTGTCTACCTCTCTAAAGATGTTAAGTTACTTTATGGCACTGTGTATCGAAGATTTAAACAGATGCAGTCGTTGTAGCAGATTTCGTCAGATTCCCCCTTGCTATGAGGGGGTTTTGATTGTGAGGACGCTTTTCCCTGCAGGCGCAAGCCCCTACAGTTAATTACGTTACCGCGTAGCGATAACCACTTTCTCCTGCTCCAAAAGGTCATTTCGTATCGTGTGTGTTTGTTTTATTTTTGGTTGCCCGTGGATTGTGTACGAAGACTAATTTGTGTTGTCGCCCGTGGGGCGTGGATTAATCCAAATCCTTATTTTCTTAGATTTGGGTTTGGTTGATTTAAGGACCATTAACCTTGTTTGAGATTAAAATCAACTAAAATATTTGTTAAGAATACGTTAATCCGATATTGGACTAAGATCTACTTAATGGGGGTTCGGGATCATTTTTGATCCAATAAAAGAGCATTTGGGCTCTATCGTTTTAGTTTAAGGACGTTACGGTCCATAGCTCACCAATTTTGGTATGAGGGTTTAGTTTATGGACGTTGCGGTCCATAGGCTAGTTTAAGGACATTGCAGTCCATAGCTAGTTTAAGGACATTGCGGTCCATATCTAGTTTAAGGATATTACTGTCCATAGTAGTTTAAGGACATTACGGTCCATAGAAATGTCGGTTGTCGGGACCCACCATCTCTCTGAAGACGTTGAAGAATTACCACGACATGTATCAAAGGTGTGGGGAGATGTACCCTTGAACCTATGTCAGTTGGAGATCCGTAGTTGGGTTTCGGACTAAGACCAACTTAGAAAATTTGTGAGCACATGGGCTCGGTTGATCTGAATTAAGGACTTTTGGTCAACTTGGACTCAGCCCACTCAGTTTTTCAATAAAGTGTTGAACATTTGTTTGGGCTCGGTCCTTTTTTCCTACAACGATGCTAAGCATCGATATGGGCTCTGGCGCTCACCCTATTTCTTTGTTTTTCTTATGGAGTGTTAAACACTCTTTATGGCGCTGGGCTCTGTTTGCAGAGCGCTTTATATTAAACAGCGCCCATGTGAGGGGCACATGAGGCGTTTAGAGATGGGCACCAACCAATGAGTGCAGAGCACTATTTATTTCAGCAACGCCCCTGTGAGGGGCACGCGGGACGCTTGGCGCTGGGCGCCAACCAATGAGTGCAGAGCACTCTTTATTTCTGCAGCGCCCACGTGAGGGGCATGTGGGGCGCTTGGCGCTGGGCGCCAACCAATGAGTGCGGAGCACTTTTTATTAGGCAGCGCCCACATGAGGAGCACGTGAAGGGCACGTGAGGCACTCGGCTTTCTTTCCTTCTTTATGCATTTTTCTGAAAAGTTCAATTCTTTGTTCTCCCCTGCATATTCAATCCCCAAGAACAAATTCATCCCTACGAGAATTAAATTCTCATTTGTGGGAGACTTGTCTCATGGATCTCAGATCCAGGAAATGAACTATGTTCTTTTATTAGGGTTAAACCCTCGGGTATGCAGATGAGATACTATGATCTCTATTTACCTTGAAGAAATTTCTTCTTCTTTCTTCTCTCTTCAAGCTCTTTTTGCTTGCTCTTCTTTTTGAACTTAAAGTTTATGGGGGGGTTCCTCTGTACAAGACTTGAAGTCTTAGGGCCTTTATATAGTGGAGGCAAATTTGTTGATTCAGTTAAGAAAATCTCTCATTGAGAGATTTCTTAATTGATTTGGAGATGTCACCCACCATTGGATCTTTGATCCAAGGGCTTCTGTTTTACAGAAGACATTCTTCTTGTTTTTTAACAAGATTGGGAAAATATTTTTCCATGCAGAGCTTATTTTGTAATTTGGTGATTTTTTAATCACCATTGGATCTTTAATCCAACGGTGCTCTGTTTTACAGAGCGCAATCTTTCTTGTTTAGAAAAATTGGGGAAAATGTTTTCCCCTATACAGAGCTTATTTTGTATCTTGGTGATTTTTAATCACCATTGGATCTTTAATCCAACGGTGCTCTGTTTTACAGAGCACAATCTTTCTTGTTTAGAAAAATTGGAGAAAATGTTTTCCCCTATAGAGCTTATTCTGTAGCTTGGTGATTTTTAATCACCATTGGATCTTTAATCCAACGGTGCTCTGATTTACAGAGCACAATCTTTCTTGTTTAGAAAGATTGGGGAAAATATTTTCCCTTACAGAGCTTATTCTGAAGCTTGGTGATTTTTAATCACCATTGGATTTTTAATCCAACGGTGCTCTGATTTACAGAGCACAATCTTTCTTGTTTAGAAAGATTGGGAAAAATGTTTTCCCCTACAGAGCTTATTCTGTAGCTTGGTAATTTTTAATCACCATTGGATCTTTAATCCAACGGTGCTCTGATTTGAGGAGTATTTCCTCAATCAGAATTTAATTCTGTGCTTTGATGATTTATCATCTCCGTTGGATCTTTGACCCAACGGTAGAGAACTTTTAGTTCTGGTGCCAGCGCCCTCGTGCGGGGCACGTGAGGCGCTGCCTCAGAGTTTTTAACTCTTGGTGCTGGCGCCCTTGTGCAAGGCACGTGTGGCACTGCCCCTTTCAAATTTTGAACAGAGCTTTGCTCTTTTATTGGGGGGAAACACCTGTCGAGCGCAGGTTCGGTACCGTGCCATACTTCTTTCTCCACTTTAGTCTCCATGGATTGGTAGAAAAGGATCACCTTCTCACCTCTCTGCTTTGGAGGGACGTAGAAGGTCTGCAGCTCTTGCACGCTGTACGTACCAAGTGCATCAAATTCTTTGTAATGTCGCTTCGAGTCTAAGGTAATCTGTAAACTCTGGTCAGCTCCAGCAAAGGTCTGTATTGACGGGCAGACGGAGAACACTGCGTTGGCCTCGTCCTTAGAGTCACTGCCAAAGACCAGCATAGGAGCAGATGGTCCTTGTTTCCTGATTTAAAATCAGGAAAACTTATAGAGGAGGCATCACGTGCTAGCACGTGACCAGCGGTCACGTGTTGACACGTGACATTTAAAAGCAGCGGCAAAAGGCAGATTCGCTCCCTGTTTAAATCAGAGAAAAGGCTCCAGAAAAGGTCACATGCTCACACGTGACCAGGGGTCACGTGTTGGCACGTGAAGGCTGAGCAGCGGCCAGAGAACAGAGCACAAAAGGAGAAGAAAGGCCCGTTCCAGGGGTCACGTGCCTACACGTGACCAGGGGTCACGTGCCTACACGTGACCAGGGGTCACGTGGCCACACGTGACCGGCTTTCAAAGCCTTTTTATTTAACAGAATTAAATTCTGAAAGCATTCAAATCTTTCCAAAAGAGAATGATTATTTGGAACCGTTGGATTAAAGATCTAAAAGTGATTAAATGTCACCTATTTATGGAAAAATCTTGAACTTGGAAAGATTTCCCCTTAAAATCTAACTGAAATAACAAAGGGATATCTTTGGATTTGAAATCCAATGGTGAATAAAATCCACCTAATAATCCAAAGGTCCAGATGAATGATGAATGTAAATCAAATCTCTCAATAAACAAATCACATATTTCAATTGAAGATTCACTAAAGTTGATTGATTTTCTTCCTTCTCCTATAAATAGGAGCCAGGGATATACAGAAAAAAAAAGGAGAGAGCCTTGAGATTTTGGGAAGAATTTGATCCTCTGCAAAAGAAAACCTTAGGTAAGAAGGGAGAGGCTTAAAAAGGAGAATTTAATTCTCAAAGAGTTTAACTCTTATACAAAAGAAGAGCTTAGTTCTTTCTCTACGAGAGGACCTGCAAAGTGCACATCTTCCCATGAATTGAGAATTTAATTCTCATTGGGTTGAGATCCTGCCATGCAGATCCAAAGCATAGAAGGGGGATGGAAGCTTGAGAATTTAATTCTCACAGAACTATAGGAATACAATTCCTTTGAGATAAAATTAGGGTTCAACCCTATGTTATAGGAATTTAATTCCTTCAAAATGAACAGAACCAGGGTTTAACCCTAATTAAGAACTTGATTCTCTCAAAATCACAGGAATTTAATTCCCTTAAAAGAAAGAAGAAATTAGGGTTTCACCCCATGCCAGAATTCAATTCTTTACGCATATGAGGGATTTAATTCCCACAGAAAAGAAATTAGGGTTTAACCCTATCTAAGAATATAATTCTTCAGGAGAAAACAGGAATTTAATTCCTCTAAAGTTTATTGCTAGGGTTTAACCCTATGAAGAATTTAATTCTTAAAAAGATAAATACATCTTCAAACAGGCAGGGTCACGTTGCTACCACGTGACCCCTGTAAAGTTCCACAGAGAAGAACTTTGAGGCAATGCCTCACGTGCTCCACGTGACCCCCAAAGCGCGTAAAGAAAAAGCAAAAGAAAAGAAGCACTGGGGCGCCCTCACGTGTCACCACGTGAGCCATAATGAACATCCTAACAGATCAAAGCGTGAGCCCCCATCACGTGCCCACACGTGATAGCCTTCAGAATTAAAAGTGTTAAACACTTATCTGTAGAACAAAATAAAGGGGATCTGGCCCCACCTTTTGGATGCCATCACGTGCCCCCACGTGATCTCTGCTCTTACAATATTTAGCATCAAACTGATGATCTGTTCCCAGTGTTTAACACTGATTTCCATAGTGTTTAACACTAGTTTGAAAACTCCATTTCCAGTGTTTAACACTGATTTTCTTAGTGTTCAAACACTAATTTGGAAAATTTTGTTCCCAGTGTTTAACGCTGATTTGTCTTAGTGTTTAACACTAATTTGAAAACTTTGTTCCCAGTTTTCAACACCGATTATCTTTTAGTGTTTAACACTAACTTGTTAATCTTATTCCAAGTGTTCAACACTGTTGGTCTCTAGTGTTCAACACTAGCTTTAGCCCAATTGGCTAAGTTTCTAGAGGCAAAGCCTCTCCTACAATGGACAAACAGAAAGCCAATATTCTAAACATGATTGGACTTAGCCCAAGCTGGCCATAAGTCCTCAATTCAAACTTAACTGGGCTAATGGGCTCATAACATAATTAATTGGTCTTGGTCCCAAATTGGGCCAAAGATTATTCGATCTACCTCGGTTTAAGGGTACATCTCTTCACTCCTTTGATATTTGGCGTTGTAATTCCTCAATGTTTTCAAAGAGGTGACGGGTCCCGATGACCACACATTGATATGGACTGTGGGGTCCTTAAACTCATGGACTATGAGGTCCTTAACCTTGACCGGGATGTCTTAAAACTAACAATGGACTATGAGGTCCTTAACCTTGACCGGGATGTCTTAAAACTAACAACGGACTATGACGTCCTTAACCTTGACCGTGATGTCTTAAAACTAACATTGGACTGTGGAGTCCTTAAATCCACGGACTACGACGTCCTTAACCTTGACCGCAACGTCTTAAAACTAACATTGGACCGCAATGTCCTTAAACTACCTATGGACCGTAATGTCCTTAAACTACCTATGGACCGCAATGTCCTTAAACTACCTATGGACCGCAATGTCCTTAAACTAAACAACAGTGCTCCCTTAATTGCTCTCTTGTTGGATCTAAACGATCCCGTTAAGTTGATCTTAGTCTAAAAACTAGACTGACGTATCCTTAACTGACGTTTAAGTCGATCTTAGTCTCAAACGAGGCTAACGTATCCTTAAACCCAAACCCCCAAACCTAAATCTAAGAAAATACGGATTTGGACTAATCCACGTCCTACGGGCGACGACATAAATTGGTCTCCGTATACAATATACGGGCAACCACAAACAAAACAAACACCCACGACACAAAGTGAAATTCTGGAGAAGGAGAAAGTTGTTACCGCGATGCGGTAGCGTAATTAACTGCAGGGGCTTGCGCCTGCAGGGAAGAGCATCCCCACAATCAAAAACCCCTCAAGCGAGGGGGAATCTGACGAAGTCTGCTACATCGGCCGCATCCGTCTAAACCTCCGATACACTATGCCATAAATCAACTTGGCATCTTCGGAGAGGTGGATGGATAAAACCAAATAGCATATGCCCCGAATCTCAGGCTAGAAAGTCCGTCTTGGCCGCCATTCGGAGGGGAACAGATTCTGGCACGCCCGGTGGGACCTTTTCCTCTTTCCATTCCACACTTAGTGTGTCGTGTTCGCGAACCAAACACGGCTCGCTAATGGTTGCCCTTGGGCTTCAAGGTACTAAGATTTGACGTTTTGCTTATTGCAGAAAGTAAAGAATCAATGGCTTCAACTTGTGCGAAATGCTCCAACTGCAACTGCAACCGGCGCTCCGCCTCGCCAGGAGGTATAGCCTACGGGCCCCAAGCTGCTTCGCTGTTCACAATGCCCGTGGAACAGGTCACTCAAGCCACCACCGGGTTGTTTTTCGGGACCATGCTCCCGCCAACGAGCTTCACCGCTCCTGTGCTAACACCGGAAGCTCCCAAGAAGTCAGTCTTTGATCGGCTTACACCTACCGCATCCCCTCTCAACGGTTCGCCCAACACCAGCGCCTCGGTCTTCTCCAGACTGGGCCAGAACTCTTGTGGGCCCGCAACGGGGCCTGCAATCCCAGAGAAGACGGATCCTAAGAAAATAACCAATCCTGCTCCTGAGGTTGCCACGGCGGCTTCTCCTGTCCAAAAGTCGGTCTTTACAAAATTGATTGTTCCAGCTCCCGCTCCTGCTACCCAAAGGACATCGGTCTTTAACAGGCTGACGCCAGCAGCAACCACCCACCTACACAGGAGGCAAGACGAGGCTATCACCCTTACCAAGCCGATTCCTTCAGCACGACACGCTCGACGTCGCTACTGGCGCCGAGTGAGGAAGGCCGGAGGCAACTCCCCTTCTGGGCTAACTCCTCCAGGCCCGATGACAGAAGTTAATGCTGCTGTTCCAACTAAGAACAGCTTTGAGATGTTGAATAAGGTGCATAGGAATTCTCCCACCGCGACGCTAAAGAGGTCTCCCCCTCCGCTGAAAAGGGCCGCGGAAATAAAGCCAGAAAAGCCCCAATCTCCTCAACGGCTGTCTTCCAAAATCTATAAAGTCTGGCGGCAGACCCGAGACTCGGTGATCGATCCAAATTTCTCCCGCCATCACAAAAAGCTGAAAATTCAACAGGAAGTCAGTCATCATGCTAAGCCACGAAAAGCTGTCTGGGTGCCCACCTCAACGGTCCCCTCAACTTCCACTGCTCATAAAAAGAGGAGGCCGGAGAAGATCCCCGGGCTTGTAACGAGAGCCAAAGGTGCTAAGCCCAGACACCCTAAGTATGGGGGCATGATGGTACGTACTGTATACATGGGGTCGGGGAAAGAAGATAGCCATGCGTCTACAGGGCATAGACCGCTTACACAGTCGGTGACCAAAGCTCAAGAGCAACAGCAGAAGCTCCAAGAAATGATGACCGTGATGGCCGCACTTACTGGGCCGAAAGAAAGCCCCGAAGCGTCATCTGATCAACGCCAGGAGGAAGAAACTGACTCTTAGTTCCTTCATAGGATACTGGAGAAGAAGGATAAAGAGGCTGCTGAAGAAGCAGCCAATATACAACGAATGGCCCTCCTGTTCCAGGACATGGTGGGTATGATGATTCAACAAGAGCCCCCTACTGAAGATCCTCCAATCGTTCTTGAAGACAACAAGGGAGAAACGTCAAATCCTCCACCAGCTCTGTCAACAGCCAAGGAGGAGACAATCTCCAAGGCTGACCTGGATGAATACATAGCCCAATAGATACGCGTTCACCAAGCGACTGAGGCAGCTGGTCAAGTTGTCAGGACAGGAAGACCATATCCGAGCTGGTATGACCAGATCAAATACCCGCCGGGCTACACAATACCAAAATTCCATGTCTATAAGGGGACAGGCAATCCCCATCAGCATGTGGCCCAGTTCAGGGCGCTCTGTGGCAACACTGGTGGCGACGATAAGCTCTTGCTTCGCCAATTCGTCGGCAGCTTATCAGAAACAGCGTTCGAGTGGTATTCTGAGCTCCCGAATGATTCTGTCAAGACGTTCGCCGAAATGGAACTGCTATTCACCCAGCGATTTGCAAGCGCCAGCGAACGCACTCCGATAACAGCATTAATTAATGCCAGGGTGAAACCAGGCGAAACGTGGGTCCAGTATTCTATACGTTGGCGAAATTTGTGGTCGAAATGCGAACAACGCATTGAGGAAGCGCCCGCGGTGGGCATGTTCGTGGGAACCTTAGACCCTCATGCGACTATCTCCCAGTTCATGATGTTCTTTAAGTCAACCACATTCCAGGCTTTAATCGAAAAGTTAGCCCAGATGGACCAGATGGGTCATAGACCATCTCCCCTGAAGCCGGAGCCTCGGAGTGACAAGGGTAAAGGGAAGGCAACCTTCGTCGCGAATGCTCAGCAGCAACCCAGTGCCCCAAAGCTGGCGGACCAACTGGAAGAAAGGCGCCGGTATTATAATGAGAAGATAAAGCGCCCCTGCTCGTTCCCACGGGATAAGACAAAACGGTTATTCGAGCTGGCCGTACGCAACAGACTTATCAATTTGCCAAACCCAAGGCGACCGCCACAACCCACTAAGGTGAATAATCCCAATTATTTCCATTACCATCAAACGGTAAGCCATACGGTTGAGGATTGCTTCGTCTTCAAAGGATGGATTGAGGATCAATACCTCCAGGGAAAGTTTGCGCTGTCCGAAAAGTGGAAGGTGAACCCGCCACAGCCGCATACTCCTAAGAAGACAGACGCACCAGGGGCAACTTGTTCCTTTATTGAAGAAGCCCCATGGGAAGTCGTGCTATCAGCTAAAACCAAAAGGATGCTAAGTGATCTTCATGCGTGCCCAGCAGTCGAATGGAAGAACCCGCTTGAACCTCAAATCATCATAAGGATACTGAAGCCGCGTTCAACTACAAAGAGCGGTGGTGATGGCCCAAATACTCATACCCAACCGTCAAAATCTTTGAAGAAAAAGAAGAAGAAGTCCAAGAAGCCCGTGAAGCCTGGAGACAAGCACACGGACTTGCAGAAACAGATTGACGCGCTGGAGGAGTACAATCAAAAGGCGCAGACTCCCGTCACACTGCAAGAGTTCCTCAACCACGTCTTTCAGGAGGAAGATGATGGAGAAAGCTCGTCGGATGAATCCGAGGGTTATGTGGCGAGTTGTCATGTGATCTCCCACTCGTTTACAGACAATGACAAAACTCCTGGCACTAAGAAACTGGGGGCAAAGCCTGAGCTGGAGCTTGTGCGGCCAATAGAAGCAATGATTGACGCCTTTCTAGACGAGATTCGTTTGAAAAGTAAAGCCGACCAAGAGCGTGAGATGGCCGCGTCAGAAGGAGACAACCGCAAGCAACTAAACGAAAGAGTCAAAGCACTCCCGCCAGATCAAAAGACATCTCATGCGGGTAAAAACATATTCAAGACGAGGAAAAGGTTTGCCAAGACCATGTCGATGGGAATGAAGCTACCACCCTCGAAAGAGAACACGCTCAATGGGGCGGAGAGGCACTCTAATTATTGCTCATATCATCGGAGGATTTCGCACCCCACTGAGGAGTGCGACGCTTTTAAGATGTGGTGGCAAGGATATGTTGCTCACTGGCAACATTTTAAGCGCATGAAACGCAAGACTCGTCGGGAACAAAAAAGTACGACCGAAGGGCGCAAAAGGACTGCCGGCAACTGTTACATGGTTAACGCCGGAGGATCATAAGTTCTCACCTTTGGGAGCGACTCTGATGAAGAAATAGCTCTGGGCCCTCTCTTTAAAGAATCCGTTTTAGGGAAAGAGGAAGAACCAGAGGCCTGCGAAAACATTCAGCTGCGCAATCGCACGCTCCCGGAAAAAAATCTCGGACCTGCAAATAAAAAAGATAAGGGAAAGGAGAAGGTCACTGAGGATATCACCTTAGATGACCAAGTCATGAAAGAGTTGACTGCCAAAGACCCTCCTAGGAAGGGTAAGGTGGACTATAACATCCTAGCACACCTAAGGAAACTACCTTCACAGCTCAGCATTCTCGACGCCCTCCTGTTATCAAAGGAAGCGAGAGATTCATTAATCAAGGCGTTACAAGAGCCCGAACAATTCCAAGCCTTCCTCGTCGAAGAAAGGATGAAGGATGAACTGGAAGAAGTGTACACGGCCAACATCATTTTTGGTGACGAAGACCTTCTCCTCGGGACGCGCGACCACAACCGTCCCCTATACGTCTCCGGATATTGCCACGATATCAAAATAGGAAAAATCCTGGTTGATAATGGATCCTCCGTCAATCTCCTTAATGTGCGGGTGTTGAAGGAAATCTTCATGAGCATGCAGCACCTCGCTCGTGACAAAATTACCATCTCCGGTTTCGATTCCCAGTCATCACGGACTCTCGGATCCATGATATTAACATTACGCTTCGGACTACTCGTTACAGACATCAAGTTTCACGTCATTGACGCCAAGACCTGCTACAACGCCTTGCTCGGTCGTCCTTGGTTACACGAGTACAACATCATCCCTTATACACAGCATCAGTGTATGAAGTACTTTAAGGATGGTTTTGAGTATACCGTAACAGGTGAGCTGAACCCATTCTCCGTGAACGAAGTCCGCAAGTACGAAGATGCAAAGTACTTTTTGCCAGACTTCGAGGATACAGAAAGATGTCGCAAGATGGAGAACAAAACCGCCGCCACCATCCCTATTTTCGGAAGCGACACCGAAGAAGAAGAAGAAGAAATAGTTTACGCTGGTCCGTCTCGACGTAACAACTCGGGATCGTCCGCCCCCATGTTGATCTTCGGAAGTGACTCGGAAGATGAGGTTAATGTCGTGTTCTCCAGTCGGCCGTCAATACAAGTATTCCCTGGCGATAATCAGAGTTTGCAAATCACCATGGTGCCGCGGGAACACTACAAAGACCTTGACACACTTGGAGCTTACAATGTGCAGGACCTGCAGGCGTTTTACGTCCCTCCCGGGCGGAAGGATGAAAAGGCGATCCTGTTTTATCGATCCTCGGAAACAAGAGTGGAGAAAGAGATCTGGCATGGCGCGGATTCTACACTTGACAAGCTTCAACCCATCCATTTGCCCAGATACTACACAAACGGACTAAAAAGGATATTGAAGCGCCAGGGGATACCCTTAAAACAGACTATTCGACAAGCTCGATTCTACAACAGGATCTAGGATGTCCCTGGGACCCAGCGCAAATTGCCCAACGGGAGAATGGAAACGCTCGGGCTTGGATATGTGAGATCCGGGAAACGTGAGCGAGTCCACGGTAGCTACGCCATATATAACTTCGATGAGGAAGAGGACACCCTGTCGGGAAATACCAACCCCTCATCAAAACTAGATCCCGCAATCAAAATGCCGAATCCATCATTCGAAGAACGAATGGACAAGCTTTTCAGGAAGGCAGGTCAAAAAGCTCGAGACGACCATAGTCGCGAAATGGCCATCTACAAGAAAGCCAAGACGCAACGTCTGGTTCAATAGGCTGCAAAAGACGAAGATGCTCCTCCTTGTCGATCCATTGCGCAAAAAGCCCGACGCAGAGGTAGAAATAAGTCAAGGGGCGAAAAAAGGAGCCGACAACAACGATGCAGGATTAAAGAGTCATGTGATCGGTTATTACGCGGTCCGGACTTGTCCCTCATGAAGAAGATGAGTCGAGCGTATTCCTTCCTTCAAGAAAAGACGAAGAAGATACTCGATCTTGCTATGAAGCACCGAATGATCACATTTCCGGAGTCTAAACACCCTGAGCAAGTTAACGAGGTCACTCATCCGGACTATTGCTATTATCACCGAGCCATAGGACACCCTATCGAAGACTGCTTCACTTTTAAAAACTGGATGGAAGACCAGTACAAGCAAGGCGGGTTTGCTTTATCCAGCAGCTGGAGGGTGACGCCGCCATGAAAGCACGACCCCAAAGCCATAAGAGCAGAACCAGATCCACAACGGTCTTGGAAGCGAGCTCGTACCTGTCATATGATAACGATATCAAAAGAAGAGCCCGAGAATATGAATGACTTTCCCTGGTCCTTCGAAAACAATGATGACGAGGTGATCTCAGAGTTTCCACCAGCGCCGAAAGAGCTGGAAGATGGCATACATACTACTGCAGATAACCTCAGGAAAATTGAGTTGGGAACGACGAACGACCCACGACCGACGTTCGTTAGCGAGTTGCTATCTGAAGAAAGGGTGGCCGAGTTAAAAGACGTGCTTGTGCAGCATAGAGATTGCTTCGCATGGAATTATTCTGAAATGCCAGGACTAGATCCAGAAATTGCTGTGCATAAATTGGCAATATCCCCGGACGTCAAACCAGTCAAACAAGCGCCGAGAAGAATGCGGCTCGAGCTTGAGATGAGCATCAACGCCGAATTCAAGAAGCTGATCGACTCTGGCTTCATCCAACAAGTTCAATACTATGACTGGATCGCCAACTTCGTCTCGGTAATGAAGAAAAATGGGACAGTACGCATATGTGTGGACTTCCGAGATCTCAATAAAGCCTGTCCGAAGGACGATTTCCCAGTGTCGGTCACTGAGCTGATGATAGATAATACGTCCACTCATGAAGTTTTCTCTTTCATGGACGGTTCATCAGGATACAATCAGATAAAGATGCATCCCGAAGACCAGAAGCACACCGCTTTCCGGACTCCTTTGGGTATATTTGGCTACAAAGTTATGCCTTTTGGTTTAAAGAACGTCGGCGCCACCTATCAGAGGGCCATGAAAAAGATCTTCGATGGTCTTATACAAGAGATCGTCGAATGTTATATCGACGACCTCGTAGTGAAAATCAAGTCATATGAGGAACACCTCGAGCATTTGAAGACTGTATTTCAACGCCTTCGGCAATACAATTTGAAGATGAATCTGTAAGTCGATGTAGTACACCCCAGTACTTGTGGGGAGGCGGAATTTTCAAAAACGATCAAGTTTAAAGAACGAACATCGACTAACCGCTTGAATCAAAGCTAAACTATAAATAACCGTACACAAAGAGTTTCTTTTCACTTGTGTTTAGGGATTATACCTAATGAAACCGGTCCTTCGTCTTTGTGTCCTCCTTTGTTCTCCTCGACCTTCTCTAGGTAGTAGACGATCCACCCGAGAGCAAAACTCCAAGCTAAACCTCTAAACTTGAGGCAACTAACCTTCTTGGATTGCTAATCAAAGAAGATAGATGAAATAGAGTGATGGTTATGGATTGATTAGTCTAACTAATCCTAGATCTAAACACATGAGGGTGAGGATTAGTCTTTTGAAGAGAGAGAGCTTGAGGAGAGAGAATGTGAATAATATTATGATATAAGTTTATGAGTATCATATCATATATGAAGCATTTTCTAATAATGAGAAAAGAATAAAGAGTGATGATAAATCATGCTTCATAAAATATCTAGTGGTGATTCATTAGCATGAGTCATTAAGCAATAAATGTGCATTAATGAAATGAATGAATCACCACCATGACTCATAACCTCATTCAATGAATATGACACATAACCCTCCTTAGTCACCATCTTCTAGAAGCTTCTCGAGCAATTACGAGAACGCCCCTCCGATCCGTAAAAATACGGAAAAACTTTAGACTGTATAAATCCAATAACCGGATACCAGTAACTGGCTTAAACCAAAGCCGACTGGTAAAAACTGTCCGAAAGTCGTACGCGCGTAAACGCACGTATGCGTCCGAACCCTTTGTCGCAAAACCATGCAACCTCTATATCGTTTCGCCTGGAGTAGGAAACTCTCTGTGTGGGACTCTAGAGACTCGACTACTACGCTGGCAGTGGGTTTAACCACAGACCGCAAGCGGCACTAGCTGTACGTAACGGTCCCCAGGTAGTTTTCGATAAGAAGGCCGATGAGAAAACCCATCCGAACTCCTACTGAGTCTAATGTGACAATCTCCATACAGTCCGGTCCGTTCGTCCAAGACTATCGCATATCGGGCCTAGGGGGGCGGCAAGCGTCAGTCCCCTAATAGCGGTATAAGTCGTGTCGGAGGGAAGCCCATTACACCCTGAGAAACTACTGGAACCTACCAGCAAATCTCGCTTGCCCTGGCCAGGGACTTTGCGTAATGGCTCTCTGACACAGCACGATATCTACTCCCAATACCGGGAGGGACGAATCCTGTCTAACCGCCACTGCCTCCAAGTGCTCGGGACTGCACCCAACTGCTACCTGTTTGCACGACTCCTTTGAGCCGTGGTAGGGTAGCAATCTAAGAACAGTGGGACACACTCGAGGCGAAGTAGCAGTGTCAAGTCTGCGGACTACGCTGTACTCATGTCACCTGGGAACTGTTCACTGACGACTGGTATCAAACCAACCAACAGTTCCCTGTGAGTCCTGTCCGGTGTACCCGTAACCTAACGAGCACCTGTATACTATCTCCAGTATGACGTACTGACGGCTGTGGGACAGACCATCTCCCCAACTGGGATGAGAAGCGTACACACCAGTCTACTCCGGAGTATCGATGCTCTGTCTCGATAATCCAACGACCAGGGACCTGAATAAGGATGTGCTTGTAGACTACCCAGCCCCCACTAGTGTGACTGCCATCACAACGCTGGTAGACAAGCAAGATCCTAAGAGCTCTATCAATACGTACACTCACATATTAAGATAGAAAAACCAAGTAGCATACTACCATGTTTAGCAAGACTGTTATATACATGTGAATATCCCAAGCTTCCATTAAGTAATATACAAGCTAGTATGATACAGTAATGGCCTTCTAGGGCATAAACACTAACAATCTCCCACTTGCACTAGGGCCATGTACTGGCATATCGCAGACCAATGATCTCGAGTAGCCTCTCGAACTGAATCTGAGGAAGGGCCTTAGTGAATGGATCAGCAATGTTATCCTCCGTATTTACTCTCTTTACCTCGATCTCCCGGCGATCTACGATCTCCCTGATCAGGTAATACCGCCTTAAGATGTGTCTGGACTTCTGATGGGACCTTGGTTCCTTCGCTAAAGCTATAGCTCCGTTGTTGTCGCAATACAGAGGTATTGGACCAACACTGGTAGGAACCACCTGAAGTTCTGTGAAGAACTTCTTCATCCAGACAGCTTCTTTTGCGGCATCGCAAGCAGCTATGTACTCCGCTTCCATCGTTGAGTCAGCAACGGTATCCTGCTTGGAACTCTTCCAACAGACCGCCCCTCCATTGAGGGTAAAGACATAACCCGACATGGACTTGGAGTCATCCTTGTCACTCTGGAAGCCGGAATCAGCATAGGCCTCCATCTTGAGGTCCTTTCCGCCGTAAACCAAGAACATCTCCTTAGTCCTCCTCAGGTACTTGAGAATGTTCTTTACTGCTATCCAGTGATTCTCCCCTGGGTTTGCCTGATACCGGCTTACAACGCTAAATGCGTATGCTACATCTGGTCTGGTACATAACATCGCATACATTATAGAGCCTACCGCAGAAGCGTAGGGTATAATCGACATGCGTTCCCTTTCCAAATCAGTCTTGGGAGACATCTCTTTGGAGAGGGTGATTCCGTGACAAGCCGGTAGGTTACCGCGCTTAGAATCTTCCATACTGAATCTTTTCAATATGGTGTATATGTACCTGGACTGTGAAAGTCCCAACATCCTCTTTGATCTATCACGATAGATCTGGATCCCCAGAATGTAGGTGGCATCACCCAGGTCCTTCATGGAGAATTTCTGTGACAAGAATCTTTTGACTGACTGTAGCATAGGAATATCATTTCCTATTAGGAGAATGTCATCCACGTACAAGACGAGGAATACAACAACTCTCCCTACAATCTTACTGTATATGCATGGTTCATCTGGATTTTTGATAAAGTCGAATTCTTTGACAGTATCATCAAAACAGATGTTCCAACTCCGCGATGCCTGCTTTAGTCCATAAATGGATTTAAGCAGCTTGCATACTTTACCGCTGCTCCCACTCTGAATGAATCCCTCTGGCTGATCCATATAGACGCTCTCTTCTAAATTTCCATTTAGAAAGGCCGTCTTTACGTCCATCTGCCAGATTTCATAATCGTGGAAGGCAGCAATAGCAAGAAGGACCCGAATGGATTTCAGCATAGCTACAGGAGAAAAGGTTTCGTCATAGTCCAAACCAGGTCTTTGACGGAAACCCTTTGCAACAAGTCTAGCTTTATAGGTTTCAACCTGTCTATCTACACCAATCTTCTTTCTGAAGATCCACTTGCATCCTACGGGTTTCACCCCATCTGGAGCAGTGTCCAAAGTCCATACTTTGTTAGTGTACATGGACTCCATTTCGGTCCGCATTGCATCCAGCCATTTTACGGAGTCACCGCTCTGAATGGCTTGCTGGAAGCTAGTAGGGTCGTCATTATCAATGACGCAATCTTCTCTATCCCCGTCTATGAGAAAACCGTAGTATCTCTCGGGCGGATGAGACTGCCTACTACTTCTGCGGAGAGGCGCTGGTATGTCCCTTTCTTCTGAAACTTCTTGTTCCACCAAACTTTCAGTAACAGCTTGTGGTTCTGGAATTTCTTCCAGTTCTACTGCGCTCCCACTCTTCTGATTTTCTAAAAATTCAGTTTCTAAGAAGCGGGCATGACGAGAAACAAAAACCTTTTGTTCCTCTGCATAGTAGAAGCAATATCCCATGGAATTCTTTGGATATCCCACAAACTTACACTCTACTGAGCGTGCCTCGAGCTTGTCCGGATGCTGCTTTTTTACAAAAGCTGGACATCCCCATGTCTTCAGGTACTGAAGATGGGGTTTCTTCCCACTCCACATCTGATATGGGGTGGTAGGCACAGTCTTGGTGGGAACCTTGTTTAAAAGATATGCCGCTGATTCTAGCGCATAACCCCAGAATGATCGCGGTAACTCAGCCTTACTCATCATGGAACGAACCATATCTAATAGGGTTCGATTCCTCCTTTCCGATACACCGTTGTGTTGTGGTGTGTATGGAGGAGTAAGCTGAGAGAGAATCCCTTTCTCTTTTAAGTAACCCAGGAACTCGGCACTTAAGTATTCACCACCTCGATCAGATCTCAGTGTCTTAATACTTTTGCCTGTTTGGTTTTCCACTTCATTCTTGTATTCTTGGAATTTCTCAAAGGCCTCGGATTTATGCTTCATCAAGAAGATATGTCCATACCTAGAGAAATCATCCGTAAAAGTAATGAAGTAGGAATAACCACCTCGCGCATGTGTAGACATTGGACCGCACACGTCACTGTGTACGAGTCCTAAGAGCTCGCTCGCTCTTACTCCGTGTCCAGAAAACGGAGTCTTTGTCATCTTTCCCATGAGACAAGATTCACAAGTGGCATAAGATTGATATTCGAACGGATTCAAATATCCTTCTCTATGTAACTTTGTTAACCGTGTTTCATTGATGTGACCTAGTCTACAATGCCATAAGAAAGCCTGATTTACTTCTGGAGACTTTCTTTTAAGTGTGTTCTGGACATTGAAAATCTGAGCTTGATTCAATACGTATATACCGTCATCTAATGTACCGGACCCAATCAGAACTTGATTTAGGTGGATGTGAACTACATCGCTTACGAATGTAAAGTCATATCCCTCTCTTGAAAGTGAGGACACTGATATGATATTACAAGTCAAACTAGGTACATACAGACAGTTACGTAGAATCAATATCTGCCCACTTGTCAAACCCAGGCGATATTCTCCCACGGATTTAGCATCCACGCTCATTCCGTTAGCAACTCTGAGAGACAAATCACCTATCCTTATAACTTTACGGTTTCTCAAAGCATGTAACGAATTACAGATATGAGATCCTGCTCCGGTATCTAGTACCCAGGAAGTAGAGTTAATTGACAAACAGTTCTCAATTACAAACACACTTGAGGATGAAGCCACAACATGCTTCGAATCCTGGCTACTGGCTTCCAAAGCCCTGCAATCCTTCTGCCAATGTTCATTCCCATAACAATAGGAATATCCCTCCTTACCTATACCAAGTCCCAAAACTGTTTCTCTTCCCTTTCCTCCTACTTTGCTGACACCGTATATCGGCTTTGTAGAGGTCTTCTTCTTTTCACCCTTTGCTTTCGCCTTGGATGAAGAGGAAGAAGGTCCCCTATTAAGCAGAGCTTGTGTCTCCCTGGTTTCTTTCAGGGTGTAAGTAGAAGGTAGGGACTGTGGAAATAAGTCAGTATATGACATGTTTCCCAACGTGGTCTCCAGGTCCTTGAGCTCATCAATATAGCTAGTCATCGTAAGGACGTCGTCCCTTACAGATGACTCGTCAGCCGACCTCGCTTGAATCAATTCGTTCGAGGCCTCATATCTTGCGATATGAGATTGCTCTCCATATAAATCTTTATGGAGAAAGATGGAACCAGAGTCCATCTTCTCGTGCTGCTTCTGGTATCTACCATCAACTGAAGCCAACACGAGGCACTTGGCTTTCGCTTTATTCTTTTCCTTTGTCTGACGGATATCCATATCCGCGACGGTGGAAACTGGACCTGGGACGGTGGGATCTTGAGTAGTAATAGGGTGGTCCAGCTTGTCATAGGCAATGGTCATCTGGACAGACCTTTGCCAGTCAAATAAGTTAGATTCAGTCATCTTGTTATCTAGATGTAACCTAGTCATGGTCACAAGGTCGCTGCAATGAGAGAGAGAGAAGAAAACACTTTAGCATGATGCTCTTGCAAGTTTAGATTGGTTTTTAATTTATCTAAACTGGATGGCTCCCACTGTTTCTCGAATCCTTCCTCAAACCATAAAAGAAGAATTAGCCAGGACTATTCTCACCGTACAATACTTGCTTAACCGTTCAGCCAGGCCAGTGTCGATACTTCGAGGGAGGTTTTCCAACGCTTTCGCGAAGTTCCTTAATTAAATAACCTCTTTTCTCTGGGGGCGTAACCCCGCTGACACCTTTCTGGACACCTACTAGGTTTATAGCATTGATCGTTAAGTGACGAATATCCTGATAAGTAGCATATACTCACAGTAGGATCGGGATCCAAATATCATCGTCTGATAATGTTGTAGGAATGCTACCAACATTCATCAAACTCAAAATGGTATGCATCTCTTTGCAAATTTCAGTTTCTTTAGAAATTCCCGATATATATTTTTTTGCCCCATGTTCTTATGACCTTGACGAAAGCCAACAAATCATAAAACACATGTCAAGTTCTGCCCATCATTATCTTGTTAATTTGAACCCACCCGTATATACCCTTGACGAAAGCCAACAAGGTTATACGACTGTCCCAAACCAACTCATCTATCTATGCAACAAATGAATACCCCAGCAGCTATCAAACACTATGCCTTGACGAAAGCCAACAAGCATAGCTTGAATACTACTGACCATCCATAAGAAATGACGGAGGGCTACGACTGGTTTTGGCGAAACCGTGAACGTAGTGAACTTGATATAACCGAAGGAACCTGATAGCTTTTAAAAGGAGTGGTTAAATCTCCGCATTTTAAAATATCTGTTTTTAAAATAACCGAGTGGTTTCTTTTAAATTGTTCCAACGATTAAAACTTTGGTTTATTTTTCTTTGCATTATAGATAATGCGTCCCATCATTAACCTATCATTGCAGAAAACAACGAAAATACAACGTCCTCTTATGCCATCCGCATTCGCCACGGGGTCTCGTGATCACCCGTTAGGTTACTTAACTAACGACAGAGCGGGGGCTGGGCTAGCGCGGGTGTAAAACATAAGTGGCGTCTAAATAGCTATCATAAATATAGATATTTTACATTCGTCTGACGCAATGATATTCATTCCAGAACACAGATAAACAATATTGGATTTGCAAGCAATCTGTATTTCTTTTGAGCCTGCAAGAAAAGACAGATTACACAGTTGTGATGAATAGCCGTTACCCCACCCTCGACCCCTACGGGTACGACAAACTACCCACCCGGTAGTCTGTGTACCCCACCTTGGGTCAGTCCTAGGAGCAAAAACAGTAAAATGAAATAATACAACGGTGGCTACAACCGCAACCTGGAAGTGCCCCGCGAAAATAATATTACAACAAATTACATTTACAACAAATGAATTAAACAATAACCCATTGCTAATCCCGGCTATACACCACAACAGTCCAATACAGTTTATATGCACAAACAGATATAACCATTTCAGAAATGTGCAACCCCCTGCCAACCGACATACTAGCAGTTGGGGGAGGTTTACGAACACATTAAACAATCACAGATATAATCCAATATGCAAATACTGTACAATTTCGATCGATTAAACAACATCAATATTGCTCCAAAATCTGCTCTGTTAAACAGTAACCTCAGCAAATATTAAATATTCCAGAAAACCCCAAATATCACAGGGGACCCACACAAGAAAGATGAGTCCATGACTCGGCTAAAGCGCCGCGGAAGGGCGGCGGATCCCACCGATCCGCCGCGCTTCCGCGGCCGAGTTGCCGATTCATGGGCTCGAATTTCTTGGGTGTTCTCCTGGACTCCTTTCTAGCTTTCTGAGCACACCTGAAAAATTTTTGGACTTCATTTTAAGTTCGACAGAAACTGAACAGATTTAGGGTTTTCCGGCTTCGTTTTTCCGTTCGAAATTCGTACAAATTTGCAATTAAGTTATTTATTATTTAGCGAGGCTCTGATACCACTGTAAGTCGATGTAGTACACCCCAGTACTTGTGGGGAGGCGGAATTTTCAAAAACGATCAAGTTTAAAGAACGAACATCGACTAACCGCTTGAATCGAAGCTAAACTATAAATAACCGTACACAAAGAGTTTCTTTTCACTTGTGTTTAGGGATTATACCTAATGAAACCGGTCCTTCGTCTTTGTGTCCTCCTTTGTTCTTCTCGACCTTCTCTAGGTAGTAGACGATCCACCCGAGAGCAAAACTCCAAGCTAAACCTCTAAACTTGAGGCAACTAACCTTCTTGGATTGCTAATCAAAGAAGATAGATGAAATAGAGTGATGGTTATGGATTGATTAGTCTAACTAATCCTAGATCTCAACACATGAGGGTGAGGATTAGTCTTTTGAAGAGAGAGAGCTTGAGGAGAGAGAATGTGAATAATATTATGATATAAGTTTATGAGTATCATATCATATATGAAGCATTTTCTAATAATGAGAAAAGAATAAAGAGTGATGATAAATCATGCTTCATAAAATATCTAGTGGTGATTCATTAGCATGAGTCATTAAGCAATAAATGTGCATTAATGAAATGAATGAATCACCACCATGACTCATAACCTCATTCAATGAATATGACACATAACCCTCCTTAGTCACCATCTTCTAGAAGCTTCTCGAGCAATTACGAGAACGCCCCTCCGATCCGTAAAAATACGGAAAAACTTTAGACTGTATAAATCCAATAACCGGATACCAGTAACTGGCTTAAACCAAAGCCGACTGGTAAAAACTGTCCGAAAGTCGTACGCGCGTAAACGCACGTATGCGTCCGAACCCTTTGTCGCAAAACCATGCAACCTCTATATCGTTTCGCCTGGAGTAGGAAACTCTCTGTGTGGGACTCTAGAGACTCGACTACTACGCTGGCAGTGGGTTTAACCACAGACCGCAAGCGGCACTAGCTGTACGTAACGGTCCCCAGGTAGTTGTCGATAAGAAGGCCGATGAGAAAACCCATCCGAACTCCTACTGAGTCTAATGTGACAATCTCCATACAGTCCGGTCCGTTCGTCCAAGACTATCGCATATCGGGCCTAGGGGGGCGGCAAGCGTCAGTCCCCTAATAGCGGTATAAGTCGTGTCGGAGGGAAGCCCATTACACCCTGAGAAACTACTGGAACCTACCAGCAAATCTCGCTTGCCCTGGCCAGGGACTTTGCGTAATGGCTCTCTGACACAGCACGATATCTACTCCCAATACCGAGAGGGACGAATCCTGTCTAACCGCCACTGCCTCCAAGTGCTCGGGACTGCACCCAACTGCTACCTGTTTGCACGACTCCTTTGAGCCGTGGTAGGGTAGCAATCTAAGAACAGTGGGACACACTCGAGGCGAAGTAGCAGTGTCAAGTCTGCGGACTACGCTGTACTCATGTCACCTGGGAACTGTTCACTGACGACTGGTATCAAACCAACCAACAGTTCCCTGTGAGTCCTGTCCGGTGTACCCGTAACCTAACGAGCACCTGTATACTATCTCCAGTACGACGTACTGACGGCTGTGGGACAGACCATCTCCCCAACTGGGATGAGAAGCGTACACACCAGTCTACTCCGGAGTATCGATGCTCTGTCTCGATAATCCAACGACCAGGGACCTGAATAAGGATGTGCTTGTAGACTACCCAGCCCCCACTAGTGTGACTGCCATCACAACGCTGGTAGACAAGCAAGATCCTAAGAGCTCTATCAATACGTACACTCACATATTAAGATAGAAAAACCAAGTAGCATACTACCATGTTTAGCAAGACTGTTATATACATGTGAATATCCCAAGCTTCCATTAAGTAATATACAAGCTAGTATGATACAGTAATGGCCTTCTAGGGCATAAACACTAACAGAATCCCCTCAAATGCGCATTCGGAGTTTTCTCGGGTAAATTCCTGGGATTCATCATTCGACACCGGGGTATCGAAATAGATCCATCCAAGATCAAGGCGATCATGGAAATGCCTCCGCCGAGTACTCTCAAACAGTTACGGTCTCTCCAAGGGAAGCTCGCATACATCCGGCGGTTTATCGCTAACCTGTCAGGCAAGTGCCATCCTTACAGCCACCTGATGAAGAAAGGAACTCCATTCGTCTGGAATCAAAAATGCCAGAGCGCGCTGGATGAGATCAAGCAATACCTGCAGAACCCGCCGGTGTTAGCTGCTCCGGTTAAGGGAAAGCCCCTTATTCTTTATACAACAGCCCTCGAAGGTTCCTTGGGCGCATTATGGGCACAAGAGAACGATCAAGGGAAGGAGAGAGCGCTCTACTATCTGAGTCGAGTCCTACTGGGGGCAGAAAGCAACTACTCCCCTATTGAGAAACATTGCCTGGCGTTAATCTTTGCGATAACCAAGCTCAGGCACTATGCGTTGGCGCACGAAGTCCGTCTCATATCGAAAGTGGACCCCCTTAAATATTTGATGTCGAATGCCATATTAACGGGGCGACTCGCTAAATAGGCCCTGCTCTTGATGGAGTTCTCGATAACTTATCAACCTCTCAAGGCAGTGAAAGGCCAGGCCATCGCCGACTTTCTCGCTGAGCATCCGGTACCGGCCGACTCTCCTTTGAATTGCGAACTTCCAAACGAACACGCGTTTGATGCGATCGATGGCGGTAATATCCGATGGGAGCTTTATTTCGATGGAGCATCTTCCGTGAAGAAGCGCAAACAAAGCACCCCTATAATCAAATCAGGGGTGGGTCTTATCTTCGTAACTCCACAAGGAAGGATAATGCGCTTCGCTTTCTCCTTAACAGAGCCGAGAACGAACAATGAAGCCGAGTATGAAGCTTTGATGGCAGGCCTCGAGATCGCCATCGACATGGGAATTGAAAAGCTCCTCATATACGGAGATTCCCAACTGGTCGTTAGTCAAGTAAACGGCGACTACCAGATATGCAAGCCAGAGCTGGTGAAGTACGGTGAGAAAGTGCAGCAACTGTTGACCCAAATCCCCTCCTACACCTTGGAAAGCATACCGCGTGCCGAAAATAGCAAAGCGGATGCATTAGCCAAGCTAGCTAAAGAACTAGCTGATGAGAACCTCGATGATGTAAGAATCGTGGTACAAAGCCGTCGGGTTCTTGCTCCGGCAAAAATATCTCCGGAATCGTCCGAGAAAAAGGAAGCGACCGAGCAGAAGGCCATGCGAATAAAAGACCAAGAAACAGCCGAAGATTGGAGAGAAGTCTTCATAGATTACTTCAAATGTCGTCGAACGCCCGAAGATGCGTCCTCAAGACATCAGCTTATGAAACGAGCTCTGTCTTTCGCCCTCGTCAACGATACTCTGTATAAAAGGTCGTTCGATTCTTTGTGGTTGAGATGCCTGGGACCTGTCGAAGCGAAAAGGGTCATTCAGGAAGTTCTTGACGGGCTCTGCGGTTCTCACCAAGCGGGCCCAAAGATGAAGTTGAAGATCAAACGAATAGGTTATTATTGGCCCACAATGATCCAGGACTGCCTCGAATATGCGAAGCAATGCCACTCATGCCAAATTCATGGGGACCTCATCCACCAGCACCCAAATCCACTTCATCCAACGGTGGCTAGCTGGCCATTCGAAATGTGGGGAACTGACATAATCGGCCCCATTGAACCAGCATCATCCAGGGGACATCGTTTTATCCTGGCGACGACTGATTACTTCTCTAAATGGGCAGAAGCAGTACCGTTAAGGGAAGTGAAGACGGAAAATATTCTCCATTTCTTTAAGACGCACGTCATTTATCGATTTGGAACTCCGCGACGGATTATTTCTGATAACGGGCCAGCCTACAGAAGTCACAAGATCAGCCGCTTTGCGCAACAGCATAATATAGACTGGAGGTATTCCTCGGTTTATAATCCGCGAGCTAACGGTCTAGCCGAGGCCTTCAACAAGACCTTGACGAAGATCATGAAGAAAACGGTGTCCCGAAATAAGAAGGACTGGCACGAGAGACTGTAGGAGGCTCTCTGGGCATACCGAACTACGTTCAAAACGGCCACGAACACAACGCCATACGCGTTGGTGTTTGGTACAGAAGTAGTACTCCCCCTCGAGATAGAGTTACCCTCTCTACGAGTGGCAATCCACTACGAGCTGACAGATGAAGAAAATGCTTACCTTCGGCTTGAGGAGCTTGATGCCCTTGATGAAACCCAGCTCATAGCGCAACAAAACCTGGAGGCTTACAAAGCAAAGATGACGCGCTCGTACGAAAGATTGACCAGGCCGAGGACGTTCCGCCAAGGCGAACTCGTGTTAATTGTCAAAAGACCTATGATCCCCAATTGCGCCAAGCGGGGAAAATTCAAGCCAAACTTTGAAGGCCCGTACATCATAGACAAGGTCTACCAGGGTGGAGCGTATCTACTCATGGATATGCACGGTAAAAGGCCTTTCAGGCCAGTGAACGTTCGCTTCCTGAAGAAGTATTACGCTTAACGGGTCAAGGTTTAGGTCAATGATAGATGACGACGACTATGTCCGCTCGCTATCTTCCTAAGCCCGAACTCTAGGTAGTAACCAGCATCCTTAACAACGGACCGAAACGTCCTTAAACTAATGGCGGACCGAAACGTCCTTAAACTAACGGCGGACTGAAACGTCCTTAAACTAACAATGGACCACTATGTCCTAAAGCTAGCCGTTGACCGAGACGTCGATAAACTACGGTGGATTGCAATACCTCAAAGCCGATATAAAAATAATAATAATAAAAATAAAATAAAAACGGTATGTCCATAAGCAAAATGGGCACGGATGAAAACCTGAAAGGGCTCCGTGAGTAAAAACAGCAGGGTTACCGGCGAGTGTTTGTGAAAACCCGAAAGGACACAACCTCGTTAAAGGACACTTGCAGGGTCCTCACGACCTTGTAAGGAGAAACCACCTGCGTGAGATCCTTACGACTCACAAGGGAGCAACACACTTAGGAGTCCTCACGATTCCTAGGGAGAAATTACACTTGCGAGATCCTCACGACTCGTAAGGAGAACTCTCTTATGGGACCCTCACGGCTCATAAGATTTGAAAGTCTTAAGTTACAGAGACCTAAACCTGTTCTTAAGCAAACCCCCCACAACCTTCGATATTGCCCTACAAGTGGCTCAATACCGACCCTTGCATACAATCCACGGGCGTGAATAAACATTTCCCTAGCAAAGTCCCACCCGTGACTAGGGATATGTCCATATGGTGAGCAACCCTTGTAAGTCCTCTCGACTTATGAAGAGAAGACCCTTTTGTAAGATCCTTACGACTTGCAAGAGGACACGCACTTAGGAATCCTCATGATTCCCAAGGAGAAAACATACCTACAAGATCCTCACGACTTGTAGGGAGAAATACCTTTGTGAGACCCTTACGGCTCATAAAGTCAAAAGCCTTAGTCGACAGGCCTCTTAACCCTGTTTGCTAAGCCACCTTTGTTCAATATCAACAGAGGCAAATGATAATTCGCTCCTGGCAACATCCCAGTTGTAGCGGTGCTGATGCCGAGATCGGTGTCTAAAATCCAAGCTTGTAGAGAAAAGGCTAGCGAGCCACACATGCATATGAAATAATCGAAATGATGGGCCAACTTGCAATAAAAAGCAGCAAGTAATAATGTATGCATGAGAAATAGCCGAAATGATTGGGCAACTCGCAATAAAAAAACAGCGAGTAAAAATAAAATAAATAGCCGAAATGATTGGGCAACTCGCAATAAAAAAGCAGTGAGTAAAAATAAAATGAATAGCCGAAATGATTGGGCAATCGCGACCTTCGCGATATAAAAGCTGAAATGATAGAGCATCGCGGAAAAAGAAATAAAATAAAAATGAAATTTACGCCCTACGGGTGATATTACATCAATCCCTGTATACAATCCAGGGGCGCAAACAAAGAAGGAATCACACTCCTCCTCTCCCAGGTTTTATCAGAAGAAGAAGCCAAATCTCGATGAGTCACAGATAGCCTAGAGACTATCTCGACGTTCGTCTCATTGCAGCAGACACAATATCAAGTAAAGCGGAACAACGGCAATTCCCAGTTCAATGACTCGACGGCGTACAGATGACCGAGAGTCAAATCCCAACTCCGTGAAATGCGGATACAATCAACAAAATTCCTGGTCATGTGGAACGTGGATAACATCACTCTTTGACCGCGTGGAAAACGTCCAGAGCGGAGCCTGGTCCTCGCAGAACACGGCAGTGAACCCGTAGAAAGCATCCAGAGCAAAATTCCTGGTTACGTGGAACGTGGATAACGTCACTCTTTGACCCCGTGGAAAACGTCTAGAGCGGATCCTGGTCCTCGCAGAGCACGGCAGTGAACCTGTATGAAGCATCCAGAGCGGAGCCTAGTCCTCGCCGAACACGGCAGTGAACCCGTGTGAAGCATCTAGTGCAAAATTCCTGGTCACGTGGAATGCGGATAATGTCACTCTTTGATCCCGTAGAAAACGTCCAGAGCGGATCCTGGTCCTCGCGGAGTGATTAGTCGAAAATATTGCATCTTTTAACCGGCAATTTCCCTGTCATTTGCATTCATATAGAAGTGTTCAGCATTCATATAGCACATATTAGCAAAACAGTCGTCAAATATCAGATTACATGTGTTAGACCTTAAAACCGGCAGTTCTAGGGAAATTGACTGCATTTCATAGCATGGCATCATTTCTATATATCGCAACCCGTGTTTCGAAGTCCGTGCAGGAAAATCATAAGATCGGTCAAAATTTACAGGACAAGACTGCTAAAAGATACGCCAACTCATGGATTTGGAATCTGGTATTGTTCTAAGAGGCATTCAGAGATTTAACATATCAGAAAATACATCAAAATACAGCAGAAGCCAACACCAGAAAGATGAAGCCCCAAGGAGCCAAAATGGCCGCGGTTCCGTGGCCTAAGCCAGCTAATGCGGCGGAACTGCGGCGGCTTGTCGACTTCACAACCTCGGCTTTGCTCCACAACTTCTATCTCAATGCCTACAGCTCAGAATGACACAACATTTTCCAGAAAGCCCCAGAAGCTTCTGCCAGATCAGCAAACCCTTGGAGCTACACTAAACTAGCCTATCATTCTAGAAACTTCTCCTTAAACCCTAGCTTAAACCCTAAGCTAAGCCTAACTAACTACTTCTAGAAGTCTTTCAACAAACTTTTGGAGGGAATTTCTATTTCAAACTCAAGGCCTAGGGTTTTGGGAGATCTATAAATAAGACCCTAGGCTCACTTGTAAAAGGGATCATCTCTTGGCATTCTATTAATTCAATAGATCCATTCACTCTCTTTCTTCATCTTCTTCCACAAGTCTAGTGAGAAGACTTTTGTGAAACCCTAACCCTAATTCCAATCAAAAGCCAAGATCCCGAGTACCCAATCAAGCAAGAAGCCCTTCAACCTTTTAGGAGCGAAGCCGATCTTCAACAGAGCAAGTGGTCCAAGCCGATCCACGACTCACGGAGAAAAGCGACGCCAGATCGACAATTTAGTTCTTCCTCTTGTAGTTCTTGAGCGACTGTAATCAAATTGTTGATATAAATAAAAGGTGATATTCTTTTATCTTGTTTTCTTTAAATTCTTGCATCATGATTCGATCTCAATTTCTAGTTGTAGTTCTTGTTGTGATGTTTGAGTAATACTCCGCTCGTCGAGGAGTCGAGACGATCAATAGAATGATGATGTAATATATCTGAAAACGATTCTTGATTCCTACGAGTTTTGTAAATCCTAGCAAGTTCAAGAACCGATGACCCATTTCGTTGCGATGCTTTCTTGATTGATATCGCTCGAAATTGGGGAGTTACGATCGTTTCTTGAAATTACTAGAGGCTAGAATGTGAATGATATCGACGAAAGAACAAGGGTTAAATGATGAAACCCTAGTTTCACAAGGAATCCCTAACTCTCGTCGATCATCATCGATCTAGTATCAATTCTTCGAAGGACAAGAACACGATATCTTGAGATTATATCACATCTATAGATCCGATCGATTCCTACGAGCCTCATTTAGATTCTTGACATTTGGTTGGAAATATCATCGAAACCCGATTCTCGATTGTTTATCATTTTCTTGATTCTTGATTAGACTAGTGACACTTGAATCAATCGATAAAATCTTGAATCCTGTTTTCTTTTCTTTTCGATTAACTTTTCAATTCAAATAAATCAAATATAAAATCGAATCGCACAATCCCTGTGGACGATCCGCACTCACTTACAATCTACATCCGACACCGTAGTTGATTGCGGTCAAATATAATTCTTTGATTGTGAATTCTATTCATTTTCTAAATACCGACACAAAGAAATTCATTTGAGTTACACACTACACAGTCTTGAATTTTATCATCAATCAAATGGCGCCGTTGCCGGGGATTACGCGCTAATTCGTTTCATATTAAAGTTTGAATTGAAAGATTTATTCCATTATAATTTTTGTAATCAAAATTCGTGCAAACCCTAAACAATTTGTTGTGGTTCATTGCAAGGAGATCTAGAGCTTGCTGTGAAATTGGAAATTTTTTTTGAATATACCAGAGAGCAGAGGGAGTCTACAGAGGCTCTCTGAAAAATTTTGGTGAAGAGATCCTACTAACCGACCGCGGAAGGGCGGCATTAGCCAGGATTTGCGGCGGAACCGCGGCCTTGTTGAGGGTTCTCTGTACAATTTTTCTTTCAGGTACTTTCTTACCTTCTCCTCTCTCCTCTTTTTAGCTCCAACTAACAAATTTCTGCAGGATTTTTTGCAAATAATCACAGCTCGCAAATTGCAAAATTAAATTTGTGCGTGTTTTTGTTTCTTGGTTGTTTGCATTCTAAATATGGATATTAAGGGGCACGGCTAAATCCAAATTAGGTGGGGAGTTCATTACCCTTCCTAGGCCCCAAAAATCGCAAAACTTGCATCCGCACTGACCCACATTAACTAAAAAAATATCTAGAGATGACTCTAAGGACCGTCGCGCTCACTTAGGATAGAAGAAGGCCGTGGGTAATTCATTTCTTATCCGCGTTTTCTTATGGTGTCTAGGCAAGTGTGTCGAAGGCTAGTGGTTATTAATTAGGCCCACTACTTACGTAGTGGAGTACCTTCCCACTTACCTGGCACTTACCTGGCCACAGGGGAACAAAGAGGCAGTGGAGGATTCTATCCTGCGACTTGTCTTTTGGCAGTTAGGAGCAGTCTAGAGCCGGACCTAGGTGACCACTAGATTCTAGGGTTTTGTGTGTTGCATTTGTTGTGTCGCATCATTTTTTCAAAAATCCGTCCCTTTTTCAAACCAAACACCGCATTCATTCATTACCCCTAATTATAAGCCAACGCTGCCACTTGTACTAACCCTTTTTAGTACAAGATAGGCTGGACACGGGATTCCAGTGCCCGTTTAGTCCGCGTACCCTTTATCGACTCCGAAGTCGATATTTCTCCATTTACCTTTCCTTTACCTACTACCACACCCACACCGATGGATCCACCTCCATCAAACTTCTTTAACCCTAATCTGCCGCCGTCCGTTGGTGCGCAGAATCCACCCCGCATCTCTCTCCAGGAGAGGTGCTACCCTTTGCGAGGTCCTCTTTCGACCTGCTTATCCGCACCACCTGCCAATGGGGATAACTTTGAGATTAAACCCCAATACATCAACTTTTTACCCAAATTCCACGGACTCGAGACTGAGGACGCTTACGTTTTCATTACCAAATTTGAAAACGTATGCGCAATTATGGGTACGTCACAACTTTCAGTGGATGCGATGCGTCTACGACTTCTTCCATTTACTTTGTGCGATATAGCCGAGAAGTGGCTATATAACACTACCGCACACTCTATCACGAATTGGGAAGAATTTGTAGCGGCATTCCTTAAGAAATTTTACCCAATACAAAAGACAGCTCGAATCCGTAGCGAACTGAATCAATTTGCCTAGCTCCCTACTGAACCATTTTCAAAATGCTTTGAACGTTTCAAGGATCTTTTGGTTCAGTGTTCTCATCACGGCATCCCGAGATGGGATCTTTGCCGAATCATTTATGAGGGTATTAACCCAAACACTAAACAGAGCCTTGAAAACATGTGTCAAGGTACTTTTATGACTAAGGATGATGGGGAAGCGTGGAAGTATTTACAAGAGTTCGCTGAAAAATCACTACAGTGGGAGAGTAGAACCCAACCATTGAATAGGGGTGGCGTACACCAAATAGATGTGTCCATAGGTGTTCGAGCTGAGATGGCAGCAATGCAAAAGAAGCTCGACGCTATGGAACACAAATTTGCAGCAGCCTCCCTAAACCCAGTGTCGCTCCCCAAAACTGTTTGTGGGTACTGTTCTGATCCGTCTCATTTAACGGAAGAATGTCCATTAAACTCTGCGTTTCAAGGTCACGAGCATACAAATGTCGCATTTCAAAGACCTCGAAACGATCCATATTCTTCCACGTACAATCAGGGTTAGAGGAATCACCCGAATTTTGCTTGGAACCAACAACAATCTCAGAACACGGTTCCAAACCAGAATAATTTTCAAAGGGCTCTTCCTCCACCACAACAGCAACCACTTCAACTCACTCAGCACCCCTACCAGTCACAAAATTTCCAAAATCAGGTCAACAATCCTGCACAGTCTAATCCTATGCAGTTGTCCTGTTCTGACGAATTCTCTCAATTCACTCAAACCATGAAATCACTTTTATCAAATTTCATAGAGGTTTCGACTGAGGTTAGATCTTCCGTCAGTGAGATAAAGAAAAACTCAGCGTCTCGAGCTGAAAGTATCAGATCGATGGAAGCTGAAATCGCACGCCTTAAAGCCGAAATGAGTGTGAGAGAAAAAGGGAAACTTCCCTCTCAACCCCTACAGAATCCTGGGCATTACAATGTAAATGCCGTCACAACGTTGAGATCGGGAAGAGTGCTGAACAATCATGTCGGGAAAGGAATTGATGATATTGAAAATCCTATCAATAACACCCCAGCTGAGACCTTTCCTCACACACACACTTCTGATTCTGATCTTTCTTCTTCTACCACACCACCTTCTCGAGAGCCTATTCTCCATTTCCAACTAGGCTCGACGCCTCAGTATAGCCCTTCTAGTTCTCCACAGACGGTCCCCACACCTCTTTTGGGACCTCGTCTACCCTCTCTTCCTTCTCCTATGATGGACCCTGCACTTATTGCGAAAGCTCCTTACCCGAATCGGTTAAGGGGTAATAGAACGAGTCCTCATATGGAGAAAATTATGAAAATGTTCAAACAGGTTAACATCAATATCCCTCTCCTAGATGCAATTCAACAAGTCCCCGCTTATGCGAAAATTCTTAAGGACTTGTGCACTAGGAAGAGGAAGACTCAAGTGCCGAAGAGGTCTTTATGTCTAATAATATTAGCACTGTTTTTATTCCCCAGCTACCAAAGAAATGAAAGGACCCAGGATGTCCTACAATATCGATTTCTATTGGGGTAGAAACATAAATCGTGCTCTTTTAGACCTTGGCGCAAGTGTTAACCTACTTCCATATTCTGTATATGAGCAATTAGGGATTGGAGAGCTGAAACCTGCTCACTGCACTCTCCAGATGGCAGACCGTTCAATCACCAAACCAAGGGGTGAACTAGAGGACATGTTGATAAAGGTCGAAGAATTTGTTTTCCCTGTAGACTTCATTGTGCTCGACACACAGCCTGTAGCAAACCCCCGGGGCCAAATTCCGGTGATTCTGGGTCGTCCTTTCCTTGCCACTTCCAACGCTGTTATAAACTGTAGAAACGGTTCAATGAACTTATCATTTGGAAATATGACCATTGAACTAAATATCTACAAGGTTGGAAGTCAACCATCAGAACCCTCTGCTCATATTTTAGATGTGTGCTTTGTCCATGAGATCGCTCCCGATAGTTGTGGAGCTGAGGAACTTTGCTTTACTGATCTTGACGACATTACCACATCTCTGTTTGATTTTACACAAGATCTTAGTGAGGACACTTTATCTACACTTAGAGTCCTGCACTCCTGACTTTTCTCTACCCAAGTCTGTATCTTTCACAGGCTCTGAGCTTCTTTGTAAATCCAAAAATCACTCAATGATCCCTCCTTCTATCATTTCTCCGTCCGAATTAGATCTCAAAATTTTACCGTCTCATCTGAAATATGCTTATTTAGGTGAGAAGGAATCTTTACCGGTTATAATATTCGCTTCTCTAGCATTAGAGCAAGAGAATGCACTTTTATCGGTATTGAGATCTAACAAAGAGGCGTTTGGTTGGAGTATGGCGGACATCAAAGGGATTAGTCCCTTGATAGTTGAACATCATATACATGTGATGGATGATGCCAGACCAACCCGAGAACCACAGAGACGGTTGAATCCCGTCATGAAGGAAGCTGTGATGAAAGAGATCGTCAAATGCCTAGTTAATGGTATTATATACCCCATCTCCGATAGCCAATGGGTGAGTCTTATACATGTCGTCCCTAAGAAATCTGGCATCACTGTTATTACCAATGAGGCAAATGAGTTGATTCAGACACGCGCCCAAACTGGGTGGCGTGTATGTATTGATTACAGAAAACTCAATGCCGCCACGAGGAAAGACCACTTTCCTCTACCATTCATTGATCAGATGCCGGAACGCTTAGCTGGACGTGCGTATTATTGCTTTATGGATGGATACTCAAGCTATAATCAGGTCCCCATCGCCAAAAAGGATCAAGATAAAACCAGTTTTACTTGTCCTTTTGGTACCTTTGCTTACAGTCGCATGCCCTTTGGGTTATGCAATGCTCCCGCTACCTTTCAGCGGTGTATGATGGGGATATTCTCTGATATGGTAGAGAATTTTCTGGAGATCTTTATGGACGATTTCTCGATTTTTGGAGACTCTTTTTTCGATTGCCTAGCGAATCTTGACGCTGTTCTTACTCGTTGCAAAGAGAAGAACTTAACTTTGAACTGAGAAAAATGCCATTTTATGGTCCAAGAAGGAATTGTTCTTGGACATGTTATTTCACAGAAAGGCATTAAGGTTGACAGAGCTAAGATAGACGCCATTCAAAACCTCCCTCATCCCAAAAGCGTCAAAGATATTCGATCTTTCCTTGGCCATGCGGGCTTTTATAGAAGATTCATTAAGGATTTTAGCAAAATTGCTAGACCTTTAACTCTTCTCCTGGCCAAGGATACGACCTTCTATTTTGACTCGGACTGCGAGATAGCTTTTGACTCACTTAAACACTCACTCACTTCAGCCTCCGTTTTATCATCACCAAACTGGGACTACCCCTTTGAGCTAATGTGTGATGCATCCGACTTTGCAGTAGGTGCAGTCTTAGGACAGCACATCGAAAAGATGCCACACATAATATACTATGCAAGTAAAACCTGATGAAGGGTTGCTAGGCACACGCACAAGGGTCTACGAGGCATCAACCATGCCCGATTAAAAAATTAGCCGTGCCGAACAACCCGAATACGGATCTTTAAACTAGATATTAGGCGAAAACTAGCATGCTAAACTTTTTAACACTAAATGAGAGGGATTACAACCTTTGTAGATCCGGTCCATCACTTCATATGCTCCGTGTTGAGGTCCCTTCGCTGCAATCATCATGCTCTGGACTCTCAAGAGGCTCCACGAAGAGAAAGGTGCAGTCTTTGCTTCCGATCTTCGATACTAAGATGATCTACCTTGAAGTTCCGTTAACACAAGCTAACACTCATGAAATGATATGAACACCCTCATCTAAATGGCAAGGGAAGATGAGGATGATGAAGTAGGATTTTTGCTCTCTTTATTTATCTTTTTCTCACATATTTTCATCACAAATATCAAAGCAAGAAAGCTTGGTAAGCAAAGAAGAAGAAGGAAGAAGATGATGAATAATAGAATTATCATTTGTGATGAATAATAAAAAGTTATCATAATCATTTATCCAACCATGGTTGTAATAACCATTGTAGAGAGTTTACTAGGGTTAGGGTTTGGGTTGGGTTAAAGGATGAGTCACAAAGAAATATCTATCATAATATCATAGCAAATGACAAAAGAAAAGCTTCTAGAATCAACTAGAAGGTTTAACCCTAATCCAAACCCTAATCATGTTTAAACTCCTCTAAACATGTTGCATTAATAATTATAATATGTTACAATATTATATATCACATATACAATATTTATTGTAACAAAATAAAATAATACATTTAACATATATCGCATATATATCAATGTATTACCCGAGTGAGAAAAAGAATCTTTTAGTGAGCTAATATTAGTTAATGTCATTTAATATATCATATATATTATTATACATTAAATTATCGAATCAACACTTGATCCGACAATCCGGCTATATCGCATATAACCGACTAATATTTATCCGTACCGATTCATCGAATCAACACTTGATCCGATGACCCGGCTGATATCAAATATCGCGAGAATAGAATACGGTATCACATATCGCATTATCCTCGGTCCCGCACATATCACATATGTGCTCCTACTCCGTTTTGCCTGAGCCAAGAAACCTCTGTGTAGGACTCTAAAGAATCGTCAATACGCCGGCAGTAGGTGATGATCATATCAAACACCCACAAGCTGCAAGAGGTCAGCTAAACGTAACAGCTACCCAGGTATTGAGCGCTCAGAAGATCAACAAGCAAGCCTGTAACTTCTCCTGTGAATCCAAACAGTAACACTCCCGTACAGTCCGGTCTCGTCGTCTGATATGTCGCATATCTCGCCTAGGGGCGGTAAACGTCAGACCCCAGTAGCTTGATAAGTCGTGTCGATATGAGGTCTATAACAGTTCGAGAAACTACTGATAACACTTACCAGTAAATCTCAGCAACCCTGTCCAGGGATTTCCGGTTATAGCCAATCGAACACAGCACAACATCAACTCCCTATACCGGGAGAGACGAATCCCTTCCTATCGCTCATTGCCTCCATGTGATTCGGGACTGTACCCAAAAGCCACCTTTTTGCACGCCCTCTTGGACGTGGTATGATGGAAATCAAAGCATAGTGGGAATCACACAAGACTCTATGACGATCTCGGGTCAACAGACTACTCTGTACCAGTGTCACCGGAGAACTGCCATCTGACGTATGGTATAATACCATCTGGGAGTTCTCGGCGAGTCTGTCCAGTGTACCCAGTCTCTACTGAGCACCCGTACACCATCCTTGATGTCAAACACTGATGGATATGGGATCATCCATCGCCCATCATATGGGTCAAGATGCGTATATGCTAGTCTACTCTGGTGTATCGATGCCCTGTCTCGATACACCCTCGACTAGGAACAATTATAGGATGTACTCGTCGACTACCGTGGCCCCACTAGTATGATCTCATCATAGTCCCAGTAGTCGAGTACAAATCCTAAGGGCTTTATCAATATGTAATATAGAGACAATCAGAGTACATGTTAAGATAAAGTACAACCAGATAGCATACTATCATGTCGAGCAAGAAAGTCCTCCCTATATATGTCCTAGCATCCACTACAATATACATCGTATGTACAGTAATGGCCTCTAGGGCATACATATAACTAACAATCTCCCACTTGCACTAGGGCCATCTGTTGTGGTATCACATACCCAACAATTAGCTGCGGTTGAAGTATCTCATACTCAACCATCCCATAAAAGTCTCTACTGGGAAAAAGGCCTTTGTGAATGGATCCGCGTTGTTGTCCTCTGTGTCTACTCTCCTAACCTCGATCTCCCTGGAGATCAACCATCTCCATGATCAGGTGATACTGCCAAAGAATTATATCTGGATTTCTGATGGGACGGTAGTTCCTTGGCTAAAGCCACAACTCCATTGTCACACAATGGTAGGAACGAAGTTCATCTTATGAACTTATATATATCCAGACTGCCTCTTTGGTATCATTCTTGGTAACGATGTATATTGCCTTTAATCGTCTAGTATGTCACGGTATCTAGCTTGGAACTCTTCAAACATACCGTCCCTTCACTGAGGGTAAAGACAATGCCTGCGACTGACATTCAGTCGTTCTTATCACCCTGGAACCTTTCCAGTGATTCTCCCCAGGATCAATTGATACCATCTTACTACATCTAGTAAGAATCCTAACATCCAATTAGATCTATCTCATAGATCCAAAACCTAGGTTTTAGGAGGTATCACTTTAATCCTATATAGAGAATCCTTGTGATAAGCGGAGATTAACCGAGCGTAGCATAGGAAACTTCTTCCCTATCAAGAGTATGTCATCCACGTACTCTACGAGGATCACCACCATACTCTCTACTACCTTTTCGTATATACAAGGTTCATTAACCATTTTGATGAAGTCAAACTCTTTGACTACCACATCAAAACAGATGTTCCAACTCCGCGATGCCTGTTTTATCATATAAAACATCTTGCACATGTTTCCGCTGCTCCCACTGTCTACGAAGCCCTCTGGCTGTGTACTTATAGACGTTCTCTTCTAAAACATTACTTAGAAAAGCAGTCATGACACCCAACCACCAGATATCGTAGTCATAGTATGTAGCCGTGGCAAGTAGGATCTGGATGGACTTAAGCATAGATCCTTAGAAAAGGTTTCAACATAATCCATACCTGGTCTATGATGCAAACCTTTAACAAGTCTAGCTTTGAAAGTCTCAACTTTTCCATGTACACCAAGTAATCTTCTCAAGATATACTTGCTCCTGATGGGGATTTAACCCTTCAGATAAAGCAACCAAAGTCCATACTTTGTTGGTGTATAAGGATTCCAACTCAGATCGATAAGCACCCAGCCATTCTTACAGAGTCCCACTCCTGATGGCCAGCTCGAAACTAGTTGGGTCATCATCTCATGATGCAATCCTCGCTCCCACTGTCATAGAGAAACCGAAGTACCTCTCAGGTGGGTGAGGAACCCTACTAGATCGGCGGAGAGGCTGAGGTTCGTTGGAAACTATTGAATCCTTTGGTTCTACCAAATCATCAGCTGCAGTTTGTATAGCTGGAACATTTCCAGTTCTACATAACAGACCATGCCTCGAGCTTGTCCGGATTTTGCTTTTAGACATAGTCCGGACAACCCCAAATCTTAACTAACTTAAGATATGGGCTCTTCCCTTTCCATATCACATATGAAGTGGTAGACAACTGATTTGATTTGAACCCTATTCAATAGGTATGCAGCTTCCTCAGCGCATAACACCCAAAAGGAAATAGGAAACTCAGTAGTACTCATCATAGAGCACACCATATCACATAGGGTGCTATTGCTCCGCCCCGATATACCATCGTGCTATGGTGTATACGGAGGAGTAATGCTGAGAGAGAATCTCATTCTCCTTTAGAATAGTCCAGGATTTCCATGCTCATGTATTCTCCTCCTTGATCTCATCAAAGGACATAATACTTATACCTGTATTTGGTTCTCTACTTATAACTTATATTCTGTGAATATCTCAAAAGCTTCGGACGTGTGTTTCAACAGGAATATATGTCTGAATCTTGAGAGATTATCAGAGAATATAATGAAGTACAAAGAACCGGTCTTGGCATGTGTAGACAGGGGACCTTCATACATCAGCATGTATCAATCCCAAGAGTTCACTAACTCTTTCTCTGTTTCCAATAAACAGAGCTATGGTCATCTTATCTTTGTGACATGACTGGCAAGTTTCACAAGATGTAAATTCAAACTAATTTAAATATGCATCTAAATGTAACTTCAGCCAGTCTGGTCGCATTGATATGACCTAGTCTACAATACCTCAAGAAGGATTCATTCATTTCTGAACTCTTCCTCTCGTGTGTGTTCTGTATACTAAGAACTGCAGTTTGATTTAGAACGTCAATACTTTTAGATAGCATGCCTGAACCGATCAACTCTTGATATAGGAAATGTTCAAAACATTATCCAACAATACAAAATTATATCCTTTCTTTACTAATAAAGAGACTGATATGATTTTGTATATCAGGTTCGGTATCTAATAACATTCGTTCAGAATCAATGTATTCTGGTAATACAGGGTGATAGTGACCAACAGACTTGGCTGCAACACTTGCACCGTTTTCTGTCTCATGAAACTTATCACCCGTTCTCAGTTCTCTACCTATCTGTAGCCCATGTAACAAATTACATATGCGGGATCCTGATGCGGCATCACATACCCAGGACGTAAAGGATACTGAGAAACAGTTCTCTATAATGAACACACCCGAAGATGATGCATCAGTATGCACTTTCTTCGTTTGGGCGGCACGGGAATTCTGGTAATCCCCAATTTCCTGCTCTGTCCTATAACAATTATAAGTTGGAGCGGGACCAACGTTCCCCAGCTCAGTATAACAAGCGGGTTTGGTCAATGTATCCGTATTATTATTTTGATTAAGGCGTGATATGGTCGCTACCTGGAGAGAGAGAGAAGAAAACACTCAGCGTATGCTCTTGCAAGATTAGATTGGTTATCTAATATATCTAATCAGGATGTCTCCCACTGTTTTAATCAAATCTTCCTTCAAACCCTAAAAGGAAAGACTAGCCGGGATTAATTACACGCTACAAGTTCGCCAATCTTTCAGCTAGGCCAGTGTCGGTACTTTGAGGGAGGTCCCCCGTGCTTTCGCACGAACCTAATTAAAGTAAACCTCGTTTTCCCATAGGCGTAACCCCGTTGACACCTTTCTAGACACCTACTTGATCGGCTAATTGTAATGTGTAAAACACTCCCAGGAGTAACTCTTACTCGCAGCGGGTATCGGGATCCAACTATCTTATAGAAGGTATGCAATCTCATTGCAAATTTCAACACTTGAAATTCCCAATAATATTTTTGCCCCAAGCGATCTATGACCTTGACAAGGTCAACAAATCATAGACCGCAAGTCAAGTTCAACCCGTCATTTCCTGATTGAATTAAACCCACCCGCACGACCCTTGGCAAGGTCAACAAAGTCGCACGACTACCCTAATCCAATCACATCATATGCTTATACAGATAAGCAGTAATCAGCTACCGCACACTACGCCTTGACAAGGTCAACAAACGCAGCACGAATACTAACTATTACTTATCTGAAATGACGGAGGGCTACGACGGGTTTTTCAGAAAACCCTTTGCGTAATGAACTTGATATCGTTGTAGAATCGAGTGATTTTAAATGGAGTGTTTTTGAGGCTTTTCTAGTTTTGCTAAAGGGGTCACTCCCGGTGAAGGGATCGTCGGCCCTTTCCTCATCGAATAAGGTGCAGGATATTTCACAAATATCACTATGCAAAGCAAAACTCTAAAAGCAATCAAAAGACAAACCGAGTTTGTAGCATCTGCCAGTTATCGCTAAAGGAGTCACTCCCGGTGAAGGGATCTCGGTCCTTTCCCTATCGAATAAGGTATTGGATGTTCTATAAGGAACACCGCTATGCAAAGCAAGAACTAGAGCTACCAGTTTTTATTAAACAAGTTTCTACAACATCTTAGGTTTCTTTTATTTCATTAATCTCATTAATGAAGTCCTATTTTATTATGCTTCCCAAGCATCTCTTTTGAAACGAAATCTGCAATATAACATATATCTCATATATATAAAATATAAACATTCGTCTCAGGCAGTAATATGATCTCATCACAGAATATTGCAGCAGAAGAAACATATATGAAATATTGGATATACTAGGACGTCCGTGTTTTAATACGAGCCTGTATAAAACACGGATTCCACGGTCGCGATGAATAGCCAAACCCACATCCCCAGACCCCTACGAGAGCGGCAAGCAACACTGCCAATTCTATGGTTAGGAGACCCGGTCCCAACTCCTCGAGATGGTCTCCCACTGGACCCTAGAACCCGGTTACTTGTGCTCCCCGCCTTGGGTCTACCTAATGCGGAGAAGTAAATAATATACAACGGTGACATCTTCCGCAACCTGGAAGTGCCCCAATAAAAGAATATTACATACAAATGAATTTTACATGAATGAAAAAGAAAAAACTCCCATCTCACATAAAACCCCCGGCTATTCAAACGCGACGATCCAATATAACATATCACAGTAACACATAATATCTCATATCATCAACGTAAACAAGTATGCGTATCCCGATTGTCGTTGATGTATAGCAACGAAGCCGGCGATACACCACATACTACGCTTACGGTCATAGAAAAGAAAGTGTAAAACTACAACAGTTGGAATCCGCAACCTCTTTAGACATCGCATGCCTAACCAAAAGAATTCCTTAGACATCTCATGCCTAACAATTCTCATTATCGAAAACTCCTTTCAATATCAAGTCAGGTAATTCAACAAGATTCCCGATATTCTGATCGAATGCTCGTCGCAAACTTTAGTAGACGGCCGCACCCCTGGATGCCGTCGACGAAGTGCACTAAGGCGGAACACCGCTGCCGCGAGCACCCGAACGGATGCTTTCGGCGACGGGGTTCTCCTACAGTCACTTGGTTGGGGCTATGGGGCGTAGCTGTCTATTAAGTTTACCCGGCGAGTATCCGCGTACGCTACGTGATTGCGACGGACTTTTGATCACATCAAAATTCCGTGGCAACCGATCATCTGAGAATAAACTGCTATGTTTATAATATTCAAATCAGTTATCTCATAACTACCTGTGGATTCCAAATATTGTATCACATTCCAGATAAATAGACAAAGTTAAACTTTCCGATCGAATCATCAAACACCCAAGATTTCCCCAATATATCTCAACACTTGAAATCGGTTTAAAAACATCCATCACATGCCACAGTACCAATGGTCTAGCCGTAGAAGGGTCAAGCCAACGCCTCACATGTGGCACGCCGTACTGCCCCAAACCCTAAGGTTCAAAAGGCAGTTCAAGACGGTCACATAATCGAGTTAACGTTTGTTGTCTTCTAGAGGATCCACCGCGTTACTTGCACGACTTAGAACGTTCTTAAACACGAGAAAAAATCCAACTTTTGAAAAAATTTCCGACAGGGGAAAAAGTGAGTTATTGATATCCGTTCGAACTTTTTAACAGTTTCTAAAGGTTATCCGGACAAAACACAAAAGACGCAGTTAAAATTCCCGATTGAATCATTGAATCCCCAATACAACCCAGAAAATTCAACAGTTGAATAAATATTAAAAATTCCATGAAAATACAGCACTAAAAGAAAAGAATTACTGTGCAAATTTGAAATAGTGAAGTGACTAAAGTGCCGCGGAACCGCCGCACATGCCATGCTTGTACCGCGGTTCCGCCGCGTTTTGGTGGAATCAGGCGCACGTGCTTCACAGTAACTCTTGTATTTCCCTGCTGGTTTTTTTGAGAATTTTTAATTTGGAAAAAATCACAGTTTTTAAAAATTTCCAGAAACTAGGGTATATCGGGTTTTCCGGGTTCGATCGGACTTTAAACTTCGTCTAGACTTCGCCTAAAGCTCTAGCTTGGATCTGATACCACTGAAGGGTTGTTAGGCACGCGCACAAGGGTCTACGGGGCATCAACCATGCCCGATTAAAAAATTAGCCGTGCCGAACAACCCGAATACGGATCTTTAAACTAGATATTAGGCGAAAACTAACATGCTAAACTTTTTAACACTAAGTGAGAGGGATTACAACCTTTGTAGATCCGGTCCATCACTTCATGTGCTCCGTGTTGAGGTCCCTTCGCTGCGATCATCATGCTCCGGACTCTCGAGAGGCTCCACGAAGAGAAAGGTGCAGTCTTTGCTTCCGATCTTCGATACTAAGATGATCTACCTTGAAGTTCCGTTAACACAAGCTAACACTCATGAAATGATGTGAACACCCTCATCTAAATGGCAAGGGAAGATGAGGATGATGAAGTAGGATTTTTTCTCTCTTTATTTATCTTTTTCTCACATATTTTCATCACAAATATCAAAGCAAGAAAGCTTTGTAAGCAAAGAAGAAGAAGGAAGAAGATGATGAATAATAGAATTATCATTTGTGATGAATAATAAAAAGTTATCATAATCATTTATGCAACCATGGTTGTAATAACCATTGTAGAGAGTTTACTAGGGTTAAGGTTTGGGTTGGGTTAAAGGATGAGTCACAAAGAAATATCTATCATAATATCATAGCAAATGACAAAAGAAAAGCTTCTAGAATCAACTAGAAGGTTTAACCCTAATCCAAACCCTAATCATGTTTAAACTCCTCTAAACATGTTGCATTAATAATTATAATATGTTACAATATTATATATCACATATACAATATTTATTGTAACAAAATAAAATAATACATTTAACATATATCGCATATATATCAATGTATTACCCGAGTGAGAAAAAGAATCTTTTAGTGAGCTAATATTAGTTAATGTCATTTAATATATCATATATATTATTATACATTAAATTATCGAATCAACACTTGATCCGACAATCCGGCTATATCACATATAACCGACTAATATTTATCCGTACCGATTCATCGAATCAACACTTGATCCGATGGCCCGGCTGATATCAAATATCGCGAGAATAGAATACGGTATCACATATCGCATTATCCTCGGTCCCGCACATATCACATATGTGCTCCTACTTCGTTTTGCCTGAGCCAAGAAACCTCTGTGTAGGACTCTAAAGAATCGTCAATACGCCGGCAGTAGGTGATGATCATATCAAACACCCACAAGCTGCAAGCGGTCAGCTAAACATAACAGCTACCCAGGTATTGAGCGCTCAGAAGATCAACAAGCAAGCCTATAACTTCTCCTGTGAATCCAAACAGTAACACTCTCGTACAGTCCGGTCTCGTCGTCTGATATGTCGCATATCTCGCCTAGGGGTGGTAAACGTCAGACCCCAGTAGCTTGATAAGTCGTGTCGATATGAGGTCTATAACAGTTCAAGAAACTACTGATAACACTTACCAGTAAATCTCAGCAACCCTGGCCAGGGATTTCCGGTTATAGCCAATCGAACACAGCACAACATCAACTCCCTATACCGGGAGAGACGAATCCCCTCCTATCGCTCATTGCCTCCATGTGATTCGGGACTGTACCCAAAAGCCACCTTTTTGCACGCCCTCTTGGACGTGGTATGATGGAAATCAAAGCACAGTGGGAATCACACAAGACTCTATGACGATCTCGGGTCAACAGACTACTCTGTACCAGTGTCACCGGAGAACTGCCATCTGACGTATGGTATAATACCATCTGGGAGTTCTCGGCGAGTCCGTCCAGTGTACCCAGTCTCTACTGAGCACCCGTACACCATCCTTGATGTCAAACACCGATGGATATGGGATCATCCATCGCCCATCATATGGGTCAAGATGCGTATACGCTAGTCTACTCTGGTGTATCGATGCCCTGTCTCGATACACCCTCGACTAGGAACAATTATAGGATGTACTCGTCGACTACCGTAGCCCCACTAGTATGATCTCATCATAGTCCCAGTAGTCGAGTACAAATCCTAAGGGCTTTATCAACATGTAATATAGAGACAATCAGAGTACATGTTAAGATAAAGTACAACCAGATAGCATACTATCATGTCGAGCAAGAAAGTCCTCCCTATATATGTCCTAGCATCCACTACAATATACATCGTATGTACAGTAATGGCCTCAAGGGCATACATATAACTAACACCTGAATGATGCGCAAATCAATTATACAACCACTGAAAAAGAACTTTTAGCGGTTGTATTTGCATTAGAAAAATTCAGGCCTTACTTAATTGGCTCACCTATAGTTGTGTATACTGACCATTCCGCTTTAAAACATCTTCTAGTGAAGAAAGATGCAAAAGGTCGACTAATACGTTGGATCCTTCTGTTACAAGAATTCGATCTTGTTATCAAAGATAAGAAAGGATGTGAAAACGTAGTAGCTGACCATCTTTCACGCATCTCTTCTTCCCTTGTGACCCTGCCGATCAATGACTCGTTTCCTGATGAACAACTCTTGAGCGTATCCAATGAACCATGGTTCAGGGATATCGTGAACTATCTTGTCACGGGACTTATACCCAGCGATTGGTCAAAACAGGACAAATACCGTTTTCTTTCCCAAGTAAAACACTTTTACTGGGACGATCCATACTTGTTTAAGTATTGTCCTGATCAGATCATCCGCCGGTGTCTCCCGAAAGAAGAGTTCAAGAGTGTTCTTTCTTTTTGTCATGATCAGGCCTGTGGGGGTCACTTTGGTCCTAAAAAGACGGCGGAAAAGGTTTTGCAATGTGGATTTTATTGGCCGACCTTATTCAAGGATGCATTTGACTATTGTAAAACCTATACACAATGTCAGTACACGGGTAGAATCTCCCAGAGGAATGAAATGCCTCAGCAACCCATCTTGGTTGTTGAAATATTCCACGTTTGGGGCATTGATTTTATGGGTCCCTTTCCCAACTCCTTTGAGAATTTATACATACTGCTGGCGGTTGATTATGTCTCAAAGTGGGTGGAAGTCATTCCATGTCGCACTAATGACAGGAAAGTTGTCATTAAGTTCTTGAAAGAGAATATCTTTTCGCGATTTGGACACCCACGCGCTATTATTAGCGATAATGGGACACATTTCTGCAACAGGTCTTTCGAGACTTTGATGCGGAAATACTCAATCAACCACCGACTTTCTACACCCTATCATCCCCAAACAAGCGGGCAGGCTGAAATCTCAAACAGTCAAATCAAACTTATCCTGGAGAAGACTGTTGCTAAGAATAGAAAAGACTGGTCGACCAAACTGACGGATGCTCTTTGGGCATTCCGAACTGCATATAAGACCAACCTAGGGATGTCTCCATATAGGATAGTGTTTGGAAAAGCATGTCATTTACCCGTCGAGATAGAGCATAAAGCATTGTGGGCTATTAAGGAAATAAATTTTGATCTAAACCTTGCTTGCAACTTTCGGAAGCTGCAAATAAATGAGCTAAGCGAACTCCGCGATGAAGCTTATAATAACGCTGTAATTGTAAAGAATAGGACCAAGGTTTTTCACGATAAAAACATTTTAAGAAAAACATTTACACAAGGTCAACAAGTCCTTCTTTATGATTCACGACTACACCTTCACGCGGGTAAGCTCCGATCTCGATGGAAGGGACCTTTTATTGTGCGGTCTGTATACCCGCACGGGGCAGTAGAAGTAGAAAATGTTAAAAACGGCATATTTTTTAAAGTGAATGGACATAGACTAAAGCCGTATTTTTCCACTGACCCCACGGAGGAGCTCCTGCTCTTACAGGAGCCAGTTTATTTGGATTAAAATTCCTCCGTCTCATCTCCATGTCCTGAATATCATTACATCATCTTTTGAATGGAGGTGAGTGAAAAGAGTAAGTTTGGGAGAAGTTCTTCACTTATATATTTTTCCCCCACTAATAATTCCTCCCAAACTTACAGGTTTTGTAGATATAGCTGTTGGCAACCGTGAGGACATTGTTGAAAACAAGTTTGGGGGAGGTTTGTGCTTATTTTTGCATCATTTGCATATCATTTGCATAAGCACAAAACATTTCTTTAAAAACTTATAAAAATTTAAAAAATTTCAAAATCCATAAAAATTTAAAATTTTCAAAATATAAAAAAATATTTTAACATTTAAACATTTTTACATAAATAAGATAATGAAAGTTTAGATAGTGAAAAATTACATCCATAAGATTAGAAAAATTTAAGAAAACCAAGAAAATTAGAAGTTTTCTTATACGAACTAGTAATAAGTAGTTATGAGCCGTTGTCCCAAGAGTTAGTAAGATGAAGGACGTCACTAATCTGAGGATAAAAATAAGTCTGAAAATAGTTTCTATTCTGGAAGCCAAACATTTTGAACGTTGATACCCTGCTATTCGCACTTACACACGTCTTAAAGCCCGGGATAGTAGAGGATACCTTGAAATGCTCTTGTCTTAAAGCCAAAAGTATGAAGGAAATAAAAAAAATGAAATGAAGCAAATATAAAATGGTGAGAAAAATGAACACTGGTTTTGTTATCACCAAGGGCAATAAAAAATATATAGCGAGTGTGCTTCTTCACCTAGTTCCCTAAGGCCAACTGGTCTGGGAGTCACTGCTATGCCTGAGGTGGTGCAAGACGAGGAAAATACGCTAAGTAAGCAAGCACATGAGTAATCGGTCGGTTAGTACCTCAAGAAGTATTAACGGTCGCATGAAAGTGTGTGAGCAACTCCATCTAAATATTCATTAATTAAAAAGTACTGAGGCTGATGGGCAAGAGTATGATAGCTTGAATTGAATTCTCCGGGTGTAGGGATGTCTTTACACACACGCAGGGTTATATGATCGATGTTTGGAATAAAGATAGGAATGAAGAATAAGACGATGTTTTATTGAGGGAGGACGTGATTTCTGACATCTTTTCATGACCATTAAGATAGGGCTCATGACAACCGAAAAGCTAGCTTAGTTGGAAACCCTAATTTTAAAGGCTTTTCTTTTACAATTCTTTTCTTTAAATGTAATATTCAAGATCATCCTTTTATTATTGGATTTTGTGGGTGCAATCCGCTGAAAACCCTCAGGAGACAACACTCCTCCTACTAGGGACACCTAGAGGTTTAAAGGCTTGTTGCACGTGCTCAGTGGAATCGTGTTGCCTACGAAAGTGTGCTAGTTATTTTTTCTCTTTCTTTATTTTCTCCTTCTCTTTTTAATAAAAGCTCGCTCGAGACGATCGAAATTAAGTTTGGGGGAATTTGATTAGTCGAAAATATTGCATCTTTTAACCGGCAATTTCCCTGTCATTTGCATTCATATAGAAGTGTTCGGCATTCATATAGCACATATTAGCAAAACAGTCGTCAAATATCAGATTACATGTGTTAGACCTTAAAACCGGCAGTTCTAGGGAAATTGACTGCATTTCATAGCATGGCATCATTTCTATATATCGCAACCCGTGCTTCGAAGTCCGTGCAGGAAAATCATAAGATCGGTCAAAATTTACAGGACAAGACTGCTAAAAGATACGCCAACTCATGGATTTGGAATCTGGTATTGTTCTAAGAGGCATTCAGAGATTTAACATATCAGAAAATACATCAAAATACAGCAGAAGCCAACACCAGAAAGATGAAGCCCCAAGGAGCCAAAATGGCCGCGGTTCCGTGGCCTAAGCCAGCTAATGCGGCGGAACTGCGGCGGCTTGTCGACTTCACAACCTCGGCTTTGCTCCACAACTTCTATCTCAATGCCTACAGCTCAGAATGACACAACATTTTCCAGAAAGCCCCAGAAGCTTCTGCCAGATCAGCAAACCCTTGGAGCTACACTAAACTAGCCTATCATTCTAGAAACTTCTCCTTAAACCCTAGCTTAAACCCTAAGCTAAGCCTAACTAACTACTTCTAGAAGTCTTTCAACAAACTTTTGGAGGGAACTTCTATTTCAAACTCAAGGCCTAGGGTTTGGGAGATCTATAAATAAGACCCTAGGCTCACTTGTAAAAGAGATCATCTCTTGGCATTCTATTAATTCAATAGATCAATTCACTCTTTTTCTTCATCTTCTTCCATAAGTCTAGTGAGAAGACTTGTGTGAAACCCTAACCCTAATTCCAATCAAAAGCCAAGATCCCGAGTACCCAATCAAGCAAGAAGCCCTTCAACCTTTTAGGAGCGAAGCCGATTTTCAACAGAGCAAGTGGTCCAAGCCGATCCACGACTCACGGAGAAAAGCGACGCCAGATCGACAATTTAGTTCTTCCTCTTATAGTTCTTGAGCGACTGTAATCAAATTGTTGATATAAATAAAAGGTGATATTCTTTTATCTTGTTTTCTTTAAATTCTTGCATCATGATTCGATCTCAATTTCTAGTTGTAGTTCTTGTTGTGATGTTTGAGTAATACTCCGCTCGTCGAGGAGTCGAGACGATCAATAAAATGATGATGTAATATATCTAAAAACGATTCTTGATTCCTACGAGTTTTGTAAACCCTAGCAAGTTCAAGAACCGACGACCCATTTCGTTGCGATGCTTTCTTGATTGATATCGCTCGAAATTGGGTAGTTACGATCGTTTCTTGAAATTACTAGAGGCTAGAATGTGAATGATATCGACGAAAGAACAAGGGTTAAATGATGAAACCCTAGTTTCATGAGGAAGCCCTAACTCTCGTCGATCATCATCGATCTAGTATCAATTCTTCGAAGGACAAGAACACGATATCTTGAGATTATATCACATCTATAGATCCGATCGATTTCTACGAGCCTCATTTAGATTCTTGACATTTGGTTGGAAATATCATCGAAACCCGATTCTCGATTGTTTATCATTTTCTTGATTCTTGATTAGACTAGTGACACCTGAATCAATCGATAAAATCTTGAATCGTGTTTTCTTTTCTTTTCGATTAACTTTTCAATTCAAATAAATCAAATATAGAAACGAATCGCACAATCCATGTGGACTATCCGCACTCACTTACAATCTACATCCGACACCATAGTTGATTGCTGTCAAATATAATTCTTTGATTGTGAATTCTATTCATTTTCTAAATACCGACACAAAGAAATTCATTCGAGTTACACACTACACAGTCTTGAATTTTATCATCAATCACAAAGCACGGTAGTGAACCCGTGTGAAGCATCCAGAGCGGAGCCTAGTCCTCGCCGAACACGACAGTGAACCCGTGTGAAGCATCTAGTGCAAAATTCCTGGTCATGTGGAATGCGGATAATGTCACTCTTTGACCCCATGGAAAACGTCCAGAGCGGATCCTGGTCCTCGCAGAGCACGGCAGTGAACCCGTGTGAAGCATCCAGAGCAGAGCCTGGTCCTCGCAGAATACGGCAGTGAACCCGTGGAAAGCATCCAGAGCAAAATTCCTGGTTACGTGGAACGCGGATAACGTCACTCTTTGACCCTGCGGAAAATGTCCAGAGCGGATCCTGGTCCTCGCAGAGCACGGCAGTGAACCCGTGTAAAGCATCCAGAGCTGAGCCTAGTCCTCGCCGAACACGGCAGTGAACCCATGTGAAGCATCTAGTGCAAAATTCCTGGTCACGTGGAACGCGGATAATGTCACTCTTTGACCCCGTGGAAAACGTCCAGAGCGGATCCTGGTCCTCGCAGAGCACGGCAGTGAACCCGTGTGAAGCATCCATAGCGGTGCCTAGTCCTCGCCGAACACAGCAGTGAACCCGTGTGAAGCATCTAGTGCAAAATTCCTGGTCACGTGGAACGCGGATAATGTCACTCTTTGACCCCGTGGAAAACGTCCAGAGCGGATCCTGGTCCTCGCAGAGCACGGCAGTGAACCCATGTGAAGCATCCAGAGCGAAGCCTAGTCCTCGCCAAACACGGAAGTGAACCCGTGTGAAGCATCTAGTGCAAAATTCCTGGTCACGTGGACGCGGATAATGTCACTCTTTGACCCCGTGGAAAACGTCCAGAGCGGATCCTGGTCCTCGCAGAGCACGGCAGTGAACCCGTGTGAAGCATCCAGAGCGGAGCATGGTCCTCGCAGAACACGGCAGTGAACCTGTGTGAAGCATCTAGTGAAAAATTCCTGGTCATGTGGAACGCGGATAATGTCACTCTTTGACCCCGTGGAAAACGTCCAGAGCGGATCCTGGTCCTCACAGAGCACGGCAGTGAACCCGTGCGAAGCATCTAGAGCGAAGCCTAGTCCTCGCCGAACACGGCAGTAAACCCGTGTGGAGCATCTAGTGCAAATTCCTGGTCTCGTGGAACGCGGATAATGTCACTCTTTGACCCCGCAGAAAACGCCCAGAGCGGAGCCTGGTCCTCGCCAAGCACGGCAGTGAACCCGTGTGAAGCATCCAGAGCAAACATCGGACTGTGGAGTCCTTAAAATCCACGGACTATGATGTCCTTAACCTCGACCGTAATGTCTTAAAACTAACGATCAACCAGCCTGATTCTGTACTGATTCTACCTTGGTTTAAGGGTACATCTCTCACTCCTTTGATACCTGGCGTTGTAATTCCTCAACGTCTTCAAAGAGGTGACGGGTCCCTGCAACTGTGGAGTCCTTAAATCCACGGACTATGAGGTCCTTAACCTTGATCGTGACGTCTTAAAACTAACATCAGACTGTGGAGTCCTTAAATCCACAGACTATGAGGTCCTTAACCTTGACCGTGACGTCTTAAAACCAACATCGGACTGTGGAGTCCTTAAATCCATGGACTATGAGGTCCTTAACCTTGACCGTGACATCTTAAAACTAACATCGGACTGTGGAGTCCTTAAATCCACGGACTATGAGGTCCTTAACCTTGACCGTGACATCTTAAAACTAACATCGGACTGTGGAGTCCTTAAATCCTTAACCTTGATCGTAACGTCTTAAAACTAACATTGGACTGTGGAGTCCTTAAACCCACGGATTATGAGGTCCTTAACCTCAACCGCGATGTCTTTAAACTACGATACCCTGGAAATCATCCCAAACCAACCCCTGACCCCGTGAAATACGGATAAGGGTGATCGCATCCAGCACTTGCGGGTCCTCACGACCTGCAAGGAAGAAAACTCTCTTGTGAGATCCTTACGACTCCCAAGGGAAAACCCGCTTAAGAATCCTCACGATCCTTAAGAAGAACTTACGCCTAAGGGATCCTCTCGACCTGTAAGGAGAAAAACTTTTTATGAGATCCACCACGGCTCATAAAGCTCAAAAGCCTTAGGAGGCAGATCTTAACCCTGAATCCTAAGCCATCGCTGCCCTGCAAAGAGATCAAGATAGACTGTCCGCAGAACACATTCAATAAAAAGGGGACACACCATTGAGAAGAAAATATGTCTTTATTCATACACAAAATGAGTACAGAGTACAATTCATGAAAGAACAAAAAGAAAATACTCTCATTCAGGAGTATGTACAAAAAGGAGAGAAAAGATACAAGTTTTTCAAGCCGGCGGGCGATTTAGCAGTTTTGCTAGCTCATCCTGCTTTTGCTGGGTCATAGCTTCATGATTCAGGATCGCCAGAAGACGGGCCTCTGCCTGAGCCTGCTGGGCCTGATAGGAGGCAAGCCGACCTTCAAGCTCTTTCTCGGTGGCCTTGTGAGCCTCGACCCTCCCGCGAGTGAACACGGCAGCTTTATCAAGAGCCACCACCTCTTTGATAGACTCTTGAAGCACCCGCCAGAGTTCGTATGCTTTGTTGGCCTTGGCGGTAAGATTAGCTTGAAGCTTGCCCAGCGCTTTAGAAGCCAGCTCCTCTCCGAGAATTTACGGCCGAGCCTTTTCTCGCACGATGTCATGTTTGCCGCGTACCGCCCTATCAACCCCCGCAAGTCCGCCTTTGCAGCCATGGCCTCCGAGGAAAGACGGGAACATTCAAGTGCGTGCAAGCAAGCATCCACCTGCCGACAGAACTCCACCCAGACTCGCACCACCTCTTCGCTATGGTAGGTGGCAAGAAAAGGAAGAGAACCGTTAGCCTCGGCAGCAAATGCTTCAGCTGTGGTTGCGCTGCCAGCATGGAGCTCCTCAATCAAAGATGATAAGGAAACAAGGCTTAATTGGGCCAAGCGTTCTGAAGCCCGCAGAGCATAGGGCCGGGAGGCATAACGATGCGCGATTCCAACGCTATGGAGGCTGGCATGGCTGTTCAGATTTGAAAGACGTCAATAAAACTCTCAAGCAAAAGAACAAATAGGACTATAATGAAATGTCACTTACCTACGATCATGCAAGTAGGAGCTGAAGATTCCCCTGGCCCTTCAACGACCTCGACCTCGTCGTCAGCTTCCAAAACTGTAAAAGACAACAATGTCATTTCGCAAAAAGGCAACAATGCTATAATAGTAGTGAACAACGCTAACCTTTACCAGAGGAAAGGACAATGCGCTGAGGGGAGATCGCCTGCGGAGCTGCCATCTCCAATAAACGCTGAAACGATTGCCGAGACGACAGATCAGCAATAGAGGTCGCCAGCCCGCGCAATTCTGGGGAAGACAAAAGAGTTCAGACCACGGAAAGATCGCTGATATAAAATGCAGAAGGTTACCTTCAACACTCCTCCCATTCTGAGTCGGGGGGATAGCGGCTTCGGCGGCCTCTACCATGACCTCAGGCTCCAACAAAGGGAGGGTAGTCCCGACTATCTCCATCTTGGCCTCTGGGCCACCTTCGGGGAGAATCGTTGGGCCAGCGATCACCGAGAGAACCTCTCCCAAAGGAGCGAGTACCCTAGAATCAAGAGTGACCACCGGAGGTTCTATTGCGAGAGGAATGGCATTGTCGGCCCCATCCGCATCGAGTAAAGCTGCATCGGGAATGTCAATGGGCTCTAGCTGTAGCAAGCCAGTGGGGATCTCTCCCATCGCCGAAGACTCTGCACAAGTCGCACAAAAATAAGGATACATATATATACAAGCATAAGCAATCTGAAGAACTGCAAAGAAATATAAAAACGTACCAATACGCAGGGAAGCCTTCAGTATGGCTTCTTCAAGTTGATGCTCCTTCTCAAGGAGGCGTGCTCGCTGGGGTTCGAGGGTAGACTCATGGCCACCGGTCCACAAGGAAAGCGCGTCCGCAGCATCCTCCGAAGCGGCCTGTTTCAGGGCTCTTTCTCCCTATTCCTCCAGAGGGCCAATAAACCGTCGCCGAATCCATGAAGGGTCTTCATAAAAGATTACGGCAGGATAGGGCTTCTTCGGAACCCTGACGTTCTGGGACTCATCTTGGGAACGTCTTATAGCCTCAGCCAATTGTGCGGCCTCCTCGGCAGCCGAGCCCGGGAAAAGAAGACCAGCGTCCGACTCTTGCACGGCCAGCGACTCATCTGGAAGTATGGGCTCCGACTCTGTTAAAGAATCAAGTAGGTTGGTGGCCACCCTCTTCCGCCTCTTAGATCCAGAACTGGCCGCCGAAGACGACCGTTTCTTTCCTCGCGGAGCCTTGGTGCGGCGGCGACCCACGTCGCCTTCAACACCATCGTCCCTATTACTACGGAAATGGTGCCACAACCGAGGATGACACCGCCATTGTCGATGCCACGGGGGGCAATGCTGCCGCAGGCGGTGGTGCTGCTACTGGGGCCCGTCTACCCCGCGATCGGGTACCTAGGGGCATACCAGCTGTTGGAGTAAGGTCCACCCCTGACTCCCCCGGAATGAGCGCGGTGCCAATCTCCCTCAGAGGGAAGCAGACCGGAACTCTCGGTCGCGACACAGCTCCCATGGCCGAAACCTGAGGAGGGGCATCATGACCAAGAAGCACCCTTCTTTCCTCAAGAATAATCGGGCCGACTCGATGGAGATACCAACCCGTGAACGATCCCACGCACCGGGGCACATGCTCAGCTTCAGGGATCATGAAGTGGGAGCCGGTGTTCAACCTCACGAAATGATGTGCGGCATCGCGAACGGCATCAAGTGAAGGGACCGGCGCAACTATGAAATCCTCAAAGGGAACGCCCTGCTCGTATCCAAGCTGTCGAGCGAAGCGATGCGGATTGTACCGCATGAAAAGAGCTGCACTGTCCTGGCGGAATACCAAATAGCCTGGTCTAATGGTATACAAGTGCACGGCCTCCCGGGGCCTCAGGAAGGGTACATTGTCTTTTGACTGGTCCCAAAGTTGTTGAACTGGACCTGAAGGAGAAGACAGGACCCGATCATTAAAAACCAGCCCGCCAGCAGTAGCGTAAGGAGAAATCAGCACCCGAATAGCCTCGAATTGAGTCGGGTCGGCGGCAGAAGCATCCACCAAACGCATAAGTCGTGGGAAGGGGTAGGCGTCGTAAAATGCGGGCCTCTGATGCATAGCAAAAGCCCCCAGCACGTGCATTTCGACCCAGGACGTGAAATAATGAAGCGAAAAGTTTACTACATCCACGCCGGGAGTAGAGGTATTAGCTGTGGTGCCCAACCCATGATAAAGGTGCGCTATAGCCGGGATGCCGATGGCCAACCGCGTCCTCTCAGCGATACAATAAGCCGGGTAGATAACTGAAGCTCTCATAAAGCGACGATGCATGGGAATGACAAACCAACTGAGCCAGACACTAACAAACCCCACGAAGAACGTCTCCTCATCCATGCCGGGAGCGGCAATAGATTTAAAAGACATCGGCGACATAATGGGGATGTAGTACTGTGGGAGATCCGATTCAGTGGTCGGCAGGTTCTTCGGACCAAACCCAAAGGGGTCCTTGATGTTCGCGAACTTCGGAGCTGTCTTCGACAAGACGTCCTCACGAAGGAAGCAGGCAATGAAGCTCTTAAAAGTAACACCCTGCTCCTCAGATTCGGTGAACAATCGGTCGAAGATACCTAGCGCCTTGATCAAACTGGGACGCTTGTGGCGGACGGCATTCTCAGCAGACAGGCCGTCAACCGGAGCAGGCTCGGGCTCAAAGATGTACTCGTCAGAAGGCAGCAACTCCTCATACAGACCACCCCTGATTGGAAAGCCCGAGATGTCATAGAATTCTGCCAGAGAGATCGAGACCTCGCGGTCCCCTAAAAGGAAAGTGTTGGTGGAGAGGTTCCACTGGTTTAAGAACGCCTTAACCCACCTGACATGCGGGGATTGGTAGTGAAAAAGCGAATCGTATATCGCCTGGTAAAGCCCTACCTTCTGTAGCCGCGCACGATGGGCGGACAGGATGTAACGAGCCCAGAGAAGGTACCCCGTAGGGTGTCGAGGGATGAGCCCTATCTTGTAGATTTGTCCCCATGGTTAGGCCTCACCCTGGCAAATACGCCGCTCCAAGATATCTATAGCCGGGATCGGATGGTTCGGGATACCGGTCGTCGAAGGCTCGAGCCGTCCCGTTGGAGTCCAGTTTGGTATCTCCACAGCAAATACCGTCTTCGGAGGGTCCATCGGCAAGAACGGGAAAGTAGGTTCCGTCGGTATTGCGCAGAGGAAACTCCGGCGACCCCGAATAATATGACTATACCATGTTCCCAATAGAAGCAAGTTGGTGCAGTTCGGGTCATGAGCCCGGATCATCGCCATCGCTTCCTTGTCAGATGGTGATTGAGGAAAAGCGGCCTCCGAGCGAGTGAAGGGAAAGCATGGAACAGAAGCCATTGCACCTGAAATCGAATAAAAGAAAACTGTCAAAAGCAAAGCAACAATGTATATGCATGCATGAACATGAAGACAGTTGAAGAAAGCGATGGCAGACTATTTTTATGGGACCATTGGCTACAAAACACGTGGGCCCCACAGAATCAGGATGACGGCTCGTTAATAATGAGACCAAGCAGTTGTAATAAGACAAAGGGGATATCCTCATTAAATAAGAAGTGGGTTTCAAGTGGCCCTGCACATCCCCTAGAAGACAAATCTACCTTGGACTTTACAACGAATCAAACAGGATCAAGGGAATTAAATTCCTACAGAAGACATCATTGCAAGCTTCTGCTTCATTAATTATAAAAGGACAACCTAGGGCAAAGAGACCCTAAGAAGCCTCCATGCGAAGAAACTGAGTTCTTTTTAGGAATTAAATTCCTTATTGAGAAAAGGGAATTAAACTCCCAGAAACATTTTTGGGATGGAATTAAATTCCACGGATTTGAACCACCATCATCATCTCCCTAAAGATCATACAAGCCCTAAAAGATCTACTGTTGAAGATTAAACGGTTTCATATTTTGATTGAAAAACTTAAAGGGAAAATGGGTTCATATTAAAAGGGTGAAACCCTTGAGGTGGATTTAAAATCCAGAGAATTTTATGTATAAAAGTTCTTCGTCCACTCAAGATGATTACCTGAGGAAGAGAAATCGGTCAAACAGAGTTAAACTCTGGAAAGTTTTTGAGGCAGAGAACTAAGCTCTGGAAGAAGAGAATTAAATTCTCAGAAAAAGTTTGCAAGAGGGAAGATAAGCAAAAGTGGAGGCGCTTCTGCAATGACCCCTATATTTATATGATGTGATGGAGACGGTTCATCTCCCCAAATCCCTATAGGAATCCAACGGTCACAAAAAGTGACAGCGTTGCACCCACGTGCAGACACGTGAGAACAACGCTGTGGGGGCATTTATTTCCTGATTTAAAATCAGGAAAACTTATGGAGGAGGCATCACGTGCTAGCACGTGACCAGCGGTCACGTGTTGACACGTGACATTTAAAAGCAGAGGCAAAAGGCAGATTTTCTCCCTGTTTAAATCAGAGAAAAGGCTCCAGAAAAGGTCACGTGCTCACACGTGACCAGGGGTCACATGTTGGCACGTGACGGCTGAGCAGCGGCCAGAGAACAGAGCACAAAAGGAGAAGAAAGGCCCGTTCCAGGGGTCACGTGCCTACACGTGACCTGGGGTAACGTTGCCACACGTGACCGTCTTTCAAAGCCTCTTTATTTAACAGAATTAAATTCCGAAAGCATTCAAATCTTTCCAAAAGGGAATAATTATTTGGAACCGTTAGATTAAAGATCTAAAGGTGATTAAATGTCATCTATTTATGGAAAAATCTTGAACTTGGAAAGATTTCCCTTTAAAATCTAACTGAAATAACAAAGGGATATCTTTGGATTTGAAATCCAATGGTGAATAAAATCCACCTAATAATCCAAAGGTCCAGATGAATGATGAATGTATATCAAATCTCTCAATAAACAAATCACATATTTCAATTGAAGATTCACTAAAGTTGATTGATTTTCTTCCTTCTCCTATAAATAGGAGCCAGGGATATACAGAAGAAAAAAAAGGAGAGAGCCTTGAGATTTTGGGAAGAATTTGATCCTTTGCAAAAGAAAACCTTAGGTAAGAAGGGAGAGGCTTAAAAAGGAGAATTTAATTCTCAAAGATTTTAACTCTTATACAAAAGAAGAGCTTAGTTCTTTCTCTAGGAGAGGATCTGCAAAGTGCACATCTCCCCATGAATTGAGAATTTAATTCTCATTGGGTTGAGATCCTGCCATGCAGATCCAAAGCATAGAAGGGGAATGGAAGCTTGAGAATTTAATTCTCACAGAACTATAGGAATTCAATTCCTTTGAGATAAAATTAGGGTTCAACCCTATGTTATGGGAATTTAATTCCTTCAAAATGGACAGAACCAAGATTTAACCCTAATTAAGAACTTAATTCTCTCAAAATCACAGGAATTTAATTCCCTTAAAAGAAAGAAGAAATTAGGGTTTCACCCCATGCCAGAATTCAATTCTTTGAGCATATGAGGGATTTAATTCCCACAGAAAAGAAATTAGGGTTTAACCCTATCTAAGAATATAATTCTTCAGGAGAAAACAGGAATTTAATTCCTCTAAAGTTTATTGCTAGAGTTTAACCCTATGAAGAATTTAATTCTTAAAAAGATAATACATCTTCAAACAGGCAGGGTCACGTGCTACCACGTGACCCCTGTAAAGTTCCACAGAGAAGAACTTTGAGGCAATGCCTCACGTGCTCCACGTGACCCCCAAAGTGCGCAAAGAAAAAGCAAAAGAAAAGAAGCGCTCGGGCGCCTTCACGTGTCACCACGTGACCTATAATGAACATCCTAACAGATCAAAGCGTGAGCCCCCATCACGTGCCCACACATGATGGCCTTCAGAATTAAAAGTGTTAAACACTTATCTGTAGAACAAAATAAAGGGGATCTGACCCCACCTTTTGGATGCCATCACGTGCCCCCACGTGATCTCTGCTCTTACAATATTTAGCATCAAACTGATGATCTGTTCCCAGTGTTTAACACTGATTTCCATAGTGTTTAACACTAGTTTGAAAACTCCATTTCCAGTGTTTAACACTGATTTTCTTAATGTTCAAACACTAATTTGGAAAAATTTGTTCCCAGTGTTTAACGCTGATTTGTCTTAGTGTTTAACACTAATTTGAAAACTCTGTTCCCAGTGTTCAACAATGATTATCTTTTAGTGTTTAACACTAACTTTTTAATCTTATTCCCAGTGTTCAACACTATTGAGATTGTTAGTTATATGTTTGCCCTAGAGGCCATTGCTATACATAGGATGTATATTGTAGTGGATGCTGGGACATATATAGGGAGGACTTTCTTGCTCGACATGATAGTATGCTATCTGGTTACTCTTTACCTTAACATGTACATTGATTGTCTCTCTGTTACATGTTGGTAAATCCCTTAGGATGTGTACTTGACTACCTGGACTATGATGCGGATCATACTAGTGGGGACAGGGTAGTCCATAAGTACATCCTTCAAAGTCCCTAGTCGTGGGTGTATCGAGACGGGGCATCGATACACCAGAGTAGACTAGCGTATACCTTCTCGACCCATACAGATGGGCGATGGATGATCCCATATCCATTGGTGTTTGACATCAGAGATGATATACGGGTGCTCAGTAGAGACTGGGTACACTGGACGGACTCGCCGAGAACTCCCAGATGGTATTATACCTTACGTCAGATGGCAGTTCTCTGGTAACACTGGTACAGAGTAGTCTGTTGACCCGAGATCGTCATAGAGTCTTGTGTGGTTCCCACTGTGCTTTGATTTCCACCTTACCACGTCCAAGAGGGCGTGCAAAACGGTGGCTTTTGGGTACAGTCCCGAGTCACATGGAGGCAATGAGCGATAGGAGGGGATTCGTCTCTCCCGGTATAGGGAGTTGATGTTGCGCTGTGTTTGATTGGCTATAACCGGAAATCCCTGGCCAGGGTTGCTGAGATATACTGGTAAGTGTTACCAGTAGTTTCTCGAACTGTTATAGACCTCATATCGACACGACTTATCAAGCTATTGGGGTCTGACGTATACCACCCCTAGGCGAGATATGCGACATATCAGACGATCAGACCGGACTGTACGGTAAGTGTTACTGGTTGGATTCACAGGAGGGTGAGCGGGCTTGCTCGTCGATCTTCTCATCGCTCAATACCCGGGTGGCCGTTACATTTAGCAGACCGCTTGCGGCTTGTGGGTGTTTGATATGATCATCACCTGCAGCCGGCGTATTGACGAGTCTTTAGAGTCCTACACAGAGGTTTCCTGGCTCAAGCGAAACGAAATAGGAGCGCATATGAGATATGTGCGGGACCGAGAATAATGCGTGTATGTGATACCGTATTCTATTCTCGCGATGAATGTATCGATTGGTTGTATGCGATATAACCTAGTTATCGAATCAAGTATTGATTCGATAAGCCGATACATTGGATACTAGTCGGTTGTGTGCGACATGACCGGATCATTGAATCAAGTGTTGATTTAATGATTTAATGCATAATTATATATTTGATATATTACTTTGTACTAACTAGTATTGGTTCACTTTAAATGGATTTTCTCACTTGGTTTGTGCACATTGTATATGTGATATACTTTTGTACACAAGTTTGTATCATGTTTGATGATGCATGCTAACTTGGGTTTGTGTAAAGACTAAACCATGTTTATATGAATGGTTAGGGTTTTGTTTTCTTTTTGATTTATCTTATTTAGTTATTCATTTTGAAAATGATAAGCATAAAGGAAAATGGTGGCTTAATTTGTTTTCTAGTTGAAGCTTCTTGAACCTTTGACCAAAGTGACCATTTTGTCTCATGCTTAACCCTAACCACTCCATTTAACCCTAGTTTATTCTCTACACTTGACCATGGTTGTATTATGATAAAGATTGATTTTCTTTTCTTTTTCATAATAACTTATCATAATATCATCTTCATCTTCTTCTTCTTCTTCAAAGAAAAAAGCTTGCTTCATCAATGGCAACTCTTGAAAATGAGTGAGAAATCCAATTCTAAAGTGAACCCACTTCCTATTTCTTCATCCTCTACCACTTTCCAAGTAGTATAGGGTGTTTTATTCACAAGTTTCATGACTTGGTGAAGTGGGAGCTTGATCTTGTGATGCCTCGACGTAGATCATCTTCGGCACGAAGCCGACGACCTTGCCCGCCCATTTCTCCGATGAAGCTGATGCTAGAGTCCGGGATTCATTTTGGACAGCGGAGGGACATCATTGCGGAGCTATGGAGGTGGAGCACCGGATCTACAAAGGTTGTATTTCCGTTTTCTCTTTAGCTAAGTTGTTAGCTAATTTCTAGTTTCGCCTAAAATTCTAGTTAACGATCTAGTCTAGGGTTTCTCGGCACCGTAAAATTTGAAATTGGCATGGTTGATGCCTTGTGAGACCTCTTGAGAGTGCCTAGGAACCCTACAGTGGTATCAGAGCCTAACTAGAGCCTTAGGCGATGCGTAGACAGAATTTCAAATCCGAACAAACCCCGAAACCCTAATCCGACCCGCTCTCTGGACTTTTTTCAAAAACTGGGCTTTTTCCAGATTAAAAATGCTTAAAAAATTCAGCAGGGAATTCTAAGAATTACGGTGCAAATTTTTCCCAGTGATGTTTCCAAAGTGCGGCGGAACCGCGGCAGAAACCTGCCTTCTGCGGCGGTTCCGCGGCGATATGATGACATCATCATTCCCTGTTTGCACAGTAACTCCTATTTTAATATGCTGGATTTTCTGCGAATTTTTAATATTTATTCAAGAGTTGGATTTTCTGGGGTTGTTTTGGGGATTCGGTGTTTCGATCGGAGTATCAGATTTTGTCTATGTGGCTTTCCGGATAATTTTTTGAATATGTTAAAATGTTCGACCGGATATAAATACCCACCTTTTCCCCTGTCGGGAAATTTCCAGGTGTTGGATCTTTCCGTAGTTTAATGACGTTCTAAGTAGTGCAAGTAATGCGATGGTCCCTCTAGAAGACAACAAACCTTAACTCGATTATGTGACCGTCTTGAACTGCCCTTTGAACCTTAGGGTTTGGGGCAGTACGGCGTGCCACATGTGAGGCGTTGGCTTGACCCTTCTACGGCTGGACCGTTGGTACTGAACTGAATGTTTTTAGACTTGTTTCATGTGTTGATCTGTATCGGGAAAACTTGGGTATTTGAATGTTCGATCGGAAAGTTTAACATTTTCTAATTATCTGGAATGTGATACAATAATTGGAATTCACAAGAAGTTATTAGATAACTGAATGAATATTATAAACATAGCAGTTTAGTCTCACTTGATCGGTTACCACGGAATTTTGATGCGATTAAAAGTCCGTCGCAATCACGTAGCGTACGCGGATACTCGCCGGGTAAACTTAATAGACAGCCTCACTCCATAGCCCCGACCAAGTGACTGTAGGAGAACCCCGTCACCGAAAGCATCCGTCCGGGTGCTCGCGGCAGCGGTGTTCCGCCTTGGTGCACTTCGTCGACGGTATCGGGGGTGCGGCCGTCTACTGAAGTTTGCGACGAGCATTCGATCAGGATGTCGGGAATCCTATTGAATTGCCCGACTTGGTATTGAAAAGTGTTTTCGATTTTGAGACTAAAATGCGGGGTTTATAATTGTTAGGCATGCGATGTCTAAGTAATTCATTTGGTCAGGCATGCGATGTCTGAGGTGGTTGCGGATTCCAACTGTTGTAGTTTTACACTTTCTTTTCTGTGACCGTAAGTGTAATATGTGATATCGCCGGTTTCGTTGCTATATGTCAACGAAAATTGGGATGCGCATATTTACTTACGTTGATGACATGTGATGTTATGTGTTGCTGGATATGTTATATTGGATCGTCGTGTTTGAATAGCCGGGGGTTTTTATGTGAGATGAGTGTTTTTCATTTTCATTCATGTAAAAAAACTTGTATGTAATATTCTTTTATTGGGGCACTTCCAGGTTGCGGAAGATGTCACCCTTTGTATATTATTTACCTTTCTGCACTAGGATAGACCCAAGGAGGAGGGCACAAGTAACCGGGTTCTAGGGTCCAGAGGGAGACCAACTCGAGGAGTCGAGTCCGGGTCTCCTAACTCTAGAATTGGTAGGGTTGCCGGCCGCTCTCGTAGGGGTCTAGGGGTGTGGGTTTGGCTATTCATCACGACCGTGGAATCCGTGTTTTATACTGGCTCGTATTGAAAACACGGACGTCCTAGTATATCCAATATTTCATATGATTCTTCTGCTGCGATATATATGATGTGATCATGTGATGTTCTGTGATAGATACAGTAATATAGTATATATGATATATTAGATAGACGTTACTTATGTTTTACACCCGCGCTAGCCCTGCCCCGCTCTGCCGTTAGTTACCTAACCTAACGGTGCACGAGGGGACATCGAGGCGAATGCGGATGGCATAAGTGTACGTCGTATTTATCTGTGATGTTTAGGTACTTAAATGATGGGACTTCATTAATATGATTAATGAAATAAAAGAAACCTAAGATGTTGTAGAATCGAATTTCAAAAGTAAAACAGGTAGCTACAGTTCTTGCTTTGCACAGCGGTATATATGATATATCCTGCACCTTATTCGATAAGGAAAGGACCGAGATCCCTTCACCGGGAGTGACTCCTTTAGCAAAACTAGAAAAGCCTCAAAAATCACTCCATTTTAAAACTTCATTTGATTCTACAACGATATCAAGTTCATTACGCAATAGGTTTTCAGAAAAACCTGACGTAGCCCTCCGTCATTTCAGATAAGTACTAGTTAGTATTCGTGCTGCGGTAGTTTGGCATTCGTCAAGGCGTAGTGTGCGGTAGCTAACTAGTATTTATCTGCTTATGCATATGATGCAGATTGGATTAGGGTATTCGTACGGCGTTGTTTGGCATTCGTCAAGGGTCGTGCGGGTAGGTTTAATTCGATCAAGAAATGTACGGGTTGAACTTGACTAGTGGACTATGGGTTGTTTGGCATTCGTCAAGGTCATAGAACACTAGGGGCAAAATATTATCGGGAATTTCAAGTGTTGAAATTTGCAATGAGATTGCATACCTTCTATGAGATAGTTGGATCCCGATACCCGCTGCGAGTAAGAGTTACTCCTGGGAGAGTTTTACACATTACAATTAGCCGATCAAGTAGGTGTCTAGAAAGGTGTTAACGAGGTTACGCCTCTGGGAAAACGAGGTTTACATTAATTAGGTTCGTGCGAAAGCACGGGGGACCTCCCTCAAAGTACCGACACTGGCCTGGCTGAAAGATTGGCGAACTTGTAGTGTGTAATTAATCCTGGCTAGTCTTTCCTTTTAGGGTTTGAAGGAAGATTTGATAAAAAGCAGTGGGAGCCATCCTGATTAGATAAAATAATAACCAATCTATTCTTGAAAGAGCGCACGCTGAGTGTTTTCTTCTCTCTCTCTCCAGGTAGCGACCATATCACGCCTTAATCAAGATAATAATACGGATTATTGACCGAACCCACTTGTTATACTGAGCTGGGGAACGTTGGTCCCGCTCCAACTTATAATTGTTATAAGACAGAGCAGGAAATTGGAGAATACCAGAATTCCCGTGCCGCCCAAACGAAGAGAGTGCATGCTGATGCATCATTTTCGGGTGTGTTCGTTACAAAGAACTGTTTCTCTGTATCCTCTACGTCCTGGGTATGTGATACCAGATCAGGATCCCAAATATGTAATCTGTTACATAGGGCTACAGAAAGGTAGAGAGCTGAGAACGGGTGATAAGTTTCATGAGGCAGAAAACGGGGCAAGTGTTGCAGCCAAGTCTGTCGGTCACTATCACCCTGTATTACCAATACATTGATTCTAAGCGAATGTTATTAGATACCGAACCTAATATACAAAATCATATCAGTCTCTTTATTAGTAAAGAAATGATAAAATTTTGTATTGAACATTTCCTATATCAAAAGTTGATCGGTTCAGGCACGTTATCTAAAAGCATTAATGTTCTAAATCAAACTACAGTTCTTAGTATACGGAACACACACAAGAGGAAAAGTTCAGAAATGAACGGATCCTTCTTGAGGTATTGTAGACTAGGTCATATCAATGCGACACGACTGGCTGAAGTTACATTTAGATGCATATTTAAATTAGTTTGAATTTACATCTTGTGAAACTTGCCAGTCATGTCACAAAGATAAGATGACCGTAGCTCTGTTTAATGGAAACAGAGAAAGAGTTGGTGAACTCTTGGGATTGATACATGTTGATGTATGTAAGGTCCCCTGTCTACACATGCCAGGACTGGTTCTTTATACTTCATTACGTTCTCTGATGATCTCTTTAGATTCAGACATATGTTCTTGTTGAAACACAAGTCTGAACCTTTTGAGATATTTGTTGGGGTAAAAATTTACACCCCGGTTGACCGAGTCAAAATCAAGGTCAACCCCCAAGCTAGGTGGGCCCAAGCCCAGGTCAAGCGGGCCCATGCCCAAGTCGAGCCCGCGGCCAGCCTCTCTCATGCCAACAACAAAATCATGTCATAAATAATTTTTATGTAATTTTTTATGCATGAATGTAAACAAAATGGGCATAAAGCCAATATTTTGTAAGCCCATGACTTATGTGCAAAAATGAAATGGCACATGAGCCATGGGATAGCTAAAATGCCATTTTTGTAAAGCCCAAGGGGCTATATGTAAATGTGTAAGCCTATAAAAGGCAACATGATGATGAATAGAATAACACTTTTCATTCCCCCAAAAACTAGGGTTCTTTGTGCCTCCTGCTCCTTCTCCAAGGTTCCAAAAACCTTCTTCTTTCCTTTGAATTAAATCAAGAGTTTAACTCTTCCTTTTCCCAAAATAAATAGTTTTTCACCACAAAACCCACAAAAGGGAACTCAGATCTCCCACCAGATCTCGAAAAAGAAGAGATTTTAAAATGTCACATCTCTTGATCTTCAAGATCCGGCCAAAAGACAAGAAGAAGGAGGAGACCCATCTCCAAGAATCTAGCTTTGGACAGATCCAAGGCTCAAAAGAAAAAAGCCAAAGATTCCTAGGAGTTTAACTCCTTTCTAGATCTGTTGGAGTTTAACTCCATAAATCAAATTTCTGCTAGGAGTTTAACTCCAAAAATCCCCTTTGGGAGTTCAACTCCCTAACCCAGGGGCTAAGCCCCCTTCCCGCGGTCACGTGGGTGCCACGTGACCCCGGGGCGCCAAGGCGCCCATAGGTCACGTGTGCCCACGTGACCCCGGGCGCCGAGGCGCCCAATGGTCACGTGTGCGCCACGTGACCCCGGGCGCCGAGGCGCCCAATGGTCACGTGTGCGCCACGTGACCCCGAGCACCGAGGCGCCCTTCGGTCACGTGTGCCCACGTGACCCCGGGGCGCCAAGGCGCCCTTCGGTCACGTGTGCCTACGTGACCCCGGGAGCTGAGGTGCCCAATGGTCACGTGTGCGCCACGTGACCCCGGGGGCTGAGGCGCCCAATGGTCACGTGTGCGCCACGTGACCCCGGGGGCTAAGGCGCCCAATGGTCACGTGCGCGCCACGTAACCTCGGGCGCTGGGGCATCCAATGGTCACGTGCGCGCACGTAACCCCGGGCATTAAAGCGCCCATGCGCGCGCACGTGACCCCGGGCACCATGCCCCACATGCCATGCACGCGTCTTTAAGACGCTTTCCCCCCCTTTTTTATGCACTCCACACTAAATATGCCTCCCCCGTTAGGAAAAATTTCTAATGGGGCGCTGCCCCGCACCCCGCAAGGGGGCTGCTAGCCCCTTTGACCCCCAGCCCGCTATCCGGGTAGCGGGACCCCCGTAAAAAACTCTGCGGGGCCCCCGATATATCTATAACCGCCTCCAAAACACAACACACGTATACTGCACATTGAGTTCGCATGACCAGTTTAACCCGTCAATCGGAGGTTCCCTCGCTCCAAAGGCGAGGGGTAATTAACGGCAGCTTAGTCCGCGGCTGCCGGAGATTCGGATCCTCACAATCAATAAACCCCGGCCTATCCTAGGCAGGGGGAATCTGTAGTACGCCTGACAAGCGCGCGCGTATTCCCATCTCAATGGGGTGACAAAAAAACACCCTACAGGTTCTGGCACGCCCGGTGGGACTAATCTCTCCTCCCATATTTCGGGTTAAACGTTCATGCGAACTCAATCAATTTACATGTCTATATTTATACTAAAATAATGCTCTTTCATGCAGATTTTCAAGCAATCACCTTCCGACGATGTCTTCGATGATGAACTCAGCTCATGTCTCCTACACGATGAAGATAGACTCCAGGACGGTCCTTCCGGCCAGTCTCGGGCGACAATGGGAGGAGCCGCTGCTACCATTCGGCTCTATTATGTTCATGCCACTTGGCGCCATCCCAGCTCCTCAGGCCCCGGTGGCAGACAAACCGGTCTCGAAAGGCAGGAGACCAAATGTGGTGGTCGTGAGGGCACCTCAGCCCAAGCGCAAGTCCATTCCCGAACGACTCTCCATGGCCCCAGCTGGGGGCAAGGCCATCGACACCAACAAAGCTGTAAGGCGTTTCGAGCAAGCTCCAACGGTATCCTCAACAACTTCTCGATCGAGTGCTTTCTCTAAGCTCCCCGCCAATGAGAAAGAGATGACTGGATATGAGGTCCACATTGTCTACATGGTGGGCACGTGCAGCAAGAGCAAGAACGGAGCCACTACATCTCAAATCCAATCTGGCTTGAATGTGGTGGCCGCTTCCCAAGAACAGCCACCTCTGCTGGGTGATGAAGACCCTCTCGATGAGGATGATAGGCAGAAAGACCCTTCGGTCCATGAGGAGTCGGGCTCGGAAAGCGAAGAAGAGCCGTCTTTCCGCCCCAGGACCGTGGAGCAAGAGCTGCTTCAAGAGCTCCGAAAGCAGCTCAGAAACAAAGACAAGGAGATTGCCAAACTCTACTCCAAAATCGATGACTTGATGAATGTCGTGATGCAGCTCACGGCCCGACTTGCCTCTCAGCCGCCCAATCAAGCGGAGTGCTCGTGAACCGGGAAGTGGTGTCCCAAAGCAGCCGACGCCTATTCCCTCAAATCCAAAAGTGGGCGAACTACATGAAAATCAGTCGCATCCTATCTCGGGAAATGTCTTGGCTACCGATGACAGTAGCCCGCTAACTCAAGATCAAATCATAGATTTGGTTGCCAGCAAAGTCAAAACATTGGTGGCCAAAGCCGAAGCGCAAAAAGATATCAGTAGTAGTGGGAGACCATATCCTGCTCAGTATGATCTGGTGGAATTCCCTAACGGCTATGTCATCCCCAAATTCGGAAGATTCGATGGGACGGGAAATGCGAATCAGCACATCGCCCACTTCAAAGCCTCATGCGGGAATACTGGGGGCAATGATGCGCTTCTCCTCCGCCAGTTCGTTAATAGCCTGACCGATGTTGCTTTCGACTGGTACGCGAGCATACCGGATGGCTCCGTCACAACTTTTGTCCAAATGGAGTCTCTGTTTCGGCAGAGGTTCATGAGCGTCAGCGAAAAGATTACTATTGCCGAGCTCGTAAGGACCAAGCCCAAGAGCGACAAAAGCAGCACGGATTTTATAACCCGATGGCGTAATCTCTCCGTCAAATGCGAACCGCCGATAGAGCAGGACCAATCTGTCAGTCTCCTTGTCGGAAATCTCAACAACTGGATGGCCCCGTTTCTATATACCGCGGGTCTCAAAACATTCCAAGAGCTGACCAAAAAGGTCCAAACGTTGGAACGCTCAAAGCCCGAGTCCGCTCAGGATCTTCAGTTCACAAACAGACCGAAACCTTGGGGGGACGACAACCGAAAAGGCGGAAGTTCTAACATCACCAATTCTCCAAATAAGCAGAGAACGGGCGGAGCAAAAACTGACCAGTCTCGAGAGCCAACTTTGGAGGAAAGAAGAAATAAGGTCTACTCATTCCGAAGGGACAAGATCCACAAAGTTTTTAAAGATGCTCTGAAGAATGGCCTGCGGCTACCAGAACCGAAAAGGCTAAGTGAAGCGAACAAGACTGATCATCCCAACTTTTTCCCATACCACCGAGTGCTGGGGCACACTATTGAAGAATGTTGCATCTTCAAGGATTGGGTCGAGAAACAATGCAAGGCGGGAGAAATAACATTGTCCCCTGGCGTGTTAACAAACAATCAAGCTGCGATCGCCAATTTCATACAAACGGGGACCGAAATCCTTCACGGACCTGATTCTCTCAAACACCCGCCTTTCTCCGGGAACAGTCGACCTCTAAGTCGTTAAACTGGGAATGTAAAAAAAATGTAAATAAAAAAAATGTGTAAATAAAAGAAAAATAAAGAAAAGCCGAAATGATGGGGCAACTCGCAATAAAAATTAGCGAGTAAAATAAAGATGAAATAAAGCCGAAATGATGGGGCAACTCGCAATAAAAATCAGCGAGTAAAATAAAGATGAAATAAAACCGAAATGATGGGGCAACCGCGAATAAAAGCCGAAATGGTAGGGCAATCGCGACCTTCACGATAAGTAAAGCTGAAATGATAGAGCAATCGCGGTAAAATAAAACAAAAACCAAAAAAAAATAAACAAAACAACGGCGAATGATGAGTCGCTCCTGGTACCATATTCCAGTGCAGCGATGCAGACGCCAACCAAAATCCAATTTCCAAAATTCTTCTAGCCCTACGGTTAGTCCTCAAATTGACTACCGTATACAATCCACGGGCTCAAATAATTCTCAGCATACCCATGCCCCACCGCAACCACCAGTCACGCGGCTGGTCTCCGCCTTTGGAATTATGCTTCATTGGAAAGACCCACTCATGTGTCCTCACGATGTATGAGGAGAACAAACCTTCGTGAGATCCTTACGACTCACCAAGGAAAAACACACTTAGGAGTCCTCACGACTCTTAAGGAGAAAATACACCTGCGGGATCCTTACGACTCGTAGGGAGAAAATGCTTTTATGGGACCCTCACGGCCCATAAAATTGAAAAGTCTTAGGTGATAGGGATCCAAACTTGTCTCCTAAGCCATCGCTCCCCAATCCCCAAGTGGCGAATGATGAGTCGCTCCTGGTACCATATTCCAGTGCAGCGATGCAGACGCCAACCAAATTCCAAATCCCATACCCCAAAACGGCGAATGATGAGTCGCTCCTGGTACCATATTCCAGTGCAGCGATGCAGACGCCAACAAAATCCCGAAATGTTTTTGGCCCTACGGTCTGGATCATACATCCTGCAAAACCGTATACAATCCACGGGCGTAAAACGATCCCAATCTCTCCCAAGTCCTACCGGCGAGACCACATCCAAAGTCCCACCGGCAGGGAAGATTCCAAAAAAAAAAATTAAAAAGAAAGAAAGAAAGAAAAAAAAAGAAGAACGGCATGTCCACAAGCAAAATGGGCACGGATGAAAACCCGAAAGGGCTCCGTGAGTAAAAACAGCAGGACTGCCGGCGAGTTTGTGAAAACCCGAAAGGGCGCAAACTCGTAAAAAAAAAGAAGAAATGAAATGCACTCGCAAAGTCCTCTCGACTTTGTGAGGAGAAAATTCCCGCGTGAGATCTTTACGACTCACAAAGGAGCAATACACTTAGGAGTCCCCACGACTCCTAGGGAGAAAATACACCTGCGGGATCCTTACGACTCGTAGGGAGAAAATGCTTTTATGGGACCCTCACGGCCCATAAAATTGAAAAGCCTTAGGTGACAGGGATCTAAACCTGTCTCCTAAGCCATCTCTCTCAAATCCTCTCGGGGCACATGATGAGTTGCTCCTGGCATTATTCCAGTGCAGCAATGCAGATGCCAAACAAACCAAATCCAAATCCTCTCGGGGCACATGATGAGTTGCTCCTGGCATTATTCCAGTGCAGCAATGCAGATGCCAAACAAACCAAATCCAAATCCTCTCGGGGCACATGATGAGTTGCTCCTGGCATTATTCCAGTGCAGCAATGCAGATGCCAAACAAAAAAAAAAACAAATCTAAATCCTCCCGGGGCACATGATGAGTTGCTCCTGGCATTATTCCAGTGCAGCAATGCAGATGCCAAACAAAAAAAAAAACAAATCCAAATCCTCCCGGGGCAAATGATGAGTTGCTCCTGGCATTATTCCAGTGCAGCAATGCAGATGCCGACAAAAATACCAATCCCAAAATTCTCTCATGACAAATGATGATTCGCTCCTGGTACCATATTCCAGTATAGCGATGCTGATGTCGACTCAAGTCAATCAAATCAAACCAACCAATTCCAACATCGACCTCTGCGTCAACCAGCGACACTCCGCATCGGGGAAACGTCCTACCACAGGAACCCCGTCTCGGGGAAACGTCCTACCACAGGCACTCCGTCTCGGGGATACGTCCTACAACAGGCACTCCGTCTCGGGGATACGTCCTACCACAGGCACTCCGTCTCGGGAAAACGTCCTACCACAGGCACTCCGTCTCGGGGATACGTCCTACCACAGACACTCCGTCTCGGGGAAACGTCCTACCACAGGCACTCCGTCTCGGGGATACGTCCTACAACAGGCACTCCGTCTCAGGGAAACGTCCTACAACAGACACTCCGTCTCGGGGATACGTCCTACCACAGGCACTCCGTCTCGGGGATACGTCCTACAACAGGCACTCCGTCTCGGGGGATACGTCCTACAACAGGCACTCCGTCTCGGGGATACGTCCTACCACAGGCACTCCGTCTCGGGGAAACGTCCTACAGCAGACACTCCACCTCGGGGAAACGTCGACCAGCGACACTCCGTGCCGGGGGCACGTCTACCAAATCGCTTCGGATCAGAGCGTCGACCGTCTATATCGCAAAAAGGGCAGTGCAGGCTCCCGCAAACTGGGAACCCAAATCGCTCCGGATCAGAGCGTCAACTGTCTATGTCGCAAAAAGGGCAGTGCAGGCTCCCGCAAATTGGGAACCCAAATCGCTTCGTAACAGAGCGTCGACCGTCTATGTCGCAAAAAGGGCAGTGCAGGCTCCCGCAAATTGGGAACCCAAATCGCTTCGTAACAGAGCGTCGACCGTCTATGTCGCAAAAAGGGCAGTGCAGGCTCCCGCAAATTGGGAACCCAAATCGCTCCGGATCAGAGCATCGACCGTCTATGTCGCAAAAAGGGCAGTGCAGGCTCCCGCAAATTGGGAACCCAAATCGCTTCGTAACAGAGCGTCGACCGTCTATGTCGCAAAAAGGGAAGTGCAGGCTCCCGCAAATTGGGAACCCAAATCACTCCGTAACAGAGCGTCGACCGTCTATGTCGCAAAAAGGGCAGTGCAGGCTCCCGCAAACTGGGAACCCAAATCGCTTCGTAACAGAGCGTCGACCGTCTATGTCGCAAAAAGGGCAGTGCAGGCTCCCGCAAACTGGGAACCCAAATCGCTTCGTAACAGAGCGTCGACCGTCTATGTCGCAAAAAGGGCAGTGCAGGCTCCCGCAAACTGGGAACCCAAATCGCTTCGTAACAGAGCGTCGACCGTCTATGTCGCAAAAAGGGCAGTGTAGGCTCCCGCAAACTGGGAACCCAAATCGCTCCGGATCAGAGCGTCGACCGTCTATGTCGCAAAAAGGGCAGTGCAAGCTCCCGCAAATTGGGACCCCAAATCGCTCCGGATCAGAGCGTCGACCGTCTATGTCGCAAAAAGGGCAGTGCAGGCTCCCGCAAATTGGGAACCCAAATCGCTTCGTAACAGAGCGTCGACCGTCTATGTCGCAAAAAGGGCAGTGCAGACTCCCGCAAATTGGGAACCCAAATCGCTCCGGATCAGAGCGTCGACCGTCTATGTCGCAAAAAGGGCAGTGCAGGCTCCCGCAAATTAGGAACCCAAATCGCTCCGGATCAGAGCGTCGACCGTCCACGTCGTAAAAAGGGCAGTGCATCCCAAAAAGTGGGAACCAAAGCAAGTCGCCTCCACGTGAAAGAAGATCCATCAATTTCATGCACACGACCCACATGTACGGTGTGCATTTATTGATGGGGGCAATTTGTTGGGGTAAAAATTTACACCCCGGTTGACCGAGTCAAAATCAAGGTCAACCCCCAAGCTAGGTGGGCCCAAGCCCAGGTCAAGCGGGCCCATGTCCAAGTCGAGCCCGCGGCCAGCCTCTCTCATGCCAACAACAAAATCATGTCATAAATAATTTTTATGTAATTTTTTATGCATGAATGTAAACAAAATGGGCATAAAGCCAATATTTTGTAAGCCCATGACTTATGTGCAAAAATGAAATGGCACATGAGCCATGGGATGGCTAAAATGCCATTTTTGTAAAGCCCAAGGGGCTATATGTAAATGTGTAAGCCTATAAAAGGCAACATGATGATGAATAGAATAACACTTTTCATTCCCCCAAAAACTAGGGTTCTTTGTGTCTCCTGCTCCTTCTCCAAGGTTCCAAAAACCTTCTTCTTTCCTTTGAATTAAATCAAGAGTTTAACTCTTCCTTTTCCCAAAATAAATAGTTTTTCACCACAAAACCCACAAAAGGGAACTCAGATCTCCCACCAGATCTCGAAAAAGAAGAGATTTTGAAAATCTCACATCTCTTGATCTTCAAGATCCGGCCAAAAGACAAGAAGAAGGAGGAGACCCATCTCCAAGAATCTAGCTTTGGACAGATCCAAGGCTCAAAAGAAAAAAGCCAAAGATTCCTAGGAGTTTAACTCCTTTCTAGATCTGTTGGAGTTTAACTCCATAAATCAAATTTCTGCTAGGAGTTTAACTCCAAAAATCCTCTTTGGGAATTCAACTCCCTAACCCAGGGGCTAAGCCCCCTTCCCGCGGTCACGTGGGTGCCACGTGACCCCGGGGCACCAAGGCGCCCATAGGTCACGTGTGCCCACGTGACCCCGGCGCCACGTGACCCCGGGCGCCAAGGCGCCCAATGGTCACGTGTGCGCCACGTGACCCCGAGCGCCAAGGCGCCCTTCGGTCACGTGTGCCCACGTGACCCCGGGGCGCCAAGGCGCCTTTCGGTCACGTGTGCCCACGTGACCCCGGGAGCTGAGGCGCCCATTGGTCACGTGTGCGCCACGTGACCCCGGGCGCTGAGGCGCCCCAATGGTCATGTGCGCGCCACGTGACCTCGGGCGCTGGGGCGTCCAATGGTCACGTGCGCACACGTGACCCCGGGCACTAAAGCGCCCATGCGCGCGCACGTGCCCCCGGGCACCATGCCCCACATGCCATGCACGCATCTTTAAGACGCTTCCCCCCCCTTTTTTTTATGCACTCCACACTAAATATGCCTCCCCCGTTAGGAAAAATTTCTAACGGGGCGCTGCCCCGCACCCCGCAAGGAGGCTGCTAGCCCCCTTGACCCCCAGCCCGCTATCCGGGTAGCGGGACCCCCGTAAAAAACTCTGCGGGGCTCCCGATATATCCATAACCCCCTCCAAAACACAACACACGTATACTGCACATTGAGTTCGCATGACCAGTTTAACCCGTCAATCGGAGGTTCCCTCGCTCCAAATGCGAGGGGTAATTAACGGCAGCTTAGTCCGCGGCTGCCGGAGATTCGGATCCCCACAATCAATAAACCCCGGCCTATCCTAGGCAGGGGGAATCTGTAGTACGCCTGACAAGCGCGCGCGTATTCCCATCTCAATGGGGTGACAAAAAACACCCTACAATATTCACAGAATATAAGTTAGAAGTAGAGAACCAATACGGGTATAAGTATTATGTCCTTTGATGAGATCAGGGAGGAGAATACTTGAGCACGGAAATCCTAGACTATTCTAAAGGAGAATGAGATTCTCTCTCAGCATTACTCCTCCGTATACACCATAGCACGATGGTAGATCGGGGCGGAGCAATCACACCCTATATGATAAGGTGTGCTCTATGATGAGTACTACTGAGTTACCTATTTCCTTTTTGGGAGTTATGCACTTGAGAAGCTGCATACCTATTGAATAGGGTTCAAATCAAATCAGTTGACTACCACTCCATATGAGATATGGTATGGGAAGAGCCCATGTCTTAAGCTAGTTAAGATTTGGGGTTGTCCGGCCTATGTCTAAAAGCAAAATCCGGATAAGCTCGAGGCAAGGTAAGTTATGTAGAACTGGAAGTGTTTCATCTGTACGAACTACAGCAGATGATTTGGTACAACCAAAGGATTCAGTAGATACCAACGAACCTCAGCCTCTCCGCCGATCTAGTAGGGTTCCTCACCCACCTGAAAGTTACTTCGGTTTCTCTATGACAGTGGGAGCGAGGATTACATCATGAGATGATGACCCAACTAGTTTCGAGCTGGCCATCAGGAGTGAGACTCTGTAAGAATGGCTGGATGTTTATCGATCTGAGATGGAATCCTTATACACCAACAAAGTATGGACTTTGGTTGCTATATCTGAAGGGTTAAATCCCCATCAGGAGCAAGTATATCTTGAGAAGATTACTTGGTGTACATGGAAAAGTTGAGGCTTTCAAAGCTAGGCTTGTTAAAAGTTTGCATCATTGACCAGGTGTGGATAATGATGAAACCTTTTCAAGTAGCTATGCTTAAGTCCTTCCAGATCCTACTTGTCACGGCTACATACCATGACTACGACATCTGGTGGTTGGGTGTCATGACTGCTTTTCTAAATGATGTTTTAGAAGAGTGCGTCTATAAGTACACAGCCAGAGGGCCTCGTAGACAGTGGCAGCAGCGGAAACGTGTGCAAGATGCTTTATAGGATAAAACAGGCATCGCGGAGTTGGAACATCTGTTTTGATGGATTAGTCAAAGAAGTTGACATCATCAAAATGGTAGATGAACCTTGTATAAACAAAAAGGTAGTGGGGAGTATTGTGACGATCCTCGTAGAGTACGTGGATGACATACTCTTGATAGGGAAGGAGTTTCCTATGCTACGCTCGATCAATCTCCACTTATCACAATGATTCTCCACATAGGATCAAAGTGATACCTACTAAATCCTAAGCTTTGGATCTATGAGATAGATCTAATTGGATGTTAGGATACTCACTAGTTGTAGTGAGATGGTATCAGTTGATCCTAGGGAGAATCACTGGAAGGGTTCCAGGGTGATAAAGATGACTGAATGTCAGTCACAGGCATTGTTTTTACCCTCAGTAAAGGGACGGTATGTTGGAAGAGTTCCAAGCCACATACTGTGGCATACTAGACGATAAAGGCAAGATACATCGCTACTTAAGATGCTACCAAAGAGGCTGTTTGGATGTATATTGGTTCATGAGATGAACTAGGTTCCTACCATTGTGTGACAATGGAAGTGTGGCTTATGCCAAGGAACGCCGGTCCCATCAGTGATCCAGACATATTCTAAGGCAGTATCACCTGATCAGTTGATCTCTAAGGGATCGAGGTTAGGAGAGTAGACTCAGAGGACAACACGGCGGATCCACTCACAAAGGCCTATTCCCAGAGAGAGACTCTTAAGGGATGGTTGAGTATGAGATACTACAACCACTGCTATCAGATGGCCCTAGTGCAAGTGGGAGATTGTTAGTTATATGTATGTCCTAGAGGCCATTGCTATACATAGGATGTATATTGTAGTGGATGCTGGGACATATATAGTGAGGACTTTCTTGCTCGACATGATAGTATGCTATCTGTTTACTCTTTACCTTAACATGTACATTGATTGTCTCTCTGTTACATGTTGGTAAAGCCCTTAGGATGTGTACTTGACTACCTGGACTATGATGCGGATCATACTAGTGGGGACATGGTAGTCCATAAGTACATCCTTCAAAGTCCCTAGTCGTGGGTGTATCGAGACGGGGCATCGATACACCAGAGTAAACTAGCGTATACCTTCTCGACCCATACAGATGGGCGATGGATGATCCCATATCCATTGGTGTTTGACATCAGAGATGATATACGGATGCTCAGTAGAGACTGGGTACACTGGACGGACTCGCCGAGAACTCCCAGATGGTATTATACCGTACGTCAGATGGCAGTTCTCTGGTGACACTGGTACAGAGTAGTCTGTTGACCCGAGATCGTCATAGAGTCTTGTGTGGTTCCCACTGTGCTTTGATTTCCACCTTACCACGTCCAAGAGGGAGTGCAAAATGGTGGCTTTTGGGTACAGTCCCGAGTCACATGGAGGCAATGAGCGATAGGAGGGGATTCGTCTCTCCCGGTATAGGGAGTTGATGTTGCGCTGTGTTCGATTGGCTATAACAGGAAATCCCTGGCCAGGGTTGCTGAGATATACTGGTAAGTGTTACCAGTAGTTTCTCGAACTGTTATAGACCTCATATCGACACGACTTATCGAGCTATTGGGGTCTGACGTATACCACCCCTAGGCGAGATATGCGACATATCAGACGATCAGACCGGACTGTACGGTAAGTGTTACTGGTTGGATTCACAGGAGGGTGAGCGGGCTTGCTCGTCGATCTTCTCATCGCTCAATACCCGGGTGGCCGTTACGTTTAGCAGACCGCTTGCAGCTTGTGGGTGTTTGATATGATCATCACCTGCTGCCGGCATATTGACGAGTCTTTAGAGTCCTACACAGAGGTTTCCTGGCTCAAGCGAAACGAAATAGGAGCGCATATGAGATATGTGCGGGACCGAGAATAATGCGTGTATGTGATACCGTATTCTATTCTCGCGATGAATGTATCGATTGGTTGTATGCGATATAACCTAGTTATCGAATCAAGTATTGATTCGATAAGCCGATACATTGGATACTAGTCGGTTGTGTGCGACATGACCGGATCATTGAATCAAGTGTTGATTTAATGATTTAATGCATAATTATATATTTGATATATTAATTTGCACTAACTAGTATTGGTTCACTTTAAATGGATTTTCTCACTTGGTTTGTGCACATTGTATATGTGATATACTTTTGTACACAAGTTTGTATCATGTTTGATGATGCATGCTAACTTGGGTTTGTGTAAAGACTAAACCATGTTTATATGAATGGTTAGGGTTTTGTTTTCTTTTTGATTTATCTTATTTAGTTATTCATTTTGAAAATGATAAGCATAAAGGAAAATGGTGGCTTAATTTGTTTTCTAGTTGAAGCTTCTTGAACCTTTGACCAAAGTGACCATTTTGTCTCATGCTTAACCCTAACCACTCCATTTAACCTTAGTTTATTCTCTACACTTGACCATGGTTGTATTATGATAAAGATTAATTTTCTTTTCTTTTTCATAATAACTTATCATAATATCATCTTCATCTTCTTCTTCTTCTTCTTCAAAGAAAAAAGCTTGCTTCATCAATGGCAACTCTTGAAAATGAGTGAGAAATCCAATTCTAAAGTGAACCCACTTCCTATTTCTTCATCCTCTACCACTTGCCAAGTAGTATAGGGTGTTTTCTTCACAAGTTTCATGACTTGGTGAAGTGGGAGCTTGATCTTGTGATGCCTCGACATAGATCATCTTCGGCACGAAGCCGACGACCTTGCCCGCCCATTTCTCCGATGAAGCCGATGCTAGAGTCCGGGATTCATTTTGGACAGCGGAGGGACATCATTGTGGAGCTATGGAGGTGGAGCACCGGATCTACGAAGGTTGTATTTCCGTTTTCTCTTTAGCTAAGTTGTTAGCTAATTTCTAGTTTCGCCTAAAATTCTAGTTAACGATCTAGTCTAGGGTTTCTCGGCACCGAAAAATTTGAAATTGGCATGGTTAATGTCTTGTGAGACCTCTTGAGAGTGCCTAGGAACCCTACAGGTCTCTAGTGTTCAACACTAGCTTTAGCCCAATTGGCTAAGTTTCTAGAGGCAAAGCCTCTCCTGCAATGGACCAACAGAAAGCCAATATTCTAAACATGATTGGACTTAGCCCAAGCTGGCCATAAGTCCTCAATTCAAACTTAACTGGGCTAATGGGCTCATAACATAATTAATTGGTCTTGGTCCCAAATTGGGCCAAAGATTATTCGATCTACCTCGGTTTAAGGGTACATCTCTTCACTCCTTTGATATTTGGCGTTGTAATTCCTCAATGTTTTCAAAGAGGTGACGGGTCCCGATGACCACACATTGATACGGACTGTGGGGTCCTTAAACTCATGGACTATGAGGTCCTTAACCTTGACCGGGATGTCTTAAAACTAACAATGGACTATGAGGTCCTTAACCTTGATCGGGATGTCTTAAAACTAACAATGGACTATGACGTCCTTAACCTTGACCGCAACGTCTTAAAACTAACATTGGACCGCAACATCTTAAAACTAACATTGGACCGTAATGTCCTTAAACTACCTATGGACCGCAATGTCCTTAAACTACCTATCGACCGCAATGTCACTAAACTAAACAACAGGGCTCCCTTAATTGCTCTCTTGTTGGATCTAAACGATCCCTTAAGTTGATCTTAGTCTAAAAACTAGACTGACGTATCCTTAACTGACGTTTAAGTCGATCTTAGTCTCAAACGAGGCTAACGTATCCTTAAACCCAAACCCCCAAACCCAAATCTAAGAAAATATGGATTTGGACTAATCCACGTCCTACGGGCGACGACATAAATTGGTCTCCGTATACAATCCACGGGCAACCAAAAACAAAACAAACACCCACGACATGAAGTGAAATTCTGGAGAAGGAGAAAGTTGTTACCGCGATACGGTAGCGTAATTAACTGCAGGGGCTTGCGCCTGCAGGGAAGAGCGTCCCCACAATCAAAAAACCCTCAAGCGAGGGGGAATCTGACGAAGTCTGCTACATCGGCCGCATTCGTCTAAACCTCCGATACACTATGCCATAAATCAACTTGGCATCTTCGGAGAGGTGGACGGATAAAACCAAATAGCATCTGTCCCGAATCTCAGGCTAGACAGTCCGTCTTGGCCGCCATTCGGAGGGGAACAGTCCTGGCCTATTGCCTTGGGGTTGTCCCGAGTAGACCATCTCTTCATCTTCTTCGGTATCGCTCCCGAATAACGGGATAGTGGTGATGGCTTTTTGTTTATTCTCCGGTTTGCGACATCTTTCCATGTCTTCGAAGTCTGGTAAGAAGTATTTGGCGTCTTCATATTTGCGAACTTCATTTACGGAGAATGGATTTAGCTCCCCTGTAACTGTGTATTCGATGTCGTCCTTGAAGTATTTTATACACTGATGTTGTGTAGAAGGGATATTGTTGTACTCATGTAAGCAAGGCCTGCCGAGCAAAGCGTTGTAGCAAGTCTTGGCGTCAATAACATAGAACTTGATGTCTGTGACGAGCGGCCGGAAGCATAATGTTAGTATTACAGACCCGAGCGTTTGTGATGATTAGGAGTCAAAACCGGAGATGGTAATTTTATCCCAAGCCAAGTGTTGAACGTTCATGCAAATCTTCTTCAGTACTCTTACATTGAGAAGGTTGACGGAGGACCCGTTGTCAACCAGGATCTTCCCTATCTTGATGTCGTGGCAATACCCGGTTACATATATCGGATGGTTGTACTCGCACGTTCCGAGAAGGAGGTCTTCATCGTTGAAGGTGATATCAGCCGTGTGGACTTCTTCCAGCTCGTCCTTCATCTTTTCTTCCGCCAGGAAGGCTTGAAACTTGTCGGACTCTTGTAACGCCTTGATCAGGGAATCTCGTGCCTCTTTAGACAGGAGAAGGGCATCCAAGATACTCAATTGTGAGGGTATCTTTCTCAGATGCGCCAGGACATTGTAATCCACCTTGTTCTTCTTGAGCGGGTCCTTAGTTGTGAGCTCTTCGACAACTCTATCATCGAGAGCAATCTCCTCAGGGACTTTTTCCTTTCCTTTTTCCCTTTTTCCCGAACCTTTGTTTGAAGGTCCGAGATTTTTTTCAAGCAACGTACGGTTATGCAGCTGAATGTTCTCACGGTCCTTCATTTCCTCTTCTTTTTCAGAGATGGATTCCTTGAAGAGAGGGTCGAGGGATATTTCTCGTCAGAATCACTCCCGAAGGTAAGAACTTGAGGTTTTGCTCTTGTCGGGATGGCATCAACCATATGACAGTTACCGGCTGTTCCTTCACGCTCGTCCGTCGCACTTCTCTGTTCCCGACGGGCTTTGTGCTTCATTCGCTTAAATTGTTGTCGATGGGCAACGTATTCCTGCCACCACTTCTTGAAGGCATTACACTTTTCGGTAGGGTGCGTGACCTTCCGATGGTATAAGTAGTAGTTCGGATGTACATCCGATTCGTCGAGGAGCATACTCTCGGAAGTATTTTCTTTGAAAGGTGGCAGTTTCATTCCCATTGACAGAGCTTTGGCAAACTGCTTCCTTATCTTGATTCTGCTCTTGCTGGTGGCAAGGGCACTTTGATCCGGTTGAGGTACTTTATGGCTTCTCATCACCGGAGCTTTTTCAGCCTGACACTGACGCTTGGCCTTTTCGTAAATGGCCGCTTCATGTTCTCGATCAGATTTGCTCTTTTGAAGAGATTCGTTCAGCAGCTTATCGATGAGGTCATCTGACGGTTCCATGGATTCTGGCTCTGGACCTGCCCCTGGTTTCTCTACGTTAAGAGCTTCTTTGCTATTTATCAACGAGTGAAAGATCATGTGGCAACTCGCTACATGATTCTCAGGTTCTTCTGAAGAATTGTCTCCTTCATCAATATCACTGTTTTTGTTCTCAAGAACATGCTTGAAGGATTCTTCCAGTGTGACTGGGGTCCGTGCCTCTTGGTTGTATTCTTCAAGTGCATCGATGTATTTCTGCAGACCCGTATAATTGCCATCGAGCTAGACGGGCTTCTTGGCCTTCTTCTTTTTCTTTGAAGACTTCGGAGGCTTGGCCTGGAGGTTTTGTCCATCGTTTCCGACTTTTGGCATTGGGCGCGATTTCAGCATTCCGTCAATAATTTCAGGCTCCAGCGGGCTTTTCCACCCAATCGCCGGACATGCTTGAAGATCCTTCAGCATTCTTTTAGTTTTAGCTGAAATGACCACTTCCTATGAAGATTCTTCCACAAAGGAGCACGATGCCCCCGGCGTATTCACCTTTTTAGGAGCGTGTTGCTGCGGCGGGTTTACCTTCTAGTTTTCGGACAACGAGAACTTGCCCTGTTGGTACTGGTCTTCGACCCAGTTTTTAAAGACATAGCAATCTTTGATTGGGTAGCCCACTATTCGGTGGTATAGGCAGTAATTGGGATTGTTGACGTCACTCGATTGCAGTGGGCGTCTCGGATCTGGCAGAGTGATGAGCCTGTTGTGCACCGCTAGTTTGAATAATCTCCTTGTTTTATCCTGGGGAAACAAGTAAGGACGCCTCAATTTCTCTTTGAGGGCGCACGGTCTATTGTTTTAGCGAATAACCGGTTTCCGGTCATTCGGTTGTTGTTGAGCATTGGCGACGAAGGTCGCTTTCCCTTTGCTCTTTTCATTCCGAAGATCTGTCTTTGAAGAGGACGGCATATGGCCTATCTGGTCCATTTGGGCCAGTTTGTCAATCAAGGCCTGGAAGGTGGTCGGCTTGAAGAACATCATAAACTGGGATATAGTTGCCTGAGGATCAAGGGTCCCCACGAACATGCCCACAGCAGGAGCTTCTTCTATGCGTTTTTCACACTTTGACCATAGGTTACGCTACCGAATTGCGTATTTAACCCAGGTTTCTCCCGGTTTCACTCTGGCCTTGATTAATGTCGTGATTGGGGTGTGCTCGCTTGCGCTCGCGAACCGCTGTGTGAACAGTAGTTCCATCTCTGTAAATGTCTTGACAGAGTCATTTAGGAGCTCACAGTACCATTCAAATGCCGTCTCCGACAAGCTGCCAACAAACTGGCGAAGCAATAGTTTTTCATCGCCTCCAGTATTGTCGCACAAAGCTCTGAATTGAGCAACGTGCTGATGCGGATTGCCCTTCCCCTTATACACTTGAAATTTAGGGATCGTATATCCCGGTGGGTACTTGATTTGATCGTACCAGCCTGGATAAGGTCGCCCAGTTCTAACGACTTGGCCAGCCACTTCTCTTGCCTGATGAGCTCGTATTTGTTGAGCTATATAGTCGTCAAGGGCAGCTTTGGAGATCGCCTCCTCCCTGGCTGCTGGTAGAGCCGGAGGAGGGTTCGATGTCTCCCCTCTGTCATCTTCAATGATTACTGGAGGGTCTTCAACTGGAGGATCCAGCTGGATCATCATCCCAACCATGTCTTGGAACAGAAATGCCATCTGTTTTATATTAGCCGCTTGTTCCGCGACCTCTTTATCTTTCTTTTCAAGCACCCTCCTTAGGAACTCGGTGTCGGTCTCCTGCTCCTGGCGTTGTTCCGACGATACTTCCGGGCTTTCTTTCTGCCCGGTGAGTGCGGCCATTCTTGTCAACATTTCCTGGGGCTTTTGTTGTTTCTCCTGAGCTTTCATCACAGACCGTGTAAGTGGTCGATGACCCGCGGAAGTATGGCTTTCCTTTTTGCTGAAAGCCATGTACACCGTGTATACTACCATGCCCCATACTTGGAGCGTTTGGATCCATCATGCTCAGAATTTGTCTGCGGTGGTGGTTGATTCTCTGGCCTTCTCTTTTTGTGGGAGGCCGAAGTTGAGGGAGCCGTTGCAGCGAGCACCCGTGCAGACGATAATTTTCGTGGCATGACGGCATGATGGTCCTCCCCTTGCCGAGCCTTTGTTTTCTTCAGTCAGCGAGAGTATTCTTTGTCAATTATAGAGTCTTGGACTTTCTGCCAAAATCTGTGGATCCTGGAGGACAACCGCTAAAGAGGTTGTTCCGGCTTCACCTAGGTTGTGTTTTCGACAGGTGTAGGAGACTTCTTCAAGATGGCGGTTGGAGAGTTCTTGCGCACCCTCCTGAGCAGCTCGAAGCTATTCCCAGTTGGAACAGCAGAATCAACTTCCACCATTGGAGCTGGTGGGGTAAGTCCAGAGGGGGAACTACCCCCAGCCTTCCATACTTGGCGCCAGTGGTGACGTCGAGCATGTCGTGCAGATGGGAAGGTTAAGTTACGGGAGTGGTTTCGTCATGCCCCTACTCTGATGGGGTGTTGTTGGTGTCAGTCTGTCGAAGACCGACGTCCACTGAGAGGGAACAGTCTATCTTGCAAAGGCCGACTTTTTGGCAGGGGAAGCATTTTTAACGACCTCGCCTGCAGCAGAAATTGGAACGGCCAGTCTTGTGAAGACAGATACCTTAAAAGGAGAAGCCTCTTTGGCGACTTCGTCTACCAGAGCTGGAATGGCTATCCTCTTCGGGATAACCCCTTCAGGTATCGCGGGCCTCTTCGCGGGCCCACTTGAGCTTTGTCTTAGCCTGTCGAAGACTGAGACGGCAGACTTGGACGACCCGTTGAGAGGGGCCATGGTAGTTGCAAGCCTATCGAAGACCAACTTCTTTGGAACCTCCTGTGATGATATTGAAGCTCATTGGCAGGAGCATGGTCCCGAAGAACAGTCCAGTGGTGGCCTGAGTCACCTATTCCACTGGCATTGCGAAGATGGAGGCCGCTTGGGGCCCATAAGTTACTCCTCCAGCAGGGACGGAGTGGGAGTTGTTGCTGCAATTGGTGCAGTTGGAAGCCATCCATGTCATCTTCTCTTCTGCATGGAGCAAGACACCAAATCTTAGTACCTTGAATCCAGAGGCAACCATATTAAACCGCGATTCGTTCGCGAACACGACACACAAAGTGTGGAGTGGAAAGAGGAAAATGTCCCACCGGGCGCGACAGAATCTGTTTACTGCCGAAAATAGGGACGAAACCGCGTTGGTCATCTTGCCGACATTTGGAGGGCAGATGCTATTTGGTTTTATCTATCTACCTCTCCGAAGATGCCAAGTTGATTTATGGCACCGTGTATCGAAAGTTTAGACAGATGTGGCCACTATAGTAGACTTTGTCAGATTCCCCCTCGTTTGTGAGGGGTTTTTGATTATGGAGACGCTCTTCCCTGCAGGCGCAAGCCCCTGCAGTTAATTACGTTACCGCGTAGCTGTAACCACTTTCTCCGGCTCCAGAAGGTCATTTCGTGTCGTGTGTGTTTGTTTTATTTTTGGTTGCCCGTGGATTGTATACGGAGACTAATTTGTGTTCTCGCCCGTAGGGCGTGGATTAGTTCAAATCCGTATCTTCTTAGATTTGGGTTTGGTTTAATTTAAGGATCGTTAATCTCATTTGGGATTAAGATCAACTTAAATGTTTGTTAAGGATACGTTAGTCTAAAATCTACTCAACAGGATTTTTGGGATCATTCAGACCCAACAAAAGAGCATTTGGGCTCTATTGTCTTAGTTTAAAGACATTGCGGTCCATAGAATTATTGGTTGTCGGGACCCGCCACCTCTCTGAAGATATTGAAGAATTACAATGATGTATATCAGAGGTGTGGGGAGATGTACCCTCGAACCAATGAATATTCGTCATAAGCTTGGTAGTCTTGTTTGAGACTAGGACCGCTCTGGAAAATAAAGAGCATATGGGCTCGGTTGATTAGGAGTTTGACCAAACTTGGGGTCAATCCAGTCATTCCATTTTTGAATAAAGTGTTAAACACTTGCTTGGGCTTGGTCCCCTTTCTGTGCCAACAATGCCGAGCATTCATATGGGTTCTGACGCCCACACTTTGTCTTGCTTTTCCCTTTTTTTGTTTTTTATGGAGTGTTAAACACTCTTTATGGCACCCACATGTGGAGCACGTGAGGCGCTTGGCACTAAGCGCTAACCATTGGACACTAGTATGATGAGTGCAGAACACTTTATGCTGAATAGCGCCCACGTGGGGTGCTTGACGCTGAGCGCCAACCACTGAATGCTAAGCACTCTTTATTAAGCAGCGCCCACGTGAAGGGCACGTGAGGCGCTTGGCGCTGAGCACCAACCACTGAGTGCTAAGCACTCTTTATTAAGCAGCGTCCACGTGAGGGGCACGTGAGACGCTTGGCGCTGAGCGCCAACCACTGAGTGCTACGCACTCTTTATTAAGCAGTGCCCACGTGAGGGGCACGTGAGACGCTTGGTGCTGATTTTTCTTCGTGTATTATGCTTTGAAAAGTTCAATTCTCTGTTCTTCTCTGGATCTTCGATCCCCAAGAACAAATTCATCCCCATGAGAATTAAATTCTCATTCGTAGGAAACTTGTCTTATGGATCTCAAATCCAGGGATGAACTATGTTCTTTTATGAGGGTTAAACCCTTAGATATGCAGATGAGATGCTCTGATCTCTACTACTTTTTATTTACCATGAAGAAAGTTCTTCTTCTTTCTTCTCGCTTAAAAATTTTTTTTTGCTTGCTCTTCTTTTTAAACCTGAATTTTATGGGGGGGTTTCCTCTGTACAAGATTTGAAGTCTTGGGTCCTTTATATAGTGGTTGCAAGTTTGTTGATTAGTTAAGAAAAACTCTCATTGAGAGATTCTTAATTGATTTGGGGATTTTATCCACCGTTGGATTTTTGATCCAAAGACTTCTGTTTTATAGAAGATATTTTTCTTATTTTTTTAACAAGATTGGGAAAATATTTTCCATACAGAGCTTATTCTGTAGCTTCGTGATTTTTAATCACCATTGGATCTTTAATCCAATGATGCTCTGTTTTACAGAGCGTAATTTTTCTTATTTAGAAAGATTTGATCCTCAACAGAATTTAATTCTGTATTTTGATAATTTATTATCTCCGTTGGATCTTTGATCCAATGGCAGAGAACTTTTAGTTCTGGCGCCGGCGCCCTCATGCGGGACACGTGAGGCGTTGCCTCAGAGTTTTTAATTCTTGGCGTTGGCGCCCTCGTGCAAGGTACGTGATGCGCTGCCTCAGATTTTTTTAACTCTCGGCGCTGGCGCCCTCGTGCAAGGCACGTGAGGTACTGCCTCAGAGTTTTTAACTCTTATTTAATATATTTCTTTATGTGTTTTGCACGTTGGCGCCCGCGTGAGGAGCACTTGAGGCGCCATCATAGGATTTAATTCTATCCGAGACAGTACCTACATGTTTTGCATATGGAGCTTTCCCTTTATTTTTATTTTTATTTTTATTTTATTGTTATTATTTTATAAGGGAGCAAGTTTTGAGCTAAAATTTTGGCGGGAACAATCACCGACTTCGAATTCTAGCGCTCTTCTGCTGGCATTCGCCCAACTCTTCTGTCGGTCTTGAACCGTCTTAATGCGCCATCTGATCATCTGGACCTTATCTACCATCTGGATTATAAGTTCAAGGCCCAGTAATCTTCGCTCACCCACGTCATCCCAACAAATAGGGGATCGACATTTCCGTCCGTAAAGTGTTTCGAATGGAGCCATCTGGATGCTAGCTTGGAAACTGTTGTTATATTAAAACTCCACTAGATGAAGGTAATCCTCCCAAGAACCCTGGAAGTCTAGCATGCACGTTCTCAACATGTCCTCGAGCGTTTGAACAGTACGCTCGGACTGTTCGTCCGTCTGTGGATGGTAAGCCGTGCTTAACTTGAGACGTGTACCCAGACTCTCCTGTAAGCTCTTCCAAAAATGCAAAATGAACCTAGTGTCTCGATCTGACACAATACTGACCGGAACTCCGTGAAGCCATACTACTTCTTGCATGTATTTTTCCGCAAGCAACTATGTCGACTGTCCCACTCAGAAGGGTATAAAGTGTGCTGCTTTCGTAAGACGATCGACGATAACCCAAACAGCGTTGTTGCCTTTTGGACTCCGTGGTAAAGCAGTCACAAAATCCATAGTGATGTGCTCCCATTTCCATTCGGGTATCGAAAGCGGTTGTAACAGTCCAGCTGTTCTCTTGTGTTCAGCCTTTACTTGGTGGCATGCTTGAAAGGTTCCTAGGCACCCTATAGAAGTCTCACAAGGCATCAACCATGCCAATTTCAAAAATTATGGGTGCCGCGAAACCCTAACGCGGATCTTAGACTAGAATTCTAGGCGAAAAACAAAACTAGTTAACTAATTAACTAAATGTTAGATGCTACAACCTTTGTAGATCCGGTTATCCTCTTCCTTGGCTCCACGTAGGCATCCTCTCGCTTTCCATCTCGATTTCCAAACTCGGACGTCGGCTTCACCGGAGAATAGGGCGGACTAGGTCGTCGGCTTCGTGCCGAAGATGATCTACGTCGAGGCATCGCAAGTTCAAGCTCCGACTTCATCAAGTGGTGAAACTTGTGAAGAAAACACCCAAAACAACTTGGCAAGAGGTAGAGGGTGAAGAAATAGGAGGTGGGTTCACTTTAGAATTGGATTTCACTCACTTTTGCTCAAGTTGCCATTGATGGCATCAAGCTTTTCTTGAAGAAGAAGATGATCAAGAAGAAGATAGAATATGATAAGTTCTTTTAAAATGAAAAGAAAATGAATACTTATCATAATCTAAACCATGGTGAAGTGTAGAGATTAAACTAAGGTTAGTTGGAATGGTTAGGGTTAAGGATAAGATAAGAATGGTGGACTTGTTCAAACCTTCAAGAAGCTTCAACATATAAAACAAAACAAGCCACCATCCTTAATAATTTCCAAAATGAATATATAAATAATTAACTAAGTAAATAATCAAAACCCTAATCATTCATATAACCATGGTTTAATCTTTACACAAACCCAAGTGAGCAAGTATCATCAAACATGATACAAAAGGGTGTACAAAAGTATATCACATATACAATGTGTACATCAAGTGAGAAAAATCCATTTAAAGTGAACCAATACTAGTTAATGCAAAGTAATATATCAAATATATAATTATACATTAAATCATTAAATCAATATTTGATTCAATGATCCGGTCATGTCGCACATAACCGACTAGTATCCTATGTATCGATTTATCGAATCAATGATCCGATAACTAGGTCATATCAAATATAACCAATCGAAACATTTATCGCGAGAATGAAATGCGGTATCACATACACGCATTATTCTCGGTCCTGCACATATCTCATATGCGCTCCTATTTCGTTTCGCTTGAGCCAGGAAACCTCTGTGTAGGACTCTAAAGACTCGTCAATACGCCGGTAGCAGATGATGATCATATCAAGCACCCACAAGCCGCAAGCGGTCTGCTAAACGTAACGGCCATCCGGGTATTGAGCGATCAGAAGAACGACGAGCTAGCCCGCTCACACTCCTGTGAATCCAACCAGTAACACTTACCGTACAGTCCGATCTGTTCGTCTGATACGTCGCATATCAAGTCTAGGGGTGGTAAACGTCAGACCCCAATAATCGATAAGTTGTGCCGATGTGAGGCTCATAACGGGTTGAGAAACTACTGGTAACACTTACCAGCAAATCTCTGATCAGCCCTGGCCAGGGACTTCCCTGTTACGGCCAATCGAGCACAGCGCAACATCAACCCCCAATACCGGGAGAGACGAAACCCCTCCTATCGCTCATTGCCTCCATGTGACTCGGGACTGTACCCAAAGACCACCGTTTTGCACGCCCTCATGGACGTGGTAAGGTGGAGATCAAAGCACAGTGGGAATCACACAAGACTCTATGACGATCTCGGGTCTACAGACTAACCTGCACAAGTGTCACCTGAGAACTGCCATCTGACGTGAGGTATAATACCATCTGGGAGTTCTCGGCGAGTCCGTCCAGTGTACCCAGTCTCCACTGAGCACCCGTACACCATCTCTGATGTCAAACACCAATGGATATGGGATCATCCATCGCCCATCTCATGGGTCGAGAAGCGTATACGCTAGTCTACTCTGGTATATCGATGCCCCGTCTCGATACACCCACGACTAGGGACCTTGAAGGATGTACTTGTGGACTACCATGTCCCCACTAGTATGATCTGCATCATAGTCCAGGTAGTCAAGTACACATCCTAAGGGCTTTACCAACATGTAACCATAAGACAGTTTAAAGAGACAAGTGTACATGTTAAGATAAAGAGTAACCAGAAAGCATACTATCATATCGAGCAAGAAAGTCATCTCTATATATGTCCAAGCATCCAATATAATATACATCATCTGTACAATACTGGCCTCTAGGGCATACATACAACTAACAATCTCCCACTTGCACTAGGGCCAGCTGCTGTAGTATCGCATACCGAGCATCCCGAAGAGTCTCTCAAACTGTATCTGGGAAATGGCCTTCGTGAGTGGATCCGCCGTGTTGTTCTTCGTGTCAACCCTCCTGACCTCGATCTCCCGGCGATCAACTATCTCCCGGATTAGGTGATACCGCCTTAGAATATGCCTGGATCGCTGATGGGACCTGGGTTCCTTGGCCAAAGCCACCGCTCCATTGTTATCGCAATACAAAGGTATTGGACGCTCAATGGATGGAACCACTCCAAGTTCAGTAATGAACTTCTTGATCCAGACAGCCTCTTTGGCAGCATCGTTGGCAGCGATGTATTCAGCCTCTATCGTCGAGTCTGCCACGGTTTCCTGCTTGGAACTCTTCCAGCTAACTGCCCCTCCGTAAAGGGTAAAGACAAAGCCCGACTGCGACTTAGAGTCGTCCTTATCACTCTGGAAGCTCGAATCGGTAAAGGACTCCACTTGGAGCTCCCCGTTACCATACACCAAGAACATATCTCTAGTCCTTCGTAAGTACTTGAGAATGCTCTTCACAGCTGTCCAGTGACTCTCTCCAGGATCAGCTTGATACCTGCTCACTATACTTAGTGAGTATGCTACATCGGGTCTGGTACATAGCATCGCATACATGATAGAGCCTACTGCCGAAGCATAGGGTATCCCTTGCATGCGAGCTCTCTCCAAATCAGTCTTGGGAGACATCTCTTTGGAGAGAGTGACTCCAGAGATCGTGGGTAAGTTCCCACGCTTGGACTCTTCCATACTAAACCTCTTTAGTATGGTGTCAATGTACCTGAATTGGGACAATCCCAATATCCTTTTGGATCTATCTCTATAGATCCTGATTCCCAATATGCAGGAGGCATCACCAAGATCTTTCATTGAGAATCTTTATGATAAGAAGAACTTGACCGATTGCAGCATAGGAATATCATTTCCTATCAAGAGTATGTCGTCCACGTACAATACGAGGAAGACAACCTTACTCTCTGCCACCTTCTTGTAGATACAAGGTTCATCTGGATTTTTGACGAAATCAAACTCTTTGATAACGACGTCAAAGCAGATGTTCCAACTCCGCGATGCTTGCTTTAATCCATAAATGGATTTAAGCAGCTTGCACACCTTTCCGCTGCTCCCACTGTCTACGAAGCCCTCTGGCTGAGTCATGTACACGCACTCTTCTAAATCACCATTTAGAAAGGCGGTCTTAACATCCATTTGCCAGATTTCGTAATCATGATAAACAGCGATGGCAAGCATGATCCGGATGGATTTAAGCATAGCCACTGGAGAAAAGGTCTCGTCATAGTCCACACCTGGTCTTTGACGAAAACCCTTTGCTACAAGTCTAGCTTTGAAAGTCTCCACTTTCCCATCTACACCAAGTTTCTTCTTGAAGATCCACTTGCTCCCAATGGGTTTTACCCCTTCAGGAGCAACATCCAAAGTCCATGCTTTGTTGGTGTACATGGATTCCATCTCGGACCGCATAGCATCCAGCCATTTCACTGAGTCCCCACTCGTGATGGCCTGCTCGAAGCTAGTTGGGTCATCATCCTCCATGATGCAATCCTCGCTACCACCATCCATGAGAAAACCGTAGTATCTCTCAGGTTGGCGAGGAACCCTACTAGATCGGCGGAGAGGCTGAGGTTCGTCGGGAGCTACTGAATCCTCTGGTTCCACTAAATCTTCAGTTTGAGTTTGTGTAGCCGGAATTTCTTCCAGTTCTACCTTATCGCCACTAATTTCCTTTGCAAGAAATTCCTTTTCCAAAAAGGTGGCATGTCGAGAAACAATCACTTTTTGTTCCTCTGTATAGTAGAAAAGATATCCATGTGAATGTTTGGGATATCCCACAAACTTGCATAGAACTGACCGTGCCTCGAGTTTGTCCGGATTTTGCCTTTTGACATAGGCCGGGCAACCCCATATCTTAACTCGTTTAAGACATGGTCTCTTCCCACTCCATATCTCATATGGTGTGGTAGGTACAGATTTAGATGGAACTTGATTCAATAGGTATGCTGTTGTCTCCAGCGCATAATTCCAGAAGGAAATAGGTAACTCAGCTATGCTCATCATAGAGCGCACCATATCTAATAGGGTGCGGTTCCTCCGTTCCGATACACCGTTGTGCTGTGGTGTATATGGAGGAGTCAGCTGAGAGAGAATCCCATTCTCTTTTAGGAAGTCCAGGAATTCATTGCTTAAGTATTCTCCTCCTCGATCAGATCGTAGGATTTTAATACTTTTTCCGGTTTGGTTCTCAACTTCTTGTTTATATTCCCTAAATTTCTCAAAAGCTTCTGATTTGTGTTTCATCAGGAACACATACCCGAACCTAGAGAGACCGTCAGTGAATGTAATGAAGTATGAAGAACCATCCCTGGCATGTGTAGACATGGGACCGCATACATCACTATGTATAAGTCCCAAGAGTTCGGTAACTCTTTCTCCGTGTCCCGTAAACGGAGTTTTGGTCATCTTGCCTTTGAGACATGACTGGCAAGTGTCATAAGATGAAAATTCAAACGGATTTAAATATCCATCTTTATGCAACTTAGCTAGTCGTGTCGCATTGATGTGGCCCGGTCTACAATGCCACAAGAAGGATTCGTTGAGTTCAGAACTCTTCCTCTTGTATGTGTTTGTTATGCTCAGAACTGTTGATTGATTTAGAACATAAATACCATTGCATAACGTGCCTGATCCAACCAACTTTTGGTTACGGAAAATGTTCATAACATTATCCTGTAATACAAAATTATATCCCTCTTTACTTAATAAAGAAACCGATATAATGTTGCATATCAGGTTCGGCATGTAATAGCATTCGTTCAAAACCAATGTATTACCAGTTAGTAATACAAGGTGATATTCCCCGACAGTCTTAGCTGCAACAATTGCACCATTTTCAACTCTAATATCTTTATCACCTTCTCCAAGTTCTCTACCTTTCCTTAGCCCATGTAACTGATTACATATATGGGATCCCGACCCGGTATCCAATACCCAGGACGTAGAGCAAATAGAGAAACAGTTCTCAGTAACGAACACACCCGAAGAAAATGCATCAACATGTACTTTCTTCATTCGGGTGGCATAGGAATCCTGGTATTCCCCTATATCCTGTTCATTCCTATAACTCTTATAGGAAAGAACGGAACCAACGTTCCCCAGCACAGTATAACATGCGGGTTTGGTCAATACATCCATATTATTATCTTCATTAGGGCATGAAATGGTCGCTACCTGGAGAGAGAGAGAAGAAAACACTTTAGCGTATGCTCGTGCAAGATCAGATTGGTTATTATCTTATCTAATCAGGATGGCTCCCACTGCTTTTTATCAAATCTTCCTTCAAACCCTAAAAGGAAAGACTAGCCGGGATTAATTACACACTACAAGTTCGCCAATCTTTCAGCCAGGCCAGTGTCGGTACTTTGAGGGAGGTCCCCCGTGCTTTCGCACGAACCTAATTAATGTAAACCTCGTTTTCCCATAGGCGTAACCCCGTTGACACCTTTCTAGACACCTACTTGATCAGCTAATTGCAATGTGTAAAACTCTCCCAGGAGTAACTCTTACTCGCAGTGGGTATCGGGATCCAACTATCTCATAGAAGGTATGCAATCTCATTGCAAATTTCAACACTTGAAATTCCCGATAATATTTTTCCCCTAGTGTCCTATGACCTTGACAAAGGCCAACAAATCACAGGATGCTAGTCAAGTTCAACCCGTCATTTCTTGATTGAATCAAACCCACCCGCACGACCCTTGACAAGGGCCAACAAGGTCGCACGACTACCCTGAAACAATCTGCATCACATGCATTAACAGATAAGCACTATTCAGCTACCGCACACTACGCCTTGACAAAGGCCAACAAACGCAGCACGAATACTAAACAGTTCTTATCTGAAATGACGGAGGGCTACGGCAGGTTTTTCTGAAAACCTATTGCATAATGAACTTGATATCGTTGTAGAATCAAATGAAGTTTTGAAATGGAGTGATTTTGAGGCTTTTCTAGTTTTGCTAAAGGAGTCACTCCCGGTGAAGGGATCTCGGTCCTTTCCTCGTCGAATGAGGTGCTGGATATATCATATATATCACTGTGCAAAGCAAAAACCCAAAAGCAGTCAAAAGCAAACCGAGTGTGTAGCATCTGCCAGTTATTGCTAAAGGAGTCACTCCCGGTGAAGGGATCTCGGTCCTTTCCTCATCGAATAAGGTGCAGGGTATATCATATATACCGCTGTGCAAAGCAAGAACTGTAGCTACCTGTTTTATTTTAAAATTCGATTCCACAACATCTTAGGTTTCTTATCTTTCATTAATCACATTAATGAAGTCCCATCATTTAAATACCTAAACATCACAGATAGATATGACGTACACTTATGCCATCCGCATTCGCCTCGATGTCCCCTCATGCACCGTTAGGTTAGGTAACTAACGACAGAGCAGGGCAGGGCTAGCGCGGGTGTAAAACATAAGTAACGTCTATATAATATATCATATATACTATATACTATATCCATCACAGAATCACAACACAGATATCGCAGCAGAATAAATATATGAAATATTGGATATACTAGGACGTCCGTGTTTTCAATACGAGCCAGTATAAAACACGGATTCCACGGTCGTGATGAATAGCCAATCCCACACCCCTAGACCCCTACGAGAGCGACAAGCAACCCTGCCAATTCTAGGGTTAGGAGACCCGGACTCGACTCCTCGAGTTGGTCTCCCACTGGACCCCAGAACCCGGTTACTTGTGCTCCCCTCCTTGGGTCTATCCTAATGCGGAAAAGTAAATAATACAAAGGGTGACAACTTCCGCTACCTAGAAGTGCCCCAAATAAAAGAATATTACATACAAGTTTTTACATGAATGAAAATGAAAAACACTCATCTCACAAAAAAAACCCGGCTATTCAAACACGACGATCCAATATAACATATCCAGCAACACATAACATCACATGTCATCAACGTAAGTAAGTATGCATACCCCAATTGTCGTTGACGTATAGCAACGAAACCGGCGATATCACATATTACACTTACGGTCACAGAAAAGAAAGTGTAAAACTACAACAATTGGAATCCGCAACTTCTTTAGACATCGCATGCCTAATCAAATAAAATACTTAGACATCACATGCCTAACAGATATAAATCCCGCATTTTAGTCTCATTATCGAAAACTCTTTTCAATAACATGTGGGACTAAACTGCTAGATTTATAACATTCATTCAGTTATCTCATAACTGTTTGTGAATTCCAATTATTGTATCACATTCCAGATAAACAGAAAATGTTAAACTTTCCGATCGAACAGTCGAATACCCAAGTTTTCCCGATACAGTCCAACACATGAAATAAGTCTAACAACATTCAGTTCGTGCCTCAGTACCAACGGTCCAGCCGTAGAAGGGTCAAGCCAACGCCTCACATGTGGCACGCCGTACTGCCCCAAACCCGAAGGTTCAAAGGGCAGTTCAAGACGGTCACATAATCGAGTTAAGGTTTGTTGTCTTCTAGAGGATCCATCGCGTTACTTGCACTACTTAGAATGTCGTTAAACTACGGAAAAATCCAACACTTGGAAATTTCCCGACAGGGGAAAAGTTGGGTATTTATATCCGGTCGAACTTTTTAACATATTCCATAAATTATCCGGAAGTACACAAAGACGAAATTTGATAATCCGGTCGAAACACCGAAGCTCTAAAACACCCCAGAAAATTAAACTCTGGAATAATTATTAAAAATACCCATAAAACTCAGCTGCAGAAACTATGAATTATTGTGCAGAGGAGGAGGTATGACGTCATCAAGCCGCCGCGGAACCGCCGCCTAAGCTGGCTTAGGCCGCGGTTCCGCCGCGCTTATCACTGTTCATTGGAAAAAATTTGCATCGTAATTCTTAGAATTCCCTGCTGAATTTTTTAAGCCCTTTTAATATTGAAAAATCCTAGATTTTAGAAAATGTACGGAGAGCATGTTTGGTTTAGGGTTTCGGGTTCGTTCGGGCTTCAAATTGCGTCTAGACTTCGCCTAAGGCTCTATCTAGGCTCTGATACCAGTGAAAGGTTCCTAGGCACCCAATAGAAGTCTCACAAGGCATCAACCATGCCAATTTCAAAAATTATGGGTGCCGCGAAACCCTAACGCGGATCTTAGACTAGAATTCTAGGCGAAAAACAAAACTAGTTAACTAATTAACTAAATGTTAGATGCTACAACCTTTGTAGATCCGGTTATCCTCTTCCTTGGCTCCACATAGGCATCCTCTCGCTGTCCATCTCGATTCCCAAACTCGAACGTCGGCTTCACCGGAGAATAGGGCGGACTAGGTCGTCGGCTTCGTGCCGAAGATGATCTACGTCGAGGCATCGCAAGTTCAAGCTCCGACTTCATCAAGTGGTGAAACTTGTGAAGAAAACACCCAAAACAACTTGGCAAGAGGTAGAGGGTGAAGAAATAGGAGGTGGGTTCACTTTAGAATTGGATTTCACTCACTTTTGCTCAAGTTGCCATTGATGGCATCAAGCTTTTCTTGAAGAAGAAAATGATCAAGAAGAAGATAGAATATGATAAGTTCTTTTAAAATGAAAAGAAAATGAATACTTATCATAATCTAAACCATGGTGAAGTGTAGAGATTAAACTAAGGTTAGTTGGAATGGTTAGGGTTAAGGATAAGATAAGAATGGTGGACTTGTTCAAACCTTCAAGAAGCTTCAACATATAAAACAAAACAAGCCACCATCCTTAATAATTTCCAAAATGAATATATAAATAATTAACTAAGTAAATAATCAAAACCCTAATCATTCATATAACCATGGTTTAATCTTTACACAAACCCAAGTGAGCAAGTATCATCAAACATGATACAAAAAGGTGTACAAAAGTATATCACATATACAATGTGTACATCAAGTGAGAAAAATCCATTTAAAGTGAACCAATACTAGTTAATGCAAAGTAATATATCAAATATGTAATTATACATTAAATCATTAAATCAATATTTGATTCAATGATCCGGTCATGTCGCACATAACCGACTAGTATCCTATGTATCGATTTATCGAATTAATGATCCGATAACTAGGTCATATCAAATATAACCAATCGAAACATTTATCGCGAGAATGAAATGCGGTATCACATACACGCATTATTCTCGGTCCCGCACATATCTCATATGCGCTCCTATTTCGTTTCGCTTGAGCCAGGAAACCTCTGTGTAGGACTCTAAAGACTCGTCAATACGCCGGTAGCAGATGATGATCATATCAAGCACCCACAAGCCGCAAGCGGTCTGCTAAACGTAACGGCCATCTGTTCATTGCAGAATATTGCATTTTATACCGCCCATTCTTACGCTCGTTGTTTATAGGTAGGTACTTTTAATCCGTGTTTGTTACATGTTTACAGATTTCAGGTTTTCAGTCCAAATGTTGTAAATCAAGATAAAATCTCCACAGTTACGCCAAATGCAGAACATCTGTCGACAGCAGATAAAAGCCGGGTTCCGGTCATCCATATCCGTCCAGTGCCGAGTACCGGTTCCCGATACAAGACATGTGACAGTGGTCATTCATGTCTGGGACAAGCACAGAGCACGAGGTGGGCTGCACAAGAATCAATGGGTGCGCGGAGCTCGAGGGAGAGATAAAGTCAAAAGTGAAGGAAATAAAGCAAACTTGGACTTGGAAATCTGGAATTATTCTGAAGACTTTTGAGCATTTTGAAGTTGGCAAACACGAGGAAACATCCAACCAGGAACCCACAAAAAAGCACACTGCCCAATTCCACTGTACGGCCGCGCATGCGCGGCCAAAAGGGGGTATTGGCCGCGCATGCGCGGCAATGTGGGGCCCACTCACTGACGTTTTTTGGGGGTATTTTTGGGACTTCATTTCTGGTCTGGTGGATGCCCTAGAATTCCATTCTCCAGCCTATAAATACAGCAGACCTGAGCTTAACCAAGGGGGCTTTCTTTGTTCTTCTTTTTTGTGTAGTTTTGTTCTTCTTCTTCCTCTTCTTCATTCTTTCTCCATTAAAATTGTAGTGAGAGCTTTTTGAGTGGAAGATTAATGAAGATGAGGGTTTTTTATCTTTCTTGTTAGCTTGCTCCCCCTTGAGATTCTTGCTTTCTCTTGCTCATTCAACCTCTTCATTGAGCTTGAATGGGTAAGGGTTAGTTATTGATCTCAAGGGTCGTATTTTCTCACGGGACTAGTTCTTCACTTCACATGCGTTCTCTACCCTTCCCTTGATCTTGCAACCTCTTCATTGAGCTTGCAAGTTTAAGGGTTGGCTATTGAGCACATGCTTGGCTTGGGTTCTACTTCCGTGTTCTTTTTATTTGCTTATTTATTACTTGCATTTTTCATTCTTGCTTTTATTACTTGCAATTTTATTCCATGTACTTTAATTACTTGTATCTTTTCTTTTCTTTGTTCTTTTCTTTTTGTTCTCTTTTGTTCATTTTGTGAATGTTGTAATTATTATTATTGTTAAGAAGAAATACGGTATTATAAGTTAACATTTCTTTGCCAATTCCTTTTCCCGTTATTTTCCATTTGAACTTCGCCCAAACCATACGCAAGCGCTCCGTTAGGCACCCTACCCTGACAAGGTAACGGTGATTCCTAACCGCGACCGGTTGCATTCGGTTTGGCCGGAGGCGAAAGCAAGAGACAAGAACGGAAGGACAAGGGTAAATAAGCCGGATTCCACGAATACCGCGCTTAAATCCCCCAATCCACGTTGTTGCCGATTGCTCTAGCTTCAATTGGTCAAGACTCGGCTCAAAGGTTTTTGAGTACGGATTTCTTAGCTTACAATCTCGTATCTTTTCTTAACAACTTTATACTTGCAAATAAACACATAGGTTAGACCAAACAAACATACAGATTCTTTATTGACTCGTCTAAGACAAGAAGGTAAGATACCACCATCTTCCTGTGGACCGACCCGTGCTCAACCGGCTAGCTGCAAAGCGACACCGCCCTGATCGCGGTTACACTTTAAATCTTTGAACATCCGACACGCCAAAAGCGTGCGACCAAATGGCGCCGTTGCCGGGGAGATGGTAGCGTATTTTCTTTCTTGTTATTCGGGTTAATATTCTTTTTGTATATAAAAAAAAATTATTCTTTTTGTTTTTTTTGGATAATTCTTGTGGGCAAGAGTGCAGATTTTTGCAAGTTTGCAAACTGCGATAGTGGGGAAGCAAAGTGTGCATTCAAGGCAAAGGTGATTACGGAGTACAGTGCCAAAGATCCGGGTAGTTTGACCCGCGCAAGCAAACCTTTCAAGCTTACCGGATTTGATTCAACGGGGGTTTCCTAACCCAAAACTTAAACGGTACGTACTTTACTAACACCTTCTTCTCAAATCCGACGCTTCCAATATACTATTCTTTTGCAGGATTCTTTGCAAGTTCGCTAGCAAACGCTAAAAATTGACTAACCCGTATTTGTTGCAGCGCCGCGCTTAAACTAAAAAACGATTGTTTGATTCTTTATAGAATTTTTTGAATTGCGCATTGCATACATTAATACGGACTTAAGGGCAAGCGAACCCCACAAGATACGGTAAAGGATTTCATCACCTTTTCCGTGGCCCACAAATCACGAACTTGTGCATAACGATTACCCGCACAAATTTAAAAGAAACTAGACTTTAAGCCTTAAGGACTTCGCGCTCACTAGGAGAAGTTAATTGTGTTTAGAACCTTGCTTAACGGTATATTGTTTACGGGGTGTCTAGGAAAGTGTTAACGGCGAAACCGCCAAAAGAGAAAGGGTTATTTAATTAAGGAACTTCGCGAAAGCGTTGGAAAACCTCCCCTTATCTCTGCACTTACCTGGCCTCGTGATCAGTGTATCTTGAGCCTGTTTCTCGACACAGTTTTACTTCGACAATCAAGTTCTGGAGCAGGTCTAGTTGACCTAGGTGAACCCTAGAACGTTTAAGTGTGTGGTATTTTTTTTTTGTGTCGTGATTATTTTTGTCCATATTTTTTTTGTGTATATTTCATTCGTTTGCTAACAACTAACTAAAAAAATAAAAAAAAAATCATTCATTTTTCCCCTCCTTTTCTCTGCCTTTCTTTCCTTCTCTCTTCATAATCATGGGTACCCCACCTCGCAAAACTCTTGCCGAACTTTGGTACCCACAACCAGACATTACATCCTACGGTTCTTGTTTTGGTCGAACTTCGAACGACCCCTCCATGCCCAAAATTTCTTTGAAAGATCGGATAGACGCGTCTAGGACGAACAACTGGACCCCGCAATCCACTTCGTATCAACCGTTTCAAACATTCACCCCTTCTTGCGTTGATACACATTTTGAAAATCCAGTTGTAACTCCAAGACCAATGTCTATTGCTGAACACATTGAACAATCCCGTAGCCGATCTTTCACTCCTTTCACCACTTCAAATTCTTGGGATCAACAATTCCATTCACCTTCTTATCCAAATGTCGATCCTGCTCCTGTCCAGCCATTCAATTCCTACCAATCCTACCCTACTTTTGCACCTTCCCTAGACATTGCTTCTACACAACCATTTGGGGGTTTCCAGTAACCAACCAACTTCGCATCTTTTACTGAAACCCCATCACAACCTATGTCTAGCTTAGAACAATCCTTGGAAGAATTTAGGGTAGCTTCACAACAGACGATGGATTTGAATGCGTCCATGGCCGCCCTCATACAACCTAGTGATCCGGTAGCTAGTTTTCAACTAGCTCCTAATTTTTCAATGTATGATGAGGCGGCAGGACAGGCTGTGAATTTGAGTGGAGAGAGTGAGATGTACCCCCTTCCAAATCAAACCTACCCGTCCCAAATTAAATCCCACAACTCCTGTTTTGAAAGTCTATCGAGTATCCCACATGATTTATCAATTAAAGATAGAATGATGAATGAGTTGTGCGACTTCGTAGTGTTTGATTTGCCCGATTGTGAAGGGTCCCTTCCAAGTGAAACCAATCCTAAACCTTTTGACCTCTACACCTCCATCTTAGAACCAGAATCGATTGAAATCCATGCTTTTGATGAGGTGTCTGAGAAAATAGACTTTCACTTGATTGAGGATATTGACGCAGGGAACATTTTGGATGATGAACCCGTCGATTTGGCTGAGTTTGTTTCTTCAAATCATCATCCCGAGTCTTTAACTGTTTTTCCCGAACTTCATATGCGTCTTGATATTGATGATAAAGGCATGGATGAGATAAATTTTGAGGAGAATATTGAGGATAGTGTTGAGGATGAACCAGTTTTAATTGATGAGTCGGATTTTCCAATTCATCCTGTTCCTTTCATTGACTGTGTACACCCTCCCGAAACCTTAACCGATACCCTTCCTCAACCACTTCCCTCTATCATTTCCATCGTTCCGACCTTGCAAGAACCCGTATCATTTTCATTTCATATGTCTGGTTTACCAAGTTCGGCGTACCCATGGTTTCTCACGAACCTTGAAGGATTTGACCCAATCTCTCGACGGGTTAATAGATTAGCACAATCGCTTTTTACACATCGCTCATCACAAATTGTGCTAATCTATTCACTCCATTTGCACCCTCAAGTTCGTACTCCACTTCTTTTTCCCTTCCGCCATTCTTCTTCTCATCTACCGAGACCGCATTCCACTTCTCTCCACATACGGTCTCGCGTATTTTCCATCTCTTTCCTCTTCACCTTCTTTCACCAACCACTGCTTTACCATGATAAAATCTTTGAATGGTTGGTGTTAACTTTTGGCCTGTGTAAGGCATTGTATAGATGGATACTGTTCTTTCCCCCCTAATCCTGAATTTCAACGCTTAACGGTGGAAACACTGTTTTACTTAAGTTTGGGGGGGACATTTTTTTTGTATATATTTTTGGTTTTCCTTTTTTTGTTTTGTATATAATTTGTTTTTAGGAAGCGCCGGCAATTTTGACCCTCTTGGTATAGCCTGACAGTGAGGGCACTGTCAAGTTTAAGTTTGGGGGTGTGCTCGGTAAGCTTTCTTACCTTCACATTCATATGTATATTTTGCATCTGCATATTAAATCCATAAAATCCATAAAAATCTGAAAATTTTCTAAAAATATAAAAACTTTTTTGTCAAGTTAGCTTGTGGAAGAACTCTGATTCAACATTCGACGGTTTTTGTTTGAAAAGATAGGAATAACTAAATCCTATGTTTGGATTTTGAAAACCTGAAAGATAACTCTCCTTTGAAGTTAACTATAGCTGATATACGTCTTTACATTACACTACACGTGTTGTGAGTCTTGGAAATTAGATGACAAGTCTTTTATGTTTAAAAAAACTTTTAAATAGATAAATAATTTTCTGAGGATCAAATAGGTTTGTTCTGAAATAAGTAATATATCAAGAATAGTTTATGAAGTAAGTGAATATGAAGGAATGTTATTGATGCCTTAATTGGAACTAAGTCTGAAAAATAACCCTGAAACTTGATTGGAATGATTACACACCGAACCCACTAAACACGTCTTTTATCCAAAAAATAATTGAATTACCGGTTATATCTCCGTTCGTATTGAATCATCATGTTTTTCACGCCAAACTGTCTTTTGTTTTTGGACCTAGGTAACTTGAGTAATTAAGTCCGCTGAGGTGTTTCTACACCTAATGCCCTAAAACCAACTGGTTTGGGTGCATTGGCCCAAAGCTCGCTAAGAAGCCTAGAAAGTCCAGATAAAAACAAAGTCAAGCAAGTGTTCTCTCCGAGTTAAAATTCCTAACGGTTCTTTGTGTGAGAATAATCTTGATAAAAGACAAGCTTTTATAAAAAAATTTAACGGAGATATGAAGGTTTTACTCTATGATAAAGACTATTGCACGTTCACAGAGGTGTGTATGAAATGAAAACAAGAAAAAGGTGGAGTGAAGAATAAGACCTAGTTTCCTGTTAGGGAAGATAGAAATTCTGAAGTTGAAACTTTACTGGAAAACGAAACTTGAAAAATGCTTAACTCTTTATAAAACTTATGTGATCCTTTTAAAATTGTTATCTGGGCTTTATTGTGTGACATAATGACTTTATTCGACCTTTCGGGAACTTAACGACACTATTTTGCACTGCACGTAAAGACATATAAAATCTGTAGTTAAATAAGAAGAGAGATGTGAAAAATAAAGGTTCGATAGTCTAAACTTAGGATTATAGAATTGTTATTTTCTGAAACAAAACTTTAGGGGCTTGAATCTTAGTTATTTTACAAAACTAGCTTGACCGGATTTTGTGGGTAGTATCCGCTGAAAACCCTCAGGAGACAACACTCCTCCTACTAGGGACACCTAGAGGTTTAACGGCTTGTTGCACATGCTCAGTGCAATCGCGTTCCCTGCGAAAGTGCGGTTATCATTTTATTTTTTGTGAATAATTGGTTTTGCTCGGGACGAGCAAAAGTTAAGTTTGGGGGTATTTGTTCATAGCAGAATATTGCATTTTATACCGCCCATTCTTACGCTCGTTGTTTATAGGTAAGTACTTTTAATCCGTGTTTGTTACATGTTTACAGATTTCAGGTTTTCAGTCCAAATGTTGTAAATCAAGATAAAATCTCCACAGTTACGCCAAATGCAGAACATCTGTCGACAGCAGATAAAAGCCGGGTTCCGGTCATCCATATCCGTCCAGTGCCGAGTACCGGTTCCCGATACAAGACATGTGACAGTGGTCATTCATGTCTGGGACAAGCACAGAGCACGAGGTGGGCTGCACAAGAATCAATGGGTGCGCGGAGCTCGAGGGAGAGATAAAGTCAAAAGTGAAGGAAATAAAGCAAACTTGGACTTGGAAATCTGGAATTATTCTGAAGACTTTTGAGCATTTTGAAGTTGGCAAACACGAGGAAACATCCAACCAGGAACCCACAAAAAAGCACACTGCCCAATTCCACTGTACGGCCGCGCATGCGCGGCCAAAAGGGGGTATTGGCCGCGCATGCGCGGCAATGTGGGGCCCACTCACTGACGTTTTTTGGGGGTATTTTTGGGACTTCATTTCTGGTCTGGTGGATGCCCTAGAATTCCATTCTCCAGCCTATAAATACAGCAGACCTGAGCTTAACCAAGGGGGCTTTCTTTGTTCTTCTTTTTTGTGTAGTTTTGTTCTTCTTCTTCCTCTTCTTCATTCTTTCTCCATTAAAATTGTAGTGAGAGCTTTTTGAGTGGAAGATTAATGAAGATGAGGGTTTTTTATCTTTCTTGTTAGCTTGCTCCCCCTTGAGATTCTTGCTTTCTCTTGCTCATTCAACCTCTTCATTGAGCTTGAATGGGTAAGGGTTAGTTATTGATCTCAAGGGTCGTATTTTCTCACGGGACTAGTTCTTCACTTCACATGCGTTCTCTACCCTTCCCTTGATCTTGCAACCTCTTCATTGAGCTTGCAAGTTTAAGGGTTGGCTATTGAGCACATGCTTGGCTTGGGTTCTACTTCCGTGTTCTTTTTATTTGCTTATTTATTACTTGCATTTTTCATTCTTGCTTTTATTACTTGCAATTTTATTCCATGTACTTTAATTACTTGTATCTTTTCTTTTCTTTGTTCTTTTCTTTTTGTTCTCTTTTGTTCATTTTGTGAATGTTGTAATTATTATTATTGTTAAGAAGAAATACGGTATTATAAGTTAACATTTCTTTGCCAATTCCTTTTCCCGTTATTTTCCATTTGAACTTTGCCCAAACCATACGCAAGCGCTCCGTTAGGCACCCTACCCTGACAAGGTAACGGTGATTCCTAACCGCGACCGGTTGCGTTCGGTTTGGCCGGAGGCGAAAGCAAGAGACAAGAATGGAAGGACAAGGGTAAATAAGCCGGATTCCACGAATACCGCGCTTAAATCCCCTAATCCACGTTGTTGCCGATTGCTCTAGCTTCAATTGGTCAAGACTCGGCTCAAAGGTTTTTGAGTACGGATTTCTTAGCTTACAATCTCGTATCTTTTCTTAACAACTTTATACTTGCAAATAAACACATAGGTTAGACCGAACAAACATACAGATTCTTTATTGACTCGTCTAAGACAAGAAGGTAAGATACCACCATCTCCCTGTGGACCGACCCGTGCTCAACCGGCTAGCTGCAAAGCGACACCGTCCTAATCGCGGTTACACTTTAAATCTTTGAACATCCGACACGCCAAAAGCGTGCGACCACCATCCGGGTATTGAGCGATCAGAAGAACGACGAGCTAGCCCGCTCACACTCCTGTGAATCCAACCAGTAACACTTACCGTACAGTCCGGTCTGTTCGTCTGATACGTCGCATATCAAGTCTAGGGGTGGTAAACGTCAGACCCCAATAACCGATAAGTTGTGCCGATGTGAGGCTCATAACGGGTCGAGAAACTACTGGTAACACTTACCAGCAAATCTCTGATCAGCCCTGGCCAGGGACTTCCCTGTTACGGCCAATCGAGCACAGCGCAACATCAACCCCCAATACCGGGAGAGACGAAACCCCTCCTATCGCTCATTGCCTCCATGTGACTCGGGACTGTACCCAAATACCACCGTTTTGCACGCCCTCATGGACGTGGTAAGGTGGAGATCAAAGCACAGTGGGAATCACACAAGACTCTATGACGATCTCGGGTCTACAGACTAACCTGCACAAGTGTCACCTGAGAACTGCCATCTGACGTGAGGTATAATACCATCTGGGAGTTCTCGGTGAGTCCGTCCAGTGTACCCGGTCTCCACTGAGCACCCGTACACCATCTCTGATGTCAAACACCAATGGATATGGGATCATCCATCGCCCATCTCATGGGTCGAGAAGCGTATACGCTAGTCTACTCTGGTATATCGATACCCCGTCTCGATACACCCACGACTAGGGACCTTGAAGGATGTACTTGTGGACTACCATGTCCCCACTAGTATGATCCGCATCATAGTCCAGGTAGTCAAGTACACATCCTAAGGGCTTTACCAACATGTAACCATAAGACAGTTTAAAGAGACAAGTGTACATGTTAAGATAAAGAGTAACCAGATAGCATACTATCATATCGAGCAAGAAAGTCATCTCTATATATGTCCAAGCATCCAATATAATATACATCATCTGTACAATACTGGCCTCTAGGGCATACATACAACTAACAATGCTAAGCACTTGGATACAAACCGTGTAATCTATCACTTCATCCCATTCCACCAATAGTGCTACCTCAGATCTTGATACATTTTTGTACCTCCCGGATGCACAGAATAAGCTGAACTATGAGCCTCAGCTATACTTCTTCTCGAACATCCCCCTTAGGAACGCAGAGTCTGCTACCGAATCTCAAAGAACTGTCTCGGTGTATGAGTAAGTCTGTCCTCAGTCTGGCTTCCACCTGCTCTCTGAACTTCAGCAATCGAGGATCATCAGCTTGCGCAGCCTTAATGTGATCTACAAGTGAAGACTGCACCTGTAACTGCCAAAACTGTCTGATTGCACTCGGTGTAATAACCACTAGTTCGAGCTTCTGAAAATCCCCAATGATGCCCCTCGGACTGGTCAACATCATGACCGCTGGCTTGCAACAAAGAGCGTCGGGTACGGCATTTACATTCCCCGGATGGTACTGTAAGTCCAAGTCATAGTCCGCCATTAATTCTAGCCAACGACGTTGTAACACCCTAGTTCATTTATACCAATTCCAGTTCACGTATTTCTTTGTTTATGGTATTTTCCTGATTTACTGTGTTTTGGATGCGAATAGTATATTTGAAATCTGTATTTGCATCCGACCCGACCCGCTTGCTTGAAACCTGTTTGATTCATGTTTATGGTTTATCCTGACTTATTACGTAGACATGTGCACTTTCATGAATGTTACATACTCACATTTTATCTAGCAATTGCATTTTATAATATAACATTTTAAGTCACATAAAATATTTTAAAAATGCATTGCATTGCCTGCCTAATACCCCTAACCCCGTGGTAGCATCTGCACATCTTGTTCTCGTCCCGTTCAGTGAAACGGGCTTGTTTAGATGGCTACGCGCACGTACGTGGAATCGTTCTTGGGGGTATGCATTTTCGTTACCCGAATATTCATTTTTAATTTTGGTCGTCGCATATATTTTTCATATTTTGAAACTGAATTTTTAGACCCGACCCGGGCGTGTTTTGGACTAAGTTTGTATTTACTAGAAAATCAAATTTTATTAATATAATATTTTATTGAAAAAATAAATCAACAGTTTAAATTTATAAAACTAACAAATCTTTTAAAATTAAAATCTAAACCTATTTAACTAACCCGGCCCCACCCCCTCTCTCCCCTCTTTCCTATCTCTTTCTCTCTCTTCCGCTGTTTTCTCTCTCTCTCTTTCACTACGAGACAACTTCATCTCTCCTCTTCCCTCTCTCTCTCCTCTCACCTACTCTCTCTCTCCTCTCGCATCTCCTTCTCTCTCCTCTCGCGGTGAAAAAGGATCGCGTCACCGCCTCCTCCTTACACTCACCTCATTTCCTTCTTTTCTTCTTCTCTCTTTTAACCCCCGAGCCCCACGAGGAAACCCATCAACCCACTGCAGCTCCTCAAACCCTAACCCTAAAAATTCATCTCTTCATCACCTCCTCACCTCAACGGAGCCTCCACCTCCTCCTCGTCATCTTCTTTTTCTTCTTTCTCCTTCCCGAGCACCCTGCACCCTCAAACCCAGCCAACAACAACAACAACCCTAACCTAACCCTAACTCCTCAAAATCCCCTCACCGGCGCACCTCACCGCCGTTCATCTCCTCGACACCATCACCCCTCTCATGTCCCCTGTGCACCTAAAACCACAGTGAGCTTCTTCCTTCCCTCTTCTTCTTCCTCTTCTTCTTTTCTTTTTCTTTTTCTTTTCTTGTTCTTGAATCTTGGAATTGCAGAAGTCGCCGGAGTCGCGTCGCTGCCGTTCCAGACGACCCAGTGGACGTACCTTACCTGCGTGATCGCCCTCTTGCTTTGTTTAGACCTGTCCCGTGTGTCGTGCGTGCATTGCGACGTTTTACCGACGTCGGACGTACCGTGCGTATCCGTATCGTGATCCATCGAGGCAAGTTTATCTTGCTACATGCTAGGATACAGTGTACATCCATATTAATAATAACATTTAATATTTAGTGTATTGTACATCCCCTAATATCATTTTACTGTTTTCGTATACCCGTTTGCATCCATATTCGGGTAACATATATATAATTGCATCTATAAATCACATTAACTCATATTATTGTTATAGTGACACCCCATGGTAGATAATATGCATCCTACATAGTAATGGAGCTATAGTTGCAACCCCTAATAGTTAATTATGCATCCATGTTTTATTGTGCATCCATACCATTAATTCTATAACTATTCGCATACCATGGCATATCATTACATATTGTTGTTATATCGACACCCCATGCTTGATATTGTACACCCTACATAGTCATGATGTAACCCCTGATCGATATTTGTGCATCCATGCTTTCATTGTGCATCCGTGCTTTCACCATGTTTCAATACTTGCTACAGTTTGATTATGAGCACCCGCTTGATACATGTGCACCACTTGACATGACCTGATACACCACTGCTTGACATGACTTGATACATGTACACTACCTGACTTGACCTGATATATCGCTACTTGACATGTTACCTGATTCTGTTTCTAATGCCGACAATCCTGACATGTTGTCCCGATGGACATATCCTGTTGTCTGTATAGACAAACCGGTTCCTGCTTGATCCTGTGTTGGCATTAGCTTCAGATTTATCAATACCTGACTTGAACACATAACTTGGGGGTATGGGGAAATCAATGATGAAACCTGACTTGTAACTCGACAATTCGATGCTTATACTGATCGGTTTTATGGGCTAGGCCAGCCCCGGGATGATGATGCCGGCATCATTCATCTGTGCATGTTACCTGTTTACTGCCTAGCGGCACGTCTCGGATTCAGCCCGAGAATCTTGACCGTCGTCCTGGGCATGCACGGGATACTATTGAGTTACATCGAAGATTCTTTAAATTGATTTTAAAGACTTGAGAGTAGTTAACCCGGTATTTTGTTCAGATTACTCACCACACGTCACATGTGCTTATACTCTTTACTGTTCCTTATTCGTGTTGCTGTTATACTTTTATTATTGTTCATACTCATGCCTGCATGTCCTGTTATCTCCTGATTATATTATTGTTTGATTTTATGACACACTGATGTCTGGGTTTTGCATGGCCCAGATCCTCTACCTTTGCAGCTGACCGATCAGGAGTATTTTAGTGAACAGGCCGAGCAGTGAGGACCTGTTAGTACTTTAGTTTAGTTTTCTTTCCGCATTTTCATTCCTGATGTGAGCCCGTATTTGGGACGTACATTCCAGATTATTATTGTTTATTGGATCTATTTCTTCCACATATTTTTTCTTGACTCGTTTATTCTGGCTCATGGACATGTACTAGATAGTTTATTTTATTTCTACTGTTCTTGATATCTCTAGACAACCGTAATGTGACTGTGGAGGGATATTTCCTATCCACAGGTAGCATGTTGGCTCTGTCATGTGCTTATCTTAGCGCACTCTGGGAAGCGGGGCGTGACAGAGTTTGTTTGGTATCAGAGCCATAGGATTTAGGTTAATCGGGTTTGATTCTTTTGTAGTTGGGTATTGGACCCAATACACGAATCAGAATACTCGTGATTAGGAACATGTCCTGCCACTTTACCATCTTGCCATTCTTAAATCTTAACTTCCTCCTGATCCTTACCTTGACGATATGCAAACCTCTTTGCATCTCGGCTTGAAACTTTTGGTTCCCTGTTATTTATCTCTAGGATTTGGGCGACTTGAGTTGAGTTGTGTGATTGTAACTATGTACCACGGGATGGTTACAATACGGTACTCTATTTAAGTAACTTGGAGTTCTAGTCTTGATTCATATCCTTGATCTATGGTCATTATTCATCAAAAGTTTGAATCTTGTCATCATACTAATCCTTTTCGATGTTTTGGTTTCAGGAACATGGCAGACAGAAATCTGAGATCGTACCAGAGGTGTGTTGATGATGCCGCTTTTCTTGGAGTAATACGTGGGATGCTGGAGAACCAAAAGCGGCAGACCGAGCTAAACCAGCGGCAAGCCGAAGCTTTTCAGGAAGGTTTGCGGACCGTCCAGCAGTCCATAAACAATGTTGTGGCGAAACCAGTAGAGCGTGTGGGTACCGTGGCAGATTTTAGGAGACTTGGTATGTCCGTCTTTACTGGTCTGGAGGAGCCGTTGCCAGCGGAGCAGTGGCTGGTTGATACGGAGAATTTGCTCTTTGCGGCACAGATTCCAGAGGACAAGAGAGTGGGTGTGGTACGCATCCAATTGGTGGACTATGCCCATGAATGGTGGCTTATGGAAGAGACCCGCTTGCCCAAGCCGATCAGTTGGGCAGACTTTTCGAAGAGTTTCTTGGAGAAGTTCTTCCTGCAGACTGCACAGGAGGAAATGGAAGAAAAGTTTATCAGTTTGAAGCAGAATGGCGGATCCGTGGATACGTATGCGGCTGAGTGGACACAGTCGATTCGCTGGACCTTTGGTGGCCAAAGAAGCTAATAGAGCACGAAGATTCATGCGCAGTTTGGACGTGGAAATCCATAGGCACATTATATCTCTGGGATTGACCACTTTCTCGCAAGTGCTTAAAGCAGCCAGGGAGCAGCAGAGTTTATCATTGAAGACTGAGGGTACACAGCAGCAGGAAGTTTTGGTACGGAAGCCGACGTTCACGCCGAACCGAGCGCCTATACACAAAGGTATTCCGGTGAACCGACGTGGCGTAGCACCGATGAAGAAGCCCGTCGTAGCCAATCAGAGAAAGAGCGTGATTTGTGACTACTGCCATTTACCCGGACATGTGCAAAGAGATTGCCGAAGGATACTGGGACTTTGTTTGGTTTGTGGATCGGCGGATCATACCATCAATGCTTGTCCGTCGAAACTTCGTTTGAGGGATGATGTTCAGAAGCCACCGCAGAAACAGTTTCAGGGACAGAAGCAGTTAACTCAGGGACCCAATTAAGCTCGAGCCTTTACCCTGACGACTGAAGAGGCTAAGGTTTCAGAGGAAGTTGTTTCAGGTATCCTACTTGTTCATGATTTTCCCGCATTAGCATTATTCGATTCTGGTGCATCCCATTGTTTTATGTCGTCCAAGTTTATTACTGCACACTCGATTTCTTGCACGACCTTATCTAGTTATTGGGACATACACACTGGGAATGGGAAGATCATATCTAGTAGCGAATGCAAGAATTGTTCTGTTGTTATTTGCGGACGGGAGTTATTTGCAGATTTCTTGGTGATTGATACTGTCGGCTATGACATTGTCTTGGGAATGGATTTTCTCGGCACTTTCCACGCTTACATTGATTGTAGGGCAAAGAGAGTGGTTTTCCATATTCCCGGACATCCGGAGTTTGTTTTCACTGGTGGAAGCAGTTCTGTCGGGGCAGTCGAGTTTAGGGCTAGGCCGACAAACAATGTTCTTTCATCAATGGAAGTTGATAAGGAGGAAGCGCCAGTTGTAGTTCGAGAGTTTATAGATGTGTTCAAGGACATCTCGGGTTTACCGCCAAAACGAGATGTGGAGTTCGCGATCGATCTTGTTCCTGGTGCAGCACCAATCGCAAAAGCGTACTATCCAATGGCACCAGTGGAGTTGGAAGAAGTCAAGAAGCAAGTTACCGAATTACTTGAGAAGGGTTGGATTCGCAGCAGCAATTCATCTTGGGGAGCTCCAGTTCTTCTAGTCAAGAATAAAGATGGCACAAGGAGGATGTGCATCGATTATCGAGAATTAAACCGGGTGACTATTAAGAACAAGTACCCGATCCCTCGCATTGGCAAATTGTTCGAGCAACTTAGTGGCGCGAGGGTATTCTCGAAGCTGGTTTTGCGGTCTGGATATCATCAGGTACGAGTTAAATCAGAAGATATTTGCAAGACTGTGTTCCGAACTCGATATGGACATTACGAGTATTTAGTGATGCCATTTGGAGTCACGAATGCACCGGCGATATTTATAGACTTGATGAACTGAATCTTTTCACCGTTCTTAGACCAGTTTATAGTGGTGTTCATCGATGATATTCTATTCTACTCGAGGAGTATTGAAGAGCATGCAGAACACTTGAAGATCGCACTGCAGACATTGAGGCAAGAAAGATTGTATGCAAAGATGAGTAAGTGCGAATTTTGGCTTGAAGAAGTGAAGTTTTGGGGCATATTGTATCCGGAGATGGAATCGCCGTTAATCCCGAAAAGATTGCAGCAGTTCGAGATTGGCCGATTCCGAAGAACGTAGCAGAGATCAGAAGCTTTCTTGGACTTGCCGGGTATTACAGAAGGTTCGTGGAGAATTTTGCTCGTTTGGCTGAGCCTTTGACCAAGCTTACGCGCAAAGAAGTACCATTCGTATGGATGGATAAATGTGCGTCATCTTTTGAGGCGTTGAAGCAGAGATTGATAACCGCTCCTATTTTGACCGTACCAGATGGTTTCGGAGGATTGGTAATTCACAGCGACGCATCTGGGAAAGGTTTGGAACGTGTTTTGATGCAGCATGGGAAAGTTATAGCTTACGCATCGAGGAAGTTGAAGACCCATGAGAAGAATTACCCAACTCATGATTTGGAGCTAGCAGCTATGATTTTCGCTTTGAAGATTTGGAGACACTACTTATTGGGCGAAAGGGTCGAAGTATTCACCGATCACAAAAGCCTAAAGTATGTGTTCACACAGAAAAAGCTTAACATGAGGCAGCGTAGATGGTTAGAGCTGATGGCTGACTACGATCTTGATCTTAAGTACCATCCGGGGAAAGTTAATGTGGTGCTGGATGCGCTTAGTCGGTTGTCAGCAATTCGGATGTTGACTGCACAGAAGGAGCTTATCGAAGATTTTCGGAGATTCGGGTTGGAGATCGTGCTACTGCATTCTTCGGGACAGTTGATGCAGCTGCAAGTACAGTCGTCGTTGATCGATAATATTAAAGCAGCGCAATCACATGACTCAAGATTGCAGAAGTTTCGAGAACAGGTTGAAGCTGGACTTCGAACGGACTTGTTGATTCATGAAGATGGTTCATTGCGATATGGTAGCCGTTTGTGTGTGTCAAAAGGAGATATTCACGAAGAAGTTATGAACGAGGCGTACAGTTCCGCATATTCCGTACATCCACGAGGCACGAAGATGTACCGCGATCTAAGACAGCATTTCTGGTGGGAAGGCATGAAAAGGGAGATTGCTTGCTTTGTAGCAAAGTGCTTGGTGTGTCAGCAAGTTAAGGCTGAACATCAAAGGGTTGCTGGTATATTGCAACCACTTCCGATTCCTCAATGGAAGTAGGAACATATAACCATGGATTTCGTGACAGCTTTACCGCGGAGTCCAAAGGGCAACAATGCAGTTTGGGTAATTGTTGATCGATTGACCAAGGCAGCTCATTTCATACCATTTCAAGTTGGTCAATCAACGGAAGCGATGGCAGAACGGTACATGCAGGAGATTATGAGATTGCATGGAATGCCTGTGAGCATCGTGTCCGATCGTGACACCCAATTCTTATCGCACTTCTGGAGGAGTTTACCGGAAAGTTTGGGGACGCGATTGAAGTTTATCACAGCTTATCATCCTCAGACAGATGGCCAGTCGGAGAGAATGATCCAAACTCTTGAAGACATGTTGAGAGCTTGCATGTTGGACTTCAAGGGTTCGTGGGAGGATCATCTACACTTGGTGGAGTTTTCGTACAATAACAGCTTTCAGGCGACTATTCAGATGCTCCATTCGAAGCATTGTATGGTCGCAAGTGTCACTCACCCGTTTGTTGGGACGATGTCGGAGAACGAAGATTGTTGGGACCGGATTTGATCGTGCAAACAGTAGAGAAAGTTAATACTATCCGGAATCATATGAAGGCAGTACAGGATCGGCAGAAGAGTTGGGCCGACACATCGAGAAGACCTCTAGAGTTCGCGGTTGGTGATTTGGTATTCTTGAAGATATCATCAACTAGAGGAGTGATTCGTTTTGGGAGTCGAGGCAAGCTTATTCCTCGATTCGTGGGGCCTTTCGAGATTTTGGAGCGTGTTGGAGAAGTGGCTTATCGATTGGTGTCACCATAATTTTTGGTGAATTTTCATGATGCGTTTCATGTATCTCAACTCCGTAAGTATGTTCGAGATGAAACGCACATGCTGGATCATTCGGAGCTGACTGTAAGTAAGGATTTGACCTTTGAGGAACAACCGATGTTGATTGTTGATCGAAGAAAAAGGTCCTTAAAAACAAGGTTATCCCTCTCGTACTTGTTTCTTAGGGGAATCGCTCGCATGGAGAATCGACTTGGGAACGAGAAGACGAGATTCGACAGAAGTTTCCATACCTGTTCTTGTAGATTCTTGATTATTTACCTTTTCTTGTCTTGAGAATTTCGAGGACGAAATTCTTTTTGTAGTATTCTTTTTGTAGTTGAGTATAATGTAACACCCTAGTTCATTTATACCAATTTCAGTTCACGTATTTCTTTGTTTATGGTATTTTCCTGATTTACTGTGTTTTGGGTGCGAATAGTATATTTGACATCTGTATTTGCATCCGACCCGACCCGCTTTCTTGAAACCTATTTGATTCATGTTTATGGTTTTCCTGACTTGTTACGTAGACATGTGCACTTTCATGAATGTTGCATACTCGCATTTTATCTAGCAATTGCATTTTATAATATAACATTTTAAGTCATATAAAATATTTTAAAAATGCATTGCATGGCCTTCCTGATACCCCTAACCCCGTGGTAGCATCCACGCATCTTGTTCTCGTCACGTTCAGTGAAACGGACTTGTTTGGATGGCTACGCGCACGTACGTGGACCCGTTCTTGGGGGGGTATGCATTTTCGTTACCCGGACATTCATTTTTAATTTTGGTCGTCGCATATATTTTTCATATTTTGAAATTGAATTTTTAGACCCGACCCGGGTATGTTTTGGACTAAGTTTGTATTTACTAGAAAATCAAATTTTATTAATATAATATTTTATTAAAAAAATAAATCAACAGTTTAAATTTATAAAACTAACAAATCTTTTAAAATTAAAATCTAAACCTATTTAACTAACCCGGCCCCACTCCCTCTCTCTCCTCTTTCCTATCTCTTTCTCTCTCTTCCGTTGTTTTCTCTCTCTCTCTCTTTCACTACGAGAGAACTTCATCTCTCCTCTTCCCCCTCTCTCTCCTCTCGCCTACTCTCTCTATCCTCTTGCATCTCCTTCTCTCTCCCCTCGCGATGAAAAAGGATCGCGTCACCGCCTCCTCCTTACACTCACCTCCCTTCCTTCTTTTCTTCTTCTTCTCTTTTTTAAACCCCCGAGCCCCACGAGAAAACCCATCAACCCACTGCATCTCCTCAAACCCTAACCCTAAAACTTCATCTCTTCATCACCTCCTCATCTCAACCGAGCCTCCACCTCCTCCTCGTCATCTTCTTTTTCTTCTTTCTCCTTCCCGGGCACCCTGCACCCTCAACCCTAGCCAACAACAACAACAACCCTAACCTAACCCTAACTCCTCAAAATCCCCTCACCGGCGCACCTCACCGCCGTTCATCTCCTCGACACCATCACCCCTCTCCTGACCCCTGTGCACCTAAAACCACAGTGAGATTCTTCTTTCCCTCTTCTTCTTCCTCTTCTTCTTTTCTTTTTCTTTTTCTTTTTCTTTTCTTGTTCTTGAATCTTGAAATTGCAGAAGTCGTCGGAGTCGCATCGCTGCCGTTCCAGACGACCCAGTGGACGTACCTTACCTGCGTGATCGCCCTCTTGCTTTGTTTAGACCTGTCCCGTGTGTCGTGCGTGCATTGCGACGTTTTACCGACGTCGGACGTACCGTGCGTATCCGTATCGTGATCCATCGAGGCAAGTTTATCTTGCTACATGCTAGGATACAGTGTACATCCATATTAATAATAACATTTAATATTTAGTGTATTGTACATCCCCTAATATCATTTTACTGTTTTCGTATACCCGTTTGCATCCATATTCGGGTAACATATATATAATTGCATCTATAAATCACATTAACTCATATTATTGTTATAGTGACACCCCATGCTAGATAATGTGCATCCTACATAGTAATGGAGCTATAGTTGCAACCCCTAATAGTTAATTATGCATCCATGTTTTATTGTGCATCCATACCATTAATTCTATAACTATTCTCATACCATGGCACATCATTACATATTGCTGTTATATCGACTCCCCATGCTTGATATTGTACATCCTACATAGTCATGATGTAACCCCTGATCGATATGTGTGCATCCATATTTTCATTGTGCATCCGTACTTTCACCCTGTTTCAATACTTGCTACAGTTTGATTATGAGCACCCGCTTGATACCTGTGTACTACTTAACATGACCTGATACACCACTGCTTGACATGACTTGATACATGTACACTACCAGACTTGACCTGATATATCGCTACTTGACATGTTACCTGATTCTGTTTCTAATGCCGACAATCCTGACATGTTGTCCCGATGAACATATCATGTTGTCTGTATAGACAAACATGTTCCTGCTTAATCCTGTGTTGGTATTAGCTTCAGATTTATCAATACCTGACTTGAACACATAACTTGGGGGTATGGGGAAATCAATGATGAAATCTGACTTGTAACTCAACAGTTCGATGCTTATACTGATCAGTTTTATGGGCTAGGCCAGCCCCGGGATGATGATGCTGACATCATTCATCTGTACATGTTACCTGTTTACTGCTTAGCGGCACGTCTCGGATTCAGCCCGAGAATCTTGACCGTGGTCCCGGACATGCACGGGATACTATTGAGTTATATCGACGATTCATTAAATTGATTTCAAAAACTTGAGAGTAGTTAACCCAGTATTTAGTTCAGATTACTCACCACACGTCACATGTGCTTATACCCTTTACCGTTCTTTATTCGTGTTACTGTTATACTTTTATTACTGTTCATACTCATGCCTGCATATCCTGTTATCTCCTGATTATACTATTGTTTGATTTTATGACGCACTGACGTCTGGGTTTTGCATGGCCCAGATCCCCTACCTTTGCAGCTGACCGATCAGGAGTATTTCAGTGAACAGGCCGAGCAGTGAGGACATGTTAGTATTTTAGTTTAGTTTTCTTTCCGCATTTTCATTCCTGATGTGAACCCGTATTTGGGACGTACATTCCAGATTATTATTACTTATTGGATCTATTGCTTCCGCATATTTTTTCTTAACTCGTTTATTCTGGCTCATGGACATGTACTCGATAGTTTATTTTATTTCTATTGTTCTTGATGTCTCTAGACAACCGTAATGTGACTGTGGAGGGATCTATCCACAGGTAGCATAGTTTGCTCTGTCACGTGCCTATCTTAGCGCACTCTGGGAAGCGGGGCGTGACAGGCGTTGTCTCATATTCAATTCCCTCTGAGTGAACACGTATTTCAGACTCTTGTGATCCGTGTACACTTCCACCTTTTCTCCTAATAAGTAATGTCTCCTGATCTTCAATGCGAAAACCACTGCGGCTAACTCCAAGTCGGTAGTTCCTCTCGTGATTCTTCAGCTATCGGGAGGCATAAGCAACTACTCGACCGTGCTGCATCAGGACGCATCATAAACCTTTCCCTGAAGTATCGCTGTGTATTACCAAACCACCTGAATTATCTGGCACTGTAAGAATCGGTGCCGTGGTCAATTTCTGCTTTAGTACCTCAAAAGCCTGAGTACATTCCTCTGTTTATACGTATGGTACTTCCTTCCGTGTCAGCTTGTCAAAGGTTCAGCGACTCGTGCAAAGTCTTGGACGAATCGCCGATAATATCCTGTCAATCCCAGGAAGCTTATGATCTCAGCCACCGACTTCGGTGTCGGCCAATCCCTAACAGATTCTATCTTCGTTAGGTCCACTGAGATGCCTTCGTCCGAAACAATGTGTCCCAAGAACTGCACTTTGTCGAGCCAGAATTCACACTTGCTCAATTTTGCGTATAGCTTTTCTTCCCAAAAAATTTGTAGTACCGTTCGCAAGTGTTCGACGTGCTCCTCTCGAGTCTTAGAGTAGACTAGTATGTCGTCAATAAACACAATGACAAACGTGTCCAAGTATTTTGCAAATACTCTATTCATCAGATCCATAAATATAGCTGGAACATTGGTAACACCGAATGGCATCACAAGAAACTCATAGTGACCGTATCGGGTCCTGAAAGACGTCTTGCATATATTTTCGGCCGTTACTCTGATCTGGTGATAGCCTGAATAAAGATCTAGCTTCGAAAATACCTTGGCACCACCCAACTGATCAAATAAGTCATCGATACGCGGAATGGGGTATTTGTTCTTTATCGTAACTCTGTTCAGCTCCCGGCAGTCTATGCACATCTGCAGCGATCCATCCTTTTTCTTCACCAACAAGACTGGTGCACCCCACGGCGAAGCGCTTGGGCGAATAAATCCTTTCTCCGCGAGTTCGCCAATTTGCTTCTTCAATTCTGCCAACTCAACCGGTGCCATTCTGTACGGTGCCTTGGAAATTGGTGTTGTATCTGGAATCAAATCTATCGAGAATCCCAAGACGCGGGAAGGTGGTAGACCTGGTAAATCTTCAGAAAACACATCAAGAAAATCCCGAACGATTTCTTGTGCGGGGTTTTCATCAATCTCCATAGTCGTTAATACCTTCGGTTTGGCTTTATACTTGGCTGGCTCCAAAGACTCGCTTCCTCCTTCAAAAAAAACTCTGGGTGAATACGGAAAGTCATATTCCTAGCTCGACAATCAATAATCGCATGGAATGTACTCATCCAATCCATCCCGAGAATTGTGTCATAGCTGCCTATTCCAATTAAAAGGAAATTCGTATAGAATTCTCGGCCACAAACTACAACTGGATAAGATCTACATTCTCGACTAGATACTATAACACCATTACCCGTATGTATTTCCCATCCCTTGGTCAATGGTTCAAGTGGTATGGAGTGTGTATCTAATAGATTTATCTTCACTACGGTATAGGGTTCCGCATAATACCATTTTCACACAGAGATATAAAAGCATTTCTAATCAAGTGTTGGTAATCAGTGCTGCTCTGGACTGCAGTCCAGAGCCGCACTCCCGAACAGTTTCCGTCGCCTTTTTAAAATAGAAACAAATTATAAATTATATGGGGTTCTAGGTTGTCGAGTCGGTTTCGATATGAGCTCTCGAACACAACATTCCGGTGTGTAACCAATTTACTATGATTTTCACAAATTTTAGGTACGGAAGGTTTCAAATTCGACGGATCTAAATGGGGATGGCATTTCACGGCGTTAGGGTCCGTATTTTCGACCCTACTCTTTACGCGTTATCCACTATCACTACATGAATCTAGTAATCATAAATTCCGCCACATTTTATTTGGGTTTTCGCATAAGGTTTGCATCGAACGCCTAAGGTAAACATTCGGTATAAAAAAAACACATGTTTTCCTTAACTACTTGAAACTAGTTGTTATCTCTAAATTTTCATGTAACATCAGCCTGGTCATAAGTTCTCGTTGGGCTTCATCGGCACCAATAGCACAAGGTTCGCTATGGAGTTCGAATTCACGATTTAATTATATTAATAACTAATCACAATACTAATCGTAGCATGATAAGCAAGTTGCGAAACTTGCCTGACAACGACGATCGGTGACACGACAGCAGCGATTGGTGATGAACGGCACGGCACATTGTATGCACGAACTATGCACGACACGGCAACACAAAGAATTTGGCCTCGGCTCGAGCTCGGTGCAGCGATGGTGGAGTTCGGTTGATGGAAACGGGGCCGTTGGGTACGACAGCAAGGGTCTCGGGATAGGTGAACGATGAAGACGGTGGCCGGAGCTGTGGTGGGCACGGTGGTCGGTGATGATGAGTTAGCTGCGGGTGTTGGGGTTCTCGGGCAAAACTGGGGTTGTGCCGGGTCAGGACTCGTAGTGGTGTCGGATGTTGAAGGGAGAGGAAGGTGAGGAGACGGGGACGATGACGAGGGGAGACCGATGAGGTGACCGACGGCGTGAGGTGACGGCGACAGAGAAGGTGGGTGCGTAGGTTCTTAGGTCGTAAGGTTTGCGGATGGGCGTCGGGGATGGAGGAGTGGTGAGGTGAGGAAAGAGGCGACGACGAGGGTCGAGGGAGTCGGCGGTGGCGAGAGGCGAGCACAGGGCGGGCGATGGTGATGCGGGGGTTCGGGCTGGGTTCTTCGTAGGGGAGAGAGGGATGAGTGAGAGAGTGAAGTAGAGGGAGATGAGTGAGAGATCGAGATCGTCGTGGCTGTTGGGGAAGCGGGCACCGCGGGGCGTCGGCGTGAGCGAAAAGGGAGAGAGTCGTTGGGGAAGGTGAGGGAACGTGGGTGGCTGGATCATCCCGCGCGCGATTCAAACGGAGGTTGTTGGTGGGGCGCGGTTTGTCGCAGAGGTGGGCGCGAGAAGCGGGCGTGGGCGCAAGGAGCGGGAAGAGACATTGGGAAGAAAGGAAGAAAGGGCGAGAAAAGAAGCGAGAACGAGAGAGAAGAAGAAGAAGTGGGGTGTGAGCGGGTCAGGTCGGGTTGAGTAGGTTAGGGTTTGGGTTTTTTTAGGTAATAGTTTAATGAATAAAATAATAAAAATATTTTTTTAAATGTGTAAAAATTCAAGGAAAATTCTGAAAAATACAGAAAATAAATATACGGAAGCTGGAGACAGCTTTGCTTACTCGTGCGTTAGGATAAGGATAATGAACTTAGTCCTTTGGGGCCCTAACTGCGCACCTAGCCCTCAGCGCTTGAGAGTACTGAGCGAGCCTTCAGCGATTGAGAATACCAACCCTTTGATCGGTACATGGGAGTGCCTGATAGCACCTGAGACCGCTAGGTCCTCGATCTAAAGACGGTCCTTGATTATGCAGAATCAAGGGGACGGAGGGCTGGCGACTAGCTTCTACCGCTTGACTTTGGCTCATTGGCTCACTCATTTGGCCACATCTCAAGTTTTATTCTTTTATGCTTTTAATATAATTTTCAATTTTCAAACTTGCAGTTAATCTATCTTTGAAGCAAATCATGCTCGTCACCCAAAATTTTGATAATTAACATCCAAAGTATTTTAAACTTCTATTTTTTTAGTGGTTAATGAGCTGAACTTGCAAAGGGTTTTGGGTCAAGCTTGTTTGTTTGTTTATGAACACGGTTTGTTTCGTAAGGAGAACTTTTACGAAATTCCAATGACAGGCAAATAAACAAGCTGGAATTGAGCCGAACCTAGTTCGTCCAAATTCGGCTCATTCGCATAATCACCCAAACTAATCCAAAATCTAAGTACCAACGCTCGCGCCACCGTCAGCTTCGCCTCCCAAAACTTCAATCAAATGAACGACAACACCCTCCTCTCTCCTCTTCCCCTCAAATCCCCAATCAAAACCCTACCCTAACCCTAATTTCCACCTCCCCTACAGTGGAAAGCGCAGGCGCACTGGCCTCCGCCACAAACCTCAATCTCAGCTCCTCCCCTCTCCTCCTCCCCCCTTCTTCAACCCTAACCCTAACCCTAACCTCGACATCTCCGAGGAGATCATAGTCATCAACAAAGATGCCACCGCCGAAGCCCTGACCGCCATAACCTCCGTCTTCCCGGCCGATTCCTACACTGAAGAGGAGATCGAAGCCGCCGTCGTTTCCTCCGTCGGCGGAATCGAGCAGGCGAACTACATTCTCATCAGAAACCACATCCTCTCCAAATGGAGAGAAAATGTGACCAATTGGGTCGTGAAAGAGTCAGTTCGTGAACTCGATTCCCCCGCATTGCGAAACCCTTTTGAATCCCGCTTATAATTACTTGGTTTCGCATGGGTATATTAACTGTGGGGTCGCTCCCGCGGTCAAAGAAAAGATCCCGTCGGAGCCTAGTAAGCCGGTGAATGTTGTTATTGTGGGAGCAGGGTTGTCTGGATTGGCTGCCGTGAGGCAGTTGATGGCATTTGGGTTCAAAGTTGTGATCTTGGAGGGTAGAAAAAGATTTGGGTGGTGTGTGTGTGGGGGGGGTGGGGGGGTGGGGGGGTGTTATGCTAAGAAAATGGAGGGGTCTAATAAATCTGCTGCTATGGATTTGGGTGGCAGTGTTTTGACCGGCACTTTAGGAAATCTGCTAGGGATTATAGCAAAGCAATTGGGTTCGACGCTTCATAAGGTTAGAGATAAGTGCCCTTTGTATAGGCCTGATGGGAGTCCTGTCGATCCTGATATTGATTTTAAGGTAGAGAACTCGTTTAATCGGCATTTAGAGAAGGCTAGCAAGCAAAGACAGTGTATGGGAGAGGTGGCGATGGATGTATCGTTAGGAGCAGCTTTAGAGACTTTTAGCCAAGTGTATGGGGATGTGGTCCGATGAGGAGATGAACTTGTTTAATTGGCATTTGGCTAATCTGGAGTATGCGAATGCTGGGCTTTTGTCGAAGCTTTTACTGGCGTTTTGGGACCAAGACGACCCTTATGATATGGGTGGGGATCATTGTTTTCTGCCTGGGGGAAATGGGCGGTTAGTTCAGGCTTTAGCTGAAAATGGCCCGATTATTTATGAAAAGACCGTCCATACGATTCACTATGGTGGCGATGGGGTGCAAGTTGTCACAGGGGCTCAGGTGTATGAAGGAGATATGGTGCTTTGCAGAGTTCCTCTAGGGGTTTTAAAGAATGGGACTATAAAGTTTGTGCCTGAGCTGCCTCAGAGAAAACTTGATGGTATTAAGAGATTAGGGTTCGGGTTGTTGAATAAGGTTGCTATGTCCCTCATGTTTTCTGGAGTAAAGATTTGGATACGTTTGGGCATTTGGTGGAGGATCAGAGTCGAAGAGGGGAGTTCTTTTTGTTCTGTAGTTATGTGACGGTTGCTGGTGGTCCACTTTTGATTGCACTGGTTGCAGGAGAAGCGGCACATAGCTTTGAAAGCATGCCTCCTACAGATGCTGTAACGAAAGTTCTACAGATTCTCGGGGGTAAGTATTTTATTTCCTGTTAATACTCATATAATTTAATTGAATGCCTCTGAAATGTTTACTGTTTCTGCTGCTTGTGGTGATTATGATAGGTCTTATGCTTCCAAATTATATTTTTGATTGGTCTGATATTATTCATGCATGATGGTCTTTTGTTATAGTTGTGCACGCAATATTAACACATAATTGCTGATAGACTGCCAGTATGATAACAACATTCCCAATTGGCCGTTTTCTTCGAGTTTTCCGTCAACAAATGCTACTTTCTGAATAGAGTTCCACAAACAATAGTCTAGGTTCGTCGGGGAAGTGTGCTGATGTAGGCAGTTTGAGATAGTTTTGCATATCATCATCTAGTGTTTCTCACAGGGAAATACCCTGAACAACGACTATATGAAGTCCAAACACTTTTATGCACTCATGAGACAGTCATTTTAGTCCTGCTCCTTATTTCAAACAGTCATTTTAGTCCTGCTCCTTATTTCAAACAAAAAAAAAATTATGCACTGATTCATAATAAATTATTTTCATTGAATATTTTCATCTGCTCGTAAAGGTTGTGGTTTGAATGGATGGTTCATAGTTATGGGTTTGCATGCTATTAGAGAAACAACTTTTTAAATTCAAAATTTTATCAGATCGATAGCCGTGTCTTTTGTTCTCAAGTATAATAATCATGCATCTTATAAGAACTATACTAATTCAAAATTTTACCAGAACTATAATCATGCATCTTCTTCTCATGTATTGCTACAATGCCTATTATATGTATTGGATGGGACATAAGTTATGATTGATCTGAATTCATATAACTTAGCTATTCGATGGCAGTCTCCACTTCACCAAGCAGGTTGTGATGGGGTCTCGTTGAGAGAGCAAATCCCCAAGCAACCTATAGATCTGCAACTGCCGTGGTAATGAACATTATCCAATTGCCACCACTCACTAACAAGGAATATGTTGCCCACCATTGTTCAACTGTTCCATTACTTTTCCAAATCTGAAACTAGCATAAGCTAACACAAAATAACTTTCACAAGAGTGTTGTCCTAACACCACATCCCTTACGAAATTGCAACCCGATAGGAAAATTGGCAGCGATGATGGCTAGTAGGAGCCTTGTTTCCCTATACTTTCACAGGCCCAACACCAGACTGGTTTGATCCCACATTCAAAACATCCTGCTGGCAGCTAATTGAATCATCAAGACTTACTTGATGAATTCAAGAGAGGAAGATGTGCGAGTTATCGCAGCATCAAAATGTTGCTTTCGACATATGAGTTCTTCAACCTTCGTTTCACTGTGAATTTCATCTGTGGTCAAGTAAAGGCTGTTTGTTAAGTAGATGAAATCCATGGACCCCCACCTCGTTCATCAATGCTCTAGAAGCTCGGACCAAATTAAAACCTTCATCTCTTTCTATCCATGCCCAGGATGCTGAATTTAGCTCATCTAGCTTTCATGCGAATAATAGATTAACAGTCTTTTCAGGAAAAATGCCTTGAAAGAAAACCAGATATTGGAGCACGAAACTCCTATAACAAGCTATATGGGATGCATAATAGATCTTTTAGTCCTCCTTGTTCTTACCTATAACCAACAAACTAAATGTTTCTTCACTCTTGTGTGCGTTTGTGTGCGCGCCCACACCAACAAATTAAATAATCTAAAAAATTTTGTAAGATTCTAATATATTTTAAAATATATTTCACCACTTTTTTTCTACCAAATATAGAAACATTCTAACATAGTTCCATCTATGCAAACAGGTATATAACGAACCACAAGGAATCAAAGTCCCGGACCCACTCCAAAGCGTGTGCACTCGCTGGGGCACTGACCCATTCTCCCTTGGATCATACTCCCACGTCGCCGTCGGCGCTTCTGGTGACGACTACGACAGCCTAGCTGAATTCGTCGGCGATGGCCGCCTCTTCGTTGCCGGTGAAGCCACAAACCGCAGATACCAGGCAACAATGCATGGCGCTTTCCTCAGCGGCCTAAGAGAAGCCTTTAACATCTCTCACCATGCCAACGCCTGATCCTTACAAATAAAACCCGAAAAAAGCCTCTCAAAAAACGTCTAGTCCTTAGCTGCTGCCCTCGCCGATTTGTTCAGGGACCCTGATCTCGAATTCAGAAGCTTTCCTCTGATCTTCTCTAAATCAAATGCGATTTTGCGAGTGGCGTTAGGGGGGACGAGAAAGAAGAGCAATGAGCAGCAGTATTCGAATAAGCTCTTGTCTCAGCAGCTGCAGTCGCATTATAAACAGCAGCGGGAGCTGCATGTGTATGCGATGATATCGAGGCAGCAGGCAATGGAGCTGAGGAGGTGAGAGGTGGGGATGAGATGAGAATGCATTATTTGTGTGAGAAGATTGCGGTGCAGTTGGTTGGGAGATGAGGGTTGGGGCCTGCTGCTGATTCTGTTATTGATTCTATCAAGGCTGAGAAAGGGAATAGGAGAGCTGGTACAAAATCTTGGGACTGAATGTGGAAATCATAGATTAAGGGTTGTATGCTTGTGCATAAATTTGTAAGAAATCAAGTTATCTGAGATTTGATGGAAGATGAAATATATTTAATAAACCAGCCATGTATGTTTCCGTGTGTGTGTGTGTGTTGGCTGGGGAGGGGGGGTTAAGAAGCAAAATGGAACATTTAACAAATTGATTGATATATAGAAAAACGATTTAATTATATGCAGTTTGATTAAAATAAATATGTTGAGATCTATTTGGAATTTTCGATGAAATGAAGCATATTATAAGCCTGTTAGAAAAACATTCATTTCGTTACCAAATGAAACCTGAACTACTCAACTACTTGGGTAGTTCATTGAGCAACCTTTTGGAACCACCCACCATTTTGAGCTATCACACTTCTAGGAAGGAAGTCCGTGCGAGCTACCGCTGCCATCAAGCTTTGACCAGAGGTTCAGAGGTGATTCAGATTTGGTTAGAGGGACGGTTAATTCTTTGACATCACAAAATCGATGTTTGATATATATGAGATTGTAATATGTTTCTTGAAACTTTTCCATATTCTCACATTTTTAGAGAGGGTAGGGTTATCTTCTTGGAAAATGTTGAAACTCTAGATGGCGCTGTCGGTTTTGAGGAGATGACGCTTTTAGCAAAATTATTTAGTTGATCCTTAATGACCATCCGGATCACTTTCTATTCAGATATAAAGTGTCTATTCAGATATAAAGTGTCGTCAATAAAAAAGTGAGGTCCTTGTGGATGTATACTCAAGAGAATCAAATTCCAGTGGATCTCGGTTAGTTCATGATTTTTTTAGACCCCTTTGAGAAAGTAGGACTCGATTTTTTGTTATCATTCGGAAGTATGAGCTAGATATTTTTCTTATGACTTTCACCATATCTATTTGGTGCATCATGAGGTGTGTGTGTTGGAGTGTAGCTAATTAGTTAAACTTCTTGTTGTATTCATTTCACAGCACTTTTTCGCATAGTTCATATATTTTTCTAGATATATTCCAAGTATAACATATGAGATATGAGAGGAAACTAAACAATGTTTTTTTAAAGATAAACGTAATTTATTGAAAGGGTGTTTTATATACATTTTCAAGAAGATTATATATTGATTTTTCATTATAATGTTCCTCCGGCTATCATGGGTTAGGATGGAAGTTACGGCATTGATCGCTATGTTAATATACGTCGAGTGTTGCAATCAAATGATGAAAACCACTAACTTAATCATTCTACATTAGAGTTGGCGAGAGCTCATATTGTGTTTTTCATCTCTGTTCACATAGAAAATAAGAATTAATTAAATAATGAGTCAGATAAACAAAACTTAAATTTTCACAAATGATCATGAAATCATACATATTGAAATCAATTACTTTTTAAATTCATAACTTTGGAAAAAATTCATCTGCCTTTATTAGGTATATGCCCTTTATTTAGAACTAAATAAGCTTCTACAGTATATATATCCCATCCCTAATAATTACAGTGAAATTGCACTAAAACTCATCTTATAATATTGCTTTGTTTAATCTAAACTAAAATACACCTGTCTTCTAATGGAGCTTTGTTGAATCTTAAACATGTCGTCATATGTTGAGTTGAAAACTTCAGATATGTTGGTTGGCCAAACTACTATTTTGCAATTGATAGTAATTAGTGGTACTTTTTTTGCATTAAATAAGTATAAGCAAGATTTCAAAAATATCTCGATTAATTCATTGAATTTTAGTGCAATTTAGCATAAATAAAACACTGAATCTTTTCGAGCAAAACAATTTTAAAGAAAACTACAACACAAGAGGAACATGTACCATATTCTTCCTTTTCTTTTTAAGATGGAAATTTCAAAAGATAAAAAGAATTTCTAAAATTTATTATAAATCCTAAAGCAGTCCATACCTCACTCTTACTCATTCTCTCCCTGCCTCCCCCCATAACAAAAGTCAAGCAGGCATTTTGGAATCTGAAACAGGAAATTATACACGACCCCCTCACATGTTCCTCTAATATTTCAATTCTCTCTTATTGTTACATGGTTTGCACGTGAATAAATTCTAGTTTATGTATAGTTAGTAGGCTAAATTACATCAAACCGCCCTTAACTATTTCAGTTTTTACCTTAAACGGTTTTAAACTTTTTTATTATAGTAAACACACTTAAACTTTAGTTTTAAGGTAAATATGTTTCAGGAAAGTGTTCGTATGCAACACTTTCGAACACTTTCGAACCGATTCCCACACAGCAAAGAACAAAAGGGGTCTCGGCTATGCGAGCAGGCCCCAAACCATGACCCTCTCTTTTGTTTCCTGTTGCTTCAGCTGCTTGGGAATTGCTTAGAAAAATGTTGCTCACGTCAAGGGAGTTTCTTTCCCCCCTAAAACTTCCTCAAGATGAAGCATTTTAAGGGAGTTTACTGTAACCAAAGAAAAAACTTTATACGTAAAAACACGGCTACATAAACCTTTGCAACTCTGTTTATTCTCATAGACTATTATCAATACACTAAAAGGTAATTCTTCATTCTTCTTCACTTTTTCCAAAATAGAAACATTCTCTTGATAAAGTTTATATTCAACACTAAAGCATATATAAAACTATGAATCGAAACAAACTATATTCCACAATATTGAAAACGATCATGAACACAAAACTATATCAAGTCATGCAGCTAGAGACAGGTAAGCATCATGTCACATAACATTTTACGAACTTCTTACCATTGACTTCTGCTTTGAGGTGATACGACACTTTCAGAATTATAGCAAATCCGGTTGAAATTGTACACTTAGGAGTGCAACCACAAGCGATCGTGGAGCCTCTCTTTCCCAGCACCGAGCATTTCATCGACCCTTTCTCCGTTGCGATAGAAGTGGAAGGTTGGGGTGTAACGGATGCTTTCAGTGGCTTCAGGGCATTCATCAATGTCAGCATACACAAACGAAAGCGTTTTAAATTCCTTGCTGAACTCACTGAATGCAGGAAGTATCAGTCTGCAAACACCACACCTGCAATATCGCAAATCTGAACAAAGATAGTGTAGAGTGCAATATCTGTCTGCAAACACCACACTATACAAGGATGCCACTTGCAATCTCACCAAGTGATCCACTTGTCATATATGTATGTTTAGTTGTAGTATGCATTTGGTTGAGTGTCACCTTAGAACTATCTGTAGTATCGTCATAGGTATAGCTGAGTCAATTGCAGATTGTTATTAATTGACATAAGATGTGTTATCGTGCTTGAGAGTTTGTCGATAAGTTTCAGATGGTTTAGATCAAATTACCCCTAGGCTCTAGAACAAAGTCAGTATGATGACCCTCCAATACAAATAAACTCCTGATAAGTAATAAAAGTTTGATTAGCATTAAGAATTCCTCATATAATACAAAAACCCCAATTAATCTAGACAGAGTTTGAATCTAACCATTCAACTCATTACTTTAAAAACCTATTTCATTTTAGTAAAGGAGACACACCTCGACTTGTGTCAGCTTGAAAATCTTCATATACTGATGTTTGATCTATTGATTATATGTGGACTAACAATCAATACTCAATGTGTAGAAAGATATAATTTTACGAAGAACCATTAGCATTGAAACTAATCCAGAATCAATAATCAATGTGCGGGAAGATATAATTTTATGAGGAACCTTTGGCATGAATACTAAGCCAGAGCCTGTAATACACTCCAATGATGCAAAATGGCCTTTAGTTCACAAAATATAGTCTTAGATTGAAGCATGTGACAGTAGATAATGCACCCTGTAGGAATTATGGAGAACAATTTCTCCGGTATTAACCATATAACTTGAAAAAGTCTTCACCTTTGTATAAAATCCATATATACTCTTGTACTCAATCGCACATGGTCATAAATTAACATCCAATAAACTTTAAATTTGATGATTACTAATTTGGTAAAACCAGGTTCTCTAGTCTAATCCAGCACAAATTTGAATGAGCAAGGTATATGTGAAGGAAACTTGACAACAGGGTTTACTTCATTAATAGATTGGGTAACCTAATCTGATGCTATCAACCAAAAGAGACCCCATAGAAAAGAAAAGAAATATTCAGGCCCTGTTTGGGAATGGAGTTAAGTTTAGATAACCGGGGTTTCATAAAGTTATCTAGACCAAACTTTGAGATACTAACAATGAGGGCTTGTTTGGATATGGAGTTGGGATAATTGTAGTTTATTTTTAAGTGGAGGTAGGGATATGTAAACTGTGGTTTGCAAGCCCCAAACTCCAAAAATGGAGTTTACAAAACTTTGATCCGATTGGAGTTGAGATAACTTTCAGGCTAAGATAACTGCAGTTATCTTAGCCCCAAAATGATTGTCAAACAAGGTAAAGTTAGCATTTGGAGTTAAGTTTTGCAAACTTTACGAAACTACGGTTTAGAAAGCTTAACTCCATTCACAAATAGGGCTTGCCATGTCTGCATAAATTTTGGAGTTGAGATACTGCTGTTACCTAAACTCCAGTCTAATCTAATTTTCTAAACTCCATTTTCCAAACACGTCTTTTATGACATAACTTTGAGTTTATTTTAAGTGGAGTTTCGGGCTTGCAAACCGAAGTTTGCAGAACCTCTACCTACACACAAAAATAGAACTCCGCTTGTTCTAACTCCATGTTCAAACAAGGCCTTAGTGATGTTTAACCTAATCGATGCTAGTATCAATCAATATATAATTACATTATTGTGAAATCACTGGTGTTAGAACCAAGCAAAAAACTTCTAATATACTCCAACCATGCAAATTAACTCAACTTTTTTGTACTATTTTACAAAAAAAGCTTCAACTTCATTTTGCTCATGACTCTGCCTCAACACAAAGTGTGTTGCACCAAACAAAGCATTCGATCACAATAATCCATGAATAAGGATTTATCGGGAATTCACCAAATAACTACAACGGTCTAAACTTTTTCATATGACAATTATTTCTCAAAAATTCAACCTGCACGCCCTAACCAATCTACATCGAGCAAAGCTCAAGTCATCGATTCATAATCTTATAAAAAGTTTTCTAGTCCGATCCAGCCCAAATTTCAATGAGTACCAAATATTTGGATGAAATTTAAAAATAGGGTTTGGTTCATTAATAGATCAAGTAACTGAATTTGATGTCATTGATAAAAAAGAAGAAGATAAACTTTGTAAAAATAGGTGGCGATAGCATACCATGGAGCGCCAAAGTTGATCACTGCCTGCAACGAAATCAAGATACCAATCAATTCATTTCTCAGTTATCATAAAAATTTCAATGAGGGGGAAAATGAAGAGAGAGAGAGAGAGAGAGAGAGTACTGACAAGGCTTTTAGAGGTTCTGATTTCGTGAAGGATTTGATTGAGTTCATCATCGCTCGCAGCTCTCCTCAAGTTGCTCATCTTCTCCTTCGCCTCCCTCTCTCTCTCATCTCTCGCGTCTCATTTTAAGCTAAGAGATGAGTGAAGGAGCCGGTTCGGTTTGATTAAACCAGACCGGACTAGAATTCTGCTTCAATGTCACATTCACAACATGATGAACTCAATGTAAATATTGATTAGTATAATATCGGTTTAAAGAAGTTCTCTGAAACAAATCGAAGAATGATTTCTTTGACGAATTGAACTTTGTTATTCGAGTTGACAAAATCCTCGACATATGTTTTTTGCCTGTTGAAATGATGCATATGCTAGAGATCTTTAAATCTCTTGATTTTTTATACACATATATTTAAGGATAGAATGATCAACCCGAACAGATTAAAAAATGTTTGATCTGAAGTTTCCGGTTTTTAAAAACACGGATCGATTTGCAATGGATCACCCCCTTTTCCTCACACATGATGATTACGTTCATTTAAAACATCTTAAGAAATGTTCTTCAATACCACAGTAACAACCTTTTTCTTTTTTTTTAAAAAAAAAACAGCAACCGTCTTTTATCCTAAAACTTAAGGATTTTTGGGACAAGGTTCTCGTAGAATCGTCTGAAGTAAAATCGTAGAAACATCTTATCCATTGTCCGTGGTGTGATACACGGACGGTGGAGATTTAACAAAAAACCAACCCTTATTTTTTAGGTTATCAATTTTTTTTTGTTAAATCTCAACAGTAGTCCGTGTATTACACCACGGATGGTAAATAAACTGCTTCTTCTGCTATTTTGCTTCAAATGGATATTAGGATTTCTATATGATTTTTTATCATTTTAATTTTCAGGACAGGAGGGAAAAAACCCAGAGCGGTCTGAGCAATGATATAATAACCACTAACCAGTGAACCAATAGGTTTTCAGAAAGCAAAAAAATCTTAGCAAGAATGGCAGCAACAACTCTCCTTCCTCTCTCTTGCCACTGCTCTTGCTCTCCTATTTCATCAAATCGCTGCTCAAATCGCCAAAAATTAACAACTTTTGTTTCATTTCGTTCCTCTTCTTCTTGCTACCTTTGTGATTCTACAGGTTTTTCTGAAAAGGGAAGAAAACATCGAGCCCAGCATCTGATAAGGAGCTCCTCAGAAGGTATTCAATTTATATAATCTTAGAAAAAAGAAGTTTTTGTGAGGTAAAATCATCCCATTTGTGTTGTTTTAATACCTAATTACTACGCATTATTTATTGTGTTTCATTTATTCTAGGGGACGCAGATATATGAAAATTTCATGGAAAATTACAAAATATGGAAAATTCAATGGGATATTAAAAACCCAGTTAGGATTAGTGTCACCTTGCTAATGAATGATAAAATTTGTGCAGAATTTCCTTTTTATTTTGGGTAAATTTAATAAAAAACCATCAAATTTTCAGAGCTTTAAAAATAGCACCATTGAAATTTTAAAATGCCATGAACCTCCCAAAATGATCTAAATGTCATGTTTAGATCATTTTGGGCTATTCAGTCCACGTACTCGTTTTGGGGTTTTCGATCTACTCGAGTCTTAAACGAGTTAATGAAACTAACGTTTTCGGTGGGCTGTTCAAGGGGAGTTCGTGGAATTTTTAAAGTTCAATGGTGCTATCGAAAAAAAAACTTGAAAAATTCGTTGGTACTTTATAAAATTTACCCTTTTATTTTACTAGCTTTGTTTGGGGTTCTTCTGAAAAGTACCAATTAAATTGGTGAAAGCTCAAGTTGATCAGTCACACAAGAATAGGTGCAGGAGCCCACAATGAGGATGATAACAGTTGTGTAAGAATTAGAATCTGAAAAGATGATGGTAATGTTGTGTTGCCGACAATCTCCATATTATGTCAAGTTATCAACCAACAGGGAAAAACAAAATCAAAATTTACTTCAACTAAATTCGTATTCCCATTCCAATTGAAGCTTGAGAATTTTGCTTCCGATTTCACATTGTATTAAAAATCGCCACCAAATGTTGCAGGTGTTGCGGATGTTGCAGGTGAGTTAGCTGAAGATTCCAAATTTGTTCCTTTAAATGCTGATGATCCTGTATTTGGTCCCCCGGTAAGTTTTCAGCAGCTCCTATGATTTTAAATTACTGCGAAGCGAGTTCTTATTTGTATCGACAGATTTTAAGGTTCATTTTATGGTAGAGGTTTATGGGACCTGTTTTTTCTTCAAACTTAGCCTACAATGCTTATGCTATTGCATGCTAAACCTTTTTAACCTTAGCGGAGATATACTATTGAAGTATACTCCATTTTAATTATTTTCGGGGAAATTGGTTTGTATAATACTTTCTACCTTCCTTTATTAATCACCCATTCTTTTATTCTTGGGTAAATTTCATAAAACACCATCGAACTTTTATGGTTTTTGAGATAGCACCATCGAACTTTAAAAATGCCATGAACACCCATTGGAGGGTATTTTTGTTAGGGTATTTTAGTCAAAAAATATCATATCCAGTTCGGTTTGGGGCTATTCAGTCCTTATACAAGGTCATTTTGGTATTATTCAATCCACTCATGTCTAAACATGTTGATGAAACTAACATATCCATGCAACATCTCCAATTCAATGGGGGTTCATGACATTCTATAGTTTGATGATGCCATCTCAAAAACCTTGAAAGTTCGATGATGCTTTATAAAATTTACCCTTTATTCTTTCTTTACATTCCATAATACCTTGCTGCTTATTTTCATGTAATAGGCTTTATTGCTCATGGGGTTTGAAGCCGATGAAATGGATAAGGTACTTGTTTCTTATTATAGTTTTGGCCAAAAATCCAACTTTGTGATAGCGCTCTGCGTTTTCGTATTTTTGAGGATATATATTGTAATTGTTACTGTTCTTTTATATAATTCTAGCTAATAATGCATAAATTTTGTATGCAGATTCAGAAATTTCTGAAAGACTTAGATGGTGAGTTTCTAAAGGTAACTTAGTTTCAATAAGAAAATACGTGTACTCTGAAGTACTTTTGTTCCAGCTGTTTCTTAAGTGTAAATACATACAACAAGTTTGATATGGTAAATTTGACTGAAATGTCTTCCCCCCCCCCCCCCCCTTCATACCTCAATTGGATAACTGTATTACTTTTTGATAATAACTTCTTTATGCCTGCTTTCTTATAGATCAGCAAGTTCTATGGATTGATAGTTACATAATTACCGTAGTTTTGATTATCTTAATTGTTTATTTGTATTTACGAAATGGAAAAGGAAATTATTGCAGCAATGTTGGTGATTAAACAGAAACATATACAAAATATTTAACGCTCTGCCCATCCATCTCTATCCATTTTATCTGTTTTTTGAGCTAATCTAAAATTTTACACTTCTTTTTGCAGGTTATTCATTGTACCGAAGATATGATTACTCGATCTATATGGGATGCAATGCACGCAGAACAACCTAATCTTAAAAAAGTGAAGGTGATATGGCCATTTTTTGCAATGATATCCGACATACCGTATTCGTCATTTCATTCCATTCTCACTTTGTGGCTTTACTTGAAATGCATGCGAACCGAAGAATTTAACTCAGCTATCAAAAAAATTGCAGTCCCAGTGCTGCTCCAGTGAAAATATATCTATCTTTGCCTGTTATTATTCAAATATACATAACTTATACAATTAGTAAACTAACTATTATTTTTTTAATAATATGAAACTTTCTCACTTTTCTAAAGCATTGCTTCCCTATATATGTGCAGATCGCTAAATCTTTGCCAAGAATATGTTTTTTGTCGGGATTAAGCGGGGAGGAGATGATGATGTTTATTGATGCATTTCCAGAGACAGGTACGATATTTGAATATTTTTATCGATAGAAACAGGTATAAGAAATGTAAGCAATGCACAAAACACCACAGGTACACACATAATGTATGTCTTTACAAAATATAAAAAATAAAAAATCTAAATGCATTTTTTTTGACACCAAATAAAATGGATTTTATTTTCAGCTTGGTAGCTGTTGTTGTTGTATGGAAAAAAATATATATAAACATTACAATAATGTTACAATGCAGGATTAAAACCTGCAGTGTTTGCAGCTCTAGTTCCAAACAGTGCAGATAAACCTCTTATAGAAGTGGCTGAAGAGATTATGGGGGATCATGAAATGATGGTATTTTCTTGATATTTCTCATTCTTGTTTTCTATCAGCTTTGATTTTATGTCGGATTGTTCTCATTGTATTGTTTTTTTTTTCATGCAGTCTGCTAAAGACGTGAGTTGATTTGTATTATCGGGAAACAATGTGTCATTTGGCTACAAATATGTGAGTTTTTGAGATTTAAAGGTTGTAATATTTAGCTTTTGTGTTAATTTGAACATCCATTATCATCCTTGTGTAAACGCATGCACCTGTGTAATATAATATATGCGACGGTTCTGCGAATGGATACATTAATTTTACATTCTGTATGTACATAAGGCACTTTTCCTCCCGAAACGTCCGTTATTTACTTATTGTATTCTTTCATCGAGAATTCCGTGTTTGTCTTATTCTCTCTCATTTCATGACAACATGTTTTGTTTTATCGAATGACTCAACACAATAAGAAACTCTTATAGAAAACTCAGAAAAACAAATATCCATAGGAGTTTTCCATTAGATTTTTTTATCTAGACAATAAATTTAGAAGTGTATTTCATTACATAGCCAATATAAAGTTTATGCCATTTTCAATAAAATAAAGTAAAATAAAATAAGGAAAAATGTTGTTCCCATGTAGGCTTGTAGGCTTGAAGACATATGACCCCACATAACTTCTTTCATAAAGTATTTTATTTGCAATCCCAAAATATATATATATATTGTTGGAGATAGTGCCCTCAGAGTCAATTATTGGATCACAGGCACGTGATTGCAATGATTGAGAGAGGACCTATCCCAGGAGGACAGTCTTACTCAAGATGATAGTATGCTATCTGGTTTACCTTTATCATCGTGTACTGCTTTAGGTGACCTGACAGGTCGCTATTGCACGTTGATAGAGCCTCGAGGATTCTTGCTTGACTGCCATCAGTATGAGGGCGATCATATACGTGTGAGCTGGTAGTCTATAAGCACATCCTTTAATGGTCCCTAGTCGTAGGAGTTTCGAGACAGGGCATCGATACTCCATTAGTAGACTAGTGTATACAGTCGAGACCCCGACGAGGGGCGGTGGCCGGTCTCACAAGCCACTGGTGTCTGTTGGTTCACCTAAGATGTATACAGGTGCTCATTGGGTTATGAGTACACCGGACAGGACTCGCCGGGAACATGCTAGTTGGTCTTATACCAGACGTCAGATAGCAGTTCCCTGGTGACATGTGTACAGGTTAGTTCATCGACCTGAGATCGTCATTTGTCTCGTGTGAGTTCCCACTGTGCTTTGATTACTACCCTACCACGGCTCAAAGGAGTCGTGCAAACAGGTTTTAGTTGGGTACAGTCCCGAGCCACATGGAGGCAGTGAGCAGATCTGCAGGGGTTCGTCTCTCTCGGTATTGGGGGTGAGGTCGCGCTGTGTCTAGGAGAGCCATTACACAAAGCCCTCGGCCGAGGCAGGAGATTTACTGGTAGGTATTCCAGTAGTATCTCAGGGTGTTCTGGGCTACACTCCGACACGACTTGTACCGCTTTTGGGGGTCTGACTTTTACCAACCCCCTAGGCCCGCCATGCGATACTCATAGACGAACGGACCGGACTGTACGGATATTGTCACTGACAGGCTCAGTAGGGTGTCAGGATGAGTTCGCTCATCGACGTCCCTTTTGGTCAATAGCTGGTGGCCCGTCACGTATTGGCTTATACTTCTGACGTGCTAGTGGTTAAATCCACAGCCATAGTATTGACGAGTCTTTAGAGTCCACCACACATTCAGTTACTCAAGTTTCGGGCGAAACGCTGTAAAGGCCGTATGGAGATATGGCAGGGTTCAATCAGATACGTGCGGTATTGCACGGATCATGATCGGACAGATTTTACTAGCCGGCTTTGGCTTAAGTCGGATCCTAGTATTAGACAGTGTAGATTTTTGTCTCGTTGCATTTGTGTTCAGTGGGAATACAAATGCGGGCATGTATATGCGGTTGCGGGGTTTTCCTGTAATTTATTACGGGATCAGTTTTCTGAAGTTGCCAGTTTGCATTCCGTTCCGGCCGGTTTTCCTTTGTTCCTTCACGGCCGGACTTTTCGATGGAGGGGGTTATTTGCAAGTTTGCAAATAACATTTGTGGAGGGGGTTTCTTGCATTTGTAGCTTCATCATGATGAGATTCTTTATTAGTCTTTTCCTTTGCTTTTTGAGATGAGAAGGATTTGAGGTTGATATGATATTGTTATCATTGTCTTTGGATATGGTCACCCCTTTACTTTTACTACACTCACCTCCCTCTTGTATGATGTTTTTCTCTCCACCATTTCCATGAGAGAGGGGGGGCCGGCCACATTGCAAGGAGAGGAATGAGAGGTTCATTTTTGATGAGGAGAAGAATTCATATCTCATTTGCTTGCTTGCATAATTCTCTAACCCTCTCCAAAGTTCATTGATCATTCCTCCATCACCATGGCAACCTCACTACCCCAAATGAGACAACCATTCTACACTAGCCTACAGCACTTCTTGGACGCGTCGGCTAGCCAACTTCGCGCCCGAGTTGCCTCGGTCCTGAGGTGGGAGCCTGTAAAAGAATCCGGTTACGTGGTGCCCTTTTCGACGAGGAGGTGACGGACGGAGATTCCGCGGGAGATCGGAGTGGAGACGAAGACCGGAGGACACGGATCGCTTGGTATAACTCTCTTCCCATCTCTTGTTAGCTAGTATAGGTTAATGGTTACGATCCGGGTTTTATTGTCCGCGGTAGCGCCAGTTTAAAAGTTAAGAAAAATTTTGATTCCGCATTTTGGCCTCGGATAGACGGTCGGGGCGCTGCCGTGGCGCAACATGGTATCAGAGCCACGCCATTAACCTAGTCTAGCTTGCTCTAGTATGTTTAAAGCTTCGATCGAACAAAAATCCCAAAACCGCATTTTCATGTATATCAGTTTCTGTCGAAATTTTTTTTGGCTCCAAAATTTTTTCAGGTTATTGCAGAATGATGTACATGGTATTCTAAGATCACTGGAAAAATTTGGTAACCTGATCCTTCAAAACGACCGCGGAACCGCGACCATAACCCCACTTTGGCCGCGGTTCTGCCGCAATATTTAGGCTTCATCTCACCAATTTTTTCCAGTGTGCTTCTGACATGGGATTATGGGTTTTGGGACATTCTTTTTGGGCCCAGATTTTCTGTGAGTGCTACAGTAATGCTTGGGGGCCCGCTTGATAAAATTTGTTCGATCGGATATTTTAAACATGTTAGTTCACAGTATTTACATTATATCTGCGACCGTGAATGTCACTTGATCGGTAAATCCTGTCTAACTGCTATAGCCCGGTTAGAAGGATTTGCGAACGTGATTTTCACGTTGATGTTCTATGTAGTGCTGTGATGTTGCGGATCGGTCGTGGGGGATAGCCTGGATGCAATGCTAGTACAGTTTTTGTTGTATTATGTACATTTGATATTGCGGGACGAGCGTCCGACATATGGACTGCCGTCACTGCCTGATTGTATTATTCTTTTGGGGCACGACCTGGTTGCGGTCGATGTACCCGGTGTATGTATATTTTACTTTCTGTACTAGGATTACCACGCGGAGGGGTGCACGGATAGCCGAGTTCTAGAGGGCAACGGGCCCGCATCTCATGGCATTGAGACGGGGGGCTTTACTCTAGAATTGGCGGGCTATTCGCCGCACTCGTAGGGGGTACAGGTTGACCCAGGAGGGGTGCCCAAGTTACCGGATTCCGTGAAGTGCTGGGTAGTCCATTCACGTTGCTGAAGGGGGCTGCCTCGCTTCAGGTTTTGGCGGGTGACTTGCCGCGCCCGTAGGGGTCTAGGATTTTCATTGCACAGGCTATCCACACGACCAGGGGAACGTCGGGTTTCAGCAGCGGCTCTGTGAAACCCGGCGCTTCCAGATATCTGTATTGTTCTATGATACTGTACATTTCTGTGATGTTGCATTCTTATCACGCCTTGAGCGAATATAATATATTGGTATATATATTAGTAGATGTTGTATATGTTTTGCATCCGCGCTAGTCCAGTCCCCGCTCTGTCGTTAGTTAGCTAACCTAACGAGTAATGACGGGACCCAGTGGCGAATGCGGATGGCATATACGTACGTCATATTATTTTCGTTCTTTGTGGGGTGATTAATTGATGGGACTGCGTTGATTCGGATCAACGCAAGTTATAAACAAACCTATTCTGATGTTGTTGGAACAATTTTTCAAAAAGCTGTTATTGCAAGGACGTTCACTTTTGTTTTGCACAGTGGTATTCGGTTATGAATATCCAGCACCTCAGTCGACGAGGCAAGGGCCGAGATCCCTTCACCGGGAGTGACCCCTTGGACAGAAGTTTGCGTCGGGGTAATAACTTCACTATAGCCGATTGCCTTTTGCTTTGCATCGTGTTATTCAGTTGGAATATCCTGCACCTCATTCTACGGGGAAAGAGCCGAGATCCCTTCACCGGGAGTGACCTCTTTAGCAAAGGTTTTCGTTACTATATTTTTATAAAAGGCTATGCAGTTCCTTCAACGATATCAAGTTCATTACGTTAAAAGTTTTTCGCCAAAAACTAGACGTAGCCCTCCGTCATTTCTTACAAGTATTACTTAGTATTCGTGCTGCGTTTGTTGACTGTGTCAAGGCGTAGTGTGCGGTAGCTAAGTAGTGTTTGTTTGCAGCATATTAATGGGATTGGTTAGGACAGTCGTGCGGCCTTGTTGACTTGTCAAGGGCTCGTACGGGTGGGTTTAATACAATCCAGGATAATGACGGGTTGAACTTGACTAGGACTCTTTGATTTGTTGACTGTGTTAAGGTCACTTGGGTCCTAGGGGTAAAAATCATATCGGGAGTTTCTAAAGAAACTGAAACTTGCCAGGCATGCGCATACCTTCTGGAGTGTGGTGACTTGAGTGGATTCCGTCAAGTTATCATGCGATGATAGTTGGATCCCGATTCCCACTGATGAGTTGGTTTACTCCCCGGGTGATCCCGGCTAATTCTTCTTTCAGGTTTGGAGGAGAATTTGACGGTACAGTGGGAGGTTTCCTGATTAGATAAAGTGATAACCATTCTGATCTAGGTTAGAGTGCACGCTGAGTGTTTTTTTTCTCTCTCTCTTCGGCAGCGACCATTGACCCGACCCTAAGACTATGACTCAGTGACCAAGTTAACCGAACCTTCTTAACACTGGCTTTTGGATTGTCAGAGTTGCAAACCTCATTGCCACTCCTACTTTTACCCTTTTCTCCAGGACACCCCGTATTACTACGAACGTCCACTTCTATTGGACAAAACCATCGTATGGTTAGATACGAACTCGAAGGAATTCGAGGATGGTTTCCGGTTCTGGAGAAAACGGATAGGACTATTCAGTTGTCTTTTCCTTCTACCTTCTCTCAGGTTGCGAGTACTCCTTGGTTTAGGAGTAGTACACCTATTACGCAAATTGGATAGTCTTATTCCAAACCTTAGGCTGGTGCCGAACGGTGGGGAATGAAGAAAACCAATTAGCATAACGATGGTGTGCAGAAGGTATTAAGTTAAGACAAAGCAAGGGATTAGTAGGAGGGCAAAGTAAATTGCGACTGATATTCACGACCAAACCAAGTATTTCTTCGCCAATCCTAAATCACCTTTGTATTTCTCCAGGACACTCCGTATCACTACGAAAATCCACAGTTTATTTGGATACTCCATCGTATGGTTATATACGAATTCGAAAGGAACTTGTTCCAGTTCGGGGATGGATTCTGGTTCAAGAGAAATAGGAATAAGGTTGTTTCCTGATTTAAAATCAGAAAAAAGCTTATGGGAAAAGCTTCAGAAGGAGGGGCCACGTGCTTACACGTGACCAGCAGTCACGTGTTGACACGTGACATATAAAAGCAGTGGAAAAGGGCTCATTGATTCCCTGATCAAGTCAGAGAAAAGGTTCCCTAATCAAGTCAAGAAAAAGGGCTTCAGATGAGGTCACGTGTTGGCACGTGACGCTCAAAGGAGAGGACTCGTGCTACAGTTGAGTCAAGGAAAGGGGCTCCTAACAGGGGGTCACGTGTTCACACGTGACCAATGGTCACGTGTTAACACGTGATGGCTAAAACAGCAACCAGAAGACAGCGCAGAAAGAAAGAGGATTCTTCATTCCAAAGAGGGTCACGTGTCTACACGTGACCATGGGTCACGTGGTCACACGTGACCGGCTTTCAAAGCCCATTTTTGACGACAGAATTAAATTCTGAAGGAAATTTGAATCTTTCCAAAGGAAAGTGATTATCTGGGACCAATCAAATTAAAGATTCAGAGATGATTAAATATCATCTATCTATGGAAAATCTCGGGTTTGGAAAGATTTCCCCCTTAAATCTAACCAAAATAACAAAGGAGAATCTCTGGATTTAAAATCCAATGGTGAATAAAATTCACCTAATAATCCAAAGGTCCAGAACGAATGAAGGATGCAAATCAAATATCTCATGAAAGATTTACCAAAAAAAACTAATTGACTCAGCTGCTTCTCCTATGAATAGGAGCCAAGAGATACAAAAGAGGGATATACATATATACGCAGAGGGAAGAAAAAGGAGAGAGCCTTGATACTTTGAAGGAACTTGGATCTTCTGCAAAAGAAAACCCTAGGTAAGAAAGGGAAGGCTTTCTGAAAGAAAGAGAATTCAATTCTCAACAGAGTTTAACTCTGATATATGAAACAGAAGAACAGATTTCTTCTCTCTTTGATAGAGGATCTGTAAAGAGCACATCTCCTCTTGAAGTTGAGAATTTAATTCTCGATGGGTTGAGATCCTGCCATGCAGATCCAAAACATAGAGAGGGAATGCAAGCACGAGAATTTAATTCTCACAAAACTATAGGAATTTAATTCCTTTAAAATAAAATTAGGGCTTGACCCTATATCATGGGAATTTAATTCTTTCAGAACAAAGAGAAACAGGGTTTAACCCTAATTAAGAACCTGGTTCTGTTGAAACAGCGGGAATCTAATTCTCTTAATCATAATTTAACAGAGAATGGGAGTTCAATTCCTTAAAAGCTTTTATTAGGGTTTAACCCTATTCAGTTCTTCGCATATATGAGGAATTTAATTCCTACAGAAAATTCAGAGTTCAACGCTGTTCCACAATATAAGTCTTCAAAAAGGAAGTAGGAATTTAATTCCTCTGAAATTTAAAGCTCGAGGAATTTAATTCCTGAGAAAGATCAACAGATTCTCTAAACAATATACATAGAGGCAAGGTCACGTGTCACCACGTGACCCCCTCAAAAGAGCTACAGAAAGCCCTTTGAGGCAGCCCCCACGTGACCCACGTGACCCTTGACAGAAACTCTAATACATAGGCATATGAATGCCCGTCACGTGATGGCACGTGATGTTCTGAAAGATGCAGCGATTTCAGCAGAATAAATGGAAAGAGGGCGTTCTCACGTGTTGCCACGTGACCCCTTTTGCCTTAGTGTTCAACACTAAGTTGGGATTCTTGAACACAGTACTGAAACACTGTTGGGCCTTAGTGTTCAACACTAATCAAAGAACCTTATTTACAGTGTTCAACACTGATTACCTTAGTGTTTAACACTAATCCGAGATCTCCATTGTAGTGTTCAACACTGACTACCTTAGTGTTTAACACTAATTTGAGAGCTCTGTTGCCGATGCTTGATACCGATCTGTTTTAGTGTTTAACACTAATCTGAAAGCCTTGTTGCTGGTGTTTAACACCAATTATCTTTTAGTGTTAAACACTAACTTGTCAACCTCATTCCCAGTGTTCAACACTGATTGCTCTGAAGTGTTTAACACTGGGCTTTGGCCCAATTGGCTAAAGGGATAGAGGCAAAGCCTCTCCCTTAATGGATCCACAAGAAATCAATATTCCAGACATGATAGGACTTAGCCCAAGCTGGCCATAAGTCCTCAATTCGTAATTAACTGGGCCAATGGGCTCATAATATAATTAATGGGTCTTGATCCCAAATTGGGCCAAGGACTATTTAATCCATTCCGGTTCTAGGGTACATCTCTTCACTCCTTTGATACTTGGCATTGTAATCCCTCAATGTCTTCAAAGAGGTGACGGGTCCCGACGACCACTCATGATATGGACTGTGGGGTCCTTAAACCCATGCCTAATGCAAAATTCCTGGTTACGTGGAACGTGGATAACGTCACTCTTTGACCCCGCGGAAAACGTCCAGAGCGGAGCCTAGTCCTCGCCGAGCACGGCAGTGAACCCGTGTGAAGCATCTAGTGCAAAATTCCTGGTTACGTGGAACGTGGATAACGTCACTCTTTGACCCCGCGGAAAACGCCCAGAGCAGAGCCTGGTCCTCGCCAAGCACGGCAGTGAACCCGTGTGAAGCATCCAGAGCACATACCGGACTGTGGAGTCCTTAAACCCATGGACTATGACGTCCTTAACCTCGACCGAGATGTCTTAAAACTAACAATGGACCGCAATGTCCTTAAACTACCCATGGACCGCAATGTCCTTAAACTAGAACAATAGAGCCCCATATGCTCTTTTGTCGGATCTAAACGGTCCCGTTTAAGTTGATCTTAGCCTTAAAGATGGCTAACGTATCCTTAAACCTTCAAACAGACTGGACTATGAATCCCCCAAATTAACTTTGGCTCGAGGGTACATCTCTGAACTCCTCTGACATCCGTCGCTGTAATCCTTCAACGTCGTTAGAGAGGTGACGGGTCCCGACGGCCACACATACGATGGACCACTATGTCCCTAAACTGGAACAATAGAGCCCAAATGCTCTTTTGTCGGATCTAAACGATCCCGTTAAGTTGATCTTAGTCTCAACGTTAGACTAACGTATCCTTAACGAACGTTTGAGTTGATCTTAGTCTCAAGTATGGCTGACGTATCCTCAAACCAAACCCCCAAACCCAAATCTAAGATAAACACGGATTTGGACTAGTCCACGCCCTACGGACGACGACATAACTCGGTCTCCGTAAACAATCCACGGGCAACAAAACATAAAAGAAACACACACGACACGAAGTGACCATCTGGAGAAGGAGAAAGTTGTTACCGCGATGCGGTAGCGTAATTAACTGCAGGGGCTTGCGCCTGCAGGGAAAAGCGTCCCCACAATCAAAAACCCCTCAAACGAGGGGGAATCTGACGAAGTCTGCTACATCGGCCGCATCCGTTTAAACCTTCGATACATGGTGCCATAAATCAACTTGGCATCTTCGGAGAGGTGGACGGATAGCACCAATTAGCATCTGCCCCGAACCTCAGGCGAGACGCCACGTCTCGGCCGCCGTTCGGAGGGGAACAAAGGTTTATTCGGTTGTCCTTTATCTTCACCTTCTCTCGCATTGCGAGTGATCCTACACCCATTATGCTTATTGGATAGTCTTATTCCAAACCATAGGCTGGTGCCGAACGGTAGGGAAGGAAGAAAACCATTTGGCCTAAAGGGGTGTACAGAAGGTAATGACTAAAGACATAGAAAGGGATTTAGAAAGATGGCAAAGAATTACAAGGTTACAGTTGTGAATCTGGATAATGGAAGAGGCATTACTAGGAATACCAGGATACCCCATCGAGACATTTCAATGTTTCAGTTTCACTGTGTAATGTTAAAAGAAAACTGATTTCCCAATTTGATACTTACTCCACGGTATGTATTTACCAGGTATGATTCTCACATCTGTATGGTTTTACAGATGATGAGTGGGAGTAAGTTATTGGGAATTGGGTGATCATCCTCATTATATCGGGATTCGTTGTAATCGGTGATATTTGAGGAAATCATCTAGGCTGTTTGCCGGTCGGCAAATATTTGGTTTTGAATATCCGCTGTTATGCACCAATTTCAAATCGATATATCTGTACGTCTATTTTCATAGAGTGAGATATACTTTTTGAAATTATGTCAGTGACATTTACCTATATCAGTGGATGGCTAGGTAAGGAGCATTAAACAGCGGTGTAATTCTTCTTAACCATAAGTACAGTTTTCAACCTACGACACGCAGTGAATGAGTTATCTGACTCAAGGGACTTATACAGGGTATTGTATGTTGTCCAGGGTCCATCAGGACAGAGGGGTTGGTCCTCGTACTATATTCGGTTTACTTATGACTTCTCTAGTTTTTTGGCAGGTGTTTCGTGGAAACACAAGGTCCGAATTTTGAGAAGTTATAGGTATTTGAATAAAGTAGAGAACCAGGTATTGCAAGTATCGGGATTCTTCAAAGTGATCGAAGATGTAGATGCTTGTGTATGGTATTCAGTTAATAGTAATGATTAAGAGATCTTGCTTCTCTTTCGGGTTACTCATAATTGGAAGCATTCCTAAGTTGAGTGGCGTTGATCGGCCTTTTTCCATTTAGTTGACATGCACTGGAGACAGCTGCATGATTTGAATCTGGTTCAATTAAATCAGTGCCTCTGGTTCTATATTGGATATAGAACAGTTCATATCTTAACGATGTTAAGGTACGGGGAGTTGTCCGGCTTATGCTTAAAACCAGACACTGGACAACTCAAGGCACGTTTCTGTAATGGATGTTTGTGGGTTGACCCAGGCTATGACGAGGGTTGATTTTCTACCATAAGAAAGATCAATAGTGATATTGTTCTTGACTCGCCACAGTTTTAATAAAAATGGATTTTTTCAGAAAACAGTAGTGGGAGTATGGTAGAACTGAAAGTAATTTCAGAACCACAAACGATTACTGAAGATTTGATAAGGAACCTAAAGATTCAATCTGGATTGACATTCCATTAGCCACTCCGCAGATATGGTGGGTAACCTCAGGCACTCGAGAGGTACTTCGGTATGCTCAAGGACGGTGGCAGGGAGGTTCTTGTTTACCCAGACTTGCTATTGCTGTTGTTCCAGACTGTGAGACCCGGCAGGAGGATGAGTATAGCGTCGTTCTAAACTAGCTTTAGAAGTGTACGTGTATATGACTCTGCCAGAGGGTTATCGTAGTCAGTGGGAGCAGCGGAAGCATTGGTGGACATGTGGCTTATGTCTATTTATAGACTAAAGCAGATGTAGCGGAGAAAGATCATCTATTTCTGACGTGACAGTCATAGGTTTGACTTAATCAGAATAGGGGATGGATCTGTTGAGAAGATAGTAGGGTGTGATATCCTGGTATTTGGATGACATACACAGAGTAGGAAGTGATATTCCTATACTACGATCGGTTACGCTTAGGTCGTCACACAGTGGTTTCTCCACATGGGACTTGGACATTATATCAAACATACTGGTTACTAGATCTATGGTTTTAGATCTAGATTTGGGTGGTTTCCCAATCTGGGTACTTAGACAGCATTCTAAGAGTATTTAGAATGGACGACTCCTGGCACTGTAGTGTACCTGCAGGTGATGGAGTCATCCTCTCTAAAGGTGTCTTACAGACTAAAGGGAAGAGGGATACGCATGATTGACAGATCACTTGCTTGGGCAATTGAGTCAATCATGAGATGTCAAGTACCACACCAGATATTGTTCTTGCAGTAGATGCAATAAGTTGATATCGATCCAATCCTGGAGAAACAATCGGAAGCAGTTTTAGAACATAAGTGTATGTTCTAGGGATTTGATAACGACAGCCTCATTAAGGGAGACAGTTATCATTCCAGGCTTCCAAGGTGACCTGGACGACAGGGAGGTTGTCAGAGTTATAGTTTTTCCTTTTGACGAGGGGCAGTATTTTGGACAGATGGTCCAAGGCAATACTGAGGGAGGCATGGCGCAGGATACTGATTAAGTTCAGTTGACGATACAGTCTAAGAAGTTTGGATTTGGAGTTCATTTATGAGCTAGGTCCCATCAGACATCCAGACATTCTAAGACAGGTATTGCTCATTTCGGGAGATGGTTTTCTCCGCGAACTTGAGATATAGAGAGACATAGAAAGAAACTTCAACGCGGATCCACTCACTGAGGCTATTCCTCGAACGCAATAGTTTCGCAAACGGGTTTTGTGAGACTGACTAGTAGAGGAGTTGGGTGTTCGGTATCACACGGGCTGTGAGTATGCGACATCGCAATAATTAGCCTTGAGTGCAAGTGGGAGATTGTTGGAGATAGTGCCCTCAGAGTCAATTATTGGATCACAGGCACGTGATTGCAATGATTGAGGGAGGACCTATCCCAGGAGGACGGTCTTACTCAAGATGATAGTATGCTATCTGGTTTACCTTTATCATCGTGTACTGCTTTAGGTGACCTGACAGGTCGCTATTGCACGTTGATAGAGCCCCTAGGATTCTTGCTTGACTACCAGCAGTATGAGGGCGATCATATACGTGGGAGCTGGTAGTCTATAAGCACATCCTTAAATGGTCTCTAGTCGTAGGAGTTTCGAGACAGGGCATCGATACTCCATTAGTATACTAGTGTATACAGTCGAGACCCCGACGAGGGGCGGTGGCCGGTCTCACAAGCCACTGGTGTCTGTTGGTTCACCTAAGATGTATACAGGTGCTCATTGGGTTATGAGTACACCGGACAGGACTCGCCGGGAACATGCTAGTTGGTCTTAATACCAGACGTCAGATAGCAGTTCCCTGGTGACATGTGTACAGGTTAGTTCATCGACCTGAGATCGTCATTTGTCTCGTGTGAGTTCCCACTGTGCTTTGATTACTACCCTACCACGGCTCAAAGGAGTCGTGCAAACAGGTTTTAGTTGGGTACAGTCCCGAGCCACATGGAGGCAGTGAGCGGATCTGCAGGGGTTCGTCTCTCCCGGTATTGGGGGTGAGGTCGCGCTTTGTCTAGGAGAGTCATTACACAAACCCCTCGGCCGAGGCAGGAGATTTACTGGTAGGTATTCCAGTAGTATCTCAGGGTGTTCTAGGCTACACTCTGACACGACTTGTACCGCTTTTGGGGGTCTGACTTTTACCAACCCCCTAGGTCCGCCATGCGATACTCATAGACGAACGGACCGGACTGTACGGATATTGTCACTGACAGGCTCAGTAGGGTGTCAGGATGAGTTCGCTCATCGATGTCCCTTTTGGTCAATAGCTGGTGGCCCGTCACGTATTGGCTTATACCTCTGACGTGCTAGTGGTTAAATCCACAGCCATAGTATTGACGAGTCTTTAGAGTCCACCACACATTCAGTTACTCAAGTTTCGGGCGAAACGCTGTAGAGGCCGTATGGAGATATGGCAGGGTTCAATCAGATACGTGGGTATTGCACGGATCGTGATCGGACGGATTTTACTAGCCGACTTTGGCTTAAGCCGGATCCTAGTATTAGACAGTGTAGATTTTTGTCTCGTTGCATTTGTGTTCAGTGGGAATACAAATGCGGGCATGTATATGCGGTTGCGGGGTTTTACTGTAATTTATTACGGGATCAGTTTTCTGAAGTTACCAGTTTGCATTCCGTTCCGGCCGGTTTTCCTTTGTTCCTTCACGGCCGGACTTTTCGATGGAGGGGGTTATTTGCAAGTTTGCAAATAACATTTGTGGAGGGGGTTTCTTGCATTTGTAGCTTCATCATGATGAGATTCTTTATTAGTCTTTTCCTTTGCTGTTTGAGATGAGAAAGGATTTGAGGTTGATATGATATTGTTATCATTGTCTTTGGATGTGGTCACCCCTTTACTTTTACTACACTCACCTCCCTCTTGTATGATGTTTTTCTCTCCACCATTTCCATGAGAGAGGGGGGGCCGGCCACATTGCAAGGAGAGGAATGAGAGGTTCATTTTTGATGAGGAGAAGAATTCATATCTCATTTGCTTGCTTGCATAATTCTCTAACCCTCTCCAAAGTTCATTGATCATTCCTCCATCACCATGGCAACTTCACTACCCCAAATGAGACAACCATTCTACACTAGCCTACAGCACTTCTTGGACGCGTCGGCTAGCCAACTTTGCGTCCGAGTTGCCTCGGTCCAGAGGTGGGAGCCCGTAAAAGAATCCGGCTACGTGGTGCCCTTTTCGACGAGGAGGTGACGGACGGAGATTCCGCGGGAGATCGGAGTGGAGACGAAGACCGGAGGATACGGATCGCTTGGTATAACTCTCTTCCCATCTCTTGTTAGCTAGTATAGGTTAATGATTACGATCCGGGTTTTATTGTCCGCGGTAGCGCCAGTTTAAAAGTTAAGAAAAATTTTGATTCCGCATTTTGGTCTCGGATAGACGGCCGGGGCGCTGCCGTGGCGCAACATATATATATATATATATATATATATATATATATATATATATATATATTCCAATTAGTTGCTGTTTTTGGTCGGCCATAAGCTTGCCATGTGATTTGGATTTAGTTCCCTTGTACTTTTGATCTGAGTTGCACCTAATGCTTATTTTTTGTGCTAGAGCTTATGCGAGAATTATAAGCGCAATGATGCTTATCTTGCTGCAAACAGGAGAGTTGGAAATACAATTACTAAGGGCTGTTTGGTTGCAAGATTATGAAATTTGGATTCCAAAAAAGTATGTTTGAAAATTTCTGAATTTGGTAATTTGTTGTTTGGTTCGTTTTGGATTCTAGTATTGGATTTGTAGATTCTTGTAATCTTTGTTTGGTGAAAATAAAGTGGGATTTGGATTTGAGGATGGTAGAGATTGATAGATAGAGAGAGGATTATTAAATAAATAAAATACACAGGTCCCGTCTAAAAGTATAATGAATAGTGTCAAATTCTTGAAAATCCTTAAAATATTTTAGGATTCAGCAATCCTTGTTTTGTGGTGGGCCTCCCATAAAAAACAAAGGAATCATAGAAATCCAAATCCATCAACCAAACACAAAATTATGGAATCCAAGGATTCCACAATCCAAATCCATACTGATCCTGCAACCAAACAGGCCCTAAGGGGGCAACGAGGCACTTCTTTTTCTAAAGAGTTGCCGTATTCGAACACACAGGATGGAAAATGGCCACAAATTGCCGCTTTCGGGGCATATTCGTTGGCCCTCTAAGTGTGTGTTGTGTATGGTGTGTACGTGAGTGTGTTTGTGTGCTGGGGTAACGGACCACTTCCGAAAAATAATTACTTTCGGGGAAATTGCATGTGATGCCCCTTTTATGGCGGGGACATTTAAAGAAACGGCTTTTTACTAAAACGTTTTCTCATACTTCACTAATTACTAAAAATCATCTTCATACTTTTTATTTACGTAAAAGACGCTCATATATTTAAATTGCACTAAAAACCCTCTAACATGCCAACATAGAATCTTTTTGGTATCTTCCATTATTCCGTTAGAAGACTAACGGTGAGTATCGGCTTACGGTTATGCAACCTTCACAACCGCTCTTCCTTTTCCAAATTTTTTCACTAAATTGGTTTTAGAATTAGGGTTTCGATCAAAGTTCTCTCAAATTGTTCATGGAAACCAGCCTATTTTTCTAATCTTCTCCAGCAACGACTTTGTTGAATGTCGTTGGCGTTTCAATTGCAAGTTTCAAGTTCGTAGGCAACTTCAGTTGAAAGGAGAGATTATTTAGTTGTACTAAATCCCAATTTTAAACTAAGCGTCGATGTGGATTCTTTTTATGAGAAAAAAATCTACGTTAATACGTAGAAGGTAAGAAAACAGCTCAAACATAAGTTTCATCTCCATATTCTTAACAGAACACTAATTTTTGATGGAAAACTAGTGAGGGGGGCCTTTTAGTGCAATTTAAATATATGAATGGTTCTTCAAGTAAATATACGAAGTATGAATAAGATTTTTATTAATTTATGAAGTATAAGAGGGCTTTTCAGTAAAAATCCCTTAAAGAAATACAGAGAAAGCTTTGAATTCATCACATGAATACATATAACATCATATTATTCATTTATCCATATACAAGTTTATTTTAAAAATATAAGAATATTTTAAATTAACATGAAAATAACTAAGAATTTGATTAATGAATAACTTGTTGCAACGTGCCTTGTCAGTGCGGTAAGTTTCTGCAGCGGTGGTATATTCCTCTCCGTCAACGCAACATTTGCATAATGCATAATTTGATTGTTCTGAGGAATTAGTTTTAAGGTCTGAAACCGAAAAACTCGAACAAAAACACAGGTTGAGATTCCCTGTTCTATTAGCCTCTGATTGGATATAGAGTTAGGAAAACTGTGGTTTATTTTTAAGTGAAGGTAGAGAGGAGCAAACTATAGTTTGCAAGCCACTGACTCCAAAAATGGAGTTCATAAAACTTTGGTCAGATTGTAGTTGAGAGAACTAAAGTCATCTCAAAGTTTTGGGCTGAGATAGCTGTAGTTATCTCAGCTCCAAAATGGTAGCACATAGTTGACATTTTGGAGTTAAAGGTTTGCTAGCTTTATGAAACTGCAGTTTAAAAAACAGAACTCCATTCCCAAATAGGGCCTTAAAGATTTTGTGCAGGGAAATCCTTCAGTCCTAATAAGTGGAGAACAAAGGATGACATTGAAAAATGCTTCACAACAAACCCCCTACAAAATCCAAAATTTTATCATAACCCCCTCTGGAAAACATACCGTTGTCCGCAACCACTGCCCAGAATATTCGCTCTAAAAATAGCAAATATGAATCATCCAACATTCTCCCAGCTCAAAATAGAATAATAAACCAAATCCCAAGAGGCCTCTCCGCAAAAATCTCATCCACCTCCGCCGCCGGCGACGATGCTCCCCTAAGCTTCACTCTCCGAGGCGGCGGCGGCGGCGGCGGCGGCGCTCGGCCGGAACCTGACGTCGGCCGGAACCCTATGGTTCCGATACTCCACCAAAATGCCGGATCCCATCCTCTATTACCATAGAATTGCGAGGTACCATTACGAGCTCAATATATTCGAGTGTTATTCCGTGAAAAAACTCGAATTTCAAATCATTCACTTGCTCGTTATTTTCACTTTGATCCCTCTCCCGCTGGCGCTCCTCGAACTCCGGCGATCTTCGGTGCTGACGCCGTTCAAGATCCAGTCCAAGATCCACCTCGAGCGATCCGAGTTATAGGATTGCTACAAGAGGTCGTCAAGATCTTCTTCCTCGTTGTCTGCCCGCTGCAGCGATGTCGTAATCCACCGTCAAGGTTAGGAATTTAGGGTTAGGGTTTTGTTGATTGATGATTTGTTGTGTTGTTTAAAAAATTTGGGCGTTTTTGTTGGAGATTTCCGCAAAATTGTTCATTTTTTACTTTTCGGGATAACTTACACTAAAATACCCTTAACTACATAGCACAGTATAAAAACCATAGTTTAAGGTATTTTATTGTAATAAAAACTTAATTGATCAAAAACAATTATAATAACTTAAAGGTATTTTAGTGAACATGACTCTCATGCAATTAGAATAGATACTATAGTTTAGTCATGTTTCGTTGCAGTATTTTTTAAGGAGTTGGACGTCTTGCATAAAAGTGAGCGAAGAGTGGAAAACCAGTGTTTGTTTGGGAAGAGTTACTTGTACTTAAAATCAGGAGTTTGAAGTTTGTGTTTGGTAAGTCATTTAATAAGATTAGGAGTTCATAAATGAAAATGAAGCGAAATAGGGTAATTAAGAGAGAAGTATTAAAGAAAAAGTACTTGATGTGACAAACTCCAGCCTAACTCCATCTAATTGAAAGTGCGCTAAAAACCTAGAGGGGGTGAATAGGGTTTTCAAAAATTAATCTCTAATTTTAACAAGGCTAAATATTCAAATGATAAAACAATTCAAGCACAAATTAAACTAAATCAACCGTAACACAAATATAGAACAATACGATAAAATAAAGAGATAAAGAAATGTAAATTGTGATACGGTCGATTTAGAGTGGTTCGACATCTTTTGCCTAGTCCACTGCCTAAGGCCCCGTCCGTAGGACTTTTCCCTTTCATAATAACCATCCTTCAACCGGACGGAGAAACCCTTACACGTCCTGCATCTTTTGCTAGAAACTTACAATTTTTTACACCGAAAAAAATCTTCTCTCTTGAACATGTGAGAACTTTACAGCACAATAAGAGCTCTTTCTAGAGGATTGAAAGACTAATAAGCTTGAGATCGATTTGTATTTGTGAGATAAAAAAACATAAAAAGTATTTGCACTGAAGATGTTTCTTTAATATGATTTTGAGCAAGTAAGGTTTTTTCTCTCTCTTTTGATATGAAAATCAGGTCTATCCTTTTGAGAAAACACTAGCAGTATATACAGCTTATTTTTAAATCAAATTTAAAAGCATTTTATCAGAATATTTGCCTCTTGCCAAATTAAGTTCAAACGGCTCTATAAGAAGTCAAATTGATTCAAGCAATCAAAGATATTAACGGCTATATTCAAATACTTTTCCATAAGAGCTTAGTAGCCATTTAAGCTAATTAATTTAAATCCTAGAGAATCATATAGGCTTGTATTGCGAAGATAATATATGTTGTATTATTAATAATAAAAACCAAAGTTCATGTGAGGCCTTGATCAATGACATCACGATGATGACACTAAACCAATACAAAAGCCCTGTTATGAGTGGTTGCTACAAAGTCTTTTATAATATAAATTAATTTAAGCTCTAGGAAAATTATATGAAAAATAATTTAAAATTTAAAATTATTTTCTAGACACAAAGCAATATGAAATTTATCATACTTATTTTCTCAAGCTCACTAGCTCCTAACCTTTTTATATTAAGGTCCTTAAAAGAAATGAATAAAAAAACCCGATGAGTCAATCACTGACTCCTGTTATTTGTTGACTTCAGATTTGATGTTGAAAATATTGGTGCCTCCATCTTTCTTTTGGATATGCCATTTGCGGTATAGTCCTCCGATCTCTATTTGATGTTCCGTATAAATAAATCTGTAAATAAACAAGTAACACGAAACGACAATAATCAAAATACTATGGAGTGAAATCAACAATCTTCCCTTTTTGATTATTGACAAATTAGTATATGGTGATATATGTATTATAATTTTAACATAAAAAAATATCGCCATAATTTCTTCCCTTCTTTGACATAATCAAAATGGGGTGATATTAAACTAAGTATAAAGGAAGAGTAATGCTCCCCTATCAACATGCATAATATAAATATATATCGGTAATAGAGAATGTTTTTTTCAATTAAGAAAAACTAAACAAAAATGCATGAACAATAATATGTTATTTTCAAAACAAAAAAATTATTTGAAGTAGAAATTCAATCGCCATTATGAAAATGAACCATAAAAGAAAAATAGACAATTCTTAATCAACTTATGATCATTGAAATATTTTCCAAAAAAAATTACTGGCCATGCGTATAAGATCTAATTTAGAAACAAAACTAATTCAAGCGAATGAGAATAAACTAAACAGTTAACCATACATTTGTAATGACTAAAAGTTTACATTCAAAAAAAATGTTTATATTATAAAAGATGTTAACCATTAATCTCAACATTATTCATAATAATAATATTTAAGAAAAAATATCTAAAATGTAAAAGAATATAGCTTCGCCTTAAATATAACATCTTTATTTTCATGAAATTCTCCAAGTTAATATTGAAAACAAAAGTTGTAGAAAAGAAAACAACTATGGTATGATATCAAAGAAACACCTTCAAAAAAATATAATTGAAATTACATACCAAATTATTGATAAGGAAATATATGTCTATAAATTAAATTCCCTAAACATTTATTAATTTAGATCAAAATCATAGAAATATTTTTTTCGCTTTAAAATGATATGATCTAAGTTAATATAGTAACTTAAAAAAAAACATACCAAAAAGCAACGAGGATGTGAAATTTACCATAATTTTAGTATGATGATTAATTTCAATGTCATAAGAAAGAAATGTTAATTTTGATCACATTATGATAAATTTTCTCGACTAGTTTCCAATAAAAATACGGGAGAGTTACATGATCAAATTATTTATATAAATCCTATAAAATTTCATGAATTAATATGTCCAACGAAAATTAAAATAAAAACTCATAAATTCCAACCGAATATCAATAAATAATTTAGATTATAAGAGAAAAAATAATAGACCAAGATTTTCTTATAAACCCATAAGAACTGAGTCAAGTACTTTCTTACTATATGATCTCCACTCAAATCATTTGATAGGATCGCTCAAAAAGATTTTCCAATTTGTATTTCGCAACACCTATCATGAAACAATATCTTCATCTTGTTGAATCTAGCACATCTACAAAAAGAGAATGTGCATTTTGGTATCCAAATTTTCTTGGGTTCTTGAAAGTTAGTTTTGACACCTACGGGTGACCACATTAAACCATAGTAAAACAAATTATTTTTTATTTTACAATGGCTAGATAAATGTTCATGATTTATACAATAAGTATAAATAAATTTAGATCTAATACGACCTCCACGAAAATATGAGTAAGAATGAGAATTATAATCAGTGTTTAAAGTTCTCATTTGAGGAGCATTATTATGAGATCTAGTTTTAGCATTAAATTCATCTAATTGCTTTAAAGCGAATTGATCAATTTTTGTAAATTCTCATTTTGAACCTTTAAAAAATTATTTTCATATTCAAGATCATTAGAAGCCTTGCTCCTCTTGGTGAGCAAATCATTCTCAATTTCACAAAGTTTACTTAAACAACTAGCATGATCCTTTATGAGTAAACTATATTTTAATCTTAATTTTTTGTATTCATTGTTCAATTCACATATAGCATCTTCAAGATCTTCGTATGAAAGAAAACCGGAAGGATCTTGATTTACCTTATTTTCATGCGCCATAAAACATATGTTGGGGTTTGACCTTACAAAACTAGCCGTTTCTCCAGCTTCATTTCCCTCCAAGTCACTTGATTCTGATTCTTCTCAACCAACACACATACCCTTCGTCTTGCCAAACTTCTTTTGTCCCTCTTTAAGCTGAGCACAATCTCTTCTTATGTGACATGGTTTATTACATTAAAATCAATTGCCAAAACTTTCTTCTTTCTTACCGAATATTCTTTTTGCACCTTTTTTCTGGTTCTTGCTTTTGCGCATCATTCTTGCAAAGCGTCTTGAGAAATTTGCTACCTCTTCTAAATTTCCATAATCGACATTGGAAGAGGAATCATTGATTTCATCTCTTAGGGCTATGTCGTGCTTCTTTGTTGCTGGTGCATGCGATTGTTCTTCTCTTGTCTGTTTTTGAAGCGTAAGTTCTACGGTTTTTAACCCCCCAGTCAATTTTTTAAAAAACATTTTTTAGATCCATAGTGATACTGATAGGTTGAATGATGGAATTCCACTCTTTAGGAAAATATTCAAGTAAACGTTGATTTATATGACTAACCGGAATAATAACACCTAGAATATGCAATTCATTTATAATAGTTTTGAATTTAGTAACACATGCATCAAGAGTATTATCAACATCCATTTAAAAATGTTCTAAGTCGTAGGTAAGCAAATGAACTCCACTCTTCTTAACTTGAGAGGTGCCCTCATGATTAACTTTTAAAATGTTCCATATTTCCTCAACAATTTTTAAATACATAATTTTATGAAATTCTACTCTAGAGATGCCGCAAAGAATTGCACTAACAGCACGAGCATTTAGATTAGCTAATTCGAGTTCATTATCATTCTATTCACTACGAGGTTTGGGATATGATACCCCATTAACAATCTTTAACGGAAATTCAAATCCATCTTCGATCATATCCCATACTCTCCAATCTATAGACTAAATATAAACATCATGCAGGTTTTCCAATATGGGTTATCAGTACCATCAAAATAAGGTGGCCTAATAGTAGACATACTTTCATGAAACCCGGTGACATCCGGAAGTGGGTGTGTGAGTCATATGGTTGGTGATGGATCGTTACTCTTAGGGTGTTGATCCAATATCAAGAGCCCATGCTCTGATACTAAATGAAAGTGCGCTAAAATCCTTTGAGGGGAGTGAATAGGGATTTCAAAAATTAATCTCTAATATTAACACGGCTAAATATTCAAATGATAAAACAATTCAAGCACAAGTTAAACTAAATCAATCGTAACACAAATATATAAGCAATACAATAAACTAAAGAGATAAAGAAATGCAAACTGTGACAGTCGATTTAGAGTGGTTTGGCACCCTTTGCCAAATCCACTACCTAAGGCCATGCCCTTGGGACTTTCCCCTTTCACAATAATCTTCTTTCAACCGGGCAACCGGGCGGAGAAACTCTTACACATCCTGCTTCTTTGCTAGAAGCTTATAACTTTTTATACCGAATAAAATCTTCTCTCTTGAACAGGTGAGAGAACTTTACAGCACAATAAGAGCTCTTTCTATAGGATTAAAAGACAAATGAGCTTGAGATCGATTTGTATTTGTGAGATAAAAAAACATAAAAGTATTTGCACTGAAGATGTTCCTTAAATATGATTGAGTAAGTAAGGTTTTCTTTCTCTCTCTCTTTTGATATGAAAGTCAGGTCTATTCTTTTGAGAAAACACTAGTAGTATATATAGCTTATTTTTAAATCAAATTTAAAAGCATTTTATCAGAATATTTGCCTCTTGCCAAATTAAGTTCAAACGGCTCTATTAAGAAGTCAAATTGATTCAAGCAATCAAAAATATTAACGGCTATATTCAAATACTTTTCCATAAGAACTTAGTAGCCATTTAAGCTAATTAATTTAAATCCTAGAGAATCACATATAGCCGAAGATCATGTAAGGCCTTGATCAGTGACATCACGATGATGCCACTAAACCAATACAAAAGCCCTGCTATGAGTGGTTGCTAAAAAATCTTTTATAATATAAATTAATTTAAGCTCTAGGAAAATTATATGAAAAATAATTTAAAATTATTTTCTCGACACATAAAGCAATATGAAATTTATCATACTTATTTTCTCAAGCTCATTAGGCCCTTACCCTTTTACATTAAGTTCCTTAAAAGAAATGAATAAAAAACAAAATCCGATGAGTCAATCACCGACTCCTGATATTTGTTGACTTTGAAGTTGATGTTGAAAATATTGGTATATGTAGTCGCAACATTTGCCTCCATCCTCTTTTTGGATATGACATTTACCGCATAGTCCTCCGACCTCCATTTGATATTCCGTATAAATAAATCTGCAAATAAACACGTAACACGAAATAAGTATTTGGCAATAATCAAAATACTATGGAGTGAGATCAACGCTAATAGCCTCCGTTTTCAAACTCTCGATTTCGTACATTTCACATAGGAAATTAGAAATTCGAAGTCATGCATTTTACTGACAAAACAAACACAAAAGTTTATAACACAATGAAAGTGGATGCGACTTAATCATCCAAAACTAAAAAGGATGAGTTATGAAGGCCGTCTTTCATTGGAATGCATCTTTGCTGAATGATATAATGGTAGGCTGATTGAAAATCAAGTTTTGTGAAGTAGCTCAGTGTATCTCATCTTGAATGCTTGGGATATGTGATTTTTCCTTGTTAGTAATATTGTTGAACGAGTGGTAGTGAATGCACATCTTCCATGTTTCATCTAGCTTTTGCACCAATAATATTCGGGTGGATTAAGGGTTTTTGGGATTCAAATGATGCCCCACAACAAGCATCCCATAAGATGATGAGATTGACTCTTGGTCCCTCCTTCTTGGTAATGGGGATAACGATATGGTCGAATATGCGACGAACATCTACCTCGTAGAAAAAATCATGTGTTTTTTAGCACGAAGAGAAGGAAACATGGAAAGACATTGATTTTTTTTTTCATAAAAAATGAGTGCATTTGTTACAAGTTAGAGATAGCCCTCATAAAGGGTAAAATGAGAGAACCCATTGAGATATTTTCGTCATATGCAACGGAGATCGATCAATGCCCCGGTTTAGAATAAATGACAAAATTGTAGTTAATGGCATAACTGGAGTTAGGGATAGACCTAAACGAACATGAATAACGACAAATAAGAACTATATTTTAATTATTAATTTAACTGAAAAGACAACCCTTAACGGAGCAGAATAGAAGAAAATGATTCATATTGTCGACCCCTAAAATTTTGGGATAAAGGTTTGTTGATTTTGGTCATATCATCAATAGATCTTGCAGGCATGAGAGAGAGAGGTATTATTGTGTCACTTTCTCTAAACAGTTCCACCCATATAAAGGGAATAAGCCGCAGGATTGGATGGCTAGGCCCTTAGAAAGAGATGACATTTAGAGTTCTCAAGTAACCATAGGGCTTACATATTTATTTACCTAAGGTGCATTGACTTCCAAACAATTTACTTAATCATGCCATTCTATTTGAAATAAGCCCTAACACAAACATAGGCTTCTTCCATACTAGTCCATAATATTTATATTACAGTGATGATAGGATTGTTCCGAGTTATCCATTATAATAAGCCAAGGCAGCATCACAATTTGAAGGCCATATTATTAATTTTCTTCTATTTGTTTCTTGAATACTTTTTCTTCCATTTGACAGTCGGATCAAATCTACATTTCTTGTACGATTTTTTTTATATCTTTCTTAGCCATTGCTTTAGGTTTTTATTTCTTGAGAGTATCATTCATTTTACGCTTCCCTTTTCTTATTCTTTTTGCACGGTTTTTCGTTATTTGTTGGTCCATTTCCGCAAAAGAAAAAAAAGGTTCTTTGTAAGCATGCGTTTCTTCAACTTTAAGGATCCATTTAAGAAAATATATTTACTATTTCAAACTTTTTATATGGTCAATAGTTTGTGGGAATAAGATGGGAAGTGACCTCACAGTCAGAGTCTACTTCTTGGTAGAGGATTTTGGAAATTATTGGCTTCATAGGTGGCTACATGGAAAATGGGGGTATGCGAAGATCCATAAGGTTCATCATGAATTTACTGCACCGATTGGCTCGTCTCTGAGAACTATTTATTGATCTACTGGCTTTGTGTATGAATATCACGTAGCCTACCAACATTCACAATTAATAGTGTTACTTCCAAGTCAGCTATCTGAGTTTCCAAGGAAGAATCCTTTGAAGAGCATTTGACGACTCCATAATTAATAGTTTAGATAAGCATTCACATTAGAGCTGGGTCGAATATGGCTCCCACTTTACCATGTATGCTTCATTCATGTTCTTCTTCTTCTTCTTCTTCTTTTTGTATATACTTTATTTGAATATATTTGACATTGGCGAGCTAAAGCTATCAATTAATAATGAGAATTTTGTTTTCCTTTTTATAAGTCAGAGATCAGTAATTTATTTGTACGATCGCTATTTCTAATTACTAACACCAGCACGATATAGGTATGACTTCCCTCTGAGTCTTACAAAATACTTTCCCTTTTATGGAGGCGCAGAGTATCATGATTTTCATCATTATGTTGGAGGGCAAAGTCAAAGCAACTTTGCTTTTGTGTTTACGTATTGCGACTACATCTATGAAACAGATGAGGTTTGATAATTGGTGTCAATGTTACATATTATGACCCCCAAAAATGTGACTGTTATTTTCCCTGTTTAATAATTATGTTATTTTATTTTTATTCGGGGCCATAGATATCAAAAGGCACATCTTGCAAAGGTAGCTTTTGATCCTCTTGTTGGGTTTTTAGTTTTTTGTATAGATGCTACAGATGTTGAAAACCTGTTTGATTGTTTAGAACATATGGATATTGGATAATTATGTGTCATGTTTGTTTGATATACATTCTTATCCCACAACCCAACAACTTAGGTATTGGGTATTAGATCACCAAGTTTCAAGATGTCCTAGGTTTAAACCAGGGCGGATGCAGGAATTTCGGTAAGTGGGGGGAAAATAAAGATAATGTTTTATTAAAAATCATTATATAATTTTAAAGGAGAATAAATTTTAAGATACATTAGAAAAATTATATTGTAAAGACACCTTGAAACCCACACCATAAAACTAAAGCATAATTTAGTAAGCAATGATTTTTTTATATATTATAAAATCACTTTGAAATCCACTCCACAAAAACAAAGCAAGAAATTAAATTACTATGCAATGGGATTTTGAACCCAACATCTTCTCCATTGAAGTAAGCTAACTTACCATCTGAGCCACACTCCTCTATTGATTTATTTTGGCATATATATGTATAAAATATATTTTGAAATATGATTTTGTTTGCAACAGACATTAATCTTCTGTATTTTTACAAAAGTTCAATGGGGTCAGTTGCCCCCACTGGATCCTAAACCATCCAAAAAAGGGGAGGGAAAAAAGGGAATGTTTACCATCATTTATTCTACCATTACAGTATATCCTTTCTTATAAGAGCATTCCCATATTTCGTTTGTCTAACTTGATTCACTTTCACAGCTGAGGGAACAATTGGCATCAGGCGACCAAAATGGAGAAATAGACAACATGAATCACCACCTGAAGTCGGTGTAAATAAGATATCAAAGCCGTGTGATCCAAAAGTTTTGTGATATATAGCAGTCGAACTTTGGAGGATGTATCTTTGAGTTCATGGGATGTAGCCTTGGACTCTGTAGGATGTTTCTGTATTTCTTGTAGCCTATATTGGTGATTTTAACATAATCTTTTGTGCTGTAACAATGCTAATGTAGATTTGCTTGATGTGTAACCTATCTACTTTTAACTTGTGATTTCTATTAGAAATTTGTCAGGAGCTCGACATGTGGTGTGCCCCTGCCGTTCATTTGACATATAACACCGTTTATTTGTCATCGTTATTTTTGGGTTAATGGCAGAAAACATGGATGTTGTTTGCCCTGAGTTGCACTTATATCCCCGCAAGTCTTTCTTTTATATTTCTATCCCTCTTTCAATTAATTTCTCCTTAACCATCTCTCGCTCGCTTATATTAAGAAAAAGCGGAATGATAGTGATGATGCCAATGACATTGGTGATGATGGTAGCAGTGGTTGTGCCAAAGAAATTACTTGAATGTTCCAAATGGCATAAAAAATGGAATAATAACATAATCTGCAAACAAAAATCTTCTATATTTGGGTAATTGTATATACATTATGTAGTATTTTTTTATTTATGTGAATTCATATGTTTTCATGATATTTGTGTGAATAAGTCGATTGAGAGGTATAAATACTACAAAGGGTAAACCAAAGGGTTTTTTATGCAACTTTTCCTTTCATATTTGAGATGCATACATAAATCACATCTCAACCCCCACCCCGCCCCCCCCACAAACTCTACCTTTGTTGTTCCTCCCTCCCTCCCAAATTCAAATCACCACCCAATAAATAAATAAATAAAATGGAGCACAAAGATGACAAATTCACTCCCACCATTGTATCTGTCAACATGAGCAGCAGCAACAATTTCAGCTACAGATCATGCTCCATCTGCGAGCGAACTCTCCCCGAAAACCCTTCCTCCTTCTGCTCCTCCTGCTCCGTCTCCGCCGCCTCCAACCCCGGCTCCACACGCCTCTACCGTCTCCTCGTAATTTCGCAGAAAGAAGATTAAAAAAAACAATCAAAAATTTCATTTTATATTTACTTTTATCGCGGTTTTTCAGGTATCCGTTGCTACTGCTGAGGAGGTGATGGTGGTGGTATGCTTCGACCGCGCCGCTCGCGTTTTATTTGGTTGCTCCGCCGACGAGCTGTTCCATTTCTGCAATGTCCATCCTTTTGCAGGTGACGCTTCTATCTCATATCTAAGGGTTGATAGCACTAAACACCCTAAAAAGAACATTTAAGAGATGTTGTTTTTATGTGTGCAGCTGAGAAGGCGGCACAGATGCTGGAAGGGGAGATGTGTAGGATGACGCTGTCGAGGCCGAAAAAGAATGCCAATGCTCAGCATCTGCGTGCTGTTTCTGTCGTGCCGTTGCGCACCGGATTCCGTCCGGTTATTGATACATTGAAGCAGATGTATGGAACAAGATGAAAATGGCTGGTAGAGGAAAGAAGGTGCATGCCCTAGCCATTTGTCGAAATGCTGATATGGAGCCTTAATGCTCTACTGTTTGATACTACCAGGGGAAAATATGTAAAATGCCCTAGCTTTTTTGAAAAAGACTGTAACTTCCTGTTATGCTATTTTACAAAACCGTTTTTTTCCAATTTATCTCTATTATCATTGATGTTATTTTAACTTTTTGATTCACTAGTTCTCTCGAGATTCCCTTTCTTACAAGGGATGAATCTGCTTTCTCACATTTTTCGTTTGATAATTTTCCTCCAATTTTTCGTGGTTTATGTCGCAGCGGCGATTTTGCTAACATGAATTAAAAGAAAGTAGAAATATGCAGAACAATCATTTAATTTTTTTTATTCCAGTGGCCAGAATATGCAAATGCTATATACAAAGTTTATTTTACAGCTACTCTAGCATTATTTACAAGGGTTAATTATTGAAAAAGAGAACGCGGAAACAGCATCTTCAGGAAACTAAAAGGCTCTCCCTCTAATTTAGATGAAAGTGAAAAATTTCTCGTTGTCGGTAGAATTGGTAGAATCATCAAGCTTGCCCTGAGTCCACCTCTTCAACATCCCTAATGCAACCTTAGGCTGATCCATTGGCACCATATGCCCTGCATCCTGTACCTACACTTCCGAAATCATCGCAAAAATGAGATAATTTGCACAAAAGGTCGTAGAAAATTTTGATCGGAGAAACACAGGAAAAAAGTTACCTTTAGGAAACTGAGAGGTCCATGAGTTTTGAGTACTCCGGCTTTTACACCATCTACTGTGAAATTTGTTTCAGGGGACGACACAAAGCCGTGATGGCCAGTCCAATTCATTGCGTGAACCCTTCTCGAGTTTCCTGTTCAATAAATCATTGTCACACTTAGGAACTACAAATTGAGACCGGATATATTACGAACAAACTTACCGAGCCAATTGCAGATAAAATCATTTTCTCCAGCATAGACAAGCATCTTGATACCGTCCTCAAGCAGAGCAGGAATGCCCGCTTCCATATTCTTCATCCAATCCGTGATCATCGCCAAATACACAGTGTTGCTACACGACACAAATTTAATGTCCCCAACTCCAAGAGCATCCCTGACATGCTCCTGGTTGAGAAATTTCTCCAAGTTTGAAAAATCGTAGCACAGTTGCCCTTCGCATTGCTTGGTGATGTCATAAATCTACAAAAGTCGATAGCACAAAGTCAGCGATACATTAAAATATGGGGAGAGAAAAGGGCGACGTTGTGACCTCACATTTATATTTCCAGCAACTTTAAGGATGAGGTTGTATATGAGCATGCAAACAAAATATGAGTTCGTGCAAGTTGAGTTATCTCCAGATGTACCTGAAAATGATAGTTCAAATTATATTGTTCGCAATAACTGCAAGCAAGACCTGAAAATGATAGTTCAAACTATCAATTTAAGACCTTACATCATTTTTTGTGAAGTAACGAAGAGATTATAAAGTTTTTTTCCAAATTGAATTAAGGTATTAAATTGAAAGTTCAAAGTATTATTTGACGTGAAAAATAGTTTAGGGTATTTATCTGAAAGACACTAAAAGTTTAAGGTATTTTTGAGGAATTAGCCTAAAAGTAGAACGGGTATCTCATTTTGTGCAAATAGTGAAGGCTTGGAGCAAATGATTACCACAGCTCTTGATAGCAAGTTCGCACGCGGGAATTAACTTGTTGATTCTTTTGTAATCAGCTTTTCCAATAATTCGATTGACCAATGCAAAATCTGTTTATGCTTTGTACTGAATCGCTGGATCAGTGAGTCCATTACCGATGGCAAAGCCCTACACGACAATTTATCAGGGATTTTCGTATGACAAAAATGAGAGTTTTAGAACTTCAATAGTGTAGTATAGTGCATACCTTCAAATTTATGTGAATGCCTTGTTTTGCTTTGTTTCCTTGGTGAACACGGCTTGCGAAAGCAGGAATGTAGTGCCCGGCATACGATTCACCCGTAATGTAGAAGTCGTTCTTTGCATACTCTTGGTGCTCGGAAAAAAAGGCCTGAGAGTATTAGAAAAAGGGCAATCATTTATCCCAACATTGCTCAAAATTAGAGAGAAACTGTATACATACATACATACATACATATTACAAACATACATACCATACATTCCTACATGCACATATTCCGTGCTTCTTTTACTAGATTAACAAAATAGGACAAGCGCACTCGGGCATGATTAAAGTATCCCAGGTTATGAGTATTATTACCTGAAGAAAATCATATAGATCGTCGCTGATACGACTTTCGTCGTGACGAATGTCACGCTTATCTGAGCTATAACTGAATCCCGTTCCCGTGGGTTGATCCACGTATAACATTTGATGCCTGCACAAGTTTTAGGGAGAATGACGAACGAACAATAAAGGACAACTGAAAACAAAATTGTAAATTATACCTGATCCCAACCAAAGTCATTCCAGATAAGTGACCGGTTGTTGGTGATACTGAAAGGTCCATTCTCATAGAACATAGCCAATTCACTTCCGCAACCGGGCCCTCCCGTTAACCAAATCACGACCAGGTCCTTCTTGCTATGCCTCGACTCAAAGAAATAGTAGAACATCCTGCAGAGGATAAAACGTAAATTAAAGCCCTACCAAGAAATTTCAAAATTAACTACATTTCAGAAGTTAACTAATATCCAGCCCTTGTTATGTTTGGTAACTTTGGAAAAGATAAGAAGATCGATATGTAATCTTACATCAATTCCGTACAAAAAGCTCTATAGAATTTTAAGGCCTATTTTTATTTAATTTTGCAACATGCCAACATCTTTCTTTCAAATAGTACAGTAAAAGTAAAAGTATCAACAATGACATAACTACTGTATAAGAATTTCAGGAGAAAAATTATCAAGCCAGTGTTTCGCAGGGAGTACTAATGATAGGTTCATATATGCATGTAATTAGTGTCAAACTTCAAATAAATGGACTAATTTAAGGGCAAATAATGAAAATAAGGCAATTTTGGGTGTTTCCAGAGGGAGAATTTAAGCTCGATCTATGCTAAATAAGGGTAAATTATACCAACGTACCCTTAACGATCTTGGTTTTTCTCTATACTATCTTAAAGATTTTTTATTACAGTAAAATACTAAAACATGATTTTCAATGGATTTTTTCCCACTAATTAAATACCCTCTGATGATGCTCAATATTGGCGACGTCTGGGATCAGGACACGTGGCGGATGGCATGTCCCATGACCCGGAAGAAAGGGCCCACCGAGGCTGACCAGGCCTCTCCTGTACCCGACCTGCAATCACAAGCTAGCCCCCCTCGGGGCTCCCCGCAGATTGGCCTCCTCGGTCCCTCAGCTCGCCCCGGGCTGCCACAAGACCAAGACTCCTCGGCCTTCTCGATCGTCCTCGAGCCCCCGGCCGAGGCCGTCTTCCTCGGTCCTCCGACCAGCTCCACCGCTCACAGGCATAACCGCCGCTCCGCGAATCTCGTCATGTGCGGATTCTCTGCCAGCAACATCCCACGTTCCACGCCTCCGCGATCTCCATTAATGGGCGATCCGCTCTCTACGCGGGCGTGACGTCGGGAGCATAACTGCCAACGAGATTCTCGTGCCTGCTGCTGCGTGCCACCACCGCTATATAAGCCCCCATCACAGAGGGGTCAACTAAGCCATTTTTGACTCACTTAGCCATTACGCTGCTCGGATCTAGTACTAACTTGATCGTCGGAGGGTCATCGGTGGCGTCAAACCACCCCGGGACTTCTTTGCAGGTACTTGGTGTCCAATTCCTCCAATCACCAAACCTACTCAAAACCCATTGAGACCCATACACAACAGGGGATCCCCTCCAGAATCCATCAGGAGATCGACAGGAGACAACATCTGAAGGAGATCTGAAAAGGACTTCCATCAGTTGGCGCCGTCTATGGGAAACGCAAACTCCACGAAAAAAACAAAGTTGGCCTTCCGATCTCCATCCACATGGCAAGCGACCATCCTGAAAATTCGGGTACCAGCCGCCGCCTCCCCTTCACCGGAGGCGCGGATGAACCCCCTCCGGCGACCATCATCCACGCCTTCACCAGCCGAATAGATCGGCTACAGTCCCTCGTGGAGGCTCTCGTCCGTGCCCAAACGGCCGGGCCTGGGCCCCACCTCGCCGCTCCTCCGCATCCTGAATGCTCTGCCCTCGTCGGCACGGCCGACCACCAGCTGGCTGCGACTCCTGACCACGGATCTCACGGACCGATACTCCCTGAGGCCCGTTGGGCACCTCGCGACTCCACCCTAAGGTCCGCCGCCGGAGCACCACGCCTCGAACCTCCTCACGACCCTTACCCCCCCTGAGGAGATGTCGGTCACCTCGCCTGCCCACAGGCACGGCCGGCACCCACTCCCCCGACGGGGTCGCACAGAAGGGGATCGCCACGACGACTCGAGAGCCACCGTGCCCGGGGATCTGAGGAACCTCATCGAGAGGAACCGGAGCCGTGCCCAGACGCAGGTCTCCCACAGCGAGGGCCAGGGATCATGAGGCGCCGAGTCCTTGGGGTATCACGGCCGACTCGACGCCCTTAAGAAGAAGATCGAGGGCATGCGCCGGGAAGGTCACCTCTCGGCCGACGGGGCCGAGTACGCCGCCAACTCGCTCACCAAACCGTTCACCGAGGAACTGCTCGCCGTCCACGTCTCCTCATGCAACAAACCCCCGAAGGTCTCCCTGTTCGACGGGAAAACCGACCACAAAGACCATTTGGATGCCTTCACCGCGGTAATGAGCTTCCAGGACCATTCCAATGCCGCCCAGTGCAGGGCCTTCCCAGCCACCCTCATCCGTTCTGGTCGGGACTGGTTTCGAGGACTCGAGCCTCGCTCAATCTCGACCTTCGACGAGCTGGCTACTCAGTTCCTCTACTACTTCGTCGGGAACCGTCGGCAGAAGCGCACGGTCGACTACCTCTTCACAATTAAGAATGGAGACAAGGAGACGTTCAAAGCTTACATAACCCGCTTTTACAACGCCCTCCTCGAGGTTCCCGAGCACCGGGATGAGACCGTCATCACGGCGCTCAAATCTGGTCTGAGGCACACGGAGTGGCCGCACTCCTTTGCGTTGGCACAGCCTAAGACCATGGTCGAGGTCAAGGCGTCGACCGAGCGTGAGGTTCAGCTAGAGTCCGAGGTGAACGCGAACCTCCCCCGAGCAGATCGGTCCGACCAGAAGAAGAAGGCTCGGGAGGAGAGGCCGGAGCGTCAGCAGCCCTATCACCTGAAGTTCCAGGAGTACGCCCCACTCAACGTCTCCCTCGCAGTGTTACTGGAGGAGGCCTGATCTGTTCAAAGAATTATTTATAACCGTAATCAAGAACGGCGTCGCTTAGTAGCTAGCCGATGAATACGGGTCGGTCCACAGGGATGTTGTGTATTTCCTAATTGTTCTAACGAGTTAATTCCAAACGGTGTGGGATCTTTATCACTAAAAACTAAATTGATTTAGACTAGAATTTAGAATCTTGCTAGGGTTAGGTTTAGCTTAAGTTTGGAAAATTAAAGATTTCTCACCGCTTTCAATGCCCTAATTTAGATCTCTTAGGTGTTATGGTAATTATTAATAAAGGGGATTAGGACGATCGGGAAGAAACGATGTTTCTTCCTCTAGGTCCTTGTCCGTCATTTCTTAATCTTTATCCTAACCTCCATGGAAAACATACACATCCGGTCTTTTATACTACGGTATCACCGTTACCTCGTGGGTAGGGTGCCATAGGGAGCGGTATGTGTATGTATGCATGAAGTCCTAATAATTAATATGTGATGGGCAAGAAAGGGGTGAGAGTTTTGCATCTCTCAAACCTTCCCTATTCCTAACCCTAACAAGCGAGGAACTACTCGCTCATTAGGGGATCGATAAAAAACATGATTTTTATTTGAGTTTTCGATTTAAAAAGATTAATTATCTAACTACAGCAGATTAATAAAAATTTCTAATCTAAATTAAACTAGGACAGAGAATAAATTTAAACTAGGGAAGAAATAAAAATTAAGACTGGTGCAAATAAAAAGAACCTACTTACTTTATTGATGCTCTCAAACCATACAAAGGATTTCTGAATTTTTTAGATCTATGAAAAGAGGCACAAGAAGAGGCATACCTCAAAAAGAGGTTTAGGGCTTCTATTTATAGAAAACCCTAGGATTACAATCGACGCACATCTGTTTTTACAATTTTACCCCCTAAGAAACCTAGTCAACGCGCCGACGCGCCACCACAGAATTTTCCACCGACACGCGCTTCCCATGGCCGCGGAACCGCAGCCACAAGGCAGGTTTGGCCGCGGAACCGCGGCCATATAGGGGGCTTGGTTGCTGATTTCTTCTGGGTTTCTTCTAGCTGCATTTTGCTTGACTTTTCTTCATTTGGTTCTTCAGAATGTCTTCTAGTTTCTTCCAGATTTCCACAGTGTATAATGTTGTGGACTTTTATCGTTTGCTTCGCGTTGAAGTCTTTGAATCTTTGTGCTGCCTTTGTACTTTGTGAAATTGTTCATTGATCTTCGTTTGTTCTTCAAACTGTAGGCATGATAAAGATTCTCTATTTGTTGGTCGAAGTCTCACTTTTATATCGTCTTTTCATCATTTTCACTGTTTTGTTCCGAGAACCTGTAACCTGCAACTATATAGCAGACATGGATCAAAAGCACCTGTTTATTTGTAAAATGAATAAGAATGGGGAATATAATAATGCAAAATTATGATATGAATAAATACCCCCAAACTTATCTTTTGCTCGTACTCGAGCAAAACTAGTTTATTCTCGAAAAAGACCTAGCCTCACTTTCACAGGGAAACGCGATTGCACTGAGCTCGTGCAACAAGCCGTTAAACCTCTAGGTGTCCCTAGTAGGAGGAGTGTTGTCTCCTGAGGGTTTTCAGCGGATACTATCCATAAAATCCTATCAATTCGGCCCATTGACTTTTATTCTCCAATTAGGTTTTCTTACAAGAAACTCTATTATCTTTGACTCAGAAATTATCAACCCGTATTTTTCACGCTTCCTTATTGTTTAACTTAAGATTATATATGTTTTGTAGATTTACTTAGCTTTTAGCATCTTTTGAGTTTTTCTTCTAAGGTTCTATCTCAACTTAGGAATTTTTATCATCTCTACTAAAGATATAAGTCCTATTTTTCATTCTTATCTCTTATCTAAACCCCAATCGCATACCCCTACGTGTGTGTATATATCACCCCTACACTTGGAAACTCAAATCAAGCTATTATACTCTTGTCCATCATCCAAAGTACTTTTCAATTGGTGAATTTTTTAGATGAAATTTGCTCCCACATTCTTCATGCGACTGTTAATACTTCTTGAGCTACCAACGACCGATTACAAAATGTGTTTGCACATTAATGCGTAATTCCTAGTCTTATAATACCTACGGCTTATAGTAGTGACTCCCAAACCAGTTGGTCTAAGGCACTAGGCGATAAAGCAGCCTTGCTAAATATTTTTTCTATTTATGCAGCCTTAAGTAATTACAAAAACTAGTGTTCATTTTTTTTATCTCTTTATTCACACTTGTATTTTTATTTTTCTTCGTACTAAGGACTTTAGACAAGAGAATTTCAAGATCTCTTCTACTATTCCAAGTTTCAAGGTTCGTGTTTGTGCAATTTGTAGGGTATATATTTTTAGAATTTAGACTTAAACTTAGAAATTATTTTTCAAACTTACACTTTAATAAAAATATCAATACTTTTTCTTTGTTTTAACTTAGCCCAAGAAGTCAACTCGAAATTTGCCTATTTCTAAATAAACTACAAAGACATATACTTTCTACCATTAAATTTTAAGAGAGGTTATTTTTAAGGTTTTTAATTTACTAAGTCTAAGATCTAGTTGTTCCTAACTAGTTAACCTTTTTGTCAAACTCAAGTCAATTATGGCCAAAATTAAATTTTTCAATTTTTATAATTTAAATTTTTTCAATTTTTATGGATTTTGAAATATGTATGCAAATGCAAAAATGTACATATAAATGCGAAGGAAGAAGGCTTACCGAGCACACCCCCAAACTTAAACTTGACAGTGTCCTCACTGTCATACTACACCAAGAGGGTCAAAATGGCCGGTATTCCCCTGTTTATTTTTTAATATTTTTTTCATTGTTAACAGAAAACAAAACAAAACAAAATATATACAAAAAGGTCCCCCCAAACTTAAGTGAAACAGTGTGTCCACTGATTAAGCGTTAAAGTTCAGAGTTAGGGAGGAGAAAAATCAAACTATACAAGGCCTTACACATGCCAAAGGTTAGCACCAACCATTCAAAAATTCTATCGTGATAATGGTAGGGTTGGTGAAAGAATGGAGTGTAGAGACAGGAGTTGAGAAACACACGAGACCGTATGGAAAGAAAGGTGGAATATGATCTCGGTGGAGGAGAAGAATAGCGGAAAAGAGAAAGAAGTGTAGCACGAACTTGAGGGTGTAAATTGAGTGAATAAATTAACGCAAATTGTGATGACCTATGTGTTAAAAGCGATTGTGCTAATCTATCAACCCGTCGAGAAATGGGGTCAAATTCCTCAAGATTCGCAAGAAAATATGGGTACGTCGAACTTGGTAAATTATCCATTGGAAGCGGAAACGCGACGGATTCTTGCGCGGTCGAAACAATGGAAAGGACGAAGGGGGGTGATTTAGGGATAGTCTTATTCTCACCTAAGTAAACTGCCTCGAACTTGAAGGATTCCATCAATGGTTCAAAATGACTGTAAGCAACCGAGTCTGATGGTTCAACCAACTCATCTAAAAATTCAAAGGACTCAAACTCGGGCGGTGAGTCTTCAAAATCGTCCGCAAAAGTGAAGCACCCGTAATCGTTATCGGCTGTGAGAACTGTGTCAGATTCAAAGAGGTACGCACTAGTGGCTTCCAAACTGCTGTGATCGAAGAGAAATCTTTCAAGCTCACAGTCCTCCTGCGTGTTCTTTTGCGTGGTCGGAACGATTGGAAGGATGAGGGGGGGTGATTTAGGAAGTATAACAGTTAAAGGTTCAGGAGGATGAATTGGAAAATCCGACACATCAAACAAAACTGGTTCATCCTCAATACTATCCTCAATACTATCCTCATAATTCTCCTCAAAGGTTTTCTCATCCATGCAATTATCATCAAAATTAAGACGCATATGAAGTTCGGGAGAAACATTTAATGACTCGGGAAGATGAATTGGAGATAAAATTTCAGTCAAATCTACGGGTTCATCATCCAAAATATTCCCGGCGTCAATATCCCCAATCAAGTAAAAATCAATTTTTTTAGACACCTCATCAAAGGCATGGATATTTATCAATTCAGGTTCTAGAGTGGAGGCGTAAAGTTCAAAAGGATTAGGTTTGGGTTCACTTGAAAAAGGCTCTTCACAATCAGGTAAATCAAACACTACAAAGTCGCACAACTCATTACACTTTTTATCTTTAACTGGTGAGTCATTTGGGACACTTGTCTGAAAACCGGAGTTGTGGGATTCAATTGGGTATGGGTAGGTTTGATTTGGAAGTGTGTAGAACTCACTCTCTCCACTCAAATTCTCAATCTGTCCAACCGTCTCATTATACATTGGAATTTTTGGAGCTAGTTGGAAACTAGCTACTGGGTCACTAGGTTGTCTAAGGGCGGCCATGGACGCATCCACATTCCTCATCATTTGGTTTGTCGCTACCATATAAGCTTCCAACGACTGTTCTAGACTAGACATGGGTTGTGAAGGGGTTTCAGTAAAAGATTCAAAATTGTTTAGATTTTGGAAACTCCCCAATGGTTGTATAGAAGCAATGTCTATGGAAGGTGTGAAAGTCGGGTAGGACTGGTAGGAATTGAATGGTTGGACATGAGTAGAATCAACATTTGGATAAAAAGGTGAATGGACTCGTTGATCCCAAGAACTAGAAGTATTGAAAGGAGTGAAAGATCGGTTACGAGATTGTTCAATATGTTCAGCAATAGACATGGGTTTCGGAGTTATAACAGAACTCGAAAAAGGGGTATCAACGTAAGAAGGTGGTGAAGGTTGAAATGATTGATACAAAGTGGATTGTGGAGTCGAACTGTTTCTCCTAGACGTTTCTATTCGATCTTTCAAAGAAATTTTGGGCATGGAGGGGTCGTCCATAATTCGACCAAAACAATTCGCGTAGGAAGCAAAGTTTGGTTCAGGATACCATAGTTCGGCAAGAGTTTTATGAGGTGGGGTACCCATGATGTAGGAAAGGGGAAGAAAAAGAATGTGGGGTGCACGGATTTCTTAGCGACAAGTTGCAAGTTTTTGTAAAAAAAAATTTCCTTTTTTCTTTTTGTGTTTTTTTTATGTAGCTTTTTGCAAAAAAGATTTTCGATAAAAGGTTTAGACACACGTTCAATCAATCACAAATGCACAATCAAGCCTAGATCTAGGGTCACCTAGGTCAGCTAGACAGCTCCTAACTGTTCCAAAGAGCAAGAAGTAGGACCTCAAACCGCCACTTCACCGCCAATTGTGGCCAGGTAAGCACAAGTAGAGAAATGAGGGATCCGCTCACGAATTACCGTGAGATGGGCCTTTTAAAGTTACCTTTCACTACTTGTCTAGCCTAGGCACCACAAAGTCAGGTTAGGATTAACGGTCGATGCCTACAATTATTCCTTTGTCCTATTGAGCGCGAAGTCCTTAGAGCTGAGTCTAATCTTTTTTAATTTAACTTGATGGTCAATGCAATATGCCTTATGTGATTTTTGGGGTCCTGGGAAGGGTAATGAAATCCCCACCCAATCTGGATTGGTGTTCAAGCCCCTTAAAGTCAATTAAATTATGCAAAGCAGTAACACAATCACTTGCAAACAATTTTTTTTTAGCGCGGCGCAAAGAATCCTGCACAAGATCAAGTTATTGAGAAGAGGGGGAGATTTTTAGCGCAAAGAATCCTGTAGGCAAATTTTACAGAGGAGATATCAGAGGTTGCAGAGAAGAAGAAAATAAGCTCACAGAGAAAATTTCATTTGCTGACGTCACAAGGGCGCGGCGGATCCGCGGTCCAAGGCATGGTATGGCGGCGGAAACGCGGTCGGGAGGAAGGATCAGGCCTCAAATCTTTTTCTGTTGCTCTGTTGTGGTACTCCTCGGTTGTTCAGATCTGTTGTTTGCCGTTTTGATCTCTGGATTTTTCCAGATCTGAATTTGTTCGTCGATCCTGCAAAATTCAAACGAAAATACCCTTCACAAAATAACAAGATGATAATTTTTTTATTTATTTATTTTTCAGTTTTTATGATTTTTTTGATTTTATATTAACCCGAAATTGCAAAAAGAAAATAACACGCCATCCCCGGCAACGACGCCAATTGATTTGTTCAAAGAATTATTTATAACCGCAATCAAGAACGGCGTCGCTTGGTAGCTAGCCGGTGAATACGGGTCGGTTCACAGGGATGTTTTGTATTTCCTAATTGTTCTAACGAGTTAATTCCAAACGGTATGGGATCTTTATCACTAAAAACTAAGTTGATTTAGACTAGAATTTAGAATCTTGCTAGGGTTAGGTTTAGCTTAAGTTTAGAAAATTAAAGATTTCCCACCGCTTTCAATGTCCTAATTTAGATCTCTTAGGTGTTATGGTAATTATTAATAAAGGGGATTAGGACGATCGGGAAGAAACGATGTTTCTTCCTCTAGGTCCTTGTCCGTCCTTTCTTAATTTTTACCCTAACCTCCATGGAAAACATGCGCATCCGGTCTTTTATACTACGGTATCACCGTTACCTTGTGGGTAGGATACCGTAGGGAGCGGTATATGTATGTATGCATGGAGTCCTAATAATTAATATGTGATGGGCAAGAAAGGGATGAGAGATTTGCATCTCTCAAACCTTTCCTATTCCTAACCCTAACAAGCGAGGAACTACTTGCTCATTAGCGGATCGATAAAAAAACATGATTTTTATTTGAGTTTTCGATTTAAAAAGATTAATTATCTAACTATGGCAGATTAATAAAAAGTTCTAATCTAAATTAAATTAGAGCAGAGAATAAATTTAAACTAAGGCAGAAATAAAAATTAAGACTAGGGCAAATAAAAAGAACCTACTTACTTTATTGATGCTCTCAAACTATACAAAGGATTTCTGAATTTTTTAGATCTATGAAAAGAGGCACAAGAAGAGGCATACCTCAAAAAGAGGTTTAGGGCTTCTATTTATAGAAAACCCTAGGGTTACAATCGACGCACATCTGTTTTTACAATTTTACCTCCTAAGAAACCTAGTCAACGCACCGACGCGCCGCCACAGAATTTTCCACCGACACGCGCTTCCCATGGCCGCGGAACCGCGGCCACAAGGCAGGTTTGGCCGCGGATCCGCGGCCGTATAGGAGGCTTGGTTGCTGATTTCTTCTGGGTTTCTTCTAGCTGCATTTTGCTTGACTTTTCTTCATTTGGTTTTTCAGAATGTCTTCTAGTTTCTTCCAGATTTCCACAGTGCATAATGTTGTGGACTTTTATCGTTTGCTTCGCGTTGAAGTCTTTGAATCTTTGTGCTGCCTTTGTACTTTGTGAAATTGTTCGTTGATCTTCGTTTGTTCTTCAAACTGTAGGCATGATAAAGATTCTCTATTTGTTGGTCGAAGCCTCACTTTTATATCGTTTTTTCATCATTTTCACTGTTTTGTTCCGAGAACCTGTAAGCTGCAACTATGTAGCAGACATGGATCAAAAGCACCTGTTTATTTGTAAAATGAATAAGAATGGGGAATATAATAATGCAAAATTATGATATGAACAAGGCCCAAGGCGAAAGGTTCTTCAAGTTCCCTCCAATCCCACGTCAGGCCTCAAAGCGGACTCGGGGCCCTTACTGCGCCTTCCACCGGACGCTGGGCCACGCCACCGAGGACTGCAAGCAACTCCGGGATTACATCGAGGAGCTCATCCGATCGGGACACCCGCCGCTTACTTAAGGGATAAACGGCAGGCCGACCGCGAACAGGAGCAGCGTCCACCTCCCGCCGAGCTGACCATCGGCCAGATCATGCTTGCCTCCTCAGACGACCAGTCAGGCGCCCGGGTAGCCCCGTACCCGGTGCCAAGCTCGGAGACCAGCAAGCTGCCAGGAAGCTCGGGCCACGCTGATAGGGTCATCTATCAGCATGTACTTTTCTATTGAGGCAATGTAAACTCTCCCTAGGGCCTATTGTCAATATAATAAAGATCAACAGAACATTGCAAAGAAAGTAGAAAAGATCTTATTTATTCAAAAAAAAAGGGGAGGTATTATGGGCTCCTCAGCCGTACATGCAAAAAGAAAAAAATATATTACAACAACGGGGGAAAGGGGTGCAGGGAGCACTGCTCATGATACTCGGTGAAGATCTCCGCCAGCCGCGGCCTCGCAAGGTCCAACCTCTCCCCTCGGTTCCCCCTACGCGCGTTGATCCCGAGCCTCAGCTCATAGCACTCGCGGACGAGCGCCTCCGAGCGAGCCAGTCGGTTCGCGGAGATAAGGCCGAAGCGCCTCAAAGACCGCAGCTTGTCCACGGCCTCGTCGTAGAGATGCTCGGACAGGGGGTTGTAGAGCCCCCGCGACGCCCTCCAGATGGAGTACATCAGCAGCTGCAGCAGGGAAGAACGCCGGGGGAGCAACCGGCCGAAGTGGTCCTCGATGCTCATGTACACCAGCTGCACCGTGTCCTCGGTACAGTTCTGGTCATACAGGTACACGTCTTCGAAATTGATGATGTCGGGGATGGTGAATGGGAATTCCTGCATTCTCAACGCTCTGTTTGCAAGGGAAGGAAGATCTAGTGCTCCTTCATCCTTATATAGCCCGCTGCGCCCCAGAGGAACTCGACGGTCACCCACTCTCGTCCAAGGAGTTGCTGCCACGCGGCGGTCACTAAGCCTCCTCCGATGGAGCCGAAGCGACGCGACCCTGGCGCTTCACCTCCCCCCGCATTCAATACGCATGCTAACCGTTCCAGTTCCCCACGCGTATGGTCGGGCGAAACCTCTTGGAGATTCGACCGAGCAGCTTCCCGGCTCGGTCACCCCTGGAGGGTAGCTCCCCTACCGCAACGCCAAGGATCAGAAAGCCTCACCAAGAGGCGACCCGCAGCCGCCAGCAGCCGCCCTGCTCGATTATCCCTGGCGGGTAGCTTCCCTACCGCAACGCCAGGGATCGGAAAGTCCTCTCAGAGGCAACTTAGCAGCTGCCCTGGTCGATCATCCCCGGCGGGTAACTCCCCTACCACAACGCCGGGGATTAGAACCCTCGCCAAGAGGCAAGCCAGCAGCTGCCCTGCTCGTTCACCCCTGGCGGGTAGCTTCCCTACCGCAACGCCAAGGACCAAAGCCCTCACCAAGAGGCGACCCAGCAGCTGCCCTGCTCGGTCACCCCTGGCGGGTATCTCCCCTACCGCAACGCTGGGAATCAGAAAGTCCTCCCAGAGGCAGTCGAGCACAACCATCGCTCGGCTATCCCTAGCGGGTAGCCTCCCTACCTCAACACCAAGGATCAGAAAGCCCTCCCAGAGGCGATCGAGCCCGAGGATCCCTCGCTCGGCTATCCTTCAGGACAAAAGCCCTCGCCAAGAGGTACCAGGCAGTAACCCTGCCCGGCCAAGGGTCCTTGGTAGGCTTCTACAGCCCCCACGCCAAGGACCAAAGTCCTCACAGAGGCAGTCGAGTCCTTGCTCGGCTATCCCCGGCTGGTAACTTCCTACTACAACCGACAGGGATCAAAGTCCTCGCCAAGAGGCACTGGGCAGTAACCTTGCTCAGTCCCCGTCCTGAAGGATCAAAAGCCCTCGCAAGAGGCAACCGGGCAGCTACCCTGCTCGGTCCAAATAAGGCGGGCAACCCTCCGCCCACCATGCACGGACGGCCCGAGCTGCCAACCAAGGGCATCAGGTATATCCAAGTCTCAAGCAATCTCCCCTCGAACTCGGGGCCATGGAGACGCATGGAGACGCCTTCTCCTCAGCAGCGCATAAATCAACTCGACAGACGATCGCTAGGAAGGTAGCCGACCTGACACGGAGGCCCAACAGCGCAAGAAGAAAAATTTACAAGCGTTCTTCATGAACAAAAGGCAAAAGCGCAAATCAAGGGAACCAAAGAAAGAAAAAGTTTTATTACTAAAAGGCGGTCCTTACAGAGGGTATTCTTGGCTCCCCAGCCTAACAAAATGCCCGGAGGCTTACAAAGATCTAGGCGCAGCAAAATAAAAAAGAGGAGGAAGAGGGGGCTTTAGGCCTCGGGGCCAGGAGCGACCTCAGGGCCCTCGACATCCACAACGAGGCGAGCTGGGTCCTCGGCGACTTCCTCGTCATTAACCTCCTACCCTTACCCACTGGTGTCTGCGAGGGGGTACAAGGCTCGGAGCTCTTCATCGGCGAACCCCGGCACTCGGGCCTTAACAGCGTCGAGGGCCTCATGCCAGATAAGGGTCGTGGCGACGGCCAAGTCATCATAGAAGTCTTTCGACTTCTTGTAGCCCTCTACCGCCTTCGCCGCCGAGAGGTCGGCCAACTTCGCCCACTCGGCCGCCCTCAGGTCGGCCGACTTCGCCCACTCGGCCGCCGCCCCCAGCTCCTTCCGAAGGGATTTTCCTGTCTTCTTCAGATTGCCGGCCAGCACCAGAGCGTCCTCACGCTTGGCCTAAGCGACCGCGGTGGCCTCGCGGTGCCGGGCAACCTCCCGCTTCCCGGCCTCCACCTCACCCTCCAGGGCGACGACCCTCACCTTCATCGCCTCCAACTCCCGCTTGGAGCTCTCTTCCAGCGAGGCGAGCTGGCCCGCAGCTTTCATCACCGGGGCAACCACCTCGGCCTCCATACGCAGGGCAAGGGCGACGTGCTGAAGGACCTGAAAGGCAGAAGAGAGATCAGGAAAATGAGAGAGGCACCGAACCTCAAATAGTAGTGAAAGACAGACGCTTACCTGCACGAACTCCTGGGCGATAGACGCCAGCTGATCCCTGAAGGTCCCCCCGGGGACTCTACCCCCGGTCGACGCCTCTATCTCATGCAGTAGGCTATCCGCGCCGGATAGCCCCGAAGGAACGGAGAACTGGAGACCGCCTTCCTCCACTGTGATCGGCGAAGACGGTCCCTGGGCGGACCTCCTCTTGAGCGGCCTTGTTGGAGAGCCGGCCTTCTCCTCCGAGGCCGGGTCCTCCAGAATCCGAGCCCGCCTCCGACCCGACGCTTTGATAGGCCCCGGGGCGGGATCCGCCTTTGAGCGCTCACAGGGCGCTACCACCGGGGGAGAGGGAGCCGGGGCGGGCTACCAACGGGAAGAGCCGGCGCCCCCGACCTTTGCGACCGGCCTCGGCTGGCGCATGGACTTTCTGAGCGAGTCTAAATCCATGGGTCCTGCACAAAACCGAGTACAAAGGAGTCAGCGACACAGGCAATATACGAGCAAAAAAGCAAACCTAAACTTACCGACGAACTCAACGGGGCTGAGTCTGGCCCAACTCAGAACCCTCTCAGACAACATCATGTTGTAGCGGGGGATGGGCTCCCACGACGCCACTCTCACCACGGCGGGGTCACTGGACTGGTTCCCCGGCAAGTGCTTCTCCCTCGACCACTCTGTAGGCATGGGCCAGTCCTCGCCCTCGGGAGGGGAAACGAAGAAGAACTTCTTCTTCCAGTTGTGAATGGAAGAAGGCAGGGCCACAACCCCCGTCCCGGCGGGGCCCCCTGATCGCTTTCTGAAAGAGAGATAGACCCACCTCGGGTCGCCCGCTCGACCACCGGGGTGATTTTTGAAGACGAGGGAAGAATTAAGGAGGGAAAGGCTGAAGGTGATCACCTGTAACTTCAGGCGGACCAGGAACCCGAGGAGAATCCTCCACGAGTTTGGCACCAACTGACCGGGGTCTAACCTGAAGAAGTTCAACACTTCAACGACCTCAGGAGAGAAGGGCAAATGCATTCCACCCCAAAATGCTTCCAAATACTAGGTGATCTTCCTGCCTCGTACTTGGTCCGCCCTCTCTCCCTCCTTGGCCAGGCGGAGCGTATAGCGCGAGGGGATGTGGAAGCGAGCCCGCGCGTTGGCAAGCTCGTCCTCATGCCTTATCTAACACAAGGCACTGGGGGCAGCATCTACCGCCTCCTTCATGGGGGCTGCCCCCGTCACATGATCCCGGGAAGAGGGGCCAACCCTTGCCCCCCGGGAGGACTCAGACTCATCTAAAGGGTTCCTAGAACCTACCTCAACGACATCTACTGACTCGAAAAGAGAAGACATCTAACCTTGGGAAGAATGATCCTCAGGAAACGAAAGTGGAAGGAGGGAGATGAGCGCCGAGCAACCGAGGCCTAGAAACGAGAAATATGAAGGAGTAGGGGCCCTGGAATGGGCCCCACCCCTATTTACCGCCACAAGCGACCTCATCCAACGGTGGCCTTCATCTCCCACCAAGACGCCTCCTCGCGTCCAACGGCTTCGATTGCTCCACTTGTCGTCCCCGTACTGGACCGCGCCCTTTCAGACGTCGCAGGTCTGCACACGTCGCGTCAGCCAACCGACGCTTGACATGTGGGCCATCACTTCAAAGCGATACGAACCGGCGCACCCTCCTTAAATGCGGAGATCTTGCCCTGATCCGCTGGCAGAAAAGACAGCTCACGGCCCGGGGACGCGTCCCGACGAAACCATCAGGAGGGAGCTCACCCCGGACGGCCCGACGGTCCACTCATGACCCGACCCACTGGCTGATCGGGACAAGAGTGGGGGGCTGATGATGATGCTCAATATTGGCGACGCCTGGGATCAGGACACGTGGCGGATGGCATGTCCCATGACCCGGAAGAAAGGGCCCACCGAGGCCGACTAAGCCTCCCCTATACCCAACCTGCAAACACAAGCTAGCCCCCCTCTGGGCTCCCTACAGATTGGCTTCCTAGGCCCCTCAGCTCGCCCTGAGGTGCCACAAGACCAAGATTCATCGGCCTTCTCGCTCGTCCCCGAGCCCCCGATCGAGGCCATCTTCCTCGATCCTCCGACCAGCTCCATCGCTCACAGGCATAACCGCCGCTCCGCGAATCTCGCCATGCGCGGATTCTCCGCCAGCAACATTCTACATTTCACGCCTCCGCGATCTCCATTAATGGGCGATCCGCTCTCTACGCGGACGTGACGTCGGGAGCATAACTGCCGGCGAGATTCTCACGCCTGCTGCTGCGTGCCACCACCGCTATATAAAACCCCATCACAGAGGGATCAAGTAAGCCATTTTTGACTCACTTGGCCATTACGCTGTTCGGATCTAGTACTAACTTGATCGTCGGAGGGTTCTCGGTGGCGTCAAACCACTCCGGGACTTCTTTGCAGGTTCTTGGCATCCAATTCCTCCAATCACCAAATCTCCTCAAAACTCATTGAGACCCACACACAATAGGGGATCCCCTCCAGATTCCATCGGGAGATCGACGGGAGACAACATCTGAAGGAAATCTGAAAAGGACTTCCATCACCCTCCAAAGTAGCCCTTTAGATATTTTACTACACTAAATTTTTTTAAACGTAATTTAATGAAAATATAAATATATGTAAAGCATAATTTTATATCATCCGATTTTGTTTAAATGGGTAAATTGCTATATAATCCCCTAAAGTATCACCCCAGTTTCACTTAAATACCTTAACGGTTTTTCCCTGCAAATAATTAAATACCCAAAAATCGCCCTTTGTTATAATTAATTAGCTACCATCGGTTGATCTCCAATTGAGCATCAGTTAGAAAACGCTATAATCAGCATATCCTTAATTTTTAGACGACTTTTAATTTACTGAGGTATTTGTCAGAGAACACCAATATTTCCTAAAGTATCAATCAAAATTCAATTTTTCATCGACAAAATCCTTAAAAAAGAGAAAATAAAGCTCTCACCTTGCATCAGAAGAATGCGGCAAACGATAGTAGCCAACATGATGCCCTAAATCCTCGACCGACGCTGCCTCATTCACAATCCCAGGAAATGCAAAGCTCCTCTCTGCGATGCTCTTCTTCCCCTAAAAGTCATTACCTCTGCCATTATCGGCCTCGGCCGCTTTCGGAAACAGATTCAGAGATCGAATCAGCCTCTCAGCATCGTTGCTTCGGATTCTCGCTGTATTTGCTGCTAGTGAGAGAGAGAATGATAAGAGGAGAGTTGAAAGTATGAGGATAAAAGAGGGAGCTTTGGCCATTGTTAAAAAAAATTGGGGTTTTGCTTTTGTGAGAGAATTTGAGAAGGGAGAGAGGGAGTTTATATATATAGTGAAGGTGGAGAGTGAGTGCAGTTATGATATTCTTACCCCATATAAATAGCCAGCAATAACAAGTTATTGGTATTATTCTTGCAAATATTTTGTCACCTAAATTTTTGGCCAATTGTGAAAATACAATAGAATGTTAATGTTAGCACTGTAATTTAAAAAGTTTGGCATGCATTTTAGAAAATTTCTGTGTTATTTTAATTAATTATTTATTAAATCATAATATAATGTTCAATCAGTTACTGTGATATTCTAATCATTTCTTCAAAGATAATCATGTCTACTGTTTTTTCTATCTTTCAAAACGAAAGATAAAGATGGAAATCAGTATCAGAAAATTTCTACTCCCTAAATTTTTTAAAGTTTAAATATGACTGTTCTACCTATTAAATGGGAAAAAATGATGATGGATGAAGGTGTTGCACTTGTGAATTATTGTTGGAGTAATTTAAGGTTTTCACTAATTTGTTTTCCTTATAATCATCGAACTGTGAGCCAATCAAACAAAATGTCCAACACCACACAATTTACAATGATTCAAGGAAATCCTATAAGCTTAATTCAATAAGCTATATTGCATGAGATACTCCTAACTTTTGCTCTAACAGTAAAAGAAATATTCCTATCTTTCTAAAAGCTGCACTTTGCGTCCCTAAACTTTATTTTATTTTTAAAATGCCTTTCATTTGAATATTTAGATAATAAAAATGTAAAGGAAATAAGAAAGAGAAAAAAGATAATTTCTAGTCAAATATTTATGAATGATATTAATTTTGAGAATAAGTTAAAGTTGGGAGAGGGGAGGGAAGGGGTTGGGAAATGTAGGTTTTAGAAAGTAAGGATATTTCTTGCTATTGAAGCTAAAGTTTGCGGTGTTTATTTCAATTTAGCTTTTTAATTTATTAGTATCGAGTTTGCAAATGATGTTATTATTTCATTATTTTATTTGAAATAAAAGGGTGCATGAATATAAAAAGGTAGATATATATTTGAGTCGGTTGCACTTTTGTTGGGATATGGAGATAAGTAATTACCGGTTTAATCTCGCAGAAATCTAAGAGTTTTAAGAATTTAGACATTTTACACATGATTTTCTTTTTTTGGGTTTTTCGGTATATATCCACTGCAATATTTTAAATTTATAAAAACCCCAACCTAATCTTTGCTTGTTGTATATACCCCTCAAACCTTATATATCGTTTCAAAATATTCCCCTTGGCCATTCGTATGATGTACCCTAAGCGGACATTAGCTTAATTAATGCAAAGCTTATATTTATTAAATAAATAAAAATAATTTTAAATTTGACACTCATAGACTTTAAACTCTAAGCAAATTATAATAATATTATAATTACCAACCGGGCTTAGCTCAGTTGGTACCGATTTTCTCTTCAATTTGAGAGGCTCTACGTTCGATCCCTGAAGGGGTTTTGATCTCAAAACACATAAAAAATGAACTTGATACAACAATTCATATTTCTTATTATTTGTATTTTTTTAAAAATACATTATCAGGTGTGTTGCATGTTGATTGTGCGGTAACACACGATAGAAATGAATTCACTCTTTATATATACATATTGTGATTTGGAGAAGAACATCAATAGATAAAAATATATAAAGGTATGATTATGCGAGTAAACATTTTATGTAGGATGAAAGTTTTTGTGAATGAGATATTGAAGAATATTGAAAACTAGTAGTCTCTTATAACATTGAATAAACTAGTAGGACAATTCCAAAGAAATTGTAAGGTATGGATAAGAGTTCTCATGGATATATTGTATATTAAGACAAGAATTAATGTCATGACATCATGATGGTATTATAAAATTTTATCAAATCGAGGGCTCAATCATCGCCTTGTTTCTCAAAAAATTTATCTTTATCTAAAACTTAACCTTTGTTCTCGACAAACTCAATCCATAATAGTTTAACTAACGGTTTGAGAGGTTGATTTTAAAAATATGAAGTTATAAGGGTTTAATGTTTTTCCAAATACGCAAGTTTTAGCGATTCTATACAAAAAAAAAACCTTTCTTTCTTTATTTTGCAATGAAAAGAGGCTAAATATCAAAAAGCACATATTGGTGTTTCGAACTGAGCATTTTTGAACCGTCCCGATTTGAACCGACTAACCTGATCCGAACCGACCGATTTCAATCAGTTTTTGATAGATGTCGAGTTGGGTCGGGTCAAAGAATCCCAAAAATCGGGTTATCGGGTCGGGATCGGGTTTGGAATTTGCAAACCCGACTGAACGTGATCCGACCGATTCACTCCCCTTATATATTCTTTTCTAACCCTTTCCCCTCATTTTAACCCTAAATGTCTCTCTCTTGCGCCGCCTCTATGTGGCTCTCCCTCTCCCTGTAGGGTTACTAGGCACTGTCACAAGGGTCTATAAGGCATCAACCATGTCCGATTTAAAATTTAGAAGTGCCGAACAACCAAAAGCGATGATCTTTGCTAGATTATTAGGGTTAAACATGCAAGTAAATATCTTTACAACTAAGAGAGAGGGATTACAACCTTTGTAGTCCGCTCCTTCGCTTCATAAACTCCGAGTAGTAGTCCCTTCGCCGCAATCCATGATCTCCCGGACTCAAGAGAGGCTCCACAAGCTGAACGATCCATGCTTGCTTGAAGTCTTTCTTTTCGAAGATGATCTACCTTGAAGTTTTTTTAACTCAAGCTCTCACTTCTCTAATCAAGTATTAAACAAGTGAACACCCTAATCTAAGTGGCTAGAATAGATGAGAATGATGAAGTAGGATTTTAACTCTTTTTTATTTTCTTAATCTCACACTAATTCATCATAAAACCAAAAGCCAGAAAGCTTTGTAAAGAGGAAGAAGAAGATGATTTCTTTTGTGATGAATAATGAATTATTTTTTTGTTTACAAATACAACCCTTGAGTTAAGAATGAGTGGTCTAACTCATGTAGAGAATTAATCTAGGGTGAAGGGTTTGGGTTGGGTTAGAAATATCAACACAAAATATCAACAAAATATCTTTGCTTAAAACAAAACATAAAGCTTCTAGAAGCTTCATAAAAAATGCTAACCCAAATCAAACCCTAACCATGTTTAATCTCCACAAAACATGTTGCATAAGTAATCATAACTTGTTACAATATTATATATCACATATATAATATTTATTGTAACAAAATAAAATAATACAATTAACATATATCACATATATATCAATGTATTACCCGAGTGAGAAAAAGAATCTTTAAGTGAGCTTATATTAGTTAATGTAATTTAATATATCAAATATATAATTATACATTAAATTATCGAATCAACACTTGATCCGATAATCCGGCTATTTCACAAATAACCAACTAATATAATCTGTATCAGTTCATCGAATCAACACTTGATCCGACGACCCGGCTATATCACATATACCTGGCCGATATCACATATCGCGAGAATCTAATACGGTATCACATACACGTATTGTTCTCGGTCCCGCATATATCACATATGTGCTCCTACTCCGTTTTGCATGAGCCAGAAAACCTCTGTGTAGGACTCTGAAGAATCGTCAATACGCCGGCAGTAGGTGATGATCATATCAAACACCCACAAGCTGCAAGCGGTCAGCTAAACGTAACAGCCATCCAGGTATTGAGCAATCAGAAGATCAAAAAGCAAGCCTGTACATTCTCCCGTGAATCCAACCAGTAACACTCCCGTACAGTCCGGTCTCTTCGTCTGATATGTCGCATATCTCGCCTAGGGGTGGTAAACGTCAGACCCCAATAGCTTGATAAGTCGTGTCGATATGGGGTCCATAACAATTCGAGAAACTACTGATAACGCTTACCAGTAAATCTCAGCAACCCTGGCCAGGGATTTCCAGTTATAGCCAATCGAACACAGTGCAACATCAACTCCCTATACCGGGAGAGACGAAACCCCTCCTATCGCTCATTGCCTCCATGTGATTCGGGACTGTACCCAAAAGCCACCGTTTTGCACGCCCTCTTGGACGTGGTATGATAGAAATCAAAGCACGGTGGGAATCACACAAGACTCTATGACGATCTCGGGTTTACAGACTAACCTGTACCAGTGTCACCAGAGAACTGCCATCTGACGTGAGGTATAATACCATCTGGGAGTTCTCGGCGAGTCCGTCCAGTGTACCCAGACTTCACTGAGCACCCGTATACCTTCTCTGATGTCAAACACCAATGGATATGAGATCATCCATCTCCCGTCATATGGGTCAAGAAGCGCATACGCTAGTCTACTCTGAAGTATCGATGCCCTGTCTCGGTACTCCTACGACTAGGAACATTTGAAGGATGTACTTGGTGACTCCACTGTCCCCACTAGTATGATCTGCATCATAGTCCTGGTAGTCAAGTACACATCCTAAGGGCTTTATCAACATGTGACATAGAGACAATTAGAGTACATGTTAAGATAAAGAGTAACCAGATAGCATACTATCATGACGAGCAAGAAAGTCCTCCCTATATATGTCCAAGCATCCACTAAATATACAACGTATGTACAGTAATGGCCTCTAGGGCATACATATAACTAACAATCTCTCACTAGCACTAGGGCCATCTGTTGTAGTATCTCATACCCAACAATAAGCTGTGGTTGAAGTATCTCATACTCAACCATCCCATAATAGTCTCTACTGGGAAATAGGCCTTTGTGAGTGGATCCGCGTTGTTGTCCTCTGTGTCTACTCTCCGAACCTCGATCTCCCTGGAGATCAACCATCTCCATGATTAGGTGATACTGCCTAAGAATATGTCTGGATCTCTGATGGGACGGGGGTTCCTAAGCCTTAACCACAACTCCATTGTTACACAATGGTAGGAACGAGATTCATCTCATGAACTCATATATATCCAGACTGCCTCTTTGGTAGCATCCTTGGTAACGATGTATCTTACCTTTAATCGTCTAGTATGTCATGGTATCTAGCTTGGAACTCTTCCAACATACCGTCCCTCCACTGAGGGTAAAGACAATGCCTGCGACTGACATTCAGTCGTCCTTATCACCTTGGAACCTTTCCAGTGATTCTCCCCAGGATCGATTGATACCATCTTACTACAATTAGTGAGAATCCTAACATCCATTTAGATCTATCTCATAGATCCATAATCCAGGATTTAGGAGGTATCACCTTGATCCTATATGGAGAATCTTTGTGATAAGAGGAGATTGACCGAGCGTAGCATAGGAAACTCCTTCCCTATCAAGAGTATGTCATCCGCGTACTATACGAGGATCACCACCATACTCTCTACTACCTTTTTGTATATACAAGGTTCATCTACCATTTTGATGAAGTCAAACTCTTCGACTACCATCAAAACAGATGTTCCAACTCCGTGATACCTGATTTATCCCATAAAACATCTTGCACACGTTTCTGCTGCTCCCATTTTCTACGAAGCCCTCTGGCTGTGTACTTATAGACGCTCTCTTCCAAATCATCATTTAGAAAAGCAGTTATGACACACAACCACCAGATATCGTAGTCATGGTATGTAGCAGTGGCAAGTAGGATCTGGATGGACTTAAGCATAGCTTTGAAAGTCTCAACTTTTCCATGTACACCAAGTAATCTTCTCAAGATATACTTGCTCCTGATGGGGATTTAATCTTTCAGATAAAGCAACCAAAATCCATACTTTGTTGGTGTATAAGGATTCCATCTCAGATTGCTAAGCATCTAGCCATTCTTACAGAGTCCCCACTCCTGATGGCCTGCTCGAAACTAGTTGGGTCATCATCCCATGATGCAATCCTTGCTCCCACTGTCATAGAGAAACCGAAGTATCTCTCAGGTGGATGAGGAACCCTACCAGATCGGCGGAGAGGCTGAGGTTTGATGGAAACTATTGAATCCTCCGGTTCTACCAAATCATCTGCTGCAGTTTGTTTTAGCTGGAACTACTTCCAGTTCTACCTTATGACCACTAATTTCTTTACAAGAAATTCCCTTTTTCTCAAAAAGTGGTATGCCAAGAAATAAAATATCTTTTGTTCCTCGGTGTGGTAGAAGATATTCTCTCGCGAATGCTTGGGATATCCAACAAACTTCCACAGAACTGACATTGCCTCGAGCTTGTCCGGATTTTGCTTTTGACATAGGCCGAACAACCCCAAATCTTAACATCTTTAAGAGACGGGCCTTCCCATACCATATCACATATGGAGTGGTAGGCATCTGATTTGGATGGAACCCTATTCAATAGGTATGCAACTTCTCAAGTGCATAACCCTAAAAGAAAATAGGCAACTCAGTAGTACTCATCATAGAGCACACCATATCACATAGGGTGCTATTGCTCCGCCTCGATACACTGACGTGTTGTGGTGTATTCAGAGGAGTAATGCTGAGAGAGAATCTCATTCTCCTTTAGAATAGTTCAAGAATTCCGTGCTCAAGTATTCTCCTCCTTGATCACATCAAAGGACATAATACTTATACCCAGTTTTTGGTTCTCTACTTCTAACTTATATTCTGTGATTATCTCAAAAGTTTCGGACTTGTGTTTCAACATGAACATATGTCTGAATCTTGAGAGATCATCAGTGAATGTAATGAAGTACAAAGAACCGGTCCTGGCATATGTAGACAGGGAACTTTCATACATCAGCATGTATCAATCCCAAGAGTTCACTAACTTTTTCTCTGTTTCTAACAAACGGAGTTGTGGTCATCTTATCTTTGTGACATGACTGGCAAGTCTTTACAAGATGTAAATCCAAACTAATTTAAATATGCATCTTTATGTAACTTCAGCTAGTCGGGTCGCATTGATATGACCTATTCTACAATGCCTCAAGAAGGATTCGTTCATTTATGAACTCTTCCTCTTGTGTATGTTCTGTACATTAAGAACTGTGGTTTGATTTAGAACGTCTATGCTTTTAGATAACGTGCCTGAACCGATCAACTCTTGATACAGGAAATGTTCAAAACATTATCCAACAATACAAAATTATATCCTTCTTTAATAAATAAAGAGACTAATATGATGTTGTATATCAGGTTCGGTATCTAATAACATTCGTTCAGAATCAATGTATTCTGGTAATACAGGGTGATAACTGCCAACAGACTTAGCTGCAACACTTGCATCATTTCCAACTCTTGAAACTTATCACCCGTTCTCAGTTCTCTACCTCTCCATAGCCCATGTAACAAATTACATTTGCGGGATACTGATCCGGTATCTCATACGCAGGACGTAAAGGATACTGAGAAACAGTTCTCGGTAATGAACACACCTGAAGATGATGCATCAGCATGCACTTTCTTCGTTTGGACGGTATGGGAATTCTGGTAATCCCCTATTTCCTGCTCTGTCTTATAACAATTATAAGTTGGAGTGGGACCAATATTTCCTGATTTAAAAGCAGGAAAGCTTCTGGGAAAAGCTTCAGAAGAGGGTCGCGTGCTTACACGTGACCAACAGTCACGTGTTGGCACGTGACACCTAAACGCATCATCAAGGCAAGTTCAGTTTTCTGACTACGCTGAAGAAAAGGGACTTCAGAAAGGGTCACGTGTAGACATGTGACATTTAAATGCAAGCGTCAAAGGCACACCGGTTCCCTGATTAAACCAAGGAAAAGGCTCCAGACGAGGGTCACGTGTTCACACGTGACCAGGGGTCACGTGGTGGCACGTGACGGCTAAGCATCAGAAGAAGGCAGAGTGCAAAAGAAGGAAAGGGCTCGTTATAAGGGGATCACGTGCCCACACGTGACCATGGGTCACGTGGTCACACGTGACCGGCTTTCAAAGCCCATTTTGCTAACAGAATTAAATTCTGAAAGAGATTCAAATCTTTCCAAAGGAAAGCGATTATCTGGAGCAGATTGAATTAAAGATTCAGAGATGATTAAATATCATCTATCTATGGGAAAATCTCGGGTTTGGAAAGATTTCTCCTTTAAATCTAACAGAAATAACAAAGGAGAATCCCTGGATTTGAAATCCAATGGTGAATAAAATTCACCTAATAATCCAAAGGTCAAAAACGAATGATGGATGTAAATCAAATCTCTTAATGAAGATTCATCAAAAACTAATTGATTCGGCTGCTTCTCCTATAAATAGGAGCCAAGAGACAAAAAAGAGAGACAGATACGCAGAGAGAAAAAAAAGAAGAGAGCTTTGATATTTGGAGGAATTTGGAGCTTCTGCAAAAGAGAACCCTAGGTAAGAAAGGGAAGGCATTTTGAAAGAAGGAGAATTTAATTCTCAACAGAGTTTAACTCTGATAATATAAAAACAGAAGAACATATTTCTTCTCTCTTTGATAGAGGATCTGCAAAGTGCACATCTCCCTTTTAGGTTGAGAATTTAATTCTCAATGGGTTGAGATCCTGCCATGCAGATCCAAAACATAGAGAGGGAATGGAAACATGAGAATTTAATTCTCACAGAACTACAGGAATTTAATCCCTTTAAGATAAAAGTAGGGCTCGACCCTGTATTATGGGAATTTAATTCCTTCAGAACAGAGAGAAACAGGGTTTAACCCTAATTAAGAACTTAGTTCTGTTGAAATAACGGGAATTTAATTCCCTTAATCATAATTTAACAGGGAATGGAAGTTTAATTCCTTAAAAAGCTTTTATCAGGGTTCAACCCTATTCAGTTCTTCACGTATACGAGGAATTTAATTCCTACAGAAGATTCAGAGTTCAACTCTACTCCAGAATATAAGTCTTCAAAGGGAAGTAGGAATTTAATTCCTCTGAAAATTAAAGCTCGAGGAATTTAATTCCTGAAAAAAGGATCAAGAGATTCTCTAAACAACATACATGGAGGCAGGGTCACGTGCCACCACGTGACCCCCTCAAAAGATCTACAGAAAGCCCTTTGAGGCAGTCCCCACGTGACCCACGTGACCCTTGACAGAAGCTCTAACACATAGGCATATGAATGCCCGTCACGTGATAGCACGTGATGCTCTGAAAGATGCAGTAATCTCAGCAGAATAAATGAAGGGAGGGCGCTCTCACGTGTCGCCACGTGACCCCTCTTGCTTTAGTGTTTAACACTAAGTTGGAATTCCTGAATCCAGTGTTAAAACACTGTTGGGCCGTAGTGTTCAACACTAATCAAAGAACTTTATTTGCAGTGTTCAACACTGACTACCTTAGTGTTTAACACTAATTTGAGAGCTTTGTTGCCGATGCTTGATACTGATCTGTTTTAGTGTTTAACACTAATTTGAAAGCCTTGTTGCTGGTGTTTAACACCAATTATCTTTTAGTGTTAAACACTAACTTGTCAACCTCATTCCCAGTGTTCAACACTGATTGCTCTGTAGTGTTTAACACTAGGCTTTGGCCTAATTGGCTAAAGGGATAGAGGCAAAGCCTCTCCCTCAATGGACCAACAAGAAGTCAATATTCCAGACATGATAGGACTTAGCCCAAGCTGGCCATAAGTCCTCAATCCGTAATTAACGGGGCCAATGGGCTCATAATATAATTAATGGGTCTTGATCCTAAATTGGGCCAAGGACTATTTAATCCATCCCGGTTCTAGGGTACATCTCTTCACTCCTTTGATACTTGGCATTGTAATCCCTCAATGTCTTCAAAGAGGTGACGGGTCCCGATGACCACCCATGATATGGACTGTGGGGTCCTTAAACCCATGTCTAATGAAAAATTCCTGGTTACGTGGAACGTGGATAACGTCACTCTTTGACCCCGCGGAAAATGCCCAGAGCGGAGCCTGGTCCTCGCCGAGCACGGCAGTGAACCCGTGTGAAGCATCCAGAGCACATACCGGACTGTGGAGTCCTTAAACCCATGGACTACGACGTCCTTAACCTTGACCGAGATGTCTTAAAACTAACAATGGACCGCAATGTCCTTAAACTACCCAGGGACCGCAATGTCCTTAAACTACCCACGGACCGCAATGTCCTTAAACTACCCACGGACCGCAATGTCCTTAAACTAGAACAATAGAGCCCAGCATGCTCCTTTGCCGGATCTAAACGGTCCCGTTTAAGTTGATCTTAGCCTCAAAGAGGGCTAACGTATCCTTAAACCTTCAAACAGACTGGACTATGAATCCCCCCAATTAACTCTGGCTCGAGGGTACATCTCTGAACTCCTCTGATATCCGTCGTTGTAATCCTTCAACGTCGTCAGAGAGGTGACGGGTCCCAACGGCCACACATATACGATGGACCACTATGTCCCTAAACTGGAACAATGGAGCCTAAAACACTCCCTTGTCGGATCTAAATGATCCCGTTAAGTTGATCTTAGTCTCAACATTAGACTAACGCATCCTTAACAAACGTTTGAGTTGATCTTAGCCTCAAGTATGGCTGACGTATCCTCGAACCAAACCCCCAAACCCAAATCTAAGATAAACACGGATTTGGACTAGTCCACGCCCTACGGGCGACGACATAACTCAGTCTCCGTAAACAATCCACGGGCAATAAAACACGAAACAAACACACACGACACGAAGCGACCATCTGGAGAAGGAGAAAGTTGTTACCGCGATGCGGTAGCGTAATTAACTGCAGGGGCTTGCGCCTGCAGGGAAGAGCGTCCCCACAATCAAAAACCCCTCAAACGAGGGGGAATCTGACGAAGTTTGCTACATCGGCCGCATCCGTCTAAACCTCCGATGCACGGTGCCATAAACAACTTGGCATCTTCGGAGAGGTGGACGGATAGCACCAATTAGCATCTGCCCCGAACCTCAGGCACGGACGCCCGCGTCGCGCCGCCGTTCGGAGGGGAACAACCAACGTTCCCTAGCACAGTATAACAAGCGGGTTCGGTCAATACATCCGTATTATTATCTTGATTAAGGCGTGACATGATCGCTACCTGGAGAGAGATAGAAGAAAACATTCAGCGTATGCTCTTACAAGATTAGATTGGTTATTAATATATCTAATCATGATGTCTCCCACTGTTTTAGTCAAATCTTCCTTCAAACCCTAAAAGGAAAGACAAACCGGGATTAATTACACCCTACAAGTTCGCCAATTTTTCAGCCAGTCCAGTGCCGGTACTTTGAGGGAGGTTCCCCTTGTTTTCACACGGACCTAATTAAAGTAAACCTCATTTTCCCAGAGGCATAACCCCGTTGACATCTTTCTAGACACCTACTTGATCGGCTAATTGTAATGTGTAAAACTCTCCCAGGAGTAACTCTTACTCGCAGCGGGTATTGGGATCCAACTATCTCATAGAAGGTATGTAATCTCATTGCAAATTTCAACTCTTGAAATTCCCAATAATGCTTCTGCCCCTAACGTGCTATGACCTTGACGAATGCCAAACAACCCATAGTTCGCTAGTCAAGTTCAACCCGTACATTTCCTGATTTAATTAAACCCACTCGTACGACCCTTGACGAATGCCAAACAACGTCGTACGAAAACCCTAATCCAATCGCATCGTATGATAACAGATAAGCACTAGTTAGCTACCGTACACTACGCCTTGACGAATGTCAAACTACCGCAGCACGAATACTAAGTAGTATTTATTTGAAATGACGGAGGGCTACGACAGGTTTTTAAGAAAACCCTTTGCGTAATGAACTTGATATCGTTGTAGAATCGAGTTATTTTAAATGGAATATTTTTTAGGCCTTTTCTAGTTTTGCTAAAGAGGTCACTCCCGGTCAAGGGATCTCGGCTCTTTCCTCATCGAATAAGGTGCAGGATATTTCACAAATATTACTATGCAAAGCAAAAACTATAAAAGCAATCAAAAGACAAACCGAGTTTGTAGCATCTGCTAGTTTCTCTAAAGAGGTCACTCCCGATGAAGGGATCTCGGCTCTTTCCTTGTCGAATAAGGTGTTGGATGTTCTACAAGGAACACCGCTATGCAAAGCAAGAACTAGAGCTACCTGTTTTTGAGGCAAGTTTCTACAACATCTTTAGGTTTCTTTTAGTTTCATTAATCTCATTAATGATGTCCCATTTTATTATGCTTCACAAGTATCACATTTGAAACGAAATCAGCAATATAACATATATCTCATATATATAATATAAACATTCGTCTCAGGCAGTAATATGATCTCATCACAGAACATTGCAGCAGAAGAAAACATATGAAATATTGGACATACTAGGATTTCCGTGTTTTATGCGAGCCTGTATAAAACGCGGATTCCACGGTCGCGATGAATAGCCAAACCCACATCCCTAGACCCCTACGAGAGCGGCAAGCAACTCTGCCAATTCTAGGGTTAGCAGACCCGGTCTCGACTCCTCGAGGTGGCCTCCCATTGGACCCTAGAACCCGGTTACTTGTGCTCCCCGCCTTGGGTCTACCTAATGCGGAAAAATAAATAATATACAATGGTGACATCATCCTCAGCCCGGAAGTGCCCCAATACAAGAATATTACATATAATGCAGTTTACATGAATGAATATAAAAACCCCCATCTCACATAAAACCCCCGGCTATTCAAACACGACGATCCAATATAATATATCACAGCAACACATAATATCACATATCATCAGCGTAAGTAAATATGCGTATCCCAGCTGTCGTTGATGTATAGCAACGAAACCGGCGATACAGCACATATTACACTTACGGTCACAGAAAAGAAAGTGTATAACTACAACAGTTGGAATCCGCAACCTGCTTTAGACATCGCATGCCTAACCAAATGAATTCCTTAGACATCGCATACCTAACAATTATAAACCCCGCATTTTAGTCTCGATCTCGAAAACACTTTTCAATATCTAGTCGAGCAATTCAACAAGATTCCCGACATTCTGATCGAATGCTCGTCGGAAAATTTAGTAGACGGCCACACCCCCGATGCCGTCGACGAAGTGCACTAAGGTGGAACACCGCTGCCGCGAGCACTCGAACGGATCCTTTTGGCGACGGGGTTCTCCTACAGTCACTTGGTCGGGGTTATGGGGCGAGGCTATCTATTAAGTTTACTCGGCGAGTATCCGCGTACGCTACCTGATTGCGACGGACTTTTGATCGCATCAAAATCCCGTGGCAACCGATCATCTGAGACTAAACTGCAAGATTTATAACATTCAAATTAGTTATCTCATAACTACTTGTGGATTCTAAATATTGTATCACATTCCAGATAAATAGACAATGTTAAACTTTCCGATCGAATAAACAAACACCCAAGATTTCCCGAATAGCTCAACACTTGAGCGGAGTTCAAAAAGTATCCATCACATGCCACAGTACCAATGGTCCAGCCGTAGAAGGGTCAAACCAACGCCTCACATGTGGCAACGCCGTACTGCCCCAAACCCTAAGGCTTAGAGGCGGTTCAGACGGTCACATAATCGAGTTAAGGTTTTTATTCTTCTAGAGGGTCCACCGCGTTACTTGCACGACTATGAATGTTCTTTAATTAAGGAAAAAATCCAACACTTGGAAATTTTCCGGCAGGGGAAAAGGTGAGTTATTGATATCCGTTCGAACTTTTTAACACGTTCTAAATTACCCAGAAAAAGTTAAACGATGTTAAACTTTCCGATCGAATCAACGAATTCAAAAGGATCTCCAGAACACTCAACACTTGAGTAATATTAAAAATTCCCAGAAGCACTTGGTAACACCTACGGATCAACTGTTGGAAAAACGATCCCTCAATCCTCAAGACTTGCCGCGGAACCGCCGCCAATACCTTGGTTTGGCCGAGGTTCCGCGGCGCTTTGATGGCTTCAGGGATTCGTTTTTCTCCTACATCCATAAAATTACCTGCTTATTTTTCTGAGTATTTTTAATATAGAAAAAATCAACATTTTAAAAAATTTCCAGAGAGGGGGTGTAAATCGACATTTCGGGGTTCGATCGGACTTTTAACTTCGTCTACACATCGCCTAATGCTCTAGCTAGGCTCTGATACTACTGTAGGGTTACTAGGCACTGTCACAAGGGTCTATAAGGCATCAACCATACCCGATTTAAAATTTAGAAGTGCCGAACAACCTAAAGCGAGAATCTTTTCTAGATTATTAGGGTTAAACATGCAAGTAAATATATTTACAACTAAGAGAGAGGGATTACAACCTTTTTAGTCCGCTCCTTCGCTTCATAAGCTCCGAGTAGTAGTCCCTTCGCCGCAATCCATGATCTCCCGGACTCAAGAGAGGCTCCACAAGCCAAACGATCCATGCTTGCTTGAAGTCTTCCTTTTCGAAGATGATCTATCTTGAAGTTCCTTTAACTCAAGCTCTCACTTCTCTAATCAAGTATTAGATAAGTGAACACCCTAATCTAAGTGGCTAGAATAGATGAGGATGATGAAGTCGGATTTTAGCTCTCTTTTATTTTCTTAATCTCACACTAATTCATCACAAAACCAAAAGTTAGAAAGCTTTGCAAGGAGGAAGAAGAAGATGATTTCTTTTGTGATGAATAATGAATTATTATTTTTGTTTAAAAATACAACCCTTGAGTTAAGAATGAGTGGCCTAACTCATGTAAAGAATTAACCTAGGGTGAAGGGTTTGGGTTGGGTTAGAAATATCAACACAAAATATCAACAAAATATCTTTGCTTAAAACAAAACATAAAACTTCTAGAAGCTTCATGAAAATGCTAACCCAAATCAAACCCTAACCATGTTTAATCTCCACAAAACATGTTGCATAAGTAATCATAACTTTTTACAATATTATATATCACATATATAATATTTATTGTAACAAAATAAAATAATACAATTAACATATATCACATATATATCAATGTATTACCCGAGTGAGAAAAAGAATCTTTAAGTGGGCTTATATTAGTTAATGTAATTTAATATATCAAATATATAATTATACATTAAATTATCGAATCAACACTTGATCCGATAATCCGGCTATTTCATAAATAACCGACTAATATAATCTGTATCAGTTCATCGAATCAACACTTGATCCGACGACCCGGCTATATCATATATACCCGGCCGATATCACATATCGCGAGAATCTAATACGGTATCACATACACGTATTGTTCTCGGTCCCGCACATATCACATATGTGCTCCTACTCCGTTTTGCATGAGCCAGGAAACCTCCGTGTAGGACTCTAAAGAATCGTCAATATGCCGGCAGTAGGTGATGATCATATCAAACACCCACAAGCTGCAAGCGGTTAGCTAAACGTAACAGCCACCCAGGTATTGAGCAATCAGAAAATCAACAAGCAAGCATGTACATTCTCCCGTGAATCCAACCAGTAACACTCTCGTACAGTCCGGTCTCTTCGTCTGATATGTCGCATATCTCGCCTAGGGGTGGTAAACGTCAGACCCCAATAGCTTGATAAGTCGTGTCGATATGAGGTCCATAACAGTTCGAGAAACTACTGATAACACTTACTAGTAAATCTCAGCAATTGTCGCGCCCCGCTTCCCAAAATACGGAATACGAGGGGTAGACAAGGCAAGCCATGATCCTACGGTCAAGGAAATGTCCTGCCGTAGTCACACTTCGGCTTCTAGTTTTTCATGGTAAACAGTAAATAATGCGCAGGTAAAGAGAGATGCAGTAACTGAGGAAGCAATGTAAAGAACTGACGTGAGGGGGAACAAATATAGATATAACTCTGGATATCAAATCGAGATGTCTGTAATATACGTCTAATCCTGGTCCAGGCTAGATATTCTCCTCACACTGAGCATGCATACTCAGGTCGTCAGAGCAACACAATAGCAATATAATATATAAAAAAATCATGTGACAATTCTAACAGTGGTAACAGATATGTGAAACAGTAAATCAATGACAGCATGAATATGAATGTGCAGTAATCAATGCAGCGGAGCAGTAAAGCAGTAGAACGATATGTCACGTATGTCAACACAGTATATAAGGTATATAAATGCCCGTATCCCTATCAGTCTCTAAGTCTCACTGTACAGGTCACTAAGCCTATCGTCAGTCCAAGTGTGAGAGTCAACCACTCGCGAGTGTCCTCCACCCAAGGGTAGAACCCAAGGACAAGGGACCACGGGCCCAACATGTAACATGTATATCACGGTGAATATCACATACCCTGTAAATCTCCATATATCTCCCTAAATATAAGCCGGCATGGGACTCCCGAGATTCTGTTGAACTCACACTTAAACTACCCCACACCCCGTGGTCTACATCAAACGCTAACCATAACCCTAAATACTAATCGATCCGTGACAAGTCTGCGCGAGAACTGGAGGCAGGACCTCCATCAAGCACGTCCCGACTAATACCTAAGATAAATGGCAGTGTCGGATGCCTTATCTGTGACACCCGTGCAAGCGTTTCCATAAGTGTCTCATACCACTTATAGTCACACATACACGCATCCCACAGACGTCGACAATGCAATAGAATAATAGGGTCACTGATTGTGTACAAGTACGTATCACTTTCACTTATTCACGGATACACGAACACTGACGTACTTGCCATAATCATCTCTAAAATCTAACACCGGGTAAATGCACGATATCACTAGGTTATCAATACAATGATATGGGTATGATATGATGCGTGAACAGTATATAAGCATGATCAGGATGTTATGAAACAGTATTTTATCACTTGCACGATTTATCATGGAACGTACGTGTACAGTTTAGTGAAACGATAAACAGGTAATAATTAGTATGTTCAGTTATCTATCCATCTAATTTAGTTTCATGCCAATCGGATTCCAGGATCGCTAATTATAGCCATTTCATTTTAAGCGTTCACGGCTGGAAATCCGGTTTCAGAATCGGAAGTCCGTTTCGCAACGCAATTTAATCCCAGTTGGGATCAGAATTTAGCAACACTACAGTTGAATGAAATCTAGGGTTTTTAGTAAGGTTTTCAACTCAATAGACGGATCTTCAATCGCATCTGTACGTCAGGAGATATACACTATTTTACATTAATATGTCATCTCAGAAACTGTTCTGGACTGTCGTACGTCCACATCTATTAAATTGCAGATTTAATATCAAACGGTAACGAAACAGAATGAAACCAATTGTGTTGTCTAGCTAACAGATTTTCCTATAATTAGCAGCGGATTTCCACAACCTACGAGTTAGGGAAATCCTGTGGTACCCATTACGGAACAGCAAGAAATAATTAGAGTCGCTCTGGACTGCAGTCCAGAGTCGCACTCCGATCCAAAAATCGTCACAGTTTAAGTACAGGAATATCTGGAAACAAGTATAGGGTTAAAGTTCGTCGAGTTGGATTCGATTTGAGCCCTCGAGCGCATCAATCTAGAATGTATATAATTTATGGTGATTTTTATGGTTTTCAGGTACAGAAAATATCCAGTTTTACAGGCAAACTTGGGGGTAGTTGTTTTGATCTTTAACAGTCGTATTTTCTAATAAAATTCACACACTAGAATCATAGGCTTACGGGACAAACTATACAAGTGAGTACCGTCAATTTAAGCAGAACTCTCATAGAGAACATGCATCGAACGGTTGAGTCATATAATTTAACAGAAAGTAAAGCATGAAATATATATACGATTATAATTTGTAATTAATAATAAGTAGCATGTAGCAAGTGGGGACTTGCCTGGAAACGACGGATTGATGGCACGGTATGCACGGGCACTACACACGCGGCAACAACGGCAAGGATTTGGCCTCACAGCGGTTTTGCCCGGCTAAGCGTGGAGTTTGAGGTCTCAGATGTGCAGCGGGTGGTGACTGAGATGGCAGGGAGGAGGACGGCGTCGTCGCGGTATAGCTCCAGCGGTGCCACGGATGTTGGGTGAGCTCGGTTGGGTTTTGAGATAGAGAGAGTGTTAGAGAGAGAGAGAGAGAGACAGTGAGTGAAAGAGAGTTAGAGTTAGAGAGAGAGAGAGACAGTGAGTGAGAGAGAGTTAGAGAGAGAGAGAGACAGTGAAAGAGAGTTAGAGTTAGAGAGAGAGAGACAGTGAGTGAGAGAGAGTTAGAGAGAAAGAGGAAACAGAGGGTGAGAGAGAGAGGAAATTTGAGAGTGAGAAAGTGAGGGAGAGAACTCAGAGAGAAAGAGAGATCGAGAGAGAGGGGAGATTGGGATGTAGGTACGTCGACGATGAGACGAGGAGCTCGCCGGCGTCGGGCAGGGGTGGTCGAGCTCGGGTGCAGGGGGCTCTGTGGAGGTGCCGGCGGCGATGGGTGCGAGGGTGGTCGGCTGCGGTGAGCGAGGGTGGAGGATGGAGGGTAGTGACGGTGGTTGAAGAAGTTCGTGGCGGTGGTGATGGAGGGAGGTGGCCGGAGGTTTTCTCATGAGAGAGAGAGGAGGTGAGTTGGAGTCGAGGAGGGGTTGAGGAAGAAGGAGGAGGCCGGAGATGGATGCCGGCAGTGGTGGCGGGGCGTGAGCGGCCGTGGGCGTGGGTTCGAGAGGGGAGCGGAAGAAGAGTGGGAGAGAGAAAAAGGGCGGGGAGAACGTGAGGGAAAGAGAAGAGAACGGGGAGGTGAGAGAAGAGAGGGAGGAGAGAGGCGCGCGTAGTGGGAGTAACGTGCGCGAGCGCGTGCGTCGGTGGAGGCAAGGAACGCGGGCGACGTGGTCGTAGGCGCGAGCGGAGGAAGCGGGAAAGAGAGCCGTTGGGAAGACGACCCTGTATATAGCGGGTCAGGTCGGGGAGCGTTGCGGGCGCGAGCTGAGGTAGAAAGGGAAAAATGGTGGAAAGAAAAAGGGCCGGGCCGGGGTTTTGAAAGAATTTAAATAAATTATAGAAAGAAACGGGCTGGGCCAAGAAAAATCAAAGAATAATTAATAAGGGAGATGGGCTGAGGGAAAGAACGGGCTGAAGAAAAAAATAAAATGAAAAAAATCAATTAAGGAAAAAAAAGAGCGGGCCGGAGCTGGGCTGAAGGGGATGGAATTTTAGTTTAGGAAATAAATAAGAAATGGGCTTGGGGAAAAATAAGGGAAAGAATAATGGAAAGAAAAGAGAAATTTGGGTTTTAAAGGGTTTTATTGTTAATAGAAAATGGGGTTTAGAAGAAATAAATTTATAAATAAAATAAATAAAATTTATAAATAAAATAAATAATTTATAACTAAGAATAAATAGAATTTTAAAGTAACAGAATACAAATTTGGTATAAAAGGGGCTGGGTATTACATCATACCACCCTACCAAAAATTTCGTCCTCGAAATTTAAAATAAACAATAATTTATACAAACATAGGCAAAAGCAATTATATTGTAAACTAACACGTAATGCTTTATTTGAAATAGGCAGATAATGGAATTTGAAAGTTTATATATGTAAGAATAACATTCAAAGGTATAGGTTTAAATAAGTATAAGACTGGAACAACTACAAGGGCAACCTATATGTATATAAGAATAGAAATAACAACTATAATGAACAATGATATTCGAGACGTACTCGATAAAATTGAAACTCAATTATATGCACATATAAATATATCAAAAGTAGTACATCGGAAATAGTAAGTATAAGGCACAAACATTGATAATAGTAACTATAGACACAATACTCGAAAATAAAATAACGACAATAAAATAGTGAAGGATTTGTCGGTTAAAACATTTTAGGATGATGCATCGATCAAATAGTTTCAAAATAGCTTAGAAAACTCATATAGTGAAAATAAGAGACATGGAGCGAAAATATGCGCGATGTAAGGTTGCGCTACTGAAAACTGAAGATAATAGTAGTGCGCGTACAATACATAAAACTAATTAGTCAATAACACGCACTCTTCGATAAATTCAAAATACTGAAAACCAAATTTCGAATAATAGAGTCCATATATATATTCAGGGTAATAAGAAGAACACAAAGAGGCATAGGGCTAGCTAGGGTAATGATTACAAGGAAGTGTGGCTTAGTCAGAAAGTAGGAGTGTGGCTGCTTTAGGCAGAAGTTCAAGGAGTTGGGATCGGGTCGGCACGGAAAGCAAGGGTGAGCAACAAAGGACTACAAGGGAAACGTATGGCGAGGATAACGGTCGGTACATCCTATGAATCAAGGATCTGAAGGGTTAGTGAACTCGGAAATTTCACTAGAAATGTTCTCCTCCCAGAAGGATCTCAATCGAGGCACAGACGAAGGATGAATGGTGGCTCATTCCAAGGATCAGGGTGCGGTACTTTCTAATCGAAACGAGGGTGAAAACAATACAATGAGTAGGGTGGACAGTCAGGGAACTCAGCAGGAAATAAATGGATATGGGCAATAAACAAGTATCAAGCGAACCAATAATCAAAAGGTTTACGAATTCAGAAGATTTATTTCATTCAAGAAAATTTGAAACAAGGCATTCCCAAAGGCGAAAAGTGGCCCTAAACTATACACATTTTATTTGGCCAGAAATACAACATCAAAAGAAATTCCGTCAGTCGCGGTTGTGGAGATTCAGTAGGTTGCGGTAGGCTCGCGCACTCAGGTAGGGGCGTCCATTTCCATATCGCCTCGCAGGCATCGCCACTGGAAGTTCTTCCACAGCAGGGTCTTGATCTTCTGGTCCTTCTTCCTCGGATGGAGCTTCTTCATCGAGGTCCGATTCCATGTGATTCTCTTCTTCTGGATTTTCTTCCACGGGATTTTCCTCAACTGGATTTTCTTCTATCGGGTCTTCATCGGGATCTTCCTCTATCGGGTCTTCCTCTATAGGGTTCTCTTCAGGATCTCCTTCTTCTTCGTCGGAATCAGCTATCATGTCAAACTCTGGGGCGGCTGCTCCTTCGCCCTCTGGATCGTGGTTTCCGAAATTGACTTGGGGACCGTTGATCTCATGGTCAGAACTCATCAGCGCGCGATCTAAGGAAACGCATGACTGTGTATCCTCATCTAGATACGGCGCTGCTCCAGGGTGGGCCATAGCCTGAAAAGAAAGAATCATGATTAAGCAGTGGAATACATCAAGAAGAATAGTTAAGTGTACGAAGCATAGAAAGATATGCGGTGGCAGGAACTGAAAAATCAAGATTAAAATACTGTGATAATGAATAGTATGAATAAGGGGAAAGACAAGAGAATGATACATATTTTACGATTCAAGCTTTATTGCATTCAACTAAAAGTTCGACAGATACAAGATTTCAAACGGAAAGAAATATTTATAAAAGGACGACCACATTATTACTGAAATTAGAAAACATGAAAATTCCTCTTCGACTACTATAACATTGCATTCTCGTCGCGTGAGTTGAATCCTGCGTTAGGTCCGCCTTATCGTCGAAGTTCGAACTACGCGATAATCCTCATTTGGCAGGAGGGGGGAGTGTGGACGAGTTTCCTCCTTGTAGTTCTTTCCTTTCAGGGCAACCGTTGATGAGATGTTCGCTGGATCCGCAAATCAGACATTTCCCTTGGGCGCGGCGACAATCCCTCTGAAGATGTCCTGGCCTCTTACAGTACCCACAACATGGGATCTTCTGCTGCTTCTGCCGCGGAGAAACAAATTGTCGCTTCATCTTCCTCTCTTTTCCTCGTCTAACGGGGATCCCTTTATGATTTGAGACTCCCGCTGGTGCCTGATTCACCTGTCTTCTCAGTCCTTCAGCCAACAAGTCATTTGTTCGCTCCTGGGCTTCCTTTAGACCTTGCAGTACACTCAGAATCTCAATGGTCTGATTCTGGGGAGCGGATATAGACGAAGAGTCGTTGAAAGACATGATCCTGAAACAACAATTTTTGAGGATGATATAAGTCACAAGCTATACGAATTGAAATATAACACGGATAGGACAAGGATTCAAGAATATCAAAGGTGATGAATTTACTACAAGTGGGGAATCAACTGTATGACTTTAAGTCGCTTGAATAGAGTATGGTAGTGCAATTGCAACCACGTAACCTTGTCAAGTCACCCGAAACCATAGCGAATGGATAGCTGAACACACGATGTGAATATGGATCAAGAATGACAAGTTTACAACCTAGACCGAGGGATGTCTTAGATTGCCAAACTATACACGGAAAACTGCAATCCCAATCGATGCAAAACCTGGCTCTGATACAAACTAAACCATGTCACGCCCCGCTTCCCAAAATACGGAATACGAGGGGTAGACAAGGCCAGCCATGCTCCTACGGTCAAGGAAATGTCCTGCCATAGTCACACTTCGGCTTCTAGTTTTTCATGGTAAACAGTAAATAATGCGCAGGTAAAGAGAGATGCAGTAACTGAAGGAAGCAATGTAAAGAACTGACCTGAGGGGGAACAAATATAGATATAACTCTGGATATCAAATCGAGATGTCTGTAATATACGTCTAATCCTGGTCCAGGCTAGATATTCTCCTCACACTGAGCATGCATACTCAGGTCGTCAGAGAGACACAATAGCAATATAATATATAAAAAAATCATGTGACAATTCTAACAGTGGTAACAGATATGTGAAACAGTAAATCAATGACAGCATGAATATGAATGTGCAGTAATCAATGCAGCGGAGCAGTAAAGCAGTAGAACGATATGTCACGTATGTCAACACAGTATATAAGGTATATAAATGCCCGTATCCCTATCAGTCTCTAAGTCTCACTATACAGGTCACTAAGCCTATCGTCAGTCCAAGTGTGAGAGTCAACCACTCGCGAGTGTCCTCCACCCAAGGGTAGAACCCAAGGGCAAGGGACCACGGGCCCAACATGTAACATGTTTATTACGGTGAATATCACATACCCTGTAAATCTCCATATATCTCCCTAAATATAAGCCAGCATGGGACTCCCGAGATTCTGTTGAACTCACACTTAAACTACCCCACACCCCGTTGTCTACATCAAACGCTAACCATAACCCTAAATACTAATCGATCCGTGACAAGTCTGCGCGAGAACTGGAGGCAGGACCTCCATCAAGCACGTCCCGACTAATACCTAAGATAAATGGCAGTGTCGGATGCCTTATCTGTGACACCCGTGCAAGCGTTTCCATAAGTGTCCCATACCACTTATAGTCACACGTACACGCATCCCACAGACGTCGACAATGCAATAGAATAATAGGGTCACTGATTGTGTACAAGTACGTATCACTTTCACTTATTCACGGATACACGAACACTGCCGTACTTGCCACAATCATCTCTAAAATCTAACACTGGGTAAATGCACGATATCACTAGGTTATCAATACAATGATATGGTATGATATGATGCGTGAACAGTATATAAGCATGATCAGGATGTTATGAAACAGTATTTTATCACTTGCACGATTTATCATGGAACTTACGTGTACAGTTTAGTGAAACGATAAACAGGTAATAATTAGTATGTTCAGTTATCTATCCATCTAATTTAGTTTCATGCCAATCGGATTCCAGGATCGCTAATTATAGCCATTTCATTTTAAGCGTTCACGGCTGGAAATCCGGTTTCAGAATCGGAAGTCCGTTTCGCAACGCAATTTAATCCCAGTTGGGATCAGAATGTAGCAACGCTACAGTTGAATGAAATCTAGGGTTTTCAGTAAGGTTTTCAACGCAATAGACGGATCTTCAATCGCATCTGTATGTCAGGAGATATACACTATTTTACATTAATATGTCATCTCAGAAACTGTTCTGGACTGTCGTACGTCCACATCTATTAAATTGCAGATTTAATATCAAACGGTAACGAAACAGAATGAAACCAATTTTGTTGTCTAGCTAACAGATTTTCCTATAATTAGCAGCGGAGTTCCGCAACCTACGAGTTAGGGAAATCCTGTGGTACCCATTACGGAACAGCAAGAAATAATTAGAGTCGCTCTGGACTGCAGTCCAGAGTCGCACTCCGATCCAAAAATCGTCACAGTTTAAGTACAGGAATATCTGGAAACAAGTATAGGGTTAAAGTTCGTCGAGTTGGATTCGATTTGAGCCCTCGAGCGCATCAATCTAGCATGTATATAATTTATGGTGATTTTTATGGTTTTCAGGTACAGAAAATATCCAGTTTTACAGGCAAACTTGGGGGTAGTTGTTTTGATCTTTAACAGTCGTATTTTCTAATAAAATTCACACACTAGAATCATAGGCTTACGGGCCAAACTATACAAGTGAGTACCGTCAATTTAAGCAGAACTCTCATAGAGAACATGCATCGAACGGTTGAGTCATATAATTTAACAGAAAGTAAAGCATGAAATATATATACGATTATAATTTGTAATTAATAATAAGTAGCATGTAGCAAGTGGGGACTTGCCTGGAAACGACGGATTGATGGCACGGTATGCACGGGCACTACACACGCGGCAACAACGGCAAGGATTTGGCCTCACAGCGGTTTTGCCCGGCTAGGCGTGGAGTTTGAGGTCTCAGATGTGCAGCGGGTGGTGACTGAGATGGCAGGGAGGAGCACAGCGTCGTCGCGGTATAGCTCCAGCGGTGCCACGGATGTTGGGTGAGCTCGGTTGGGTTTTGAGATAGAGAGAGTGTTAGAGAGAGAGAGAGACAGTGAGTGAAAGAGAGTTAGAGTTAGAGAGAGAGAGAGACAGTGAGTGAGAGAGAGAGACAGTGAGTGAGAGAGAGTTAGAGAGAGAGAGAGACAGTGCGAGAGAGTTAGAGTTAGAGAGAGAGAGACAGTGAGTGAGAGAGAGTTAGAGAGAAAGAGGAAACATAGGGTGAGAGAGAGAGGAAATTTGAGAGTGAGAAAGTGAGGGAGAGAACTCAGAGAGAAAGAGAGATCGAGAGAGAGGGGAGATTGGGATGTAGGTACGTCGACGATGAGACGAGGAGCTCGCCGGCGTCGGGCAGAGGTGGTCGAGCTCGGGTGCAGGGGGCTCTATGGAGGTGCCGGCGGCGATGGGTGCGAGGGTGGTCGGCTGCGGTGAGCAAGGGTGGAGGATGGAGGGTAGTGACGGTGGTTGAAGAAGTTCGTGGCGGTGGTGATGGAGGGAGGTGGCCGGAGGTTTTCTCGTGAGAGAGAGAGGAGGTGAGTTGGAGTCGAGGAGGGGTTGAGGAAGAAGGAGGAGGCCGGAGATGGATGCCGGCAGTGGTGGCGGGGCGTGAGCGGCCGTGGGCGTGGGTTCGAGAGGGGAGCGGAAGAAGAGTGGGAGAGAAAGAAAGGGCGGGGAGAACGTGAGGGAAAGAGAAGAGAACGGGGAGGCGAGAGAAGAGAGGGAGGAGAGAGGCGCGCGTAGTGGGAGTAACGTGCGCGAGCGCGGGCGTCGGTGGAGGCGAGGAACGCGGGCGATGTGGTCGTAGGCGCGAGCGGAGAAAGCGGGAAAGAGAGCCGTTGGGAAGACGACCCTGTATATGGCGGGTCGGGTCGGGGAGCGTTGCGGGCGCGGGCTGAGGTAGAAAGGGAAAAATGGTGGAAAGAAAAAGGGCCGGGCCGGGGTTTTGAAAGAATTTAAATAAATTATAGAAAGAAACGGGCTGGGCCAAGAAAAATCAAAGAATAATTAATAAGGGAGATGGGCTGAGGGAAAGAACGGGCTGAAGAAAAAAATAAAATGAAAAAAATCAATTAAGGGAAAAAAAAAGAGCGGGCCGGAGCTGGGCTGAAGGGGATGGAATTTTAGTTTAGGAAATAAATAAGAAATGGGCTTGGGGAAAAATAAGGGAAAGAATAATGGAAAGAAAAGAGAAATTTGGGTTTTAAAGGGTTTTATTGTTAATAGAAAATGGGGTTTAGAAGAAATAAATTTATAAATAAAATAAATAAAATTTATAAATAAAATAAATAATTTATTACTAAGAATAAATAGAATTTTAAAGTAACAGAATACAAATTTGGTATAAAAGGGGCTGGGTATTACAGCAATCCTAGCTAGGGATTTCCAGTTATAGCCAATCGAACACAGCGCAACATCAACTCCCTATACCGGGAGAGACGAACCCCTCCTATCGCTCATTGCCTCCATGTGATTCGGGACTGTACCCAAAAGCCACCGTTTTGCACGCCCTCTTGGACGTGGTATGATAGAAATCAAAGCACAGTGGGAATCACACAAGACTCTAAGACGATCTCGGGTCTACAGACCAACCTGTACCAGTGTCACCAGAGAACTGCCATCTGACGTGAGGTATAATACCATCTGGGAGTTCTCGGCGAGTCCGTACAGTGTACCCAGTCTCCACTGAGCACCCGTATACCTTCTCTGATGTCAAACACCAATGAATATGAGATCATCCATCGCCCGTCATATGGGTCAAGAAGCGCATACGCTAGTCTACTCTGAAGTATCGATGCCCTGTCTCGGTACTCCTACGACTAGGAACATTTGAAGGATGTACTTGGCGACTACACTGTCCCCACTAGTATGATCTGCATCATAGTCCTGGTAGTCAAGTACTCATCCTAAGGGCTTTATCAACATGTGACATAGAGACAATTAGAGTACATGTTAAGATAAAGAGTAACCAGATAGCATACTATCATGACGAGCAAGAAAGTCCTCCCTATATATGTCCAAGCATCCACTACAATATACAACGTATGTACAGTAATGGCCTCTATGGCATACATATAACTAACACTCCCTCCTCGCTCGACCCTAAATTTCTAAACCTCTACTCTATAGATCTCGAGATCTCTTACTCGCTCGCTCTCACTCGAGATGACCATCTTCCTCTAGATCTCTAGATCTGTCACGACCTGGAAATGGCACGTGATCGGCATTTGAATCACGTGAAATTTATAGCACCCCATCATGTAGCCCAAATAAGCCGAAAACCAGAAATCTAAATCTTTTTAAGAAAATAGTGGAGGTGAAGTTTTGGAAAAAGAGATATAAATGAAATCAAGTTCCTCTTTTAACGTATAAGTAAAGTTTATAAAAATACAAATGGATTGCATGCAATAGTTTAAAAACGTTTTTGTCATTTGAAATTTGGGCAGCATCTCCTTTGTAAATTTTGATCAAAACCAGTACATAAACAATAATAATATTGGCATTCCTAAGCGGGAGCTAACTCATCGCCAATCGGCGGAAACACAACCATGCAACATATATACGACGCCCAAGACGAAGATCAACTCAGAAAAGTAAAGAAAACCAAACACATCATCACCAACTCAAATATAACGAATAATATACAAGTCACAACTCTAAATCAAAAGAATATACAAGTCTCTGGTTTTTTAAATTCACAAATATACATAGTCTGGTTGATGGAACTTTTAACTAGATACAATGAATATAAAATGTCACTTCCCGCTTCTCGGTGTACGGCGAAAGGGACGTGACGATGACGCTACGTATTTACTCTGAAGTAAATACGCTAAGCGTATCTAAGCAATATAAAAGAAATGTACACAAGAGACAAATGTAATGAAACAACAACTTTATTTATTAACATTCTTTTGTATAATGCATGGAAAAGTAAATAATCTGAATGAAAGCAATGCCTAAACAATGGTATAACAGAAATGAAAAGTACTAAAAATAAAAATATGTACAATGAAGGTAGAGCTCTGGGTCGTAGGCAAGCTGATCCAAGTCCTCACTAGTAGGCTCGATCTCCTGAGTGTCCAGATCACCTGACAACATTCCAAAGAAGAAAGAAAAGGAATGTCGTCAGCGAAAAATCGCTTGGTAAGTCCCAAAGGTAAGGGAGAAATAGAATAGACAGAGAGATAAAGTAGTTTTTAAAGTTGTATTATATTGTGATATTATTGTATTTAATGTTAGCGTTGTTGTTTGTAACTTGGTACAGAAGGATGCCGGTATATACGAGAGGAGTCTCACTTACCCCGGAGACTAAGGTATCAGGAACTCAAAAAAACGTTATGCCACGGTACAACAACAACGGAATATAGGTTAGGTGTCTAATGGTTGCAGTCTCTTGCCACTTCTAACACCTTCCGTACCAATCTACCCCTTAAACCACGCGATATCTTGTTTGTATTGTTTGTATTGCAACTTGTATTGTCTTGTAATATAGATTGTGTAATTGGATAACTTGCCGAAACCATGATATCAGTAAAATGGATGTACTGGAGAATCATGGATGTAACTGGAGAATCATGTAAATGGAAGTATATCCATGGTTCGATTCAGTCAATACAGATTAAATAGATTGAATATAAGTATTTAAGAATTCATGTTGGATTGTAGATTGTAGATTGTACTTGAATCATATTCAAGTCAGATTATTAATGAGACTCAGTCTGAGTCAGACAATTAGAAAAGAAATTGAAGTCCTGATTGTTTTGATATTATCGGTCACCGCTGCACATGGGCGGCAGTATTTGTGTCTTTTTCAAAGACGATTACCCTGTTGATAACACCGTTGTTAAGTTGTCTACCTTAAATAGGCAAGCACCCACTTCTCCGGCTCCCTGAGGCTCAAGAGATTGGTCCCGCTTAAACCTATATTTACTAGGGTCCTTATTGTAATTTATAAAACTTGAGGGGGTTTTATGTAAAAATAATTTTGTATAATTTTCAAAATATACCCCAATTATTTAATTATCGTTTTTAGAGTTGTCATAGATGTAGATTTTATATTTGTGATATTTCTAGTGAAAATAACCTATTTTTCATAATACATGGTATTCAATTGTAATATTGAACTTGTATGGAATTCATGGTATTTTAATATAAAGTGATTCTTGTGATTTTAGGAAAAAGTTGGAATATTCATATTATCACAAAATAGATATTTTAATGATATATATATATACATATTTATATAAAAATAATTTTAATATATATTATATTTCTAGAAATCTCATTTTCTTAAGATATTTGTATTTTAAATCTTTCGAGACCGAATGCTCCTTACAGAGGTCTGCATCTCGCACTACTAAGCCCAGGAATGTGCGATAATCCTCACCATTCCAGTCGGGTTCCCCAAAAAGTGTTGTAGCGGCGCTTTCCAAAGATTTATAAAAAATACGAATTCTTATAGAAAACGGTTTTAATAGTTAGTGGTATTTATATGTAAAGTTTCGTTTTCTCGTATTCTATGTTCCCGAAAGATTTTATGCTATGTTGCATATGAGTGTGTGAGGAGGTAGGTCATTACCTCGTGATCTATATAAAGGTATAGCAAATTTAATGATATTTTAAAATAGAAAGTAAACTACATGGTATTTTAGTGAAAAAGAGCGGTAAAAGTTACAAAATGAAATATATTACCATGAAACTTATTCAACATGTTTTGTTAATGATTAATAGTCAAGATGTAAGAGGTTGATATGTTGTATTTAAGAAAAGATGGAGTTTTTAAGAAAAACCGAATCGGAAGTCGGATTAACTCCGCTTCCGTCGGGTTTTAGTTTTACAAATTTTTAGAATAGAATAGAGAAGAGAGAGGTGAGACTTACGGGTTTAGAGATTAGAAGAGATGAAGAGGGAGTGGTAGGAGGTGCCGGTGCGTCGTTTCATCGCCGGAAGCTCCTTGGGTTGTCGTCGGAATTTCGCTGAAGCTTTCGCCTTTTGCTAACTTCAATTGCACACTAAACTTCTAGAGATTTTCTTGAGAGTTTTGATCAGAATTTTGGAGTGAAGGGTGTGTGTCTAGGGGTTGTATTTATAGGGTAAGGCTAGGGTTTAGGGTAGGTGAAAGGGTGAATTGAAAAATGTATTAAAAAGTATTAAAAAGGAGTAAATAGGGTTTTAAAGAGTCTCTGGTACTAGTCTAAGGAAATAAAATATGCAAGAGTACAGGGGAGCTGAAGAGGCCCAACTTTGATGTTGGGGACTCGGCGGTCCGGCCGAGTCAGGCGTCTAGAGTATTCCTCGTCGCTTCATTAACCCCCTGACACAGTTTGTTTTATTAGTGTAGTGGGGTTTTTACGAGTTATGCACGTGTAGACCCTTGGAATTCTAAAAATTCAAAATAAAATAATATTAAAAATAATGTGGGGGATGAGATTTGAACTCCGGTGGCTTGGTTCAGGAGTGCAAGGTCTTACCAATGAGCTACAAGCACCTTCTTGCTATTAAAAAGCAAAACAAACTTATAACTTGTGCTCAGACAAAAATATCCCTTTCTGTATTTTTTGAAATTTTTTTATAGAAAGTTGTACATAAAGTTTGGGGTTGTTACATTCTACCCTCCTTATAAAAATTTCGTTCTCGAAATTTGAAGAAGGAAAGTGTAACAGATTCAAGGAAAGTTTGGTGATAGAACTATTGGTAGTGTATGAAAAATATGTGAAAGAACGAAAGAATGCGAAGGTTTTGGTAAGATTGTAAAAGAGGTGAGGGAATTTTGGGTTAGGACAGATTCAAAGTATATGATAAGTTCAAGAAATATGAATTGTAAAGAATGTTTTTAGTTGCTGGTTCTTGTGTTTTATTGCTTAGGGTTCCATACAGCTCTGACCTGCATGGGTCGCCAACAAAAGTTGTCACGCTCCGCTTCCCGGTGTACGGCGAAGGGGACGGGACGAGGCCGCTACGTATTTACTCTGAAGTAAATACGCTAAGCATATATAAGCAATATAAAAGAAATGTACACAAGAGACAAATGTAATGAACCAACTTTATTTATTAACATTCTTTTGTACAATGCATGGAAAAGTAAATACATCTGAATGAAAGCAATGCCTAAACAATGACATAACAGAAATGAAAAGTACTGAAAATAAAAATATGTACAATGAAGGTAGAGCTCTGGGTCGTAGGTAAGTTGATCCAAGTCCTCACAAGTAGACTCAATCTTCTGAGTGTCCAGATCACCTGACAATATTCCAAAGAAGAAAGAGAATGAATGTCGTCAGCGAACAATCGCTTGGTATGTCCCAAAGGTAAAGGAGAAATAGAATAGACAGAGAGAGAAAGTAGTTTTTAAAGTTGTATTATATTGCTATATTATTGTATTTAATGTTAACGTTATTGTTTGTAGCTTGGTACAGAAGGATGCCAGTGTATACGAGAGGAGTCTCACTTGCCCCGGAGACTAAGGTATCAGAAACTCAAGGAACCGTTATGCAACGGTACAACAGCAGCGGAATATAGGTTAGGTGTCTAATGGTTGCAGTCTCGTGTCACTTCTAATACCTTCCGTACCAATCTACCTCTTAAACCACGCGATATCTTGTTTATATTGTTTGTATTGCAACTTGTATTGTCTTGTAATATAGATTGTGTAATTGGATAACTTGCCGAAACCATGATATCAGTAAAATGGATGTACTGGAGAATCATGGATGTAACTGGAGAATCATGTAAATGGAAGTATATCCATGGTTCGGTTCAGTCAATACAGATCAAATAGATTGAATATACGTATTTAAGAATTCATGTTGGATTGCAGATTGTAGATTGTACTTGAATCATATTCAATTCAGATTATTAATAAGACTCGGTCTAAGTCAGACAATTAGAAAAGAAATTAAAGTCCTGATTATTTTGATGTTATCGGTCACCGCTGCATATGGGCGACGGGATTTGTGTCTTTTTTTAAAGACGATTACTATGTTGATAACACCGTTGTTAAGTTGTCTACCTTAAATAGGCAAGCACCCACTTCTTCGGCTCTCTGAGGCTCAAGAGATTGGTCCCTCTTAAACTTATATTTACTAGGGTCCTTATTGTAATTTATAAAACTTGAGGGGGTTTTATGTAAAAATAGTTTTGTATAATTTTCAAAATATACCCCAAATATTTAATTATCGTCTTTAGAGTTCTCATAGATGTAGATTTTATATTTATGATATTTCTAGTGAAAATAACCTATTTTTCATAATACATGGTATTTAATTGTAATATTGAACTTGTATGGAATTCATGGTATTTTAATATAAAGTGATTCTTGTGATTTTAGGAAAAAGTTGGAATATTCATATTATCACAAAATAGATATTTTAATGATACATATATACATATTTATATAAAAATAATTTTAATATATATTATATTTCTAGAAATCTCATTTTCTTAAAATATTTGTATTTTAAATCTTTCGAGACCGAATGCTCCTTGCGGAGGTCTGCATCTCGCACTACTATACCCAGGGATGTGCGATAATCCGCACCATCCCAGTCGGATTCCCAAAAATGGGTTGTAGCGGCGCTTTGCAAAGAATTATAAAAAATACGAATTCTTATAGAAAACGGTTTTAATAGTTAGTGGTATTTATATGTAAAGTTTCGTTTCCCGTATTCTATATTTCCGAAAGGTATTGTGCTATGTTGCATATGAGTGTGTGAGGAGGTAGATCATTAGCTCGTGATCTACTTAAAAGTATAGCAAATTTAATGATGTTTTAAAGTAGAAAGTAAACTATATGGTATTTTAGTGGAAAAGAGCGGTAAAAATTACAAAATGAAATATATTGCCATGAAACTTGTTCAACATATTTTGTTAATGATTAATAGTCAAGATGTAAGAGGTTGATATGTTCTATTTAAGAAAAGATGGAGTTTTGTCACGCCCCGCTTCCCAGAGTACGCTAAGATAGGCACGTGACAGAGCCAACCATGCTGCCTGTGGATAGGAAATATCCTTCCACAGTGGCATTACGGCTGTAGAGATATCAAGAACAATAATAATAACTATCTCATATATGTCCATAAGCCAGAATAACAAGTCAAGAATAAAATAATGCGGAAGCAACAGATACAATACAAGAATAAACTGGAATGTATGTCCCATAATGCGGGCTCACATCAGGAATGAAAATGCAAAAATAAAACCAAAATACTAACAGGTCCTCACTGCTCGGCCTGCTGACTGAAATACTCTGCTCGGCCTGCAGCAAAGGTAAAGAATCTGGGCCATGCAAAACCCAGACGTCAGTGCGTCATAATATCAAGCAATAATATAAACAGGGGGTAGCAAGACATGCAGGTATGAGTATGAACGGTAGAACAGGTATAACAGTAACATAGATAAGGACAGTGAAGGGTAAGGCATAGGTGATGTGCAGTGAGTAATCTAGACTGGTCTACTGGGTTAACTACTCTCAAGTCTTGAAATCAATTTGATGAATCATCGATGTAACTCAATAGTATCCCGTGCATGCCCGGGACCACGGTCAAGATTCTCGGGCTGGATCCGAGACGTGCCGCTAGACAGTAAATAGGTAACATGTACAGATGAATGATGTCGCAACATCATCCCGAGGCTGGCCTAGCCCGTAAAACTGATCAGTATAAGTATCGAACTGTCGAGTTACAAGTCAGGTTTCATCATTGATTTCCCCATACCCCCAAGTTATGTGTTCAAGTCAGGTATTGATAAATCTGGAGCTAATGCCAACACAGGATCAAGCAAGTACAGGTTTGTCTGAATAGACAACAGGAAATGTCCGTAGGGACAACAGGTCAATATTGTTGGCATTAGTAACAAGATCGGGTAACAGGTCAAGCTGTGGTACATCAGGTCATGTCAGGTAGTGTACATGGATCCAATCATGTCAAGTAGTGCACATGTATCGAGTCGTGTCAAGCAGTAGTGTATCAAGTCATGTCAGGGGGTGCACAAGTATCGAGTGGGTGCTCATAATCAAACTGTAATAAGCATGCGTACACAAAAACAAGTATGGGACACCAATATAACAATAAAATGGAATAGTGTGATATGGTATGCAAATAGATATAAATTCAAAGATATGGATGCGCAGTTATCGATTAGGGTTATAATTATAGTTCCAATACTAATTAGGATGCACATTATTAAACATGGAGTGTTAATATCACATTATTATGTATTACTATGATATATGGATGCAGTTATATATATTCTAAATGAGATGGATGCAAACGGGTATCCGAAAAGTTATAAAAGTATAAAATGGTAACGTGAAAAGTACAACTAAGCAATATGTGATACAAATATTAATATGGATGCAGTATAATGAAATCTAGTATGTAACGAGATTAGTTTTCATGATCTAGATTTAAAATGATATAAATGGATGCAAACGGAACATCGACATGCTATAAAACTAAACATGGGGTACTAGATTTAAACTACAGGTATAATATTTATTTAAATAGGTATAAAATGAGTTATATAGCATGTAGCAATATTAACTTGCCTAGACGGATCAAGAAACGGATGTGTACGGAACGTCTCACGTCGGCGAAATGTCGCGACGCGCGCACGGTACACGGAACGGTTCCAAACAACGCACAAAGGTGATCACACAAGTCAGGTACGATGTCTGGATCGTCGGGATCGTCGACGTCACGTCCGGCTCCGCTGAACTAAACAAACAGAGAACCAAGAATTTAAAGAAAAGAAAATAAAAGAACAGAAAGAAAGAAAGAGAAGAAAGGAAAGAGGAAGAAGAGATTGAGAAGAAGAGAAAGCTCACTGGGTTGCAGAGAAGAGTCGTGAGGGTGTCGACGAGGTCGACGGAGCTCCGGCGAGGCGATCTACAGAAGACAGAGAACAAAATTCTTTAAGGAAAGAAAGAAAGAAAAGAAGAAAGAAGGAAAGAAAAAGGGGAAGCAGAAGGCTCACTGTGTTGTACTGGACTCAGGGAACGAGGGGGCGACGAAGAGATCGACTGCGGCGATCTACGCCGTCGGTGGAGTGGTGTGCAGGGGGTGCTCGGGTTCTGTTTTATTTGGAGATGGAGAGAGATAGAGAGAATCTGAGAGAGAGAGAGAGAGAGAAAGCGAGAGGAGAGAGAGAGAGAGAATCCGAGAGAGGGGAGAGAGAGCGAGATCGAGAAGAGAGAGAAAGGGGAGTGAATAGCGAGGAGAAAGAATTTTGGAAGTTAGCGAGGAGAGAGAAAGAAAGAGAGAAGAGAGAGAGAGAGAAGGAAAGAGAGAGGGAGTGGGGGCCACGGCCAGTGAGAGATAGCTGGGGGTGAGATGGGTTGTTAGGAATTATGATTTTTTTTAAAATTTAAAAGATTTGTAGTTTGTTAGATACATTTTAAATCCGTCGATTAATTTAATTAATTAATTTGAATTTTGGCGGGATACAAAAATATTCCAAAACGCGCCCGGGTCGGGTCTAAAAATTCAGATTTAAAATACGAAAAATATATGCGACTTTCAAAATTCAAAACGAATGCTCAGATAACGAAAATGCATACCCCCAAGAACGGATGCATGTACGTGCGCGTAGCCATCCAAGCACGTCCGTTTCACTGAACGAGACGAGAACAAGATGCACGGATGCTACCACTGGGTTAGGGGTATCATGCAGGCTATGAAATGCAATTTTAAATTATTTTCTGTGACTTAAAATGTTATATGGTAAAATATGCGATGCCAGATGAAATTCCAGTATACACTAACCTGAGAATGCACAGTTTACGTAACAAGTCAGGGTAATTTATAAATATGAATCAAACAGGTTCAAGCAAGCGGGTCGGGTCGAATGCAAAGTAAAATGTAAAATACCATTCGCACCCAAAACACGTTAAATCAAGAAAATACCACAGATAAGTAAATACGGGAACTGGAATTGGTATAAATGAACTAGGTTGTTACATTATACCTAACTACAAAAAGAATTTCGTCCTCGAAATTCCAAGAACAAGAAAGGATAGACGATCAAGAAACTACAAGAATAGGTGTGGAAACTTCTGTCGGATTTCATCTTCTCGTTCCCAAGTTGATTCTCCATGTGAGCGATTTCCCCAAGAAACAAGTACAAGAGGGATAACCTTGTTCTTAAGAACCTTTTCTTTTCGATCCACAATCGACATCGGTCGCTCCTCAAAGGTTAAATCTTCTCGTACAGTCAGCTCTGAATGATCCAACACATGTGTTTCATCTCGAACATACTTACGGAATTGAGATACATGAAACACGTCATGAACATTCGCCAAAGATTGCGGTAAAGCCAATCGATACGCCACTTCTCCAACACGCTCCAAAATCTCGAAAGGCCCAACGAATCGAGGACTAAGCTTTCCTCGACTTCCGAAATGAATCACTCCTCTAGTCGGTGATATCTTCAAGAACACAAGATCACCAACAGTGAACTCTAGAGGTCTTCTCGATATATCGGCCCAACTCTTCTGCCGATCTTGCGCTGCCTTCATATGTTTCCGGATAGTGTTAACTTTCTCTACTATTTGCACGATCAAATCCGGTCCCAACAATCTTCGTTCTCCAACATTATCCCAACAAACAGGCGAACGACACATGCGACCATACAATGCTTTAAAAGGAGCCATCTGAATAGTCGCCTGAAAACTGTTATTGTAAGAAAACTCCACCAAGTGTAGATGATCCTCCCATGAACCCTTGAAATCTAACATGCAAGCTCTCAACATGTCTTCAAGAGTTTGGATCGTTCTCTCCGACTGGCCATCTGTCTGAGGATGATAAGCTGTGCTAAACTTCAATCGAGTCCCCAAACTTTCCTGTAAACTTCTCCAGAAGTGTGATAAGAAACGGGTGTCACGGTCGGACACGATGCTCACCGGTACTCCATGCAATCTCACAATCTCCTGCATGTACCGTTCTGCCAATTCTTCTGTTGATTGACCAACTTGAAATGTGATGAAATGAGCTGCCTTGGTCAATCGATCAACAATCACCCAAACTGCACTGTTGCCCTTTGGACTCCGTGGTAAAGCCGTCACGAAATCCATGGTTATATGCGGAAGTGGTTGCAATAAACTAGCAACCCTTTGATGTTCAGTCTTAACTTGCTGACATACCAAGCATTTTGCTACAAAACGGGCAATCTCCCATTTCATGCCTTCCCACCAGAAATGCTGTCGTAGATCTCGGTACATTTTCGTGCCTCCTGGATGTACGGAATATGCGGAATTGTGTGCCTCCTTCATAATTTCTTCGCGAATATCTCCCTTTGGCACACACAAACGACTACCATATCGCAACGAACCATCTTCATGAATCAACAAGTCCGTTCGAAGTCTAGCTTCAACCTGTTCTCGAAACCTTTGCAATCTAGGGTCCTGTAAGTGCGCTGCTTTAATATTCTCGATCAATGACGATTGTACTTGCAGCTGCATCAACTGTCCCGAAGAATGCGGTAGTACAACCTCCAAATCGAATCTCCAAAAGTCTTCAATAAGTTCCTTCTGTGCAGTCAACATCTGAATTGCTGGCAACCGACTAAGCGCATCTGGCATAACATTAAATTTCCCCGGATGGTACTTAAGATCAAGATCGTAGTCAGCCATCAGCTCCAACCATCTACGCTGTCTCATATTAAGCTCCTTCTGTGTAAACACATACTTCTGGCTTTTGTGATCGGTGAATACTTCGACCCTTTCGCCCAATAAGTAGTGTCTCCAAATCTTCAAAGCGAAAATCACAGCTGCTAGCTCCAAATCATGAGTTGGGTAATTCTTCTCATGGGTCTTCAACTGTCTCGATGCGTAAGCTATAAGCTTGCCATGCTGCATCAAAACACATCCCAATCCTTTCCCAGATGCGTCGTTGTGAATCACCAATCCTCCGGAACTGTCCGGCATGGTTAAAATAGGAGTGGTTATCAATCTCTGCTTCAATGCCTCAAAAGCTGACGCACACTTATCCATCCACACAAATGGTACTTCCTTGCGCGTAATCTTGGTCAGAGGCTCAGCCAAACGAGCAAAATTCTCCACGAACCTTCTGTAATACCCAGCAAGTCCAAGAAAGCTTCTGATCTCAGCAACGTTCTTCGGAATCGGTCAATCTCGAACTGCCGCAATCTTTTCGGGATCAACGGCGATTCCATCTTCGGACACGACATGCCCCAAAAACTTCACTTCTTCAAGCCAAAACTCGCACTTGCTCATCTTTGCATACAATCTTTCTTGCCTCAATGTCTGCAGTGCGATCTTCAAGTGTTCTGCATGCTCTTCAATACTCTTTGAGTAGACCAGAATATCATCAATGAACACCACTATAAACTGGTCCAAGAATGGTGAAAAGATTCGGTTCATCAAGTCCATAAATATCGCCGGTGCATTCATTACTCCGAAGGGCATCACTAAATACTCGAAATGTCCATACCGAGTTCGGAACGCAGTCTTGCAAATATCTTCTATTTTAACTCAAACCTGATGATATCCGGATCGCAAATCCAGCTTCGAGAATACCCTTGCGCCACTAAGCCGCTCAAATAATTCGCCAATGCGAGGGATCGGGTACTTGTTCTTAATAGTCACCCGGTTTAATTCTCGATAATCGATGCACATCCTCCCTGTGCCATCTTTCTTCTTGACTAGAAGTACTAGAGCTCCCCAAGGTGAGTTACTGCTGCGAATCCAACCCTTCTCAAGTAATTCAGCAACCTGCTTCTTGACTTCTTCCAATTCCACTGGCGCCATTGGATAGTACGCCTTTGAGACTGGCACTGCACCAGGAACAAGATCAATCGCGAACTCCACGTCCTGTTTTGGCGGTAAACCTAATATGTTCTCGAACACGTCCATGAAATCTTGAACTACCGCTGGCGCTTCTTCTTTATCAACTTCCATAGACGAAAGAACGTTATTTGTCGGCCTAGCCCTAAACTCGACTGGCCCGACAGAACTGCTTCCTCCAGTAAAGATAAACTCCGGGTGTCCGGGAATCTGAAAAATCACTTTCTTTGCCCAACAATCAATATGAGCGTGAAAAGTGTCGAGAAAATCCATTCCCAAGACGACTTCATAGCTGCCGGTATCAATCACCAAGAAATCTGCAAATAACTCCCGTCCGCAAACAACAACAGAACAATCCTTACATTCTCTACTAGATATGATCTTCCCATTCCCAGTGTGTATGTCCCAACAACTAGACAGGGTCGTGCAAGCAATCGAGTGTGTAGAAATAAACTTGGACGACATAAAACAATGGGTTGCACCAGAATCGAATAACGCTAATGCGGGAAAACCATGAACAAGTAGGATACCTGAAACAACTTCTCCTGAAGCCTTGGCTTCCTTAGCCGTCAGGGTAAATGCTCGAGCTTGATTGGGTCCCTGAGTCAACTTCTTCTGCTCCTGAAACTGCTTCTGCAGTGGCCTTTGAACATCATCTTTCATGCGAAGTTTTGACGGACAAGCGTTGATAGTATGATCCGCCGATCCACAAACCAAACAGAGTCCCCGCATCCTTCGGCAATCTTTTTGCACATGTCCGGGTAAATGGCAGTAGTCACAAATCACGCTCCTACTTTGATCAACGACAACAGGCTTCTTCATAGGTGTTACGCCACGTCGGTTCACCGGAATACCTCTGCGTACATGCGCTCGGTTCGGTGCAAATGCTGGCTTCCGTACTGCCACTGCTTGCTGCTGCATACCCCCAGTCTTCATAGATAGGCTCTGCTACTCTCCGGCCGCTGTAAGTACTTGTGAGAAAGTGGTCAAACCCAGGGATATAATTGGCCTCTGGATGTCCACATCCAAACTGCGCATGAACCTTCGTGGCCTATCAGCTTCTTTGGCCACCAAAGGTCCAGCGAATCAACTGAGCCGTGTCCACTCAGCCGCATATACATCCACCGGTACGCCGTTCTGCTTCAAACTGATGAACTTTTCTTCCATTTCCTCCCGTACAGTCTGCGGGAAGAACTTCTCCAAGAAACTCTTCGAAAAATCCGCCCAACTGATCGGCTTGGGCAAGCGGGTCTCTTCCACAAGCCACCATTCATGAGCATAGTGCACCAACTGGATGCGTACCACATCCACTCTCTTTTCTTCTGGAATCTGTGCCGCAATGAGCAAATTCTCCGTATCAACCAGCCACTGCTCCGTTGGCAACGGCTCTTCCAGGCCAGTAAAGACGGACGGACCAAGTCTCCTGAAATCCACCACGGTACCCACACGATCAACTGGTTTTGCCACAACACTGTTTACGGACTGCTGGACGGTCCGCAATCCTTTTTGAAAAGCTTCAGCTTGCTACTGGTTCAGCTCGGTCTGCCGCTTCTGGTTCTCCAGCATCCCATGGATTACTCCAAGCAAAGCGGCTTCGTCAACACGCCTCTGGTACGTTTTCAGATTTCTGCCTGCCATGTTCCTGAAATCAAAACACCGAAAGGATTAGTATGATAACAGATTCAAAATATAGATCAAGGATATGAATCAAGGCTAGAACTCCAAGTTACTTAAATAGAGTACCACATTGTAACCATGCTGTGGTACATACTTACAATCACATAACTCCACCCAAGTCACCTAAGTTCTAGAGATAAACAATAGGAAAGCAGGTTTCAAGTCGAGATGCAAAAGAGGTCTGCATATCGTCAAGGTAAGAATCAGGAGGAAGTTAAGATTATAAAAAAATGGCAAGATGGTAAAGTGGCAGGACATGTTCTTAATCATGAGTATTCTGATTCGTGTATTGGGTCCAATACCCAACTACAAAAGAATCAAACCCGATTAACCTAGATCATATGGCTCTGATACCAAACAAATCCTGTCACACCCCGCTTCCCAGAGTACGCTAAGATAGGCACGTGACAAAGCCAACCATACTACATGTGGATAGGAAATATCCTTCCACAGTGGCATTACGGCTGTAGAGATATCAAGAACAATAATAATAACTATCTAATGCATGTCCATGAGCCAGAATAACAAGTCAAGAATAAAATAATGCGGAAGAAAAAGATCCAATACAAGAATAAACTGGAATATACGTCCCATAATGCGGGCTCACATCAGGAATGAAAATGTAAAAATAAAACCAAAATACTAGCAGGTCCTCACTGCTCGGCCTGCTGACTGAAATACTCTGCTCGGCCTGCAGCAAAGGTAAAGAATCTGGGCCATGCAAAACCCAGACGTCAGTGCGTCATAATATCAAGCAATAATATAAACAGGGGGTAGCAAGACATGCAGGTATGAGTATGAACAGTAGAACAGGTATAACAGTAACATAGATAAAGACAGTGAAGGGTAAGGCATAGGTGATGTGCAGTGAGTAATCTAGACTGGTCTACTGGGTTAACTACTCTCAAGTCTTGAAATCAATTTGATGAATCATCGATGTAACTCAATAGTATCCCGTGCATGCCCGGGACCACGGTCAAGATTCTCGGGCTGGATCCGAGACGTGCCGCTAGACAGTAAATAGGTAACATGTACAGATGAATGATGTCAGCAGCATCATCCCGAGGCTGGCCTAGCCCGTAAAACTGATCTGTATAAGTATCGAACTGTCGAGTTACAAGTCAGGTTTCATCATTGATTTCCCCATACCCCCAAGTTATGTGTTCAAGTCAGGTATTGATAAATCTGGAGCTAATGCCAACACAGGATCAAGCAAGTACAGGTTTGTCTGAATAGACAACAGGAAATGTCCGTAGGGACAACAGGTCAATATTGTTGGCATTAGTAACAAGATCAGGTAACAGGTCAAGCTGTGGTACATCAGGTCATGTCAGGTAGTGTACATGGATCCAATCATGTCAAGTAGTGCACATGTATCGAGTCGTGTCAAGCAGCAGTATATCAAGTCATGTCAGGGGGTGCACAAGTATCGAGTGGGTGCTCATAATCAAACTGTAATAAGCATGGGTACACAAAAACAAGTATGGGACACCAATATAACAATAAAATGGAATAGTGTGATATGGTATGCAAATAGATATAAATTCAAAGATATGGATGCGCAGTTATCGATTAGGGTTACAATTATAGTTCCAATACTAATTAGGATGCACATTATTAAACATGGAGTGTTAATATCACATTATTATGTATTACTATGATCTATGGATGCAGTTATATATATTCTAAATGAGATGGATGCAAACGGGTATCCGAAAAGTTATAAAAGTATAAAATGGTAACGTGGAAAGTACAACTAAGCAATATGTGATATAAATATTAATATGGATGCAGTATAATGAAATCTAGTATGTAACGAGATTAGTTTTCATGATCTAGATTTAAAATGATATAAACGGATGCAAACAGAACATCGACATGCTATAAAACTAAACATGGGGTACTAGATTTAAACTACAGGTATAATATTTATTTAAATAGGTATAAAATGAGTTATATAGCATGTAGCAAGATTAACTTGCCTAGACGGATCAAGAAACGGATGTGTACGGAACGTCTCACGTCGGCGAAACGTCGCGACGCGCGCACGGTACATGGAACGGTTCCAAACAACGCACAAAGGTGATCACACAAGTCAGGTACGACGTGTGGATCATCGGGATCATCGACGTCACGTCCGGCTCCGGCGAACTAAAAAAACAGAGAACCAAGAATTTAAAGAAAAGAACAGAAAGAAAGAAAGAGAAGAAAAGAAAGAGGAAGAAGAGATTGAGAAGAAGAGGAAGCTCACTAGGTTGCAGAGAGGAGTCGTGAGGGTGTCGACGAGGTCGACGGAGCTCCGGCGAGGCGATCTACAGAAGACAGAGAACGAAATTCTTTAAGGAAAGAAAGAAAGAAAAGAAGAAAGAAGGAAAGAAAAAGGGGAAGCAGAAGGCTCACTATGTTGTACTGGATTCAGGGAACGAGGGGGCGACGAAGAGATCGACTGCGGCGATCTACGCTGGCAGTGGAGTGGTGTGCAGAGGGGTGCTCGGGTTCTGTTTTATTTGGAGAAGGAGAGAGATAGAGAGAATCTGAGAGAGAGAGAGAGGAAAGAGATAGAGAAAGCGAGAGGAGAGAGAGAGAGAGAATCCGAGAGAGGAGAGAGAGAGAGATAGAGAAAGCGAGAGGAGAGAGAGAGAGAATCCGAGAGAGGAGAGAGAGAGAGTGTGAGATCGAGAGGAGAGAGAGGGGAGTGAATACCGAGGAGAAAGAATTTTGGAAGTTAGCGGGGAGAGAGAAAGAAAGAGAGAAGAGAGAGAAGGAAAGAGAGAGGGAGTGAGGGCCACGGCCAGTGAGAGATAGCTAGGGGTGAACTGGGTTGTTAGGAATTAGGATTTTTTTTAAAATTTAAAAGATTTGTAGTTTGTTAGATACATTTTAAATCTGTCGATTAATTTAATTAATTAATTTGAATTTTGGCGGGATACAAAAATATTCCAAAACGCGTCCGGATCGGGTCTAAAAATTCAGATTTAAAATACGAAAAATATATGCGACTTTCAAAATTCAAAATGAATGCTCAGGTAATGAAAATGCATACCCCCAAAAACGGATGCACGTACGTGTGCGTAGCCATCCAAACACGTCCGTTTTACTGAACGGGACGAGAACAAGATGCACAGATGCTACCACTGGGTTAGGGGTATCATGCATGCTATGAAATGCAATTTTAAATTATTTTCCGTGAATTAAAATGTTATATGGTAAAATATGCGATGCCAGATGAAATGCTGGTATGCACTAACATGAGAATGCACAGTCTACGTAACAAGTCAGGATAATTTATAAATATGAATCAAACAGGTTCAAGCAAGCGGGTCGGGTCGAATGCAAAGTAAAATGTAAAATACCATTCGCACCCAAAACACGTTAAATCAAGAAAATACCACAGATAAGTAAATACGGGAACTGGAATTGGTATAAATAAACTAGGTTGTTACAAGTTTCTAAGAAAAACCAAATCGGAAGTCGGATTAACTCCGCTTCCGTCGGGTTTTAGTTTTACAAATTTTTAGAATAGAATAGAGAATAGGGAGGTGGGACTTACGGGTTTAGAGATTAGAAGAGAGGAAGAGGCAACGGTAGGAGGCGCCGGTGCGTCGTTTCGTCACCGAGAGCTCCTAGGGTTGTCGTCGGAATTTCGCCGAAATTTTCGCCTTTTACTAACTTCAATTGCACACTAAATTTCTAGGCATTTCCTTGAGAGTTTTGATCAGAATTTTGGAGTGAGGGGTGTGTGTCTAGGGGTTGTATTTATAAGGTAAGGCTAGGGTTTAGGGTAGGTGAAAGGGTGAAATGAAAAATATATTAAAAAGTATTAAAATGGAGTAAATAGGATTTTAAAGAGTCTCTGGTACTGGTATAAGGAAATAAAGTATGCAGGAGTACAGAGGAGGTGAAGATGCCCAACTTTGATGTTGGGGACTCGGCGGTCCGGTCGAGTCCGGCCGGCGGAGGCGGCCCGAGTCGGCCGAGTCGCCGGCCGATTCGGCCGAGTCAGGCGTCCAGAGTGTTCCCCGTCGCTTTATTAACCCCCAGTCACAGTTTGTTTTATTAGTGTAGTGGGTTTTTTTTACGAGTTATGCACGTGTAGACCCTTGGACTTCTAAAAATTCAAAATAAAATAATATTAAAAATAATGTGGGGGATGAGATTTGAACTCCGGTGGCTTGGTTCAGTAGTGCAAGGTCTTACCAAAGAGCTACAAGCTCTTTCTTGCTATTAAAAAGCAAAACAAACTTATAAGTTGTGCTCAGGCAAAAATACCCCTATCTGTATTTTTTAAAAATTTTGTACAGAAAGTTTGGGGTTGTTACATAAAATATACAAGCGGTGGTTATGATCTGCCGTGTAACCTACCTACCAAGCAATCATCCGAAAAAGAAATATACCAGCAAGCCGCTACTGATCCGAGCGGTCGGTCCTGCAAGAAAACTACAGCACAACGGGGGTGAGTTGCCAACTCGTGAGTAGAACACATCATCAGGTAGAAATCGAATGCATGACGATCTATCTAGATCATACTGTATAGTAATATCATATCGTGTGGTATCAAAAGTGAATGTGTTTGTGTATGTGTGTGTGTGCGCGCGCACAAAATATAATATCGTGCATGTATCAATAAGTGGTAACATGTCTTCCATAGTATGTTTATATATATTATCCACTGAGTGTCCATCAACGACACTCAAAATCATCATAAAACACTGAGGGTCCAGTATTGACACTCGAAATCATCATAAATCTCGTGTCCAATTTCGATACGTAAATCCTTATATTTCAAGCACTGTCTCATTGGATCGACCCTTATATCTCAGGCACCGTCTCATCAGATCGGTCCTCATATCTATCTATCTCATATCACTACGGTCGGTATCCTCCGGATATCTGCCGATTCCAATACTGTCACCGGTAGGTAGTGTTCCCATTCAGGCTCAACGCCTTTCTATACGATCTTCTTGTCCCTAGGTACCGTACATGGTCCAACATATACCCATAGACGGTGACTCCTCACTCCTCGAATCGAGTAATAATCATATCTCAGAACCGAGAAATCTCATGGTGGACGTCGAAATATCATATCAAGAGAAAACCACGTTTTTTAAAACATTCACAGTTTATAAAATCATATCTGCGGTTTCTCAAATTCAGAAATCTCATGAAAACAAACTCTCATAAGAGCATGATAATAATAGAATAATATGTACAGACACAGAACAATACTGTAATGCATGGCAATTATGTGAAGGGTTCCTTAAAACGATAGCAAGGTTTCGGGGGGCATCGTGCATGCCGTTTTAAAAATTTTGTCGTTACAAAGAACCCTACGCTAGAATCGTTAACTAGAGATTTAGTTGGAATAGAATGCAAACATCTTTACATTTAAAAGGATCAAGAATACAACCTTTGTAGACGGTCCTTCTCTTCAATATGCTCCGTGTAGTTGTCCCGCGACTCCACAAGGCTTCTTTTGAGACTTTGAATAAGCTTCCTTCGTTGCCTTCGCGCCAAAGATGATCCACCACGAAGCTCCTACTAGTTCAAGCTACCACTACACTAAACTCTTTAGTGTATGAAACACATCACACTAATTTGCTAGAATGGTGTGAGATGATGAAGTAGGAGATGTTAAGAGCTCACTAATTTGTGTTCAAGTTTCATGATTCACATCGCATGTGAGGGTTAAAACTTGAGGCAAAGCAAGAGGAGGAGGAAGAAGCATGAGAGCAAATATGAGAGAAAATGGCTAAGTCTTTTGGAATGAACATAATGAAAATAATATCAAGACCCCTCACTCATTCAAGTATAGAATTATGCAATATTAAATTGCAACCATGCTTGAATAGTGAGTCAAGAATGAATAAAGAAGTATATAACCCATACTTGCAATCATGCTTCAACTTTACACCTCATTTATATTTTCACAAAATAGAAAAGAAAATGCCATGCTTCATTTTAATATATATATATATATATATATATATATATATATTTTAATATATATTTAATGAAGATTAATTAGTGAGCTAATAATATTAGTTAATATATAATTATATCACATATAATTTATATTACATTATTAAATCAACACTTAATCTAATAATCCGGTTATATTATATATGACCGACTAATATCATTTATCTGTACATCACATTATCGAATCAACACTTGATTCGACAATCTGGTTATATCACATATAACCGCACCGATAACAGATGACTGCCAGATTACAATACGGTATCACATACTCGTATTTAATCAGGCCCACACACATATCACATATGTGTCCTATTTCGTTTCGCTTGACCAGGAAACTTCTGTGTGGGACTCTAAAGACTCGTCAATACGCCGGCAGTAGGTGATGATCATATCAGTCACCTATAAGCCGTCAGCGGTACTAGCTGGACGTAACGGATACCCGGGTATTGAGCGTATGAAGATCAACAAGCAAGCCTGTCCACAGTCTCGAAGAAGCCTATTAGTAACACTACCGTACAGTCCGGTCTCTTCGTCTGATATATCGCATATCATGTCTAGGGGTGGAAATCGTCAGACCACAGTAACGTGATAAGTCATGCCGATGTAAGGCTTATAACAGGTCGAGAAACTACTGATAATACTTAATAGTAGATCTCTATATCAGCCCTGGCTAGGGACTTCCAGTTATTGTCAATCGAGTATAGCGCAACATCAACCCCCAATACCGGGAGAGACGAAACCCCTCCTATCGCTCATTGCCTCCATACGACTCGGGACTGTACCCAAAATCCACCTGTTTGCACGACTCCTCTTGAGCGTGGTAGGGAGGAAATCAAAGCACATTGGGAGCCGCACAAGACTCTATGACGATCTCGGGTCTACGGACTAACCTGTACCAGGGTCACCAGAGGACTGCTATCTAACGATAGGTATACTACCACATAGAAGTCCTCGGCGAGTCATGTTCAGTGTACCCAGTCTCCACTGAGCACCCGTATACCATCTCTAATGTCGAACACCAATGGATGTGGGATCATCCATCTCCCATCATATGGGTCAAGAAGCGTATACGCTAGTCTACTCTGGAATATCGATGCCCTGTCTCGATATTCCCTCGACTAGGAACAATTGAAAGATGTACTAATGAACTACCCTGACCCCACTAGTATGATCTACATCATAGTCCTGGTAGTCAAGTACATATCCTAAGGGCTTTATCAACAGGTGAGAGCAAGACAGTATCACAATACAAGTCTACATATTAAGATAAAGGTAACCAGATAACATACTATCACGTCGAGCAAGAAAGTCCTCTCTGTATATAGATATCCAAGCATCCACTATAATATACATCATATGTACAATAATGGCCTCTAGGGCATACACATAACTAACAATGTCCTACTTGCACTAAGACCATGTGTCGTAGTATCTCATACCCAACGTCCCAAAGAGTATCTCAAATTGCGTCTGAGGGAGGGCCTTCATGAGTGGATCCGCTACGTTGTCCTTCGTGTCAACTCTCCTGACCTCGATCTCCCGGTGATCTACTATCTCCCGGATCAGGTGATACCGTCTCAGAATATGTCTGGATCTCTGATGGGACCTGGGTTCCTTGGCCAAAGCCACTGCTCCATTGTTATCAAAATACACGGGTGTTGGATGATCAATGGATGGAACCACACTAAGCTCAGTAAGGAACTTCTTCATCCAGACAGCTTCTTTGGCAGCATCATTGGCAGCGATGTATTCAGCCTCCATCGTCGAGTCTGCAACGACGTCTTGCTTGGAACTCTTCCAACACACCGCTGTTGGGGTAAAAATTTACACCCCCGTTGACCGAGTCAAAGTCAAGGTCAACCCCAAGCCAGGTGGGCCCAAGCCCAGGTCAAGCGGGCCCATGCCCAAGTCGAGCCCGCGGCCAGCCTCCTCCATGCTAAAATATAGATCATGTAATAAACAATTTTTATGTAATTTTTCATACATGAATGTATGCAAAATGGGCATAAAGCCAATATTTTGTAAGCCCATGGCTTATGTGCAAAAAATGAAATGGCACATGAGCCATGGGATGGCTAAAATGCCATTTTTGTGAAGCCCAAGGGGCTATATGCAAATATGTAAGCCTATATAAGGCAACATGATGATGAATAAAGCATACACTTTTCATTCCAAAAAAAAAATTAGAGCTGAGCTCTTTCTTCCTTCTTCAAGGTTCCAAAACCTTCTTCTTTCTTTTAAATTAAATCAAGAGTTTTACTCTTCCTTTTTCAAAACTAAATAGTTTTCCACCACCAAACCCACAAAGGGGAACTTGGATCTGTCATCAGATCTTAAAAAGGAGAGATTTTGAGATTTCACATCTCTTGATCTTCAAGATCCAGCAAGCAACAGGAGGAAGAAGAAGAACATCTTTCACTAAACCCCCCAAAAAGAAGAAAAACACATTCAGGAGTCCAACTCCTCTCTGATTTCTCTTCTGAGAAATTTTTTTTAGGCTAAAAGCCTGTTGTGCCTCACCTGCGCGCTTGCGCAAGTGCGCAAGGCGCCCGCGTGCCGACACGTGGCGCGCGCGCTTGCGCAACTGCGCAAGTGCGCAAGTCGCCCGCGTGCCGACACGTGGCGCGCGCTTGCGCAAGTGCGCAAGTCGCCCGCGTGCCGACACGTGGCGCGCGCGCTTGCGCAACTGCGCAAGTGCGCAAGTCGCCCGCGTGCCGACACGTGGCGCGCGCTTGCGCAAGTGCGCAAGTGCGCAAGTCGCCCGCGTGCCGACACGTGGCGCGCGCGCTTGCGCAACTGCGCAAGTGCGCAAGTCGCCCGCGTGCCGACACGTGGCGCGCGCTTGCGCAACTGCGCAAGTCGCCCGCGTGCCGACACGTGGCGCGCGCGCTTGCGCACCTGCGCATCCCTTGGATGTCTTTTCCCCCTCTTTTTGTGTACATATACACATATATACATATGTATACAAATTTATACATACACGTACTCCACGACACTGTCCCTGTTAGAAAAAAATTTCTAACGGGGCGCTGCCCCGCACCCCGCAAGGGGGCTGCTAGCCCCCTTGACCCCCAGCCCGCTATCCGGGTAGCGGGACCCCCGTAAAAACTCTGCGTGGCTCCCGATATATCCAAAACCCCCATTCAAAACACACGCACACTGCACATTGAGTTCGCATGACCAGTTTAACCCGTCAATCGGAGGTTCCCTCGCCCCAAAGGCGATGGGTAATTAACGGCAGCTTAGTCCGCGGCTGCCGGAGATTCGGATCCCCACAATCATTAAACCCCGGCCTACCCTAGGCAGGGGGAATCTGTAGTACGCCTGACAAGCGCTCGCGTATTCCCATCTCACTGGGGTGACGAAAAACACCCTACAGGTTCTGGCACGCCCGGTGGGACCAGTCTCTCCTCCCATATTTCGGGTTAAGCGTTCATGCGAACTCAATCAATATACATACCTATATTTATACTAAAAATAATGTTTTTTTTCATGCAGATTTTCAAGCAATCACCTTCTGACGATGTCTTTGATGATGAACTCAGCTCCCGTCTCCTACACGATGAGGATAGACTCTAGGACGGTCCTTCCGGCCAGTCTCGGGCGACAATGGGAGGAGCCGCTGCTACCATTCGGCTCTATTATGTTCATGCCAGTTGGCGCCATCCCAGCTCCTCAAGCCCCGGTGGCAGATAAACCGGTCTCGAAAGGCAGGAGACCAAATGTGGTGATCTCAAGGGTGCCCCAACCCAAACGCAAGTCGGTGTCTGAACGAATTTCCTTGGCTCTAGCTGGGTGCAAGGCCATCAACACCAACAAAGCTACAACGCGTCCCGAGCAAGCCCCAGCGGCGCCCCTGACAAATGCTCGATCGGGTGTCTTCTCTAAGCTCCCCTTTGATCAACTCGCAATGGCTTCCCGGGTAGCGGATGCCCGCCAAGCCTTCCAAATCAAGAAGCTGAGGGAGAAAAGGCTCAGATATAGAGCCAACAAAAGGGCTAGGGCTCCTGCCAGGCTAAACCTCATGAGGTTCGAAGAACAGGGTTACCCCGCCAAAGATGAGGGGATGGCTGAATGTGTTATCCACACTGTCTACGTGGTGGGCACGCGCAGCAAGAGCAAGGACGGGGCCACCACATCTCAAACCCAATCTGGCTTGAATGTGGTGGCCGCTTCCCAAGAACAGCCGCCTCCGCTGGATGATGAAAACCCTCTCGATGAGGCTGATAGGCAAAGAGAGCCCTCAATTCATGAGGAGTCAGGCTCGGAAAGCGAAGATGAGCCAACTTTCCGTCCTAAGACCGCAGAGCAACAACTTCTCCAAGAGCTCCGAAAGCAGCTCAGAAGCAAAGACAAGGAGATGGCCAAGCTCTACTCAAAGATCGACGACTTGACAAATGTCGTCTTACGGCTTACGGCCCAACTTGCCTCTCAGCCGCCCAACCAAGCACAGGGCTCAGTTCATGAACCGGGAAACGGTGTCCCGAGACAGCCGACGCCCGTTCCCTCAAATCCAAAGGTGGGCGGACCGCATGAAAATCAGTCGCATCCTATCTCAGCAAATGTCTTGGCTACCGATGACAGTAGCCCGCTAACCCAAGATCAAATCATGGATTTGGTTGCCAACAAAGTCAAAACCTTGGTAGCCGAAGCCGAAGCGCAAAAAGATATCAGGAGTAGTGGGAGACCATATCCTGCTCAGTATGATCTGGTAGAGTTTCCTAGCGGCTATGTCATCCCCAAATTCGGAAGATTCGATGGGACGGGAAATGCGAATCAGCATATCGCCCACTTCAAAGCCTCATGCGGAAATACTGGGGGCAACGATGCGCTTCTCCTCCGCCAGTTCGTTAATAGCTTGACCGATGTTGCTTTCGACTGGTACGCGAGCATACCGGATGGCTCCATCACAACTTTTGTCCAAATGGAGTCTCTGTTTCGGCAGAGGTTCATGAGCGTCAGCGATAAGATTACCATTGCCGAGCTCGTAAGGACCAAGCCCAAGAGCGACGAAAGCAGCACGGATTTTATAACCCGATGGCGCAATCTCTCCGTCAAATGCGAACCGCCGATAGAGCAGGACCAATCTGTCAGTCTCCTCGTCGGAAATCTCAACAATTGGATGGCCCCGTTTTTATGCACCGCGGGTCTCAAAACATTCCAAGAGCTGACCAGGAAAGTCCAGATGCTGGAGCGCTCAAAACAGGAGTCCTCCTCGGATTCTCAAAATAACAATAGGTCCTGGAGAAACCGGAAGGACGACAATCGCAAAGGCGGAAACTCCGATGATTCTGAATCTTTCAACACTTCGGCTAACCGAAATAAGCAAGGGATGAGCGGACCTAGCGCCAACCAGCCTCGGAAGCCAATGTTCGGAGAGGGAGGAGAATCTCCACTGAAAGAGAAGCTGGATAAGGTCTATTCCTTCAGAAGGGACAAAATCCGTAAAATATTCAAAGACGCCTTGAAGAACGGTCTACAACTGCCAGAGTCAAAAAGACCGCAGGAAGCGAATAGGACCGACGACCCCAAATACTGCCCCTATCACAGAGTGATAGGTCATGCCATAGAGGACTGCTTCGTCTTCAAAGATTGGGTCGAAAAGCAATATAAGGCAGGAGAGATAGAACTGTCCAAAGGCGTGTTAACAAACAGTCAAGTTGCAACCGCCAATTTCATACAAACGAAGACCGAAGTTCTTCGTGAAACCGATTCTCTCAGACATCTGCCTTTCTCTGAAAACAATCGACCACCACGTCATTAAACTGGGAACAGTCGACCTCTAAGTCGTTAAACTGGAAATGTAAAAAAAAAAAAAAGAGAAAAAAAATGTGTAATGTAAATAAACAAAAAAAAATGTGTAAATAAAAAGAAAATAAAGAAAAGCCGAAATGATGGGGCAACCGCGAATAAATAGCCGAAATGATAGGGCAATCGCGACCTTCGCGATAAGAAAAGCTGAAATGATGGAGCAATCGCGGTAAAACAAAAAAAAAGAAGCAAAAAAAAACAGCTAAAACAAAAAAAGCGGCGAATGATGAGTCGCTCCTGGTACCATATTCCAGTGCAGCGATGCAGACGCCAAACAAAAATCCAATTTCCCAAAAATTCTTTCGGCCCTACGGTTAGTCCCCGAATTGACTACCGTATACAATCCACGGGCTCAAATAATTCTCAGCATACCCATGCCCCACCGCAACCACCAGTTACGCGGCTGGTCTCCGCCTTTGGAATTATGCTTCATTGGAAAGACCCACTCATGTGTCCTCACGATGCATGAGGAGAACAAACCTTCGTGAGATCCTTACGACTCACCAAGGAAAAACACACTTAGGAGTCCTCACGACTCTTAAGGAGAAAATACACCTGCGGGATCCTTACGACTCGTAGGGAGAAAATGCTTTTATGGGACCCTCACGGCCCATAAAATTGAAAAGTCTTAGGTGATAGGGATCCAAACCTGTCTCCTAAGCCATCGCTCCCCAATCCCCAAGTGGCGAATGATGAGTCGCTCCTGGTACCATATTCCAGTGCAGCGATGCAGACGCCAACCAAATCCCAAAGTGGCGAATGATGAGTCGCTCCTGGTACCATATTCCAGTGTAGCGATGCAGACGCCAACCAAATCCCAAAGTGGCGAATGATGAGTCGCTCCTGGTACCATATTCCAGTGTAGCGATGCAGACGCCAACCAAATCCCAAATCCCATACCCCAACGGCGAATGATGAGTCACTCCTGGTACCATATTCCAGTGCAGCGATGCAGACGCCAACAAAGTCCTGAAATGCTTATGGCCCTACGGTCTGGATCATACATCCTACAAAACCGTATACAATCCACGGGCGTAAAACGATCCCAATCTCTCCCAAATCCTCTCAGGGCAAATGATGAGTTGCTCCTGGCATCATTCCAGTGCAGCGATGCAGATGCCAAACCAAAACCAATCCCAAATCCTCTTGGGGCAAATGATGATTCGCTCCTGGTACCATATTCCAGTGCAGCGATGCTGATGCCAAACAAAAACCAATTCACAAATCCTCTCGGGGCAAATGATGAGTTGCTCCTGGCATCATTCCAGTGCAGCGATGCAGATGCCAAACCAAAACCAATCCCAAATCCTCTTGGGGCAAATGATGATTCGCTCCTGGTACCATATTCCAGTGCAGCGATGCTGATGCCAAACAAAAAAAAACAACAACTCCCAAATCCTCTCCATGACAGATGATGATTCGCTCCTGGTACCATATTCCAGTATAGCGATGCTAATGTCAACCCAAATCAAATCAAACCAACAACCTCTGCGGCAGAATCATGCTTCGTCCCAGAATTTACCCCGTGTCGAAATCATGCTTCGCCTCGGGATAACGACCTCCTTGTCGGAATTATACTTCGCCTAGGAATCTACCTCTGCATCGAAATCATGCTTCGGCCAGAATGTCTGCCGATCATCGGAAAGATGCTCCGATCTCTGGAATTATGCTCCGCTCTTCGGAAAGATGCTCCGAACTCTGGAATTATGCTCCGCAAATCGGAATGATGCTCCGACCCTGGACTTATGCTCCGCTCATTGGAAAGATGCTCCGATCCTTGGAATTATGCTCCGCTCTTCGGAAAGATGCTCCGAACTCTGGAATTATGCTCCGCAAATCGGAATGATGCTCCGACCCTGGAATCATGCTCCACCCTTCGGAATGATGCTCCGAATCATGCTTCGCTCTTCGGAAAGATGCTCCGAACCCTGGAATCATGCTCCGCAAATCGGAATGATGCTCCGACCCTGGAATCATGCTCCACCCTTCGGAATGATGCTCCGAATCATGCTTCGCTCTTCGGAAAGATGCTCCGAACCCTGGAATCATGCTCCGCAAATCGGAATCATGCTCCGACCCTGGACTTATGCTCCGCGCTTCAAAATGATGTTCTGACATTGGAATTATGCTCCGTGAATCGGAATGACGCTCCGATCCTCGGGAATCATGCTCCCCGGGATGATGCTTCGCCTCCGGAATGATGTTCCACCTCGAAGTTCAGCTTCAAGATCCATCAATTTCATGCACACAACTCAAATGTGCGGTGTGCATTTATTGATGGGGGGCACTTTGTTGGGGTAAAAATTTACACCCCCGTTGACCGAGTCAAAGTCAAGGTCAACCCCAAGCCAGGTGGGCCCAAGCCCAGGTCAAGCGGGCCCATGCCCAAGTCGAGCCCGCGGCCAGCCTCCTCCATGCTAAAATATAGATCATGTAATAAACAATTTTTATGTAATTTTTCATACATGAATGTATGCAAAATGGGCATAAAGCCAATATTTTGTAAGCCCATGGCTTATGTGCAAAAAATGAAATGGCACATGAGCCATGGGATGGCTAAAATGCCATTTTTGTGAAGCCCAAGGGGCTATATGCAAATATGTAAGCCTATATAAGGCAACATGATGATGAATAAAGCATACACTTTTCATTCCAAAAAAAAAATTAGAGCTGAGCTCTTTCTTCCTTCTTCAAGGTTCCAAAACCTTCTTCTTTCTTTTAAATTAAATCAAGAGTTTTACTCTTCCTTTTTCAAAACTAAATAGTTTTCCACCACCAAACCCACGAAGGGGAACTTGGATCTGTCATCAGATCTTAAAAAGGAGAGATTTTGAGATTTCACATCTCTTGATCTTCAAGATCCAGCAAGCAACAGGAGGAAGAAGAAGAACATCTTTCACTAAACCCCCCAAAAAGAAGAAAAACACATTCAGGAGTCCAACTCCTCTCTGATTTCTCTTCTGAGAAATTTTTTTTAGGCTAAAAGCCTGTTGTGCCTCACCTGCGCGCTTGCGCAAGTGCGCAAGGCGCCCGCGTGCCGACACGTGGCGCGCGCGCTTGCGCAACTGCGCAAGTGCGCAAGTCGCCCGCGTGCCGACACGTGGCGCGCGCTTGCGCAAGTGCGCAAGTCGCCCGCGTGCCGACACGTGGCGCGCGCGCTTGCGCAACTGCGCAAGTGCGCAAGTCGCCCGCGTGCCGACACGTGGCGCGCGCTTGCGCAAGTGCGCAAGTGCGCAAGTCGCCCGCGTGCCGACACGTGGCGCGCGCGCTTGCGCAACTGCGCAAGTGCGCAAGTCGCCCGCGTGCCGACACGTGGCGCGCGCTTGCGCAACTGCGCAAGTCGCCCGCGTGCCGACACGTGGCGCGCGCGCTTGCGCACCTGCGCATCCCTTGGATGTCTTTTCCCCCTCTTTTTGTGTACATATACACATATATACATATGTATACAAATTTATACATACACGTACTCCACGACACTGTCCCTGTTAGAAAAAAATTTCTAACGGGGCGCTGCCCCGCACCCCGCAAGGGGGCTGCTAGCCCCCTTGACCCCCAGCCCGCTATCCGGGTAGCGGGACCCCCGTAAAAACTCTGCGTGGCTCCCGATATATCCAAAACCCCCATTCAAAACACACGCACACTGCACATTGAGTTCGCATGACCAGTTTAACCCGTCAATCGGAGGTTCCCTCGCCCCAAAGGCGATGGGTAATTAACGGCAGCTTAGTCCGCGGCTGCCGGAGATTCGGATCCCCACAATCATTAAACCCCGGCCTACCCTAGGCAGGGGGAATCTGTAGTACGCCTGACAAGCGCTCGCGTATTCCCATCTCACTGGGGTGACGAAAAACACCCTACAACCGCCCCTCCGTTGAGGGTAAAGACAAAACCCGAGACCGACTTACTGTCGTCCTTATCACTTTGGAAGCTCGAGTCGGTAAAGGACTCCACTTGGAGTTCACCGTTACCGTACACTAAGAACATCTCCTTAGTCCTTCTCAAGTACTTGAGAATGTTCTTAACAGCTGTCCAGTGATTCTCTCCTGGATCTGCTTGATACCTACTCACTACACTTAGTGAGTACGCTACATCGGGTCTGGTACATAACATCACATACATGATAGAGCCTACTGCCGAAGCATAGGGTATCCCCTGCATGCGAGTTCTCTCCAAATCAGTCTTGGGAGACATCTCTTTGGAGAGAGCGAGTCCAGAGATCGTTGGTACATTCCCACGCTTGGACTCTTCCATACTAAACCTCTTTAGTATGGTGTCTATGTACCTGGATTGGGACAATCCCAGTATCCTCTTAGATCTATCTCTATAGATCTTGATCCCTAAGATGTAGGAGGCATCACCTAGATCTTTCATTGAGAATCTCTGTGATAAGAAGAGCTTGGCCGAGTGCAGCATAGGAACATCATTTCCTATCAAGAGTATGTCATCCACGTACAATACGAGGAAGACGAACTTACTCTCTGCAACCTTCTTGTATATACAAGGTTCATCTATATTTTTTATGAAGTCAAACTCTTTGACTACCTCATCAAAACAGATGTTCTAACTCCGCGATACCTACTTTAACCCGTAGATGGATTTAAGCAGCTTGCACATCTTTCCGCTGCTCCCACTGTCTACGAAGCCCTCCGGCTGAGTCATGTATACACTCTCTTCTAAATCACCATTTAGAAAGGCGGTCTTAACATCCATTTTCCAAATTTCGTAGTCATGGTATGCAGCGGTGGCAAGTAGGATCCGGATGGACTGAAATATAGCCACTGGAGAAAAGGTTTCATCATAATCCACACCTGGTCGTTGACGAAAACATTTTACAACCAGTCTAGCTTTGAAAGTCTCAACTTTTCCATCTACACCAAGTTTCTTCTTAAAGATCCATTTGCTCTCAATGGGTTTTACCCCTTCAGGAGCAACTTCCAAAGTCCATACTTTGTTGGTGTACATGGATTCCATCTCAGATCGCATTGCATCCAGCCATTTCACAGAGTCCCCACTCGTGATGGCCTGCTCGAAGTTAGTTGGGTCATCATCTTCCATGATGCAATTCTCGCTCCCACCATCAATTAGTAAACCATAGTATCTCTCGGGTGGATGAGGAACCCTACTAAATCTGCGAAGAGGCTGGGGTTCGTTGGGAATTACTGGATCCTCCGGTTCCAATAAATCATCAGTTGTAGTTTGTGTAGCTGGAACTTCTTCCAGCTCTACCTCTTTGCCGCTAATTTCTTTTACAAGAAATTCCTTTTCCAAAAAGGTGGCGTATTGAGAAACAAATACTTTTTGTTCCTCAGCGTGGTAGAAGATATACCCTTGTGAATTCTTTGGATATCCCACAAACTTGCAAAGAACTGATCGTGCCTCGAGTTTGTCTGGATTTTGCCTTTTGACATAGACCGGACAACCCCATATCTTAACTCGTTTAAGATATGGTCTCTTTCCACTCCATATCTCATATGGTGTGGTAGGTACCGATTTAGATGGAACTTGATTCATTAGGTATGCTGCTGTCTCAAGCGCATAACCCCAAAAGGAAATAGGTAACTCAACGGTGCTCATCATAGAGCGCACCATATCTAATAGGGTGTGATTCCTCCGCTCCGATACACCGTTGTGCTGTGGTGTATATGGAGGAGTAAGCTGAGAGAGAATCCCATTCTCTTTTAGATAGTCACGGAATTCCGTGCTTAAGTATTCTCCTTCCCGATCAGATCGAATGATTTTAATACTCTTACCCGTCTGGTTCTCTACTTCATGCTTATATTCTTTGAATTTCTCAAAAGTTTCAGACTTGTGTTTCAACAGGAACACATGACCGAATCTTGAGAGATCGTCAGTGAATGTAATGAAGTACGAGAAACCATTCCTGGCATGTGTAGACATGGGACCGCATACATCACTATGTATCAGTCCCAAGAGTTCCGTAACTCTTTCTCCGTGTCCTGTAAACGGAGTTTTGGTCATTTTGCCTTTGAGACATGACTGACAAGTTTCATAAGATGAAAATTTGAACGGATTCAAATATCCATCTTTATGTAACTTAGCTAGTCGTGTCGCATTAATATGACCTAGTCTACAATGCCACAAGAAAGATTCGTTCAATTCTGAAGTTTTCCTCTTGTGTGTGTTCTGTACGTTAAGAACCGTATTTTGATTCAGAACGTATAATCCGTTACATAACGCACCAAACCCAATCAACACTTGATTTAGGTAAATGTTCATAACATTATTCTCTACTACAAAGTTATATCCTTCTTTATCTAATATAGAAATTGATATTAAATTGCATATTATAGAGGCTACGTAATAACAGTCGTTCAGGATCAGTGTATTCCCAGTTGGCAATACAAGGTGATATTCACCAACTGTTTTGACTGCAACACTTGCACCATTCCCTACTTTTAGAGAATGATCACCTTTTCCCAGTTCTCTACCTTTCTTTAGCCCATGCAACACATTGCATATGTGGGATCCCGATCCGGTATCTAATACCCAAGACGTAGAGTGCACTGAGAAACAGTTCTCTGTAACTAACACACCTGAAGAAGATGCATCAACACGCTTATTCTTCCTTTGGGTGGCGTGGGAATCCGTATATGTTCCTATTTCTTGCTCGGACTTATAACGGTTATAAGTTGGAGCGGAACCAACTTTCCCTTGCTCAGTATAACAAGCGGGTTCGGTCAATACATCCATATTATTATCCTGATTAAGGCGTGCCATTGGTAGTTGCCAGGAGAGAGAGAAGGAAACGCGTTAGCGTGCGCTCTTTGCAAGATTTGATTGGTTATTATCTTATCTAATCAGGACGTCTCCCACTATTTTTATCAAATCTTTCTTCAAACCCTAAAAGGTAAGATTAGCCGGGATTAATTACACTTTACAAGTTCTCCAATCTTTCAGCTAGGCCAGTGCCGGTACTTTGAGGGAGGTTCCCCGTGCTTTCGTACGGACCTAATTAAAGTAAACCTCATTTTCCCAGGGGCGTAACCCCGTTAACACCTTTCTAGACACCTACTTGATTGGCTAATTGTGATGTGTAAAACTCTCCCAGGAGTAACTCTTACTTGCAGTGGGTATCGGGATCCAACTATCTCATAGAAGGTATGCAATCTCATTGAAAATTTCAACATTTGAAATTCCCGATAATACTTTTGGCCCTAGCAACTTATGACCTTAACATAGTCAACAAATTATAAGCGCTAGCCAAGTTCAACCTGTCATTTCCCGATTGAATTAAACACACCCGTACGACCCTTAACATAGTCAACAAAGTCGCACGACTACCCTAATCCAATCGCATCTCATGCTTTAGCAGATAAGTACTAATTAGCTACCGCACACTACGCCTTAACATAGTCAACAAACGTAGCACGAATACTAATTAGTACTTATCTGAAATGACAGAGGGCTACGACAGGTTTTTAAGAAAACCATTAGCATAATGAACTTGATATCGTTGCAGAATCGAGTGATTTTGAAAAGGAGTGCTTTTGAGGCTTTTACCAGTTCCGCTAAAGAGGTCACTCCCGGTGAAGGGATCTCGGCTCTTTCCTCATCGAATGAGGCGCTGGATATTCTATAAGGAATACCGCTATGCAAAGCAAGAACTATAGAAGCAATCAAAAACTAAACCGAGTGATTTGTAGCATTTGCTAGTTTTGCTAAAGAAGTCACTTCCGGTAAAGGGATCTCGGCTCTTTCCTTATCGAATAAGGTGCTGGATATTCTACAAGGAATACCGCTATGCAAAGCAAAAACTAGAGCTACTCTTTTTGAAAATTTGATTCTACAACATCTTTAGGTTTCTTTTCTTTCATTAATCTCATTAATGAAGTCCCATCAATTAAGCTTCTTAAGCATCACAGAAGAAACGAAAATACAACATACATATAAAGTGATCACATCACAGAACATCAGCAGCAGAAGATAACATATGAAATATTAGATATACTAGGAATTCCGTGTTTTAAGTTAAGCCAGTATAAAACACGGATTCCACGGTCGCGATGAATAGCCAAACCCACATCCATAGACCCCTACGAGAACGGCAAGCAACCCTACCAATTCTAGAGTTAGGAGACCCGAACTCGACTCCTCGAGATGGTCTCCCACTGGACTCTAGAACCCGGTTGCTTATGCTCCCCACCTTGGGTCTATCCTAATGCGAAAAAGTAAATAATATACAACAATGGTGACATCATCCTCAACCCGGAAGTGCCCCAATAAAAGAATATTACATACATTGAATTTTACATGAATGAAAAAAAGCTCTCATCTCACATAAAATCCCCGTTCAAAACGCGACGATCCAATATAAAGTAACACATAACATCACATACCATCAAAATATTAGACGATGTTAAACATTCCGATCGAATCAATAAACACCCATAATTACCCAATAAGCTCAACACTTGAGCGTAATTTGAAAGTATTCATCACATGCCACAGTACCAATGAACCAGCCGCAGAAGGGCCAACCAATGCCTCACATGTGGCACCGCTGAACCATCACGAACCCTAGGGTTCAGTGGCGGTTCTGACGGTCACATAATCGAGTTAAGCTTTCGTTCTTCTAGAGGTTCATCGAATAACTTGCACGATATTTGAATGTTTCAAACTACGGAAAAAATCTAACTCTTGAATAAATTTCCAGCGAGGGTCAAAGTAGGTATTTGATATTCGTTCGAACTTTTTAACACCGTCTAAAATAGCCCGAAAACAGTTAAAATTACGACTAAGAAATACTCCGAGTTGCTGTTTTGGTAAATAAACATCACATGCAAATTTAGCAAAAATAAACAACACATGAAACACCAAAACCCAGATACTAGAACACACCACAAAACACAACCCCAGAAGCCAAGGAAAATCCGGCGTCACCGGAATTTTGTGCTTGGTCGCCGGCCCAGATCCGAGGGCATGGGGTGAGTTTTGTGCTGTGTTCATATACTGTCCCATACTATATTCTGCACTTGTTTAAATAATTTTTTGACAACTTTTAAAATTCGACAGAAACTGGAATTTTAGGGTTTCAAGTTTCGAAGTTTTTCGGTTTTGTAATTCTACGCAATCTGTCTAATTCTCTAGTTTGACTCTGATACCACTGTTGGTCAGGCAGCCACCCCATCCAATGGGGTGGCCGTGTCACCAACGGGTCCCTCAGCAGCTACTTTTTACGCATACCCCCTCGCGAGGACTACAACCTGCCGGAACACCTTCCGGTCTCGGGACACCCTGGGGGTAAGAGCCTATGCTTCGCCACACTGTCACACAGTGAGAACCCCCCATAGGTCGATAACCAATGCCTAGTAGCTTTGATACCACTGAAGGGTTCCTTAGAACGATAGCAAGGTTTCGGGGGGCATCGTGCATGCCGTTTTAAAATTTTTGTCGTTACAAAGAACCCTACGCTAGAATCGTTCATAGTCACAAATTCGTCATTCGGCAATAATTCGGCGAGATCGAAAATTCGGATTCGGAGAACTATTCGAAAAAAAATCGGCAGGTATTCGGGAAAGATTCGGTAAGTGTTCGGGAAATGTTCGGGAAGGATTTCGAGCAAAAAATTAATATAAAATTAATATATGAGGCGCTAAATTTTGATTTCGTGAATTATTTGCTGTTTTTTGAATAATTCACTTTTTTTTGAATAATTCGGGAATTATTCGTGAATAATTCAGCAATAATTCGGCACGTTCGGTGATGACGAATAATTCGCAGATTTAATCGGCAATCACATAATTCGCGAATTATTCGCGAATTCGCCGAATAATTCGCGAATTATGTGACTATGGAATCGTTAACTAGAGATTTAGTCGGAATAGAATGCAAACATCTTTACATCTAAAAGGATCAAGAATACAACCTTTGTAGACGGTCCTTCTCTTCAATATGCTCCGTGTAGTAGTCCCGCGACTCCACAAGGCTTCTCTTGAGATTTTGAACAAGCTTCCTTCGTTGCCTTCACGCCAAAGATGATCCACCACGAAGCTCCTACTAGTTCAAGCTACCACTACACTAAACTCTTTAGTGTATGAAACACATCACACTAATTTGCTAGAATGGTATGAGATGATGAAGTCGGGGATGTTAAGAGCTCACTAATTTGTGTTCAACCTTCATGATTCACATCACATGTGAGAGTTGAAGCTTGAGGTAAAGCAAGAGGAGGAAGAAGAAGCATGAGAGCAAGCATGAGAGAAAATGGCTAAGTCTTTTGGAATGAACATAATGAAAATAATATCAAGACCCCTCACTCATTCAAACATGGAATTATGCAATATTAAATTGCAACCATACTTGAATAGTGAGTCAAGAATGAATAAAGAAGTATATAACCCATGCTTGCAAGCATGCTTCAACTTTACACCTCATTTATATTTTCACAAAATAGAAAAGAAAATGCCATGCTTCATTTTAATATATATATATATATATATATATATATATATATATATATATTTTAATATATATTTAATGAAGATTAATTAGTGAGCTAATGATATTAGTTAATATATAATTATATCACATATAATTTATATTACATTATTAAATCAACACTTGATCTAATAATCCGGTTATATTATATATGACCGACTAATATCATTTATCTGTACATCACATTATCGAACCAACACTTGATTCGACAATCTGGTTATATCACATATAACCACACCGATAACAGATGACTGCCATATTACAATACGGTATCACATACTCATATTTAATCAGGCCCACACACATATCACATATGTGTCCTACTTCGTTTCGCTTGAACCAGGAAAATTCTGTGTGGGACTCTAAAGACTCGTCAATACACCGGCAGTAGGTGATGATCATATCAGTCACCTACAAGTCGTCAGCGGTACTAGCTGGACGTAACGGCTACCCGGGTATTGAGCGATATAAAGATCAACAAGTAAGCCTGTCCACAGTCACCATGAAGTCTATCAGTAACACTACCGTACAGTCCGGTCTCTTCGTCTGATATGTCGCATATCATGTCTAGGGGTGGAAATCGTCAGACCACAGTAACGTGATAAGTCATGCCGATGTAAGGCTCATAACAGGTCTAGAAACTACTGATAACACTTATCAGTAGATCTCCATATCAGCCCTTGCTAGAGACTTTCAGTTATTGCTAATCGAGCATAGCGCAACATCAACCCCAAATACCGGGAGAGACGAAACCCCTCCTATCGCTCATCGCCTCCATACGACTCGGGATTGTACCTAAAATCCACCTGTTTGCACGACTCCTCTTGAGCGTGGTAGGGAGGAAATCAAAGCACAGTGGGAGCCGCACAAGACTCTATGACGATCTCGGGTCTACAGACTAACCTGTATCAGTGTCACCAGAGGACTGCTATCTGACGATAGGTATACTAACACATAGGAGTTCTCCGCAAGTCCTATTCAGTCTACCCAGTCTCCACTGAGCACCCGTATACCATCTCTGATGTCAAACACCAATGGATGTGGGATCATCCATCGCCCATCATATGGTCAAGAAGCGTATACGCTAGTCTACTCTGGAATATCGATGTCATGTCTTGATATTCTCTCGACTAGGAACAATTGAAGGATGTACTTGTGAACTACCCTGGCCCCACTAGTATGATCTACATCATAGTCCTGGTAGTCAAGTACATATCCTAAGGGCTTTATCAACACGTGAGAGCAAGACAATATCACAATACAAGTCTACATGTTAAGATAAAGGTAACCAGATAGCATACTATCATGTCGAGAAAGAAAGTCCTCTCTGTATATATATAGCCAAGCATCCACTATAATATACATCATATGTACAATAATGGCCTCTAGGCCATACACATAACTAACAATAGGTATATAAGCGTGTCGTATAACAATGTAAAGAAAGTGCAATATTTGAAACGGTACGTAGTGCTGGGTACTAAACAGTAATCCATATATGTACGTGGCATGACAATTATCGATGATATGTGTGTGAGCATATGAGTATGTGTACGTACAATATGTAAGTCATCGATAATGGTGCGCGTGTCCTAGCAACGATGTCACGTAAGCTAAAATTATAAACGTATTATGTATCGTAAATGATTGAAGTGCGAGCGTATGCAGAAATAAGAAATCGAAATGTGAGTGTAAGCGGAAGAAAGAAATTGTAATGTGAGCAAGTATATAAATTTCTAACTATGTATGAGCCATACGGTTATAGTTTAAAATAGTACGAGACGTTATTTTAAAAATATGGGGCTCCGATATTTCTGAAAAAGATACCATTTGAAAATTCATAACGTACCCTTGATTATCATTTTTAAAGTACGTAATGATACGTTAGTTTCGAAAGTAGACATAACTCTAAATATCTCATAATATCTACTTTGTGAAACAAGGCTTCTTGAGTCGAAATAAAAGTCGGCGATCCATTCTCATCATATCACGTACGGAATATCTATCGTACGACATCATCCATCAATATGTTACGGATCTATAGTCACGTACATCATTTCATCTCATATTATATAGCATTATATCATCATATCGTATCATATTGACTCATATCATTATATCGTAATTATCTTTATGTGTGTGTGTGTGTGTGTGTGTAGCCTAATAGCAAGAAATAGAACTAGGGATATATCTTCTATTAAGTATAGAAATATACTAATATGATATTCTAGCAAAACCTATAGGTCAAGTACTATATATATATATATATATATATATATATATATATATCGTATCCTAGTTCTACGGTTGCGGGGGTGCTATACGCCATCCACCCAACTTTCTCCGTAAATATATATTTACTCACATCAACACGTCTCGCCCTAGTCGATGTCGACAGACGCCTTGCTCTTCTTCCTTGTCTCGATAGTCCACACGATTGTACTTACAATCGAAATCATAACTAAAATCGCATAATAACTCAATTCGAAATTGAAATCACGAGGTAAGCGTACATAGGTTAGAACCTATGGTCAACGCGTGCTAAAATAATAAAATACCCTCCGACGTCGACGTATGAACGTCAAACGACTGAGTTAAAACTTAAATATCCAAAAACCAAGTTTTCAAATATCACAAAACAACACCAAAATCAAGTTAAAATAACTCCAGATTTTTCTTCAGGTGATCTGGGGCTATTTAGCATATAAGATAGGCTTAGTTATCAAGTGTGTGTGCTACAGAACAAGATCTAGATCCTAACTCACCAATGTGGCAGCAAATTGCAGTCCAAATGGATAAATTGGCGGTTCGAGAGAGGAGTTGGGAGCTCGGGCTTCTATGATGGTCTTCTACTGGTCTACACATCTCACGGTATCATCTAATTAATTTTCAGAAAACCCTAATTATCCTAAATTTTATTTGATCATCAAAAGTTCAAGAAAACCGACATTTGAGATTTCATCTTGGAATTATCACTAATAGGCTAGTAAATAGGCTAGTAAATAGGCTAGTAATCACTCTCACCTATCACTAATGGGGTTGTAGTCACTCTCTAACTCTCTACTACATCACCACTATAAGTTTCATCCACCAAGACCCACTTTTGAAAACTAAAGTTTTGAAAATATACATTTTAAGTTCTAAAATCAACTCTAATTACTTTGTGAAGTTAAAAAAATCTAAAAATTTGATTAAAAGTTAGAGTTTTACCTTAAAAAAGCAGCTAGAGAAAATTCCAAGATGGCCAAAGGTTTCAAAATGAAGATTTGATCCCACTATAAGATGCTTAGGATGAGAATATGAATAATTTTAGTGAAGGCTCTCATGAGTTTTGAGTTGTTTTGGGTTGTGGTTTGTGGTGGTAGAGGATGGTGGAGGAGGTGGAGAAGGTGGAGGAGAGGATGAAGATGGAAAGATGATGAAAAATGAAGTGAAGAATTGCTTATGATTGTAGCAACCATACCCCTCCTCTCTCATGCCCATGATTGGTTGCCTCCCTTCTCATTTTCCTTTTTCTCTTTTTTTTTATAAAAAAACAAATAAAACCATATATGATATGAGAAGGAAAAGAATGTAAAATATAACACCATCAAAAATAAAATGAAAGGATAACATGTAAACAACATGTCATGCACACTAATCATGATTAAAAAAAATAAACTAGGTTTAGTGTACAAAATGAGACAACACAATTTAAATTTTAACATTAAAATTGTATGGTTATAATTATATACTAATTTAAAAAAAGTTCAATTAAATAAATACTTTCATAATTAATAATTTATTTTTAATTCCCAATTATTTTCCAAAATATAGGTATATAATTATACCATTCTACGAAAACTCAAATTCATACTCGTATAATATCCGTAAAATTTATTATTTTATTATTTAAATTTTAAAATAATATCTTAAATTTTAAAATAATATTTTCCATTTTCTGAAATGTTACAAGATCTCTCTTGAGACCCTCTCGGTCTCCCTCGAGACTCCGCTGAGTCCCTCTCACAGCCTCGGTCTCCCTCGAGATTCCTCTGAGACCCTCTCGCTCTCCCCCGAGACCTTCGCTCGCTTGAAGTCTTCACCCCCTACGGTTCAACAACACCTATAACAGCATATCCGAGCAAGCAAGCATGCCTCCACCTCCTACAGCAGCAGCTGACCCTCAGGCTCAGATATATTCATGTAATCATCGTTACTTAGGCTTGATATTGAGGAGCATCTAGCAAGTCTTGAGTATTTAGATGAAGGTAAGAATTTTATAGTGTATTTTTACTTTTATTTTTTAGTATTATAAACTTGTAGTTACTTTTTAAAATATTACTTATTGTCTAATGTTTAATGTCTATCATTATTTATTTTTCAAAGCCGAGCAAGCTTTCTATTGAGTCAACTATCACGAACATATGATGACATGGTGTTGGACTGTTGGTTGGTGGTGATGAGGTGATACTTTTGCGGAGGCTTGTTGTCTGAGCTGGTGGGGGCTTGTTATTTCTGTTGGTGTTGGTAACTTGGGTTGTTGTTTCAGTTGCTAGCCTATTTTTGTTGGTAACTTGGTATTTTCTCTCTTTGTTGTTGCTGTTTTTGTTTGTTGCTGTTCTGCTGTCTATGCAGCTATTCTGTTGCTACTGTTTAAGATATTTGTTTGAATAGATCGTTTGAGAGGTATAAATGCTACAAAGGGTAAACCAAAGGGGGTTTTATGCTACTTTTCCTTTCATATTTGAGATGCATAAATCACATCACAACTCCCCCCCACCCCACACCAAATCTACCTTTGTTGTTCCTTCCTCCCTCGCTCTCAAATTCAAATCACCACCCAATAAAAAAAAAATTGAGCACAAAGATGACAAATTCACTCCCCCATTTTGCACCATTGTATCTGTCAACATGCACGAGCAGCAGCAACAATTTCATCTACATATCATGCTCCATCTGCGAGCAAATTGATCTCCCGGAAAAAGAACATTTAAGAGATGTTGTTTTTATGTGTGCAGCTGAGAAGGCGGCACAGATGCTGGAAGGGGAGATGTGTAGGATGACGCTGTCGAAGCCGAAAAAGAATGCCAATGCTCAGCATCTGCGTGCTGTTTCTGTCGTGCCGTTGCGCACCGGATTCCGTCCGGTTATTGATACATTGAAGCAGATGTATGGAACAAGATGAAAATGGCTGGTAGAGGAAAGAAGGTGCATGCCCTAGCCGTTTGTCGAAATGCAGATATGGAGCCTTAATGCTCTACTGTTTGATATTACCAGCGAAAAATATGTAAAATGCGTTAGCTTTTGTTGAAAAAGACCGTAACTTCCTGTTATGCTATTTAACGAAACCGTTTTTTCCAATTTTATCTCTATTATCATTGATGTTATTTTAACTTTTCGATTCACTAGTTCGATTCCCTTTCTTACAAGGGATGAATCTACTTTCTCACATTTTTAGTTTGATAATTTTCCTCCAAATTTTAGTGGTTTATGTTGCATGGACGATTTTGCTAACATGAATTATATATATATATATATATATATATATATATATATATATAAAAGGCCATAGGAGGGAATTTCCTCCTACGGAGTCGAAAATATACCCCTCCCTCATTTTTTCCGACGATCGGCACCCACCATCTTCATCGTTATCATCTAAGACGTGGGTATACCAAATTTCATGTGATTCTATAACTTTTTCACCTTTGATTTAGTGGGTTCAAAATTAACGGTTTACCGACAATAGAACTTTTTACATTGCTAAATCAATGGTGAAAAAGTTGTAGAAACACGTGAAATTTGATGTACCCACATCTTAGATGATAACAATGAAAATGGTGGGTGCTGATCGTCGAAAAAAATGGGAGAGTATTTTTTCGACGCTGTGGGAGGAAATTTCCTCCGATGGCATCTTTCCTCCGTTATTCTCTCTCTCTGTATAAAGCATAATTTTATATCATCGGTTTATTTTTAAATGGGTAAATTGCTATATAATCCCCTAAAGTATCACCCCTATTTCACTTAAATACCTTAACAATTTTTCCCTGCATATAATTAAATTAATACCCAAAAATCACCCTTTGTTAGTTAGTTAGCTACCCTCGGTTGATCTCCAATTGACCATCGGTTAGAAAACGCCATCATCAGCATATCCTTAATTTTTAGACGATTTTTAATTTACTGAGGTTTTGTCAGAGAACACCAATATTTCCTAAAGTATCAATCAAAATTCAATTTTTCATCGACAAAATCCTTAAAAAAGAGAAAATAAAGCTCTCACCTTGCATCAGAAGAATGCGGCAAACGATAGCAGCCAACATGATGCCCTAAATCCTTGGCCGACGATGCCACATTCACAATCCCAGGAAACGCAAAGCTCCTCTCTGCGATGCTCTTCTTCCCCAAAAAGTCATTACCTCTGCCATTATCGGTCTGGGCCGCTTTCGGAAACAGGTTCAGAGATCGAATCAGCCTCTCAGCATTGTTGCTTCGGATTCTCGCTGTATTAGCTGCTAGTGAGAGAGAAAATGATAAGAGGAGAGTTGAGAGTATGAGGATAAAAGTGTGAGCTTTGGCCATTGTTGAAAAAAATTAGGGTTTTGCTTCTGTGAGAGAATTTGAGAAGGGAGAGAGGGAGTTTATATTATATAATGAAGGTGGAGATTAAGTGCAGTTATGATCTTCTTACCCCATATAAATAGCCAGCAATAACAAGTTATTGGTATTATTCTTGCAAATATTTTGTCACCTAAATTTTTGGCCAATTGTGAAAATACAATAGAATGTTAATGTTAGCACCTTTCCCTGTAATTTAAAAAGTTTGGCATGCATTTTAGAAAATTTCTGTGTTATTTTAATTAATTATTTATTAAATCATAATATAATGTTCAATCAGTTACTATGATATTCTAATCATTTCTTCAAAGATAATCATGTCTACTGTTTTTTCTATCTTTCAAAACGAAAGATAAAGATGGAAATCAGTATCAGAAAATTTCTACTCCCTAAATTTTTTAAAGTTTAAATATGACTGTTCTACCTATTAAATGGGAAAAAATGATGATGGATGAAGGTGTTGCACTTGTGAATTATTGTTGGAGTAATTTAAGGTTTTCACTAATTTGTTTTCCTTATAATCATGGACTGTGAGCCAATCAAACAAAAAGTCCCACGCCACACAATTTACAATGATTCAGGGAAATCCTATTAGCTTAATTCAATAAGATATTTGCATGAGAGACTCCTAACTTTTGCTCCAATAGTAAAGAAATATTCCTACCTTCCTAAAACCTGCACTTTGCGTCACTAAACTTTATTTTATTTTTAAAACGCCTTTCATTTGAATGTTTAGATAATAAAAATGTAAAGGAAATAAGAAAGAGAAAAAAGATAATTTCTAGTCAAATATGAATGATATTAATTTTGAGAATAAGTTAAAGTTGGGAGAGGGGAGGGAAGGGGCTGGGAAATGTAGGTTTTAGAAAGTAAGGATATTTGGAGCTATTGAAGCTAAAGTTTGCTGTGTTTATTTCAATTTAGCTTTTTTAATTTATTAGGATTGAGTTTGCAAATGATCTTATTATTTCATTATTTTATTTGAAATAAAAGGGGGTATGAATATCAAAATGTAATATATATTTGGTTTAGTTGCATTTTTGGTGGGATAAGGAGATAAGTAGTTACCGGTTTAATCTCCCGAAATCTAAGAGTTTTAAGAAATTAGACATTTTACACATGATTTTTTTTTTGCGGTATATATCCACTGCAATATTTTAAATTTATAAAAACCCCTATCTAATCTTTGTTTGTTGTATATACCCCTCAAATCATATATATTGTTTCAAAAAAAATCTCCTTAATTGGCCACTAGTATGAAGTACACTAAGCGGACATTAGCTTAATTAATGCAAAACTTATATTTATTAAATAAATTAAAATAATTTTAAATTTGACAATCAAAGCCTTTAAACTCTAAGCAAATTATAATAATATTATAATTATCAACCGGGCTTAGCTCAGTTGGTAACTATTTCCTTTTCGATTTGAGAGGTTGTAAGTTCGATCCTGAAGGGGGTTGATCTAAAAAAAACAGAAAGAACTTGATATAATAATTCATTCTCTCTTATTATTTGTATTTTTAAAAAAATACATTATCAGCATGTGGTGTGTTGCATGTTGATTGTGCCGTAACACACAAAAGAAATGAATTCACACGAGAAGAATATCAATAGATAAAAATATATAAAGGTATGATTATGCGAGTAAACATTTTATGTAGGATGAATTTTTTTGTGAATGAGATATTGAAGAATATTGAAAACTAGTAGTCTCTTATAAGATTTAATAAACTAGTGGTATGATTCTTTTTATTATTGTATATCAAGACAAGAATTGATGTCATGATATCATGATGGTATTATAAAATTTTATCAAATCAGGGTTTCAATCATCACCTCATTACTCAATTTTAGCTTTATCTAAAACTTGACCTTTGTACTCGAATAAACTCTATCCACAATAGTTTAACTACCAGTTTTAGAGGTTGTTTTTAAAAATATGAAGTTATAGAAATTTAATGTTTTTCCAAATACGCAAGTGTTAGGGGTCCTATACAAAAAAAAACTTTCTTTATTTATTTTGCAATGAAAAGAGAGAATAAATATCAAAAAGCAGATATTGGTGTTTAGAACTGAGCATTTTTGAACCGCCCCGATTTGAACCGACCGACCCGACCCGACCGATTTCAATCGGTTTTTGATAGATGTCGGGTCGGGTCGGGTCAAGGAATCCCAAAAATCGGGTTATCGAGTCGGGATCGGGTTTGGAATTTGCAAACCCGACTAAACCCGACTCGACCGATCATTTCACTCCTCTTATATATTTTTTTCTAACCCTTTCCCCAATTTCCCTCTCTTGCGCCACCCCCCTCTCTCTGGCTCTCCCTTTCTCCCTCTCCCTTCTCGTTCGAACCCTAAATTTCTAAACCTCTACTCTATAGATCTCGAGATCTCTTGAGCTTTCGCTCGCCCTTGAGACCCTCTCGCTCTCCCTCGAGACTCTTTTGAGTCCCTCTCGCTCTCTCTCGATACTCCTTTGAAACCTTCTCGTTCTCCCTCGAGACTCATCTAAGTCCTTCTCGTTCTCCCTCGAGACCCTCGCTCGCTCGAAGTCTTGACGTTTTCACCTCCTACAGCTCTACAACTCCCACAACTGCATGTCCGAGCGAGCAAGCATGCCTCCACCTCCTACAGCATCTTCACCTCCTACAGCAGCAGCTCCTCCACCTCCTACAGCAGCAGCTGACCCTCAGTGTCACACCCCGCATCCTATTAAACAGAAAAGGTGACGTGGCAAGTCCGCAACGTTTTTATTATGAAAATACGTTAAGCTTAATGAAGCAATATAACAAAGTGAAAGAATAACAAGAATAATAAAATGAAACAGCAATTTTATTTACATTCAATTTTAAATACAACTGTCTTGAAATAAAAGATAATGCAAATGCCTAAATAATGGCATAATGAAAGTAAGTACAGACAGGAAGAAACTAGTAGTCTCACTGAGTAGCAAACTGGTCCAAATCCTCCTGGCTCGGCTCTATGTTCTCAGTGTCCGGTCCTTCTAACGAATATTCCAAAGAAAGAAAATAGGGAGAAATGTCGTCAGCGAACTAGCGCTCGGTAAGTCCCAAAAGAAATAAGAGAAGATAATATATAATGTGAATAGAAACTAAAAGAACAGTGGACAGGTAAAGTGGTGTATGATCATTCACGGGTATAAGATAGTTATTCTAACGTGATTATTTGTAATTTAATAAAGAAAGTATTCATGTATTCGAAAAGAGTCCATCTTATCCTGTAGACTATGGTAACATGTAGTACAAGGTCCCGTCATAACCCATGAGACAACGACACGTGAATTCAAGTAGCTGTCTTTTAAAATGACTTTTCGTGTCACGATATACGTTCCGTACCAATCTATTTTTTTATCCCCGCGTATTGTATTGTATAGATTAAGATTACAGGTCTTAGCTGAATCCATGAATATAATAAGTACATGTTCATGTTCAAAATTTAATCATGTGTTAAAGTATTCATGTAGAGTTCATGTCAAGTTATATCCATGGTTCGGTCAAGGCGAACAAAGTATTCAAGTTCAAGTTTGATATTTGAATTCGAGTGTTCAGCTTCATGATCAAGTATTCAAGTTTGTGTTTGTTTTTGAATTCTGATTTGAGTTTGAATTCAGGTTAGAGTCAGTATTTTATGAAAGAATTTAGCTCTTAAATTTCATAAGTTCGGGAGTAATCGGACAACTGCTGCACATAGACGACAAGATTTGTCTTTTTCTAAGACAATTGCCATTGATAACTTTGTTAAATTTGTCTAACCTAAATAGGCAAGCACTCACTTTCTCCGGCTTCCCGGGGCTCAAGAAAAATGATACTGCTTAAACCTATATTAAACTAGAGTCCTTAAAAGTTTATTCTAGTTTGTTTATTATGTATTTACATTTATCGAGAGGATTTAAAAAAAATGTTTTAATATTGTTTAAAAATAAACCTTGAGAGCGATTTATAATATTTAGAGTTTTCATGAACATTTATTTTAATTTTTGTGGTATTTTAGTGATAAAACCTACCTTTTAAAAATTTATGGTACTTTTATGAAAACTACTACTTTTGGGAACTTGTTGGCATTTTATTAAAATTCTAATCTTTCATTTAAAAAAAATATAGTTTCATAATTTGTTTTTATTGAAAAATACGGATTCATAATTTTATATAATTTTCCAAAGTTTTGTTTTGTTTAAAATGTCGTATTTCTTAAAAACTGTATTTTTATTTTCTTTCGAGACCAAATACTCCGTGAGGAGTTCTGTATCTCGCTCTACCATCCCAAGAATGTGTGATAATCCGCACCATCCATTAGCGGGTCCCCTAACGAGAGTTGTAGAGGTGCAATTGTCAAGGATTCAAAATATCAATTAAAAGAAACCCTTTTTGTAAAATGTGGTATATTAATGAAAATCTTATTCACTTCAATTAGCCATATATTTATATCTCGTGCTATGAATCAAAAGTGTGCATGTGGAGTAGGTCGTTACCCCATGAATTTTTCTAAAGGTATTTATGCTAATTATCGAAATAATGATTATACTTAAGTTCATGGCATTTTTCTGAAAAATTAATTTTATGATTATTTCTCATGGAAAATTTTATTACACTAAACGCTAAATGATCTGAATGATATGTTAAAGTGGTTTTAGAGAGTTTGAATGAACTATTAACATGGCAAGGGCAACAAAAATTAGTTTAAAGGAATACAGTTCATGTTAACCCCGCGTTTCGATTATTGTTTTAGAAATTATATTGAAATGAAAAGAGAGAGAGATGAAGAGACTTACTAGTTGCGTAGTGTTGAAAAGAGAGTAAGGAAGAGAGAGGGGGTCGCGGTAGCGTCGGGAAAGCACTGGTCGTCGAGATTGGTTTGCTACTCCACTTGATTGCTTAACTCCACTTGGCACTTAGAGAATTTTGGGAATAACCTTTTACATTTTTTTTTACTCCTCGCGGGTTCATTTTGATAGAATTTTCAGAACGGAAGAGAGTTAGGACATGAGGTGGTATTTATAGGGTAAAAATGAGAGAGTGTGTGAAATAAAATGAATTAAAAATATATTAAATGGTGTTAATTAGGGATTTGGAAGGTCTTTGTTTGATTGCAGGAAAAGTTTAAACTTCAAACAGATAAGGGTATCGTGCGCGCATATCGTCTTCTCGCTCCCAAGTCGATTCTTCCGGCGCATCTTTCCTCCACATCGGTCGGACCAAGTTCACCTCTTTGTTCCTCAATGTCTTCACCTTTCGGTCCAGGATCTCAACTAGTTGTTGCTCGCAAGTCAAATCGGTCTGTACAGTGAGTTCCGAGTGATCAAGAATGTTACCGGGGTCGCTTACATATCGTCGTAGCTGGGAATGTGGAACACGTTATGCACTCCTTCCAATGAGGGTGGTAGTGCCAAACGGTATGCCACTTCTCCAACTCGTTCGAGTATGTCGAACGGTCTGATATACCTTGAACTTAGTTTACTCCTCTTGCCAAAACGTATCACTCCTCTGTTTGGAGAGATATTTAGGAATACATACTCTCCGGGTTGAAACTCCAGATGTCGACGCTTTGCATCTACCCAATGCTTCTGTCGGTGCTGGGCTATGCGCATCCTTTCCGTGATTGTGCGAACTACATCTATAGTTGTCACGATCATCTCTAGTCCAAGGAGTTCACGATCTTCAACGTCGACCCAGATCAGCGGGGAACGGCACTTCCGTCCGTAAAGTGCTGCGAATGGTGCCATCTCAATACTTGCCTAGTAGCTGTTGTTATATGAAAACTCCACAAGTTGTATGTGATCTTCCTATGAACCTCCGAAATCTAACATATAAGCTCTCAGCATGTCTTTCAGAATCTGAATTGTTCACTCGGACCGTCCGTCTGTTTGTGGATGATACGCCGTGTTGAAATTTAGACTCGTTCCCATGCCAGCTTGCAGATTCTGCCAAAACTATAATCGGAATCTTGTATCACGATCGGAGACGATGCAAATAGGTACCCCATGTAATCTCACGATCTCCTCCATGTACTTCCTTGCTAACGTCTCGGTTGACTGGCCAACTCCGAATGGGATAAAGTGTGCCGACTTGGTGAGTCGATCCACAATGACCCAAATTGCTTCAGTAGTATCCTACTAAGCCTAAGAAACTTCTTATATCTTTCACCATCTTTGGTGTCGATCACTCGCTGACAGCTGGCATCTTACCTGAATATACAGATATTCCTTCGCCTGAAACGATGTTGTAGGGTGTTTTTCGTCACCCCATTGAGATGGGAATACGCGCGCGCTTTTCAGGCGCATTACAGATTCCCCCTGCCTACGGTAGGCTGGGGTTTATTGATTGTGAGGATCCGAATCTCTGGCAGTCGCGGACTAAGCTGCCGTTGATTACCCCTCGCATTTGGAGCGAGAGAACCTCTGATTAACGGGTTTAACTGGTCGTGCGAACTCAATATGCAGTGTTGTGTTTTGAAGGGGTTTTGGATATATCGGGGGGCCCCCAGAGTTTTTATGGGGGTCTCGCTACCCGGATAGCGGGCTGGGGGTCAAGGGGGCTAGCAGCCCCCTTGCGGGGTGCGGGGCAGCGCCCCGTTAGAAATTTTTTTCTAACAGGGACAGTGTCGTGGAGTGTGTGTGTGTGTGTGTATACAATATATATATAAAAAAGGAAAGGGCATCCAAACGATGCGTGGGCCAGCGCCCCACATGCCAGGCAAGCGGGCGCTGTGCGCCGGAGCGCCAGCGCACTACGTGCCAGGCACGCGGGCGCTGAGCGCCAGCGCCCCATGTGCCTGGCACGCGGGCGCTAGGCGTCAGCAGCAAAAGAGACTTGGTCCCTGCACTGGGAGCTGTGCTCCCGATTTGACTTATGGAGTTGAACTCCTAAGATATTTTTGGAGTTGATGAAGGGGCTTCTCCCTTGAGCCATAAATCTTCCCCAAAGTGGGATTTTTGGAGATGGGTCTCCTTCCTCCTCTTCTGTCGGCTGGATCTTGAAAAATAAGAAGTATGAGATTTTAAAAATTTCTTATTTTTGAGATCTGATGGGAGATCTGAGTTCCCCTTTGTGTGTTTTGTAATGAAAAACTATTTAGTTTTGGAAAAGAAAGAGTAAAACTCTTGATTTAATTTAAAAGAAAGAAGAAGGTTTAGAACCTTGAGGAAGGAGAAGAAGGCATAGGAACCCTAGTTTTTGGGGAGAATGAAAAGTTGTCTCTTTTATTCATCATCATGTTGCCTTTTATAGGCTTACATATTTACACATAGCCCTTTGGGCTTTACAAAATAACATTTTGCCCATCCCATGTCTCATGTGCTATTTCTTTTTTGCACATAAGCCATGGACTTTACAAAAATTTGGCTTTATGCCCATTCATGCATAAAAAATTACATTAAAATTATTTATTACATGATTTTTATGTTGGCATGGGGGAGGCCGGCTGCTTCATGTTCGGGCTCGACTCGGGCATGAGCCCACTTGACCTGGGTTTGGGCACACTTGGCTTGGGATTGCTTTGACTTTGACTTGGTCAACCGGGGAGCAATTTTCGATCCCAACAAAGTGCCCCCATCAATAAAAGCACACCACATATGTGGGTCGTGTGCATGAAATTGAAGGATATTCTTTCACGTAGAGACGACTTGCTTTGGTTCCCACTTTTTGGGATGCTCTGCCCTTTTAACGACATGGACGGTCGACGCTTGACGTGTCTCCGAGACGGAGTGTCTGTGGTAGACGTTTCCCTGTCCCGGAGTGATTTGGTAGACGTGCCCCCGACACGGAGTGTCGCTGGTCGACTTTTCCCCAAGGGGGAGTGTCTGTAGTCGACGTGCCCCCGGCACGGAGTGTCTACTTGATGTTTCCCCGAGGCAGAGTGTCGGCTGGTTGACGCGTCCCTAAGACGGAGTGTCTGCTTGACATTTCCTCATTACGGAGTGTCGATGTTGGACGTTTCCCCGGTACGGAGTGTCGCTGGTCGACGTTTCCCCGAAGCGAAGTGTCTGTAGTCGACGTGCCCCCGGCACGGAGTGTCTACTTGACGTTTCCCCGAGGCGGAGTGTCGGCTGGTTGACGTGTCTCCGAGACGAAGTGTCTGCTTGACATTTCCCCGTTATAGAGTGTCGCTGTTGGACGTTTCCCCGATATGGAGTGTCGCTGGTCGACGTTTCCCCGATACAGAGTGTCGCTGGTCGACGTTTCTCGAAGAGGAGTGTCTGTAGTCGACGTGCCCCCGGCACGGAGTGTCTACTTGACATTTCCCCAAGGAGGAGTGCCGGCTGGTTGACATGTCCCCGAGATGGAGTGTCTGTAATCGACGTGCCCCCGGCACGGAGTGTCTGCTTGACGTTTCCCCAAGGCGGAGTGTCGGCTGGTTGACGTGTCCCCGAGACGGAGTGTCTGCTTGACGTTTCCCCGTTACGGAGTGTCGCTGCTGGACGTTTCCCCGGTACGAAGTGTCGCTGGTCGACGTTTCCCCGAAGCGGAGTGTCTGTAGTCGATGTGCCCCCGGCACGGAGTGTCTACTTGACGTTTCCCCGAAGTGGAGTGTCGGCTGGTCGATGTGTCCCCGAGACGGAGTGTCTGTAGTCGACGTGCCCCCGGCACGGAGTGTCTACTTGACGTTTCCCCAAGACGGAGTGTCGGTTGGTTGACGTGTCCCCGAGATGGAGTGTCTGCTTGACGTTTCCCTATTACGGAGTGTCGCTGTTGGATGTTTCCCCGGTACGGAGTGTTGCTGGTCGACGTTTCCCCAAAGCGGAGTGTCTGTAGTCGATGTACCCCCGGCACGGAGTGTCTACTTGATATTTCTCCGAGATGGAGTGTCGGCTGGTTGACATGTCCCCGAGACGGAGTGTCTGTAGTCAACGTACCCCCGACACGGAGTGTCTACTTGACGTTTCCCCGAGGGGGAGTGTCGACTGGTTGACGTGTCCCCGAGACGGAGTGTTTGCTTGACGTTTTCCCGTTACGGAGTGTCGCTGTTGGACGTTTCCCCGGAATGGAGTGTCGCTGGTCAACATTTCCCCGAAGCGGAGTGTCTGTAGTCGACGTGCCCCCGGCACGGAGTGTCTACTTGACGTTTCCCCAAGGCGGAGTGTCGGCTGGTTGACATGTCCCCGAGACGGAGTGTCTGTAGTCGACGTGCCCCCGGCACGGAGTGTCTGCTTGACGTTTCCCCGAGCCAGAGTGTCGGCTGGTTGACGTGTCCCCGAGACGGAGTGTCTGTTTGACGTTTCCCCGACACGGAGTGTCGATGGTTGACGTGCCCCTGGTACGGAGTGGCTGCTTGACGTTTCCCTGGCATGGAGTGTCGCCGGTCGACATGTCCATGGTACGGAGTATCTGCTTGACGTTTCCCCAGTACGGAGTGTCTTCTTGACGTTTCCCCAGCACAGAGTGTCGTTGTTTAACGCAGAGGTCAATGTTGGAATTGGTTGGTTTGATTTGTTTGATTTTTGCCTTGTTCGGCGGGACTTTTGAATTTGAGAGGAATTTGGAATTTGTTTAGCATCAGTATTGCTGCACTGGAATAATACCAGGAGCAACTCATCATTTGCCCCGAGAGGACTTGTGATTTTGGTTTTGGTTTGGCATCAGCACCGCTTACACTGGAATATGGTACCGGCAGCGAATCATCATTTACCATGAGAGGATTTGGGGATTTTTTTTGTCGGCATCTATATTGCTGCAGTGGAATAATGCCAGGAGCGCCGTCAACTACTGCCTTGGCGGTGGTCACCTCTCAGCCCTCCCTTGTACCATCAAAGATGTTGGAAGGTATGGGTTTGCAACTTATTAGTTTTATCTTTCAGACGCATAATTTATGTACTAAAGTCGTACTGTTGTGTCTTTTCAGGAGTGCTTTTTGACCATCTCTATCAGGTGTTGTCCCGGGAGGACTTGGGAATTGGTTTTTGAGGTCAGCATCTGCATTGCTGCACTGGAATATGGTACCAGGAGCGAATCATCATTTTCCTTTCCCTGTTGGGAAGCGATGGCTTAGGAGGCAGGTTTAGAGCCCTATCACCTAAGGCTTTTCAATTTTATAGACAGGTTTAGATCCCTATCACCTAAGGCTTTTCAATTTTATAGGCCGTAAGGGTCCCATAAAAGCATTTTCTCCCTACGAGTAAGGATCCCATAGGTGCATTTTCTCCTATTTATGAGGGTGGAAATTAGGCTTTGTTGGGGTTTGTTCCTTACAAATCAGTTTTGTTTTGATTTTATTTTGATTTAATTTATTTGGTTTAAATTGATTCATATTAATTACGGGGCAAGTGCGCACCGTTGGATTGATCCCTAGTGCATGTGTACCGTCGGATCTTATGATCTCGTATTAATTTAGTTTGATTTGTTAAATTCGTTTTAACGAAGAAAACTTTGTTTCTTCATTTGGAAGCGTCTGCCATCTCGTTTAGCTATGTGCGCACATGTTGATTCATTAATAGGTGTGAATTTGAGTCACTTGGTCGTTGTTATAGGTGCACATCTTATGATCTCGTATTAATTTAGTTTGATTTAACGAAGAAAACTTTGTTTCTTCATTTGGAAGCGTCTGCCATCTCGTTTAGCTATGTGCGCACATGTTGATTCATTAATAGGTGTGAATTTGAGTCACTTGGTCGTTGTTATAGGTGTGCACCTTCACATGTTTCGTGGTAGCGACTAGGTGTGCACTTAAAATATTTTAATAAAACATTTTTCAAAACTAGGTTTTCGCGTGTGGGGTGCAAGCACATGCTGCTCGCTCGGCACGGCAGTGACAATGCGGGCATGTGGTTTCAACTTATCCTTTTTCATTAGTCTTAATGCAATAAAAGATAGAAGTGTTATATAAACACTTCTCAATTTTTTTGTGTGGTCGATGCGGGACTAAAATACATCCTTTCTTACGAAGGAGTTTTGTTTAAATTATACTTGCATCGCATTTTTGCTCACAACTTCTGATTCCGGAAGAGTTGTGAGGCCCATAATATATCAAATCGAAGCCCTTTTCGAGATACTTTCGATGTCATCATAATCTACCTGATTCTCATTTGGGAATATGGCAAAATATAGTCCGGAAAAAACTGCTTTATATTCTCTTGAACATGTTGAGGCCATTTGATATTTTGGGGCTTTTTTGCGCTCTTTTGCTTGTATATTGTACTTGTGCTTGACATGAAAGCCCAAATTTTAGACGGGAACACGACCCAAAGAGCTTCTAGAATCTCGTTGGCAAATCTATAAAAGGAGCATATCAGAATTGAAATGGGAATCATCTTTCAATTTCTTAGATTTAGTTTTATTTTTGAATTTGAATTGTAATTTTCATTTTTAGGCCTTGCTTTCTTCTTCCTCCTCCATTGTTAGCTTCCTCATAGCCTTCAATGAAGATTGAAGCTTAGGTTAGTAATTCTTCTACTTTCCTCTTTCAAAAATCCATAAAAATTGTAATGAATTTGAAGATCAAGATTGAATAAATGGTAATTGAAGATCAATTGGTGTTCTTCCCTCTTTCTTTCTCTTTTGCTCTTAAATACCTTGAGCTTTCATGATGATCTCTTTCTTGCTTTCTTTTAGTTTCTATGTGATGATAATGATTGTTTGTGAGTAGTTGTTTGTTTGTTTGGGAATTTTAAAGTAGTGGATGATTGATCTATGATCTAATTTAATACTTTCTATCTCTTTATTACAGTATGACATGAAACTCTAATTTCATCGTCTTAATTACTCTCCGAATAGACAAATTCTCCTCTTTAGCCCGAGCCGAAAGTGGCGAAGCTAGATGATTGTGCGATCTATGAGTGGACTAATTAATCTTGATGGATCTATACATTAGTTCAAGTCTAAGGAACTTTTGTTAAGGGTTCTAATGTGATGAATTCGAATATGAAATGCATAGCCTCCTCATCGAGCAATTCTACAAAAGTCCTTTGACATTGTCCTTTAGAATTGATCTAGGATCATCCTAATCGAGATAGGTTCAATTTAATGTGTCGAATTTGACATTCCATAGTTCATCATCCTAATGGTGCATGTTTGATGGTTTGTGCTCACAACACATTGGTTGCACTTAACTTGTACTTAATTCGCTTAGGTTGGGTTAGTGATGGGATTTCTTAGTAGTTTTAAATTATACCACAAGTGCACTGTTGTCAATTGTAGCACTTGTGGATCGATTCGCAGGGAAGAGGGCAACCCTAATTAAATCAAGTTAATTAAGATTTTTTTTTTGTGTTTTAGAAGATTATACTAATTAAATAAATTGCAGAAATTTAAAATAATTAAATTCAAGATTGATAAAGATTTGAATAAAGAAAAACATAGAGTTTCGAATCCACTAAATCTATTCATGGTGATTTAAATTAATTTGTTTTTTCCCTCTTGATTTCCGCCCTTAAAATAATTACCTATCAATTTTTTGAAGCATAAAGTATACGTTCATCGCAATAAATTATCAAACAATTTTAGAAAGCATAACTTATGCGAACATCGCATACCCTATCAATTCACAAATAGGAAAATAATTACCCTAACTATTATGTGTTAATTAATTTGGAATTAACTTGATCTAAATTTTCCACTAGGTGGATCTAATAGTTGTCAATCATAGATCTACCTAGTTTTATCGGCTAGTCAAAGTCAACCCTAATTAACTAGATCGAAAACAAACAATAAAAATATATACTTTACTTTCCCTAGATAAATTTCACGGTCGTCGATCGATCATCAATCTATCTAGTTTATCAGTAATGCATATCATTTTCCTAAAAAAAAATCATAGTCGTCAATCACTCATTGATCTATTTAGTTTATCAGAATCGCAATCAAAAAATCTATTTTTATTATTTAAATAGTCGTCATTAAGATCATGAAAACAAAACAAGAACTTTTAAGAACAAACATCAATCATAGATCAAGTTTCATCTAAACTCTCGATAGAAAATTGCCTCCTCATAGCATAAGAATAAAATCATATAATAAAAAGGAAGTTCATTACATTAAAATTAAGAAAATAACTTACTAGCGTTGATCCTTTCAAGCCCTACCCTCCACAAAAATAAAAAAGAAGATGATCCCTCAAAAGAGGATGATAACCCTAACATAATAATACTGCAGTATATAGTCTCTCAGACCGATTACAACCGATAGAAACATATATTTTTAAAACCATGAGAAGCGCGTAAAAATTCAGGAGAAAACTCGAAAAGATGGCGGCGATTCGCTGGCCCAAATTGGCGATTAGCCGGCTTATTGAGCCCAAATGGCTTCATCCGTGGTTTCGTGCCTTGGTTATCCGAGTTGACTCGTTTGACTATCTGCTTGATTCTTTGGCTTGATTCTTGTATCAGTTTCTTCATTAAATTGTTTACGTCCAATGCACGTAAGTTCATCTTTTGTATATTTTTGCACTTGAGGCCGTATAATCTGCATTTATTCATAAAATATATCTCGAGTAAAATTAAATAGATAAAATAAGGTAAATACGGATATAAAAATATGCAATAAATTACACCTATCAGTTAGATTGGTACTTGATGGATCATGCTCCACCATTGTAATGTGAATGTTTGATGATCCATGCTCTTACTATCAACTTGTGCTTAGTGAAATGATTAAGAGATGGATCATAGGTTAAGTTATCATGGCATCATTCATTAGTTTAAAATTCCCGAGCATATTCCCTTTCCCTTCATATTCATTTCTTCCTAAAAACGTTCACAAGAACTCTCTCAAAACTCAAAATTGTATAACTCATGCTAGAAACACAATGCTAAATATTCGATCTCCATTGGAACGAATCGTACTCACTAAATGTAAAGCTGTTTGTTGCGATAAAAACTACACTACAAACGATTCCGCTCTCACATCTTTCTTTACCACATAAAAATCCTGAACAAAAAGCTAGTTATCTGCTTTGTATTCCTATTTTATATCAAATTTGTTATAGGGTATAAATAGGATGCTAGGGTTAAAAGTTTAGAGATGCAATTTTGATCATAAGGTTTAAGGGGGACGAATCAACGGCTCTATAAGAGATCAAGGCGCCATTAAGGAGAACGACTAGAGAGAAGGAGATCTCGTTGGAAATCTATAAGTAAAGGGTTTGTAACTCTTGTAAGATTTTTTCTCTAAGTTATAATAAAGATATTCTCCTTTTTCCCAAATCTCTTCTTGTCTTATTTGATTTTGCGTTTGTTCTAATTGTTATCTGTTAAATGGGATCTTAGTTTGGATCCATCAAGATTGGTGTTGTTTCCGTTGTGTGCCAACATTGCGATCACTAGTTTAGAATAATGTTAAAACTTTTTGGCGTTAACTAAGAGGCATTGTATCAAATCCTACTTGCATTAGGTTAGGTTATAACCAATTGCTTCAAAATATAATAATAAAAATTATTCTACAAGTCATGGAATAACAATATATCTGGCTAACATAAAACTTAATGTTTCCTTCATGTGGATATTTGGGTCATTGTAGATGGAGTGCCAATGGAATCCCCCACTCTTTTTTGCTAACTGACCTTCAAACCTAATCCATATACACAACATGTCCACGCACACAACACATAACAAGCACACAAACGCACACAACACATAACAAGCACACAAAATTGTCCGGAAAGCTTTAAATTGTTGAATCGTGACAACTTTATTTCTTGGGTATGGAATGCTGCACCCTTCAACAGAAGCATGTGATGCATGGAGTAGATAAATATGTTTTAAATTTATAATAGATAAGCTTTGAACCTAAGGCTTTTTAAAACAAGGTATGATCTCATACCATATCATGAACCCATTAACCAAAAATTTAAGTTTTTGAGTTGTTGGAAAACAATCTATATCAAGCTAACACAACACTTAACAGGTAATTGTCACGGACGATGCAGTGTCCCCATTGATCGACAACGATGGGCACGGGACGCACATGTCAAGCACGACTGGTGGGGCCTTTGTACCTGGGGTTCTGGCAAGCGGACGTGGGACAGCTAGCGGGATGGCCCCATACGCACATCCGGTATGCCTGAAGATTGTGTGGGCGCAGACATCCTTGCAGGGATCGACGCGGCTGTCGCTGATGGAGTCGACATCCTTTCGCTCTAGCTCGGAGGCGACCCAGGCATGGCGTTCCATGAGGACTCGCTCATGATAGCGGCCTTTGTTGCGATCAAGAAAGGTGTATTTGTGAGCGCTTCGGCTGGGAATTTCGGGCCCGCCGCAGGCTCGCTCGTGAATGAGGCCCCCTGGCTTTTGACAGTGGCTGTAAGCACAATCAATCGAAGGATACGGTGGAGTGTGGTGTTGGGAAACGGCATGGCAATGCAATTAGACGGGGAGCCTTTATTTCAACCAAAGGATTCAAACCCTGCACAGTTACCTCTCGTCTTTGCTGGTGCTAGTGGAAAGCCTGACCCTGCTTTCTGTGGAAATGGTTCGTTGGACGGACTCGACGTCAAAGGTAAAGTTGTTCTCTGCAACCGTGGCTGTGGAATCGGGCGGATTGCGAAGGGTGAGTTCATGAAAAGTGCAGGCGGGGCCGCGGTGATTCTTGTGAATACGGCACAGGACGGATTTAGTACATGAGCCGATGCTCATGTGCTTCCTGCATCGCATGCTAGTTTCCTAGATGGATCGAAAATCAACAGTACATTAATGCTACAGCTAAACCAACGGCTAGTATCCTATTTAAGCCTATGGTGATCGAGAAGGGATCGCGTGATCCTGCGATCTTTTCATTCTCTTCGAGGGGGCCGATCGAGCTTTGCGAGCCCACGAATTCTCAAATCTGATATTACTGCCCCCGGGGCGAATATCATTGCAGCATGGCCCTCTCGCTAGGATTTCCTGGGTTGAATCTGGAGTGCACTGTTCAATGTTATGTCAGGTACTTCCATGTCTGCACCTCATGTAAGTGGCATTGCGGCGCTATTAAAGAGCGTACAGCCGTATTGGTCTCCTGCTGCAATCAAATCAGCGATCGTGACCACAGCCGAAGTGTACCACCGCAGCGGATCAAAAATCACCGACGAGTGCCAGCTCGCCGCAGACCTCTTTGCCGCCGGAGCCAGACACGTGAACCCAACAAAGGCTAGTGATCCTGGACTCGTCTATGACCTGTTACCAAACGACTACACCTCTTACCTTTGCGGGTTAGGATACGATGACGCTCAAAGTTATGAAAATCGTCGGTAGCCCGATCAACTGCATGACTGTCGGAAAAATTACAGAGACCGAGTTAAACCATCCGTCGATATCGATAGTACTGTTTGGTTCGGGGAAGTCGTTGGTTAGTCTGATGAGAACAGTGAAGAATGTCGGGGATGCGACGTGGAAGTGTTTGTTGGAGATTGATGTGCCTATGGGAGTTTCAGTGGTTGTAGAACCAAAAGTGTTGCAATTTTGGAAGATGAAGGAAGAATTGAAGTTTAAGGTAGTTGTTAGCCAGAGCAACACCAGTTCAATGCTTTCAAGCCCTCAGGGCTACTTGAAATATGGGTTTCTAACAAATATTTAGTGAGGAGCCCCATCTCTGTTTTCTTTTAGAACAATGTAAATTTTAATTTTAGAAAGATGACATCATTGTTGTGCCTTTGAGGAAATCTTTTAATTCAAGCAAAAATTATATTTTGTTTATGAGATGACTGATGATGATCCTCTTCCATATTGATATATTTATAGTCTGAACCGGGATGTGGTCAACCGCAACATGATCTGGCCTCAGGACTATTGGATCTCCTCCTAATAAAATCTGAGGGATCCTTTTGCATTGATCATCCAACCGCACCATCATAAACCTCTATGATTATTAAGTGGTTACAAGTTAAAAAAACTTATTTGAAAATGTTGAAAGGAAAGTCAGCAGCAAAGCCATCCATGTCTTGTTCGTTTGGGCATATAAAATCATGCACTGAAATAATAATAAATGCTTGTATTTTGTGGACTTATATGTTTGGTTGTCGATAATGAACACAAAAAAGAAGACAGCATTTGCATCATGGCGACATTATCCTTCTTGTTTTTTTTAAAACAATTCTCGATCATATCTCACTTTCATTTAATTCTCCATGATATATTGCTATTATAGAATCCCATATATTCAATTTAACTTATTTTATTAGTGGGTTGTAATAAAATTCTATTTGCCATGTCATGCATCATGGAGTTAGGAAATCCGAAGTTTATTTTTATTGAAGGTAGACTCATGCAAACTCTAGTTTTGTATGGACCTTCCTCCACTCAAATCTTTAACGTTGTGGTTTGCATGGTCCTCACTCGGCTTAAATGTGCTAGTGCTATAATTTGCATGGTCCTTCCTTCACTTAATTAATCTTTAATTTTGATAGAGCTTTTGGTTTAAAAATTTTCGAAGCTCCAAAATGCTATCTAGACTCCAAGATGGATGATTTCCTCTTATTTTCTTGGAGTATATATTGAAAACTTCGGTTAGATTGGGATTTAGAAAACCTCCGTTATGTCATCTTTGGAGTCTACATCATCTTTGGAGTCCCGATAATCCATGTTTTCTCTATTCCAAAACAAAAGTCAAATAGAGATTTTTGGACTTAAGTTAAAATAACTCTATGGAACACCGGTTATCTAAATAAACTCCATTCCGTTGAAGAGGAGTCCGACCCAATGAAGAGGAGTCTAGTCCGACGATGCTGGGGCACTGTTTTCAGGATTTTATTATAGTTGATACGGAATGACCCTGCAATTGCTTAATAAAAAAAAGGGGAAGAGAGAGAGAGAGAAGGAAGAAGATAGCATATTAATAACGTGATCGAAATCACGATCAAGAGACGAGGGAAAGGGGATAAATTCAAAACCCCCAATCCCCAATTTCCCCATTTCTTTTTTGTTTCTCCGCTCTCGAGCAAATCTCCCCTCTGTCTCCATTCGATAGAGACCGCTTCTTGTTAAATCCGGAACCCTAAAAAGATGATCACTCCTTTGGATTCATCTCTTTTCTTCAGCTGTTCCTCTCGATTTCTCCCATTTTCTCTTGATTCTGACGTTTTCAAGCTCTTCGTCGATTTCTCATGGAGAATTTTTGCCCGTCACCGCCGGTGGAAGAGCATACAGAGGTGAAACCTATCCTCCTTTCGATTTCAATTGTTGTAGATTGTAGATTATGTGCCTAATCTTAGCTCAGCTAAGGTTTATTGATTTTATTTATTGGAAAATGAGAGTGTTGATGAAAAATCCAGTAACGAATTACTAAAGACCTGGACTTTGTTAATCTGACATCAACCTCCAATGCTGTTTTCAAGTTCCATGCTGGAGACAATGTTTGGTGAAGGAGAGGGGTTTGCCCTAAGGCTAAAGATTCTAAATTGCATTAGTAAACCATTGGCCAATGTCTATGATGGGTTGTCGGCCTGATATCAACTGTCTATTAGTTGGTGTCGAGCCCGTCTTGGAAGAATTGTGTGAAACAAAGAGGCTATTCGATGTTCTCCATAACCAGAAAGGTGTTAGATGGAAGGGAAAATGATATTGCTTTATGCAATTATGTTTCAGCAATTCATGTGTCAACCCTACAAAACTAATTTTTAGCTAATGATCCCTATCTAGGGAGCAGCAGAATTTCACTGAATCAATCAAGAACCTGAACGTGGAAACTAAGTAATAGGATAGAGTCATGGTTTGTTATATAGATAGATGAGCCGTAATTTCTCTCTCTTTTTCTTATGATTTGAAATGTAATTTACTTAGGACTGAACGTGTAATTAGTATGGCAGGTCTGTAGCATTGAGAATGATCTCCACAAGTTAAACCAGAACACAACATTCTTCACTTTAGTTACTGGAGCAAGTTTTTAATGTCCTTGAAGAGTTTGTGCACTAATCGTGAAATTGTCTGAATTTAGTTTGCATTTTTTAACCTTTGTTGGTAAAATTTCTTGTACGCTTTAATCTTTACAGTATTTAATTCTTTGTTCGCCTTGGTTTATCTTGGTGCCCTACGTGTTTACTGCTAAGTGTGTTAACGATTGTGTAAGTTTTATTCTGCTTTTTAATATGGACATCTTTTAACTTGTTGACAGAGTGATCAACCCAGGCCAACAGACCTTGGAGGCCCATATCGTCTTCTATACTGTTCAAGCAAGGGTGACACAAATGGAGTGATCAACGAAATCGAGAACGGAGTCTCTCCAAATCTAGCAGACTATGACCAGAGGACTGCACTTCATTTGGCTTCTTGTGAAGGCTGCACTGAAATTGTGAATTTGCTTCTTGAGAGAGGTGCTAATGTGAATTCTGTAGATCGCTGGGGTCGTACAGTAAGTTCATCATTGCACAACTGTAATGCAAAGTAGTTGCATAAATAGCTATTGTTTGCAGGGTTTGATCCATCATATACTATTACTATAATTTTCCAAGCCAGTACATTATCTTCTCACTATTTTACCCCCCAAGTCCAACCAACTGTTTTCTCCGGAACCATTCTCTTGCAGAATCTGTTACAAGAGGACCATTGCTTTCATCTATTTGAGGAACTTTAACATACCTAACCATTTTTGCCTTTTTACTATTATGCTGGCTTGGGTTTATAATATTCATATAGATCAGCTATCTCTGATGGATGTTTGTACTAGTGTTGATTTCAATCGAGAAATACATATTTGAGGTCATGAAGTTCCAATACCTGAATTTTCTACGCTTGTCATGGTACAAGAAGTGGCTATTTAGCAAATTAACTTTCCAGTCATATACAAGAATTACTGCCCTTTACAAGCTTTTGGGGAAGGCCACATGAATCCTTTTCTTTCTATCCACCATGTTAACTTGTTAAGGGCCTTATTATTAACAAATAACATGTAGTTATTAATAGTCTCCATGCATGTTAAGCTACCTCTAGTCCTTATTCCTACATTGACTATAAATTTTTCACTTGTACTAAGTGGTTCGTTTATCGGCCTCTATTGCACATGTCCAAACCTTTTTGGTCAGTTCTGTCCTACTTTATTTCTTTACGGGAACTACCTCAAACTTCTTACAAATGCTTTCCTTTTCTATCGTTTCTCATAGAGTGCTGCCACTCCACCTCAACATTCTAATCACCAAACATATTTTTCACGAGATGTTTTTTAATTTCCCTACATTATAACTCATGAAGCAATGCTAGTCTTACACCTGCTTTATTATTTTTTTTATAACTACCCCTAACTTTCCAGTATTATGTAATATTAGAGAACTATAGGACCAATATGGAATATGTTCCGTTTTGCTCTTGGCTATATTTGTGCCTTAGAGTTAAACATGTTTCCATATAGCAAATATATCATCCTTTCTTCTTTTTTAGGCTTCTCCATAGTGCATGAGAATTCGGAGTATGCCAACTGGTCATATGGGACTTTGACAAACTCCTCTCTTGCAATAGTTTCATTAGCATGAATTTGGCATTTATTTAGAGATGGTTGACGTCAGGTCGACAATCGGTCGTAAAATTTTGTCAGATCTTTACTGGAGCTTTGCTTCGTAGCCGACCCCCTTTGGATGGGAGAAGGCTGAGATGACGATGATGATGACAAGACAACTATAGGACCAATATTCATAGATTACGAAAGATGACCCTAACCTTTCAGTTATGTTATGCATTACATATATTATCAATAGTATAGTACTTGTGCATTTCAGAAGCCCATGGGTTACCATGTTTCAGAATTATCAACACCATTGTTCTATGAAGTAATATTATTCTATCGCTTAGAATTACACACCTGTTTTCTGTTCAAGAATAGGATTGTTTTCTTTCATGCTTCATTTATACCGATGCTACTATAAATTGATTAGTGGGACAATTTCAAATGAAGAAATTAATATAGTAAAAAATTGCAGCCATTATCAGATGCTCGCAGCTTTGGGCATGAGGATATTTGCAAGATTCTGGAGGCGCATGGGGGAACAGATCCGGTAATTCTTTCTTATGGAGATTAAATGATTAATCTTCTGGATGAAGTAGTTGTAGCTTTGCAATGCATTATAGCATAAAAATATTTATAATTCCTACTATTTGAGATCGTGCCCAAACTTTTTATTTTGCAAAAGTGCCAATATAAATATAATTACTGTTTATATATGGATAGAAGTAGGATGTATGATTTTCTCAATATATTGAAAAATTATACACTGCATCCATTGGGTGATTTGGAAGGTACACAATGTATGTTGTAGAATCATTATTGCTCCCATCTTTGAATAGGAAGGAATCAGTTATGTAATATACGTGTACAATATTAATAAGAAACCATATTCAACATTTGATCACTTTTAAACCCACATTGTTTCTCCAAATGCTAGGAACTTGATCGTCCCTATTGTATTAATTTTAACCCCAAAAGTTCATATACCCATATGTACCTACATTTGATACTGAAACGAATAAACCACAAATTTTCCTCTGGGAGGGACAATATTCGGATGGATCTGATATCTTCAGTATACACTTTTATCTTGTTTATTCTATATCACTATTGATCTCTCATATTCCTATATGTCCATTTTCTGTCTCGCGTCCATATTCTCTCCCTTGTTCATTTCTCTTATTTGGTAACTCCTTGCAAATAATACCATAACTCGAATAAGAATTTTTGTGTGTTTTGATCTCTTAGATATTGAAATTACTGAAACATGATGAGTAGCTCACATATAGCTCCAAATTTCTACATCTCTACTATTATAACTAGGAAACTAGGGTTACACATGGCAACCTCAACTTAATTTACATATGACTACTTGAAAAATGAGAAAATTTCTTTATTTTAAAGAGTGTCCACGTCATGTATTCATAACTTGAGAAATAATGTTTAAAAAATTCATAACTAACTCTTGAATTTTATCAAATCTTTAAAAATCTTAACTAAAGTCTGTAAAATCATTATTATATTAACTAAAATTCTTTTAAATTTTTTTTTTATCATTTTAAAGTAAAATTCTATAAAAATCATTATCATCTTGACTAAAATTCTTATCATCTTAAGTAAAATTTTACCATCTTAACTAAAAATTTCTAAAAATCATATCAAATAATTTGTTAACGATGTTAACATATACACATGTGCATTGCACGTGCAGAAAACTGGTGAGATATAATGGAAGCAAGTTCAATGGAGTTCTTTTGTTAAAATATATAAACAAGTAAAGGAAACAAACCAGCTTTAATTTGGGATCTTAGCAATAATTTTTTGAGAGAATAATTAATGAAGAGCATTCAAGAGTAAATGATAATGGAGACATCATACTCAAGTTCATAATTGAGAATATTATACTCTATTTGTAGTGTTTCTCTTCTCTTTCCTTTTGTTCTCCTTTTTTAAAATTTACTTCTCTTCTTAAAAAAGTTTTTTTCTTTATGTCAATTTTTTTTAGTATAGACTACAAATTTTTTAACCTTTTCTTATTTCTCATAATTGCTTTATTTATTGGCTTAATTTCATTCTTCCCTCTCCAGCCCTCTTGAAAGTGGTGGGGGTGAATATATGGCAACATAATAATGGAGACAATAAACTGAATAAAGACATGATCATAACCTTTTAAAGTTAGGGGTATGGCTCCTAATAAGATGAGGAAGGCTTGTGAGTATATTGATCTGTATGAGCAATAGGATCATAGTTGAAGGAGCGACTACGAATAAAACTAGCATGGATCAAATAAGTAGATAATAATGGGATTGCTAATTTAAAATGGAAGTGGGCCTTATCAGAATAGAGGAAAGGATTTGTATCAGACAATCCCGCTTATGGCGACCATTAGCAGGATCTGCGTAGAGTTGGTTTTGGATTCATAGCCATGAGTACCAACCAATTTAGGTCTCTTGGTGATTTGGTGCAAAGGACATGATAATTTGGGTCAAGGGTTTAACCCATTTCAAGTGGGTTGGGACTTAAATTGAATAAGCGAAGGAGAGGGCGTATCATTCCACATATTTATTTCTCATTCAAGTGTGGAGTTTTGAAGAGAAAGAAGAGAGAGGGGGAAGAAAGCAGGTTTTCTCACAAGAGATCATCTTTGGTTATTAGTGCTTTCTGTTTTGTTTCGATGTGTTTCTCCAAGTGGGTTTGTGGGTGAAGCTAGTAAGGTAACCATTGCGATTTTCAATATATGTGCATGATCCTCAACTATTTTGTTGCCTTGTAGCTGTGCACCCTTCCCCCCTCCCAAACGAACAAAAAATAAAAAACCAATTCTTGATACACTGGACGTTCCCTCTCCTTGCATTGGTGGAGAAGGCCCGAGTTGTCGTTGAACAACATTGAATATTAGTAGGTGCTTGATTATATTCAACATTTCTGTTACGTATTAGTTTCATGCAGATCCATATTCCATGGTTAGCGCTCTCTATGTCCCCATCACTTCATGCATGCCCTGAATTTAATTTTATCTTCCTTTCTGTCATTTGTTTGCCTACTGCTTTTTCTTTGTTTTGGTTTGGCTTTGGGCCTTGCTTGTGTGGATACTTACGTGGAGTGGTAAGGAGAAAGGGAAATAACTCTCAGCTGACATAAATGTTGTGATAAAGGCATTGTTATTGTTGTATATTTTCTATTGTTTCTACTGGCTTCAATAATTAGCATGGATATGACAGTATTGGTTGAATGCTACTACTTGGATACATATCATCTTAAAATTTACAAAATATTTAGCACACACTTAAATGCATTGGTAGCATTTAATTGAAATTGAGGAAAAGATATTCCTATGCTACTTTAAGTGAGAAATGTTGATAATTACACTATAAAGTTTTTTCACATCTCTAAGAATAAAGACTGCAAATTAGAGACAGACTATATAAATTTTTGAACTGATAATTCTATTAATGCACTTCTTAACTAAATTTATTTGCTCTAAGAAATGAATTATAATGCTCTATAAAAGTCAAGTCAGCCATGTTGATGGCTGGTAGTTTATATCATAGGCTTCTCGTTTGATTTTGGTATCTGTACTTGGAAATCATTATCCCATAGATATTGTATGAACTGGTAACTTCTGCTAACTCATTTGCTTACTACTTCATCCATACTATTATCATCAGTATTGTCTAAGTCTTTTCCTATAAAAGAACGGGGTTGACTATGAAGAAAATCGCTCTGAAAAAAATTGACATGGTTTTACGACCGGCCATCGACATCGTCAACACTCTCTCAGCGGTGTCAATTCTGTCATAAGGAAACTATGGAAAACAGGGGGGTTTGGATAAATTGTTGATGATCGGCTGGCTATTAAATGGCTATTAAACAAGGGAAAAGATATGTGTTTGTGTCTGTATTACGGAAATGTAACTAGATCATACAGGTCCCTTCATGTTTGTGTCTTTTGTGATACATTAGCATGTGATTGTTATAATTACGATTCACCCATGTTGATGGATGGTGATCATATAACATGAGTTTTGTGATTTAGATGCATATACTTGAAAGGATTACATGAAATCTGTAGCCATCTATATTTCTATGAACAAAAATAGCTGCATTCAACCTTAACAAACTTGAGCCTTTATTTCCCTTTTGTTGAGTAATTGTTCATTTTGCTTTAGGTGGAGCTTGATGCCTCATACCCTTGCTATGAAATTGATCACACGGAGGTTGATATGGATGATGCAGTTCTTATTGGAGAGGTGAATAGTAGCAGTTTCTAGTTTCTCAGAACTTAGACTTCACTTGGGGAAAAAATTTAATACAGAGAATTCCATGTAATGATTAGGCTTTTTAAAAAGACTTAACCTCCTTTTACAGATTGATGTCCATTTGGAAACTTTTCTTTGATACACGCAGTTTGCTGCTCATGTACGTACACAGAAAATCCTCTCAGACACTTAGATGCGTCCTTCCGTTTGTTGGCCATCTATCCTTTTTCATGTTTTCCTTAAGATAAGATATACTTGGTCCCTTAGTTTCTTTTCCATGCAAAGCTTTTCTCCCTGTTTCATGCAAAGCCAGCACCTGCAGGAACAGAATATCAAGACAAGTCATGAGCTAATAAATTCTTTCTAGTGTATACGTCTCCTGGCTTGATGACGCAGCCTCTAGTGAGTAGTGAGCTAATGACTTCTTAAGAGACAATGCTCCTATTCCATAGTTTCCTCCAGCAAGAATTTTCAGAGTGATTAATAAGGTTTTCGCGAGATTGATAGTCGATTGTAAAACTTTTTAAATCTTCAATGGAGCTTTGTTCTCCACAGCGAGCCCCATTTTATTGGGAACGGCTCAAGCTATAATGATGATTTAAGAAAATATTTTTGCAACTATGAGTTCAAGTCAAGATATACAATAGTAACAAGGCTATAGATACATCCTCTGATGCATTGTAGCTAAAGCAAGTAGATAGTGGGCCGACAATGCCGTCGAGCTAAATGTAAACAGTAATGAAAATGGATTAGAATTCCTTTCAGCATGGAACGACTTTGATATTAGTAGCTTAAGAAAGAAGAGATTGGGCCATCATTGTCATCAAATTAGCTCAACATTTACACCCAATTTATCGCTGTTTATACTGTTGAATTCACGAACTAAAATTTCTCATGCCAGTATACAAGGATTAGAATAATATCTTTATGCCGACCTTTGTCAAGAATACAGTTAGGTAAGAAGCTTAAGCCAGTAATTAGTGTGTCAACTACAAACATTAACATACTCAATGCCCCTACCCAAATTTGAGCTTTTTTTACTCTGTAGGATTACCAAATAGAGATTCTTCATGGCGGTTACATATCATAGATATTGATGGAGTTTACTATTCCATTAAATGGTTCTCATTCTTTTATTATGTTTTAGTATAATGCTGTAAATTTAACAAAGGCCCTAGGAGGGAAACCCTCCTATGGCATTGAAAAAAGTATACCCTCCACCTTTTTTTGCGACGATCAGCACCGCCCTTCATGATTCTTATTATCTAAGATGAAGATACACCAAATTTCATGTGATTCTACCACCTTTTCACCGTTGATCTAGTGATGTGAAAATTCTAAAAATGTTCTATTAACGGAAAACCATTAATTTTGTACTCACTATATCAACGGTGTAAAAAGAATCACATGAAATTTGGTGTATCTACATCTTAGCCAATGAAGATGAAGATGATGGTGCCGATTGTTGAAACAAACGGTGGAGGATAGACCTTTTCAACGCCATAGGAGGAAATCCTCTCCTAGGGCCTTTGTCCTCCATTATTCTCTTTATTATATGAGAGGCATATTAATTCTTTTATGTTATCAGGTATAACCACTCCGAAGTTGAACTGTTATCAAATCTCTATATCTTAATATTTCTACCAAAATTCGTATAGGGAGCATTTGGTGAAGTTTATTTAGTGAAGTGGCGTGGGACGGAAGTTGCTGCTAAAACAATTCGTTCTTCAATTGCTTCAAATGACAGGGTAAAGTGAGTTTTCTCACATCCTAATGTTTCAAGTATAATTCAAGCTGTCTTCATCTTATCCAGTTAAAGATTTGTCTCTGAATTGTTTATTCTTGTTTGAGTCATAACGCGGTTTTATTAAAAATATGTGGTTAGCACACTTCTGCAGGCATCTGTGTATAATATATACATAATGGACATGTCAAATGATAATTTCCTACTACTTTAATAGCTAACAATGACGATGTCAGTGACTGTTCAACTTTACTACCTGATGTCATGTGTTTAATGGTTAAACCTGTTATGTTTTATTCCTGGTCCAGTCTTTAAGCCATTGGATTTGCTTTAAGATTTGTGCAAAAAATAATATCTTGATTGAAATAAATGAGTCCTTTTCCTCATAATTGATTGCACAAATCCAAAATGAATCTAATGGCTTAAAACCTGGATCTAGTGGAGCATAGTCTTATATATATTGCACGTTTTGTTTATTTAATGCATTTATTTTAACTTTTCAGTAGAAATAAGGGGGGGGGGGGGGGAGGGGGAAATAGTAAGCTTTTTGTCCATTCTTCACGTTATTGCTATCATATCCAAAATCTATAAAGTTTTGGCTTCATAGGATGAAAAAATTAAAGGTATTTTGTTCTTTTTAAAAAAAAAAAAAACTCCGTACTTGCATTTTCTGCGTTTTGCTGCCTGAGCTAAACTGCATATCTGATATGCTTGGTTTCCCTACATGGGCTACTGATGGATTTTTATAACAAACCCTTGAATTTTAATTATTTCCTGAGCCTTGATTAGGTTGGCATCAACTAACAAACTCTCTTTAAATTTGGTCTAATTTCTTAAACAAAGTTCTGTTGATGATAAAGCTATGATAATGAATGATGCTTGCAGAGTTGCATATTTTTTGGGCATGATGAGTTGATGACTATCTGTCCCAACTCCAGAATATTATTCCTTTTTCAGGACCTGAACCGAAAGAAGCTCTAATTGAAACCTTCAACCAGATATTGATTTGAACATATCATCCCTCTTCCTCTCCCTGACTCCCACCCACCCACTCTTATGTGTGCAATACAGCCTTTATTATTCTCGTTGTTCTTATTTGTTCTTCGTGATATCATTATGTATAACAATCCAAGACGCTCCTTTGACATTAGCATTTCTCAAAACCATGCCAAAAGTAGTATAATATAACTTTTGAGTTTTGACGAATAAACATCTTTGCACAAAATGGTGTACCACAGATTGCTTTGTTTTGGATCTAGTACTATCCTTGTTTCTACTCTATCATCCATATTATACTAATACAAAAAACAACAGGAACTGTTTCATTAAAGAGCTGGCCTTGTGGCAGAGGTTGCGCCACCCAAACATAGTGCAGTTTCTTGGTGTAATGAAGAATTCTGATCGCTTGATTTTCCTGACGGAGTATCTCAAAAAAGTGAGTATTTCAACTATTTGCCGTTAGAACTCCTAAAATGTGATAAGGCTTGTAAGAACACAGCTTCTCCAAATGTTAGGGAACTTTGCATGAAATTCTGGAACACAAAGGCAGGCTTGACGCCATGACAGTAGTTGCTTATGCCTTAGACATTGCAAGGTATGGACTGAAACTTGCTCTACCAATATGCTTTTGGAGTATTATGACTGTCGAATGATTTAAAATAGCAAAAACTACCGCATTTCTTCTGGGGACATCTTGCTGTCTAGAAATTTGTATTGGTTTCAATAATATGCTGCTACTATAGATATTATTCTATGTTATCATGTTTTAAGGAAAAGTTCATTTTGACATTGTATCAAGGTTTAAAATCTTGGTATCGGGGTCGGAATCGGACAGTCGCTTTTGTGATCGGAATCGGCTGTATCGGATTAGAGTATCGGATTTTATATCATTTGAGAAAAGGAATTTTTTAAGAATGAGGAAAATTCTTTTAATGTACATTTAAAATAACTATAAACAATTTGTCAAATTCTTTTGTAATTACTGATGTATAAAGTTGTATTAATGATGTTAAACTAACCGTAATAACGCAATAACCTATAATGAACCCGTTAAACCATTATTGAAGCCATTAACCCATTAGCAAACCCACTAACCATTAATAAATTTAATACAAAAGCCCTGTTATAAAATGGAAAAAAACAATATTTATTTGTTTCGGACGGTACTCTCGGAACTTGGATAGTCATTGTTGGGATCGGAATCGGCCGAGATTTCAAACCATGATTGTATGCGGTGGTTGTGCTTTTTTCCTGTAACTCTCGTCTGTTCAAGGACTTTTTTTGTCCGACTTAAAAGAGGCCATGAATATTCAAGAAGTGTCCCACGCTTCCAAGAACTATCGGTGTCCAGCAAGTGTCTGACATGGGGACAAATTTTGTAATAAAAGGGTCTGTGCCACATAGATCAGCGCCCCCCCCCCCCCCCCACACACACACACCAACAAAAATTAAATAATAAAATCCCCCAAATATCTATAATAGTAATGACATACCATTTAGCATGAAAGTGTTGCAAAAGCGGTAAGTTGCGAAGTCCTCATCAAATTTCAGTTATATATTTGAACATTCAAATGGGAATACTTCAAACATAGCTGACTACCTTTCATAAATATTGGTTGGGATGAGCATGATTACATGGTTTCATGTGATGGTTGGAAACTTGGAGTTCATAGAATTGGAGTGTCTCTAAGTTTCTTGCAAACTTACCACAAGTCAGTAATGGAAGAGTTTAGAGGATATAGGGTGGTTTTATTTGTAACAGATATCATTGGTGAGGTGGTGCCCCCTAAGTTTAAAGCACACAGCACATATCATATTGACTTAATGTGATGCTACCATCTCAAAGGTCAAATGCATCCCAAAGGTCAAATGCTTTTCTGATAACTGTAGTCGCATCCTTAGTCTCATGGCCTGACGCCACTCCATTTTCCGCTCCCTTCTTGGACTTAGACTAACATTCACAGACATGAAAGATTTTACAAAGGATGATCACCTTGAGTGATTGAAGAAACTGCCAACCACTTCACCACAAGGCAAGAATGCAAATGAAGCATATATTACCCCATAATATTAAAGGGCCAGGATGTCAGTTGCCAACTCACCCCCTTATATCTCCCACTGGTAATCTCTTCCATCATTCATCTTTTGGAAAATTCTGATAACCTGTGGCAGAAACATCTTCTGTAGGATATTCCCATCCACTGTTTTTTATTCTCCTCTGAATCTTCATTTTCTCTAGTTTTTTACGGTTTAATTTTTAGCCCTTTTATTTCGGCTACTCTTGGTGCTGGTTTTTTGTTGCGCAATTGCATCATGAACTCATCATCAAGTATTCCGCATTCTTGGCACAGGACAGAAATCGTAGGGCTGCTAACATATGTGTGTATGCAAATTGATCAGAGCAAGCAATCTATGAAGATTCAGATCCTAATAACAAACCTAAATGAAGCAAGCACACACTTGCAAAATGTCCAAATTGATTCTTGCGATCAATTAATAAAATGAGATGGCACTTCAAATACTTGCAATTGCACAAATAGAGTTTGGAGATTTCAAATAATGAGAGAATCGTATTTGAAAGAGTGCTAGCAATCATAACATGTTGGCATATATTAAAATTTAGATATAGTAGTCAGGGAAGTACTCAATTGTTTACCAACTAGGCAACTAAATTCCTAATTTTTATTAACCAAATTAATCTTCCAACCTAAGCTTGACATCATGCAAATAAATTAATGGAAACAAAATATGCTCAGTCATATATGCTAAACCATACGTACTATAAGCAATCTCGATGTTGCTATTATTATATGCTCTGGGCACTGGATTCCAGCTGATTTCTCCTCTTTGTAAATTTTTCAGGGGCATGAATTATCTTCACCGACATAAACCACATCCCATCATACACAGGGATTTGACACCAAGGTTGTTTAATGCTAAGTCCAATATTCAACCCTGATGGATCTGTTTTATGTTTAGCTTGTAGATTTGCATAACATGAAAAATCCTATCACTCACCATAGAAACTTTCGCTGGTTATTTTATTCTGTAAATGAAACAGAAATGTTTTACAAGATGAGGCAGGTCGTCTCAAGGTTACAGACTTTGGATTGAGCAAGATTGCTGAAGAAAAGGATTCATATGGTTCATATAAAATGACCGGTGGAACAGGATCATGTGAGTTTTCCCAATCTTTTCAGTTGCTTATGACATCTTTCTCCTCACAATTGCATAACTAGTGTTATTTTTATGTTAATTTGTCAGATCGTTACATGGCACCTGAGGTCTATCGTCGGGAATCATATGGAAAAAGCATTGATGTCTTTTCGTTTGCATTTATAATGCATGAGGTATTAGAAAGAGCCCACTAGCGGTCAATAATCATTACCTTTGATTTCAACTCATACTCTGGTGGTCTGATGTTACTACAGCATGGTTAACATTGATCTGTAACCACCCTTAATTGTATTTTTTTGTTGTGCATATATATGTGGTCTATTTACGGTTAATTAATTAAAGTGCGCAAACTTCAGACCTAGTGTTTGGCATTTCTATATCCGTCTCTTTCCACTTCACAATGTGCTTCCGAGTGCAGTATGAGAAACTATTTATCTGGAAATTAGTTTTCCTTGATTGCTATTTAAATAGTCTAAAAAGAAATCATGGATTGAAAATGAAATTTGTATATCTATGCTTGGTTACATGTTGATCCACAATACTGATTAAATTAATACAATTCATGCACACCATTTTTTTTTCCATTGTAGTTTATATAGGCTCTAATTTTAGGATTTGCTGTCAAGTTCTAACTGAATTAACTCAACTTATTTTGATCGCGTTTATCTCTGATAAAGTAGGCTTTACGAAATACCTGATTAATGCTAGATGTTATCATGAGCTTGAATGCAAATTATGGAGTCTTTGTAAGGCTCCATCAACACAAAAATCCAGCAATCTAGAGGTTATGCATATATCAGGAAAGCATGAGTGCACCATGTAAATTATGCATAATTTTGGATTAAGGATGCAACATATAAAGATATTTAAACTATAGAAGTTGCAAGTTTAATTGTCCCTTAAAGTTGCAAATATTGTATCAGGTCAAATAGTAACTGGAATATCATTTGGATATGATCATATTAAGGGCTTAATTCATATTTTCTATTAATCAAGTAGCAAGAATTGAACAGTTTTTTTCCTTTTATCCTAACTTGGTGGAAAAAAGTTTTGAGTTTAGTGAATCATGTAGATTATAGACAGATTATCTTTCTCTTTCTATCGGATATCAATCATGATTTCGGCTTCCTAAAAAATGCAAAGAATATTAGACACTTACCAGACCAAAAGAACCACTTGACATGGTCAAAAGCAGCAGTGGCCATTAAACGTTTAAAAACACGGCAATGTCATGAAATTAAATATTCATACATATGTGATTATCTATAAACAATGATTTTATTATTACACCTAAATTTGTTGTTCTTCCTCATTAAGTGTTTTGTTAAATTTGATCCCTCATTCATGAAGAGGCAAAAAAGGAAGACCATTGAAAAGGTCCATATTGCATCAAATGATGAGTTCTATTCTCCCTTCTTCCATATATTTTGGCCATGCCAAACATGGCTATAGAGTTCATTACATACGTCATGGTATGTGTGCCACTGATATTGCCTTGCATTTATAATCATTTAGTTCCGCCAACAAGAAAGTTATTACATGAAGGAAAAAAGGGTTCCTACATGACCCTTTTCTACACAACACTCACAAAATAAGCGGGTCTCGCACTAGGCTCCACACCAAGTGTTTTAAGTGTGTGCGTAGTTCGTTGTATAGGAAAATTGCGTAGCTACTCTTTGCTCTTACGAGTAACAATTTCTGCCATCTGTAATTCAGTACCCAGAGATGACTATTTATTACCTTTTCTCTCCTAATATCGCAAATGTTTGTCTATACATTTCTATTTCTCATTTTATTTGGTTGCAACCATTATTGGCCTTTGGGATGACTTGTTGCAGATGTTCCAAGGTGGGCCTGCAAATAAGGCAGAGTCACCGGAGGTTGTCGCAGACATGCGAGCTTATGAAGACTCTAGACCGTCTCTCTCTTCAATAGTATATCCAGAAAAAATTAAATTGTGAGTGACAGGACCAGTTTCCTCATAATGCAATTACATTTTCCATACAATTGTTTGAGTAAATTGAGGAAATGACTCCACTTAAAGGAGTGGAGGCAGCTCATTGGTGGCGGACATGAAGGATCAAACCTAGTTAGAGGCAAATAACCACGTCCATGTCAATGATTATAGCGGTTTGTAACTAGAGCAGTCAAGCCAATGGCCAGAACCTGCTGCATGTGAATCAAACAATCGGTTTGTTATGATGTAGAGGCTTTCTTTATCTGAACCTCTGGTAAATAAAAGGAGTAGTGCTTTGCTGAAAACAGAGCTTTGGTGAAGGAGTAGCGCTTTGCTGATAAAAGAGAGCACTTCACCAAAGCTCTCAACAACAACTGAGCCTTTTATCCCAAGCATATGGGGTAGGCTACATATGTTGTTGAAGTTCTTAGCCCACCAGAGCATTGACCATGGATCTATCCTGCAATGTACACTAATACTTTTAACAATGAGAGCTACAAGGGAAGAGGTTAATGGAGCTAAGGTATGCCTTAGCTAAGTTGCTTGAACTACGTGAGAGGAGGAAGAGAGGCCCATCCAACTAAAAAAAAGATACAACTTAAAAACAATGGGTCCCATCCCCTTTCCTCTTCTGGAAGGCACACCTTAGCTCCATTTTTCCCAGAAGGGAGATCCTATAGAAATTTGAGTAGTCTTTGAGCAATTGTTGGATGAATACCCTCAATTTATAATGTATGTTAGGGTATGTAACATGTGAGTTAGCACTTAGTGGCTTACCAGTTAAAATAACCAAGATGGGTGGTTTACAATTCTCCAATGTCAGGTAGAGCACTTAGTAGTGCAAAGAGTTAACCATTTTGATGATTTTGTATACCGTTTGAAATTCTTAACTAGATTGTCCATCCAACAATTTCCACCGAGTTTCCCCATTGTGTTTCCTCTCCTACTACATACATTTATGACTTCGCGACTCATGAGAAATGTTTAGGCATGATATTTTCCTCAACTTATTTTTATTTTTTGTTTCTTTTGTTTGGTTAAAAATTGTGAACCCGAACTGCGTGCCTAAATCGCCGGGACCGAGGAACAAAAAGCTCAAGAATAAGAAAGGAACCACAACCATCGAGTTATAAATGATAACCGCGTCTTGTTAGTTATATATATTCTTCATAATTTTGTGCTTTCTGTTTTTGTATAGCTCTCAGTTTCTGCTATATAATATGTTTTTGGATGCTGCAGACTGCTACGCAGATGTTGGCACAAGAACCCCGACCATCGCCCGAACTTTGAAGAAATAATAGTCCAGCTTGAGGGCATCCAAGAGGATCTTCTGCAAAATAAAGCCATGCAATGTTGTGGAAACTGCTCCATCTTATGAGTAAACCTCAAATACTTGGCTGTTCAAATCTTCTTTGGAGAGAGTTGTGAGATTCTGTTTTGCCAGAGGGAGCATCCCTTCCCCTTCTTTTTTACTTCTTGTATTATGAGAATATATGGTGATGATATGGTAACTTGTGGAGACAAACTGATGTTTGTTTCCATGGTTCTCTACAGAAAACCAAAAACATATTGTAATGTTTATATTTGTTATATTCGGAGTTTTATGGTCTTTCTTCCTGTATTTTGCTTAAGTAAAACCTTTGTGCCGTTGGAACCATTTATTGGTAAGTGCGGAGTATTGGAATTGCAAATGTGCGTGTATTTGGTGTGTTTAATTGTGTCGTTTTCTGGTGTTATGATTCAGTAATTTTACTTCCGAGGATTGTGTTTAACTTTGTTCCTTCAAAGTAGCACATTTATGATGAATACTTGCTTTTATTTAATGCAGAGCTTGTGTCAAAAACTCTCCCTATGCTCTCTTTAAACAAATTGAAAAATAGTTCCAGTATATTCAAAAGAAAAAAAAAATTAATAAAGAAGAGTACATTGTCCACCAGATATAACCATGGCACAACCTGGGCAAACAAACATGCCAGCTGTGAACAAAATACATAGTCTAAAAAGAGGATTGATGGAGCTTCTTTTCGGGTTTCCGTCAGATGTTATCTTCCGTTGATCTCGCGGTGAATTTGGTTGATAATTCTTCGTTGCGTGTGGGTCTCAATGGGTTTTTGAAGGAAGAGGTGAGGTGAGAGAATAGCCGCCGAATACCTGCAAAGAAGTCCCGGGGTGGTTGGTACCACCAAGGACACTCCGACGCTCAAGTTAGTGATGAGATCCGAGCAGAGTAACGGCATAAAGTGTAAAGAATTGCTTACTTGACCCCTCCGTGATGGGGGTTTATATAGCGGTGGTGGCTCGCAGCAGCAGGTGCGAGGATCTCGCCGGCAGTTACGCCCCCGACGTCACGTCCGCGTAGAAAGCGGATCGCCCATTAATGGGGACTGATGACGTGGAACGTGGGATGTTGTTGGCGTAGAATCTGCACATGGCGAGATTCGCGGAGCGGCGGTTACGCCTGTGAGCGGTGACTTTGGTTGGGAGGCCGAAGAAGATGGCCTCGGTTGGGAGCTCAGGACGAGCGGGGAGGCCGAGGAGTCCAGGTCTTGCGGCAGCTCGACGCGAGTTGCGGGGGCGAGGAGGCCAATTTGCAGGGGGCCCCGAGGTGGGCCGGCTTGTATTTGCAGGTCGGGTACAGGGTAGCCGGGTCGGCCCCCTGTGGGCCTTCTTCTGGGTTCTGGACACGTCACCTGCCACGTGTCCTGATCTTGGAGGTCGTCAATATTGAGCATCATCATTAACCCCCCACTCTTGCCCCGATCAGCTAGCGGGTCGGGTCAGGAGTGTACTGCCGGGCTCCCCGAGGTGAGCTCCTTCTCAGGGTTACGTCGGGATGAGTTCTCGAGCCGTCGGTTGTCTTTTTCGTTAGCGAATCGAGGCGAGATCTTTGCATTTAAAGAGGGTGCGCCGGTTCGTGCACTCTGCAGTCGAAGCGACAGTCCACGTGTCGAGCGTCAATTAGCTAATGTGACGTGCGCAGGTCTGCGGCGTCTGATGGGACGCGGTCCATCGCTGGGCTGCCACGTAGAGCGATTGGAGCCGTTGGGCGCAAGGAGCCGTTTCGGCGGGAGACGATGGGCGCCATTGGATGAGGCCGTATGCGGTAATAAATACGGGTGGAGCCCGCCCTAGGGCCCTTGCTCTCTCATATTTCTCTCTCTCAAGCTCCAGCTGCTCGGCGCTCGTCTCCCCTCTTTCGTTCCCAACGTTTGAAGAATTCCTTTCCCAGGTTAGATGTCTTCCCCTGTAGAATCAGTAGACGTTGTAGGAGTAGACATTAGGGTTCCTTTAAATGTGTCCGAGTCTCCTCGGGGAGCAGGGGCTAAGCCTTCTCTCCGGGGCCATGAGGCGGGGGCCACCTCCAGGGAGGAGGCGGTAGATGTAGCCCCCAGCACCTCGTGCTGGGTGAGGCATGAGGACGAGCTCGCCAATGCTCGAGCTCGCTTCCACATTCCCCCGTGCTACACGCTTCGTCCGGTCGAAGAGGGAGAGAGGGCAGACCAGGTACGGGGCAGGGAGATTGCCCTATATTTGGAAGCTTTTTGGGGCGGAATGCGCTTGCCCTTCTCTCCTGAGGTTATCGCCGCTCTGAATTTCTTGGGCTTGGCTCCCGGCCAGTTAGTGCCGAACGCGTGGAGGATCCTCCTCGGGTTCCTGATCCGCCTGAAGCTGCAGGCGGTTCCTTTCAGCCTTTCCCTTCTCGATTCCTCCCTTGCTTTCAAGAGTCACCCTGGCGGTCGAGCTGGCGACCCGAGGTGGGTTTACTTTACTTTTAGGAAGCGGTCCAGGGTCGCTGCCGGGACTAGGGTCGTGGCCTTGCCCTCCTCCATTCACGACTGGAAGAAGAAATTTTTCTTCGTCTCCCCTCCCGAGGGCGAGAACTGGCCGGTGCCCACCAAGTGGTCGAGGGAGAAGTGTCTGCCGGGGAACCTGTCCGATGACCCCGCCACGTTGAGAGTGGCGTTGTGGAAACCCATCCCTCGACAAGACGTGCTGCTGTCCGAGAGGGTTTTGAGCTGGGCCGGGCTTAGCCCCATCGAGTTCGTCGGTAAGTTAGGCTTGTGTCATGCCCCGCTTCCCAGAGTGCGCTAAGATCGGTACGTGACAGAGCCAACCATGCTACCTGTGGCTAGGAAATATCCTTCCACAGTCACATTACGGCTGTCTAGAAGATATCAAGAACAGGAAAGTAAATAAACTATCTAGTACATGTCCATGAGCCAGAATAAACGAGTCAAGAAATAATATGCGGAAGCAATAAATACAAGTAACAATAATATCTGGAAAGTACGGAAATAACTAACTGGATACTAACAGGATCCTCACTGCTCGGCCTGACGGTGGAAATACTCCTGATCAGCCTGCGACAAAGGTAGAGATCTGGGCCATGCAAAATCCAGACGTCAGTGCGTCATAATATCAAACAATAATATAATCAGGAAGTAACAAGACATGCATGCATGAGTATGAACAGTAATAAAAGTATAACAGTATCACGAATAAGGGACAGTGAAGGGTATAAGCACATGTGATGTGCAGTGAGTAATCTAAACTGCGCTACTGGGTTATCTATTTTAAAGTCTTCGAAATCAATTAATATAATTCTCATCGTAACCCATCGGTGATTATTCCGTAACGTCCGGAAAAACGACAAACAATAGGTATTCCGTAACGCCCGGAAAAACGGCAAACAATAGGTATTCCGTAACGCCCAGAAAAACGGCAAATAATAGGTATTCCGTAACGCCCGGAAAAACGGTAAATAATATGATATCTCTTTGAGTTACGTTCAGTTACATTATTGATTTCCCCATACCCCCAAGTTATGTGTTCAAGTCAGGTATTGATAAATCTGAAGCTAATGCCAACACAGGATCAAGCAGGAACATATTTGTCTATACAGACAACAGGATATGTCCATCGGGACAACATGTCAGGATTGTCGGCATTAGAAACAGAATCAGGTAATATGTCAAGTAGTGATATATCAGGTCATGTCAGGTTGTGTATATGTATCAAGTCATGTCAAGTAGTGGTATATCAGGTCACATCAAGTAGTGTACAGGTATCAAACGGATGCTCATAATAAAACTGTAACAGGTACGGGTGCACAAATAAAGTATGGATGCACAAATATTTATCAGGGATTACATCATGACTATGTAGGATGCACAAGATCAAGTATGGGATACTAATGTAACAGTAAAATGAGATAATATGGTCTCGGAGTGCAACTAGATATATAATAAACCGTACGGATACAGACGGATACTATAAAACTGTAAATCAGTAAAATTTGCTAAATATTAAAACACAAGCACTATTATTTATTAGATAGATATTGATATAATAATATTAATATGGATAACATATTCAAACCGATTAATAACTATAAAAGTGGTATTGATTAACCATGCACAAGAAAGTTCCGTTCAGAAATTCAGCGTCACCCTAATTTGTAAAATAGCTTAAAAATAACAAACGTTCTCCAAAAGAGACGTGTCTTATACCAAAACAAAGATAATTCAATAAGGTTTTTATTTTTATAAGTTAAACTATCTCAGGTTGTTCCTACAAAAAGTTATGAACATTCGAAATTGAAAGTTTGCTGCTGGAATTTCCCTGGACAGCAGTTTAGAGATATTTTCATTTGCATTTTACGTTATTAAAAAATTTATTTTGCAATTAAATATTTCATAGAGTTATAGTATTCTGAGTTAGCTTCGTAACGAACAAAAGAACGTATACTAATGATTTTTCTATGATTTATAATGAATTTTATAAGATAAGGTGTACAGTAAATTTCAGATTTGTCGTATCCGCTTTGTAACGACGTTTCATGTGTAAACTATAATATTTTCAAACTATATTTTGTATAACATTAAAAAAATGCAGATTATAAACTAATTAAAGATAATAATAAGAAATATTACGACGATATATATTTTAAATGATATGGATGCAAACGGGTATCCGAAAATGGTAAAACTTTAATATGGATGTACAGTGCAATCAACATGTAATATTTTTATTCATATGGATGCAAAATATAATACATAGCATGTAGCAAGATGAAATTGCATGCGGCTAGATATGAAATAAATTGTACGGATGCAAACGGACGTCGTAAAACAGTAAAATGATAATAAGGGATGCACAATAAACTAAACATTAAATATTATAATTAATATGGATGTAAAATATATCATAGCATGTAGTAAGGTAAACTTGCCTCGATCGAATCACGCGACGGATACGCACGGCACGTACGACGTCGGTAAATCGTCGCAACGCACAAGCGGCACGCGGGACGGGTCTTGGCAAGGCAAGAGAGTGATCACACAGCCAAGGTACGTTCACTGGATCACTCGGATCATCAGCGACGAGCGCGGCTCCGGCGGTGATCACCGAAATTAAGAAACAAGATCAAGAAAAAAAAAGAAGAAAGAAGAAGAAGAAGTAAGAAGAAGAGGCTGTGTATTAAATAAGGAAAGAAAAAATAAATAAATAAAATATATATAAATATATATATGCAGAGGAGAGAGAGAGAAATGGGTTGTTAGTTTGTTAGGAAATTAGTTTAGATTTAAATTTAAAAAAAATCTTTTATTAGTTAACTAAATTTTAATTTGTATCAGTTTATAAAATTAATATTATATAAATAAAATTTGATATTCTGGTAAATACAAATACTTTATGTGACTTAAAATGTTATATTATAAAAATGCAAATGCCAGATAAAATACTAGTATGTAGTATACATGAAAATGCACAAGTTTAAGTAACAAATCAGGATAAATCATAAATATGAACCAAGACATGTTTCAAGCAAACGGGTCGAGTCGGATGCAAATACAAATGTCAAATACACCATTCGCACCCAAAACGCAATAAATCAGGAAAATACCATAAATAAAGAAATACTTGATTAGAACTGGTATAAGTGAACTAGGGTGTTACAGCTTGCTTCTTAGGTTTACATTTTACTCGTCTTGCTGATCTGTTGGGTGTTCGTTTCATGCAGGATCCATAGACTTCGGCTCTCTCCGAGATGCTATGCGCCAACCAAGGCAGCCTGCTAGGGCCGGGGGCGCCAGCTCTTCCCGGGCGCAGCCTGCCCTTGCTCCCACCGCCCCGGTGGCGGTGTTTCGAGGACGCTCGGCGGTGGATCCCGCCCCGGGCCCCAGCAGAGCGTCGGGTCTGAAGCGGGCCCTGATTGTGGAGGACATGGCCTCGGAAGAGGAGATCGGCTCCCCCTCGGAGCCGCTCAAGAGGGGTTCCCGGAGACCTTCCCAAGACCGGTCTTCACGTGGAGGAAGGGGGTTCTGGTTCGCGGTTCCGCCTCCTCCACGAAATAAAGACCTGGGCCGGGGGTCGGGTTCCTGGGGGAACCCTCAGGGCTTAGCTGGCGTCGATCGCCCAGGAATCCGTGCAGGTAAGCCCTCAGTGCGCGGTGAGATTTAGTGCTTTCCTTCATGTCTCTGATCCTTTTTTTTTATGTCTTCCCAGACTCTCCAGCATGTGGCCCTCGCTCTTCGCATGGAGACCGAGATGGTAGCCCCGACGGTGGAGGCCGCGGGCCAGCTCGTCGCGTTGCAAGAGAGCTCCAGGCAAGAGCAGGAGGCGATGTCGGCAAGGATCGCCGCCTTGGAGGGCGAGGTGGATGCCGGGAAAAGGGAGGTCGCTCGGTATCGCGAGGCCACCGCGATCGCCAAGGGCAAGCTCGAGGACTCCCAGGTGCTCGCCGGCAACCTGAAAAAGACGGTGAAGACCTTCCGAAAGGAGCTGGGGGCGGCGGCCGAGGCCTTTAAGTCGGCTGGATCGAGGGTCGTGGCAAGCTATAAGGGGTCAAGGGATTTTTATGACGACCTGGCCATAGCCACGAACCGAATTTGGCACGACGCTCTTGATGCCGTCAAGTCTCGGATGCTGGAGTTCGACGACGCGGATCTCCAGGCCGAGTTCCCTCTCGTGGGCGCCAACGAGCAAGGGGGAGAGGCTCCCGGTGAGGAGGGGGCCGCGGACCCAGCTCCCCCAGTGGTGGAGGTCGAGGACCTCGAGGTTGCGCCCGAGCCCGAGGCGTAGAGCCCCCGTTCTCCTACCTTCATTTTGTTTTTCTTTTGAATTTTGTAAGGCTGAGGAGCCCAAAAAATACCTTTTGTAAAAAAACTTATCTTTGCCAGTAGTAATAAAGTTTTTTTTCAGCTGTGATAAAGTTTTTCTTTCTGCCATCTGTTTGTGAAGAATGCTCGTTTGGGATATTTTTACTTGCGTCGTTGTGCTTTCATGTCAGGTTGGCCTTCTGTCTAATGATCGTCCGTCGAGTTGACTGCAATCGCTCGCCGACGAGCGTCTCCGAGGAGGTATCTCCCTGGGCCCCGGAGTCGAGGGGAGATCGTTTAGACTTGGGCAGACTTGACATCCATTTCTAATTTAGAGCATTGGCTACCATCTGGGGGTGACCGGGCAGGGTAGCTGCGCCGTCATCTCCTGCTAAGGCTTCATTCTTCTGTCGCGGCGGTAGGGGGTTACCCGCCAGGGATGGCCGAGCAGGGTAGCTGCTCGGTTGCCTCTTTTGAGGGCTTGGTTCTTTAGAGTCGTGGGTAGGCAACTACCACCCTGGGGTGGTCGAGCGGGGTAGCTGCTCCGATGCCTCTTGTTAGGGCTTTTGATCTCTGGCGTAGAGGGTGGGAGCCGGAGTTTGACCGAGCAGGGTAGCTGCTCGGGTGCCTCTGTATGAGGGCTTTTGATCCTTTAGGACGGTGGTAGGAAGTTATCAGCCGTTGATGGCCGGGCAAGGACCCGACTGCCTCGGGGAGGACTTTTTGATCCCCGGCGTGTGGCAGGGAAGCTGCGAGCCGGGATAGCCGAGCGAGGGATCCTCGGGCTCGATTGCCTCTGGGAGGGCTTTCCGATCCTTCAGGGCGGGGACCGAGCAGGGTTACTGCCCAGTGCCGCTTGGCGAGGACTTTGATCCCTGTCGGTTGTGGTAAGAAGCTACCAGCCGGGGATAGATAGGCAAGGATCCGACTGCTTCTGGGAGGACTTTGGTCCTTGGCGCGGGAAAAGCTATAAGGCTGTAGGAAGCCCACCAAGGACCCTTGGCCGGGTAGGGTTACTGCCCGGTGCCTCTTGGCGAGGGCTTTTGTCTTAAAAGATAGCCGAGTGAGGGAACCTTGGGCCTCGACTGCCTCTGGGAGGGCTTTTTGATCCCCTGCGTTGTGGTGGGGAAGCTCCCCACTGGGGATAGCCGAGCGAGGGAACCTCGGGCTCGGCGGGCCCTTTTCTGATCCCCGGCGTTGTGGCAGGGAAGCTGCTCGCTGGGAATAGCCGAGCAAGGGAACCTCGGGCTCGGCTGTCTCTGGGAGGGCTTTCTGATTCCCGGTGTTGCTGCAGGGGAGCTGACAGCTGGGGACGACTGAGCAAGATAGCTGCTGAGTTGAATCTTTGACGAGGTGCAGCCTGGCCGTTCAGCTGTAGGTGCGGGGGATGGGAATGGTCGGGGCAACGGCGCGCGCAGCTAGTGCATTGAATGCGGGGGGAGGCGAAGCGACAGGAGCGTGTCGCTTCGTTTCCACCGGGTAACGTTCGATGGACACCGGGTGGCGGCAACTCCTTAGGCGAAAGCGGGCGGCTGTTGGGCTGCACAGCGGGCTATATAAGGAGTACTGGTTCTTCCTCCTTCGCAGACAGGCCATCGAGAATGGAGGATTTTCCGTTCACCATTGCCGAAATCGTCAGCTTTGAAGATGTGTATCTTTATGACCCCTACTGCAATGAGGACACGGTGCAGTTGGTTCACGGGCGCATTGAGGAGCATTTCGGCCGGTTGCTCCCCAGGCACTCCTCCCTGCTGCAGCTACTGATATACTCCATCTGGAGGGTATCGCCGGGGCTTTACAACCCCCTGTCGAAGCAGCTCTTCGATGAGGCCGTGGGCAAGCTGCGGTCTTTGAGGCGCTTCGGCTTGATCTCCGCGAACCAGCTGGCCCGCTCAGAGGTGTAAGTCCACGGTAGCGCCCCGTCCGTCTAACAGACTCCAAATGCGGAACAAAAACTTTTTACGAACTGGCGATATCGTGTACTATAACCCGGATCTGCCATTAAAGCTAAACTAACAAACTATAAAGTGGGTAGAAATGTTATACCGAACGATCCGAGTCCTTCGGTCTTCAACCATCATCCCACGCTTTGTTGCTGTTGCTCCAATCTCCTGAATCTCCAGTCTTCTCGTCCAGATGGCACCGCGTCAACGGATTTTTAAACGGGCTCCCGCCTCTGAACCGAGGCAACTCGATCATCAAGTTTGCTAAAATAGATGACCAAGGTTGATGTAGAGAATGAGTACTTTGTCTCGTTACATCCAAAACTATGGATGAACGGTTAATGAAGTTGCATTTTTAAACTGTGATGGAATTAAAAGGACCTATGAAATTTCCATACACCAAAACTATAATTTTTTCCTCAAATGAACAACCCTATCATCATCTAGGAATGGCCGACCACTTAAGATGAAGGGAGGAGCTGAGTGTAGAAGTGGGGAGAGTAACAATAATAAATGAGAGAGTGAGTCATGTAAACACCTTGCATTAATATTAATGCAACTAATGAATCATCATAACCTAGTCATGCTATCATTAAATGCACAATTAATGTACTAATGACTCACTAGCCACCTCATCATCCTAGTCATCATCTAGAACCTTCTAGAACCTTCCACACTTATCAAGAAAAGATAAATCCGCATTTAACCGAATGTTAAATACGGGTGATAGAAAACAGAAAACTGGCAACTTCCAAAAGCGATCCCGAAACGAATTTCAGGATAACCCCGTAACAGTATAAACATACCCGCATTTGTATTACGACCGAATACAAATGCAACTGAGACAAAGATATTATATCTACACATTATAATACTTGGATCCGGCTTAAACTAAAACCGACCAGTATTATCTGCCCGAAATATGACACGTGCGTAAACGCACGTGCATTTTCCGAACCCTGCCATAAAACCATACGGCCTCTACAACGTTTCGCCCGAACTTGGGAAACTGTCTGTAGGGGACTCTAATGACTCATCAACACACTGGTACTGGATATAACCACTAGCACGTCAGAGGTACTAGCTGTACGTAACGGTTGCCTATGTATTGATTGGAAGGGAAGCTGACGAGTGAACTCGTCCAGAAACCCTACTGAGCCTGACAGTGACAATATCCGTACAGTCCGGTCCGTTCGTCTAAGAGTATCGCATATCGAGTGTAGGGGGTGGATAAAGTCAGACCCTTAATAACGCGATAATTCGTGTCGGTATGAAGCCCATCACCTCCTGAGAAACTACTGATCCAAAGCAGTAATTCTCCACTACCCCGGCCGAGGATTTCTAGTGATGGCCACCCGTGCACTGTGCGACATCAACCCCCAATACCGGGAGAGACAAATCCCTGACGATCCGCTCACTGCCTCCATGTGGCTCGGGACTGTACCTAACTAAAACCTGTTTGCATGTCTCCTTTGAGCGTGGTAGGGTAGTAATCAAAGCACAGTGGGACTCACACGAGACAAATGACGATCTCAGGTCGATAAACTAACCTGTACACATGTCACCAGGGAACTGCTATATGACGATATGTATAATACCAACTAGCATGTTCCCGGCGAGTCCTATCCGGTGTACTCATAACCCAATGAGCACCTGTATACATTTTAGGTGAACCAACTGACACCAGTGGCTTGTGAGACCGGCCACCGCCCCTCGTCGGGGTCTCGACTGTATACACTAGTCTACTCCGGAGTATCGATCCCCTGTCTCGAAAACTCCCACGACTAGGGACCAGAATTAAGGATATGCCTATAGACCATCCAACTCTCACGTATATGATCGCCATCATACTGTTGGTAGTCAAGAAAGATCCTAAGGGCTCTATCAACATGCAATAGTGAACTAAAACATGTATACGATGATAAAGACAAACCAGATAGTATACTATCATCTCGAGCAAGACTGTCATATCGGCATAGGTCCTCCCTCAATCATTGCAATCACGTACCTGCGATCCAATAATTGACTTTGAGGGCACTATATCCAACAATCTCCCACTTGCATTTAAGGCTAATTATTGTGATATCGCATACTCACAGCCTGTATGATACCGAACACCCAACTCCTCTACTAATCAGTTTCATAAAGCTAGTTTGTAAAACTCTTGTGTTCGAGAAATAGCCTCAGTGAGGGGATCCGTCCTGATGTTTCTTTTTATGTCTCTCTTAATCTCAAGTTTGCGGAGAATGCCATCTCCCGAATCGAGTAATACCTGTCTTAGAATATGTTTGGATATCTGATGGGACCTAGTTCATAAATAAACTCCAAATCCAAACTTCTTAGACTGTATCCACAACTGAAACTAATCAGTGTCCAACACTATGTCTCCCACAGTATCCTCTTAGACCACCTGTCCATAATGTTGCCCCTTTGTCAGAGGGAAAACTATAACTCTGACAATCACTCTGTCATCCATGTCACCTTTGAAGTCTGGAATGATAACCGTCTCTCGAAGGAGGCTGCCGTCATCAAATCCGTAGAACATGCACTTATATTCTAAAACTGCTTTCTTGTGTTTCTTCAGGATTGGATTAATATAAACTTATCGCATCTAGTGCAAAAACAACATCTGGTGTGGTACTTGACATTTCATAATTGACTCAATTGCCTAAGCAAGTGATCTGCCAATCATGCACATTCCTCTCCCCTTTAGTCTGTAAGATACCTTTAGAGAGGGTGACTCCATCACCTGCAGGTACACCACTATGCCAGGAGTCATCTATTCTAAATACCTTTAGAATACTGTCAAAGTACCTATATTGGGAAACTTCCCTATTTTAGATCTAAAACCATAGATCTAGTAACCAGAATGTCTGACATTATATTCATATCCTGTGTGGAGAAACAACTGTGCGACGACCACAATACAACCGATCATAATATAGGAATTTTACTTCCTACCCTGTGTATGTTATCCAAATACCAAGACATCACACCTTACTGCCTTCTCAACAGATCCATCCCCTATTCTGATGAAGTCAAATCCATGACCATCACATCAAAAATAGATGATCTTATCTCCGCTATATCTGCTCAAGTCTATAAATAGACATAAGCTACTTGCCCACTATGCTTCCGCTGCTCCCACTGACCACAACAACCCTCTGACAGAATAATATATACGTACACTTCTAAAGTTAGTTTAGAACGACGCTATACTTAACCTTCTGCCGGGTCTCATAGTTTAGAACAACAGTAGTGTCAAGTCTGGGTAAACAAGATCCTTCCTGTCACCATCCTTGAGACTACCGGAGTACCTCTCGAGTGTCTGAGGTTACCAACCATATCTGCGGAATGGCTAATGGAATGTCAAACCTGATTGAATATATAGGTCCTATTAAATTTTCCGTAATCGTTTGCGGTTCTGAAATCACTTCCAGTTCTACCATACCCCCACTACTGTTTTCTGAAAAAATCCATTTTACTAAAACTGTGGCGAGTCAAGAACAATATCACTATTGATCTTCCAGATGGTAGAAAGTCAGCCCTCGTCAAAGCCAGGGTCAACCCACAAACTGCCATTACAGAAACGTACCTTGAGTTATCTAGAGTCTGGTTTTAAGCATAAGCTGGACAACTCACCGTACCTTAACAATGTTAAGATATGAACCATTCTATATCCAATATAGAAACTTTGACACTTATTTAATTGGAACCAGATTCAAAAAACATGCAGCTATCTCCAGTGCATATCAACTTAATGGAGAGAGGCTAATCAACATTGCTCAACTTAGGAATCCATCCAATTATGAGTAACCTGAAAGAGAAACAAGTTTCTCAAAACCGTTAATATTAACTGAATACCAATCACAAGAATCTACATCTTCGATTTCTTTGAAGAATCCCGATACTTGCGACACCTGGTTTTCTACTTTATTCCTATACCCACAACTTCTCAAAACTTAGACAATGTATTTCTACGAAACACTTGTCTAAAAACTAGAGAAGTTACAAGTAAATAGAACAGAGTATGAGGACCAACCCCTTTGTCCTGATGCACACTGGATAACATACAATACTCTGTATACGTCCGCTGAGTTGAATAACTTAAAACCTTGTGCGTCGTAGGTTGAAAACTGTACCCAGGCGATTTGCTCAAATATCACCAATTACAACGAATTCCGATATAATGAGGATGATCACCTAATTCCCAATAACTTACTCCCACTCATCATCTGTAAAGCCATACAGATATAAGAATCTTACCTGGTAAGTACATACCCTGGAGTAAGTATCTAATCGGGAAATCAGTTTTCCTTTAACAATGCACTGAAACATGAAAATGTTTCGTAGGGGTATCCTGGAATTCCTAGTAATGCCTCTTCCATAATCCAATTCATGACTTTAACCGTATATTTCTTTGCCATCTTCCCAAATCCCTTTATTTGTCTTTATTCAGAGATGTCAAATTCGTAAGTTCTTTCTGGAAAAACTTCCTACTTCGAGGGATGGATGATAACGTTGTGGTTGTTCCCGGGCGGAACGGAAAGGTAGCACCAAAGAGCATCCGGCATAGATAGTGAGCCCTACTGAGGACGGTTGGGTTGGGAAGAGAATAGCATACGAAGATCAAGTAGAGGTAGTATATTGATTGTTCGTACACCATCGTTAGGCTAAGTGGTTTTCTTCCTTCCCTACCGTTCGGCACCAGCCTATGGTTTGGAAGAAGACTATCCAGTAAGCATAATAGGTGTGCCCTCCTAAACCAAGGAGTACTCGCAACTTGAAAGAAGGTGATGATGAAAGACAACTGAATAATACCTTATTCTATTTCTTCCGAACTGGGGAAAAAAGAAAGGTGAAATAGGAGTGGCGATAAAATACGCGGTTTGGTCGTGAATGATAACAGTCGCAATTTACTTTGCCCTATTTTCTAATCCCTTTATTTCTGTCTTTACTTATTACCTTCTGTACACCCTACTTAGGCTAATTGGTTTTCTTCATTCCCTACCTTTCGGCACCTGCCAATGGTTTGGAATAAGACTATCCAGTAAGCATAATAGGTGTACCCTCCTAAACCAAGGAGCCCTCACAACCTGAGAGAAGGTGATAATAAAAGACAACTGAATAAACCAATTCTATTTCTCCTGAACCTGGATCCATCCTCGAAGAAGTCCCTTCGAGTTCGTATATAACCATACGATGGATCTATCCAATGGAAGTGGATGTCCGTAGTAATACGGGGTGTTCTGAGAAATACAAAGGGTAAAAGAAGCAGCGGCAATGACTTATGCAATTTTAGACAATCCAAAAGCTAGTATTTTAAGAAGGTTCGGTCAACCTAGTCACTGAGTCATAGTCTAGGGTCGGTCAAAGGTCGCTGCCAAAGAGAGAGAGAAAAGAAACACTCTGCGTGCACTCTAACCTAGATAAGAATGGTTATCACTTTATCTAATCAGGAAACCTCCCACTGTAATCTCAAATTCTTCTCCAAACCTGAAAGAAGAATTAGTCGGGATCACCCGAAGAGTAAATCAACTCATCAGTGAGAATCGGGATCCAACTATCATCGCATGATAACTTGATAGAAGCCACTCAAGTTATCATACTCCAAAAGGTATGCGCATGCCTGGCAAGTTTTCTGTATCTTTAGAAACTCCCGATATGATTTTTGTCCCATGCTCTTATGACCTTGGCGTTAGCTCAAAATGTCATAAGTCACATGTCAAGTTCTAGCCGTCATTATCCAGGTTAATTTGAACCCACCCGCACATGCCCTTAGCGTTAGGTCAAAATGGCAGAACAACTGTCCCAAACCAACTCATCTATCTATGCAACAAATGAATACCCAGCAGCTACCAAACACTATGCCTTGGCGTTATGTCAAAATACATAGCTTGAATACTACTGAATACCCAAAAGAAATGACGGAGGGCTATGGCTGGTTTTTGGCGAAAAACCTTTAACGTAATGAACTTGATATCGCTGAAGGAACCTGATAGCTTTTTATACAAAATATAATGGCGAAAACCTTTGCTAAAGAGGTCACTCCCGATGAAGGGATCTCGGCTCTTTCCTCGTGGAATGAGGTGCAGGATATTCCAACTGAATACCGCGATGCAAAGCAACTTGTAATCGACTATAGTGAAGTTATTACCCTGACGCAAACTTCTGCCCAAGGGGTCACTCCCGGTGAAGGGATATCGGCCCTTGCCTCGTCGAATGAGGTGCAGGATATTCCAACCGAATATCACTATGCAAAACAAAAGGAAACGTTTTTGTAATAACACTTTTTAAAACTATTCCAGCAGCTGCCAAACAGGTTTGTTTTCCTTTGCATTGATCAGAATCAACGCATCCCCATCAGTTAATCACACCAGAAAAGAACGAAAATAAAATGTACGTATATGCCATCCGCATTCGTCACTGGGTCCCGTCATCATCCGTTAGGTTACTTAACTAACGACAGAGCGGGGACCGGACTAGCGCGGGTGAAAAACATATACAACATCTAATAGTATATATACCAATATACAATAATCGCTCCAGGCGTGATAATATGCAACATTACAGAAAAGTAATAAGTATCACAGAACGATACAGATAATCTGGGATCCCCGGGTTTCACAGAGCCGCTACTGAAACCCGATGTTCCCTTGGTCGTGTGGATAGCCTGTGCAATGAAACCTGGACCCCTACGGGTGCGGCAAGTTACCCGCCAAAACCTGAAGCGAGGCAGCCCCCTACAACAAAGTGAATGGACCACCCAGCACTCCACGGAATCCGGCAGCTTGAGCACCCCTCCTTGGGTCAACCTGTACACCCTACGAGTGCGGCGAATAGTCCTCCAATTCTAGAGTGAGGCCCCTCTGCCTCTTAAAGCCATGAGATGTGGACCCGTTGCCCTTCAGAACCCGATTATCCGTGCACCCCACCGCGGGGTAATGCTAGTATAGAAAAGAAAAAATATACAACGGGTACATCGACCTCAGCCCGGTCGTGTCCCAAAAGAATATTATACAAACATGCAGTGACGACAGTCGACATGTTGGACGCTCGCCCCGCAATATCAAATGTACAAATAAATTCAAACTGCACTACCATTGCACACTGCTATCCACCACGACAAATCCGCAATATCACAGCACAACACAGAATATCAACGCGAATGTCACGTTCGCAAATCCGTCTAAAAGAACTATAGCAATTAGACGCAATTTGCCGCTCGAATGACATTCACGGTCGGAGATATAATGTAAATACTGCATACTAACAAGTTTAAAATTTCGATCAACAAAACTTCCCGAAGTGGGCCCCACAAACATCTGCTGTATAGTAATAAAATATGGGCCCAAAAGAAATATTTCAGAAACCACAATTTACCATGAGGAACATACTGTAGAAATTTGGCTCACTGTTCCCACAATCTCGCGGCGGATCCGCGGCCAAACCCTGGTTTTGGCCGTGGATCCGCGGCCGTACTGTGGGAGCACGTGACCAAATTTCACCAGTATGCTTCAAAAAGCCTGCACAATTTTCTGTGATATACAAAATAATTTTTAGGCCTGATTTAAAATCAGCAGAAAGTTTGAACAGAAAATTATAGTTTTGCGAAAATCCGTTCGATGGATATTTTAAACGCGTTAGCACAAATTAGTAAAGCTTAATGGCGATGCTCTGATACCACTGTAAGTCCACGTTAGTGCCCCGGCTGTCTAACAGACGCCAAATACGGAACAAATTTTTTTTACAAACTGGCGATATCGTGTACTATAACCCGGATCTGCCATTAAAGCTAAACTAACAAACTATAAAGTGGGTAGAAATGTTATACCGAACGATCCGAGTCCTTCGGTTTTCAACCATCATCCCACGCTTTGTTGCTGCTGCTCCAATCTGCTGAATCTCCAGTCTTCTCGTCCAGGTGGCACCACGTCAACGGATCTTTAAACGGGCTCCCGCCTCTGAACCGAGGCAACTCGATCATCAAGTTTGCTAAAAGAGATGACCAAGGTTGATGTAGAGAATGAGTAGAACACTTTGTCTCGTTACTTCCAAAGTTATGGATGAACGGTTAATGAAGTTGCCTTTTTAAACTGTGATGGAATTAAAAGGAGCTATGAAATTTCCATACACCAAAACTATAATCTTTTCCTCAAATGAACAACCCTATCATCATCCAGGAATGGCCGGCCACTTAAGATGAAAGGGGGAGGTGAGTGTAGGAGATGGGAGAGTAACTATAACAATAAATGAGAGAGTGAGTCATGTAAACACCTTGCATTAACATTAATGCAACTAATGAATCATCATAACCTAGCCATGCTATCATTAAATGCACAATTAATGTACTAATGACTCACTAGTCACCTCATCATCCTAGTCATCATCTAGAAGCTTCTAAAACCTTCCACACTCATCAAGAGAAGATAAATCCGCATTTAACCGAATGTTAAATACGGGTAATAGAAAACAGGAAACTGGCAACTTCCAAAAGCGATCCTGAAACGAATTTCAGGATAACCCCGTAACAGTATAAACATACCCGCATTTGTATTACGACCGAATACAAATTCAACTGAGACAAAGATATTATATCTACACATTATAATACTTGGATACGGCTTAAACTAAAACCGACCAGTATTATCTGCCCGAAATATGACACGTGCGTAAACGCACGTGTATTTTCCGAACCCTGCCATAAAACCATACGGCCTCTACAACGTTTCCCCCGAACTTGAGAAACTGTCTTTGGGGGACTCTAATGACTCATCAATACACTGGCACTGGGTATAACCACTAGCACGTCAGAGGTACTAGCTGTACGTAACGGTTGCCTATGTATTGATTGGAAGGGAAGCTGACGAGCGAACTCATCCATAAACCCTACTGAGCCTGACAGTGACAATATCCGTACAGTCCGGTCCGTTCGTCTAAGAGTATCGCATATCGAGTCTAGGGGGGTGGATAAAGTCAGACCCCTAATAACGCGATAATTCGTGTCGGTATGAAGCCCATCACCTCCTGAGAAACTACTGATCCAAATCAGTAATTCTCCACTACCCCGGCCGAGGATTTCTAGTGATGGCCACCCGTGCACTGTGCGACATCAACCCCCAATACCGAGAGAGACGAATCCCTGATGATCCGCTCACTACCTCCATGTGGCTCGGGACTGTACCCAACTAAAACCTGTTTGCACGTCTCCTTTGAGCGTGGTAGGGTAGTAATCAAAGCACAGTGGGAACTCACACGAGACAAATGACGATCTCAGGTCGATAAACCAACCTGTACACATATCACCAGGGAACTGCTATCTGACGATATGTATAATACCAACTAGCATGTTCCCGGCGAGTCCTATCCGGTGTACTCATAACCCAATGAGCACATGTATACATTTTAGGTGAACCAACTGACACCAGTGGCTTGTGAGACCGGCCACCGCCCCTCGTCGGGGTCTCGACTGTATACACTAGTCTACTCCGGAGTATCGATGCCCTGTCTCGAAAACTCCCACGACTAGGGACCACAATTAAGGATATGCCTATAGACCACTCAACTCTCACGTATATGATCGCCATCATACTGTTGGTAGTCAAGCAAGATCCTAAGGGTTCTATCAACATGCAATAGTGAACTAAAGCATATATACGATGATAAAGACAAACCAGATAGCATACTATCATCTCGATCAAGATTGTCATATCGGTATAGGTTCTCCCTCAATCATTGCAATCATGTACCTGCGATCCAATAATTGACTTTGAGGGCACTATATCCAACAATCTCCCACGTCCAAGTGGTCCTTCTGGTCAGTTTTTCCGTCGAATAGAGAGACCTTCGGGGGCTTGTTATGCGAGAAGACGCGCACGGCGAGCAGTTCCTTGGTGAACGGCTTCATGAGCAAGTCGGAGGTGTACTTAGCCCCGTCGCTCGAGAGGTGAGCTTCTCGGCGCATGCCCTTGATCTTCTTCTCGAGGGCGTCGAGCCGACTGTGGTACCTCGAGGAATCGGCGTCTCGGGATTCCTGGCCCCGCTGCGGGTGACTTGCATCTGGGAGCGGCCCCGTTTTCTCTCGATGAGGTGCCTCAGGTCCCAGGATGGGTAGCTCTTGAGTCGCCGGGGCGGACCCCTTCTGTTCGGCCCCGCCAATCATGGTGGGGTTGGCCACGCTCGTGGATAGGAGAGGTGACCGACATTTCCTCAGGGGGGTAAGGGTCGCGAGGAGGCTCGGGGCGAGGCGCCCTGGCGGCGGATCTCGACGTGGAGCCCTGGGGTTCCCAGCGGGCCTCAGAGAGCACCAGTTCGGGGGACCGGCGGCCAGGGGATGCAGCCTGCTGGTGGTCGGCCGTTCAGACAGGGACAGAGTCTTCTTGAGGCGGTGGAGCAGCGATCTGGGGCCCGGGCACGTCCGTTTGGACTCGGACGAAGGCTTCCACTAGAAATTGCAGGCGATCTATCCGGCCTGCGAGGGCGTTGATGACGGTCATGGGAGGAGGTTCATGTCACGCCCCGCTTCCCAGAGTACGCAAGATTGGGCACGTGACATAGCCAACCATGCTACCTGTGGGTAGGAAGTATCCATCCACAGTCACATTACGGTTGTAAGGATATCAAGAACGAGATAATAAGCTAATCTAATACATGTCCAAATCCATAATAACAAGAATCAATAAACAATAAGTGCGGAAGCTAATGATCCAATACAATGAATAAACAGTATGTCCCATAATGCGGGCTCACATCTGGAAATGAAATGAAATAAATAAACTAAACCCTAAGGAACTCACAGTTCAGCCTGCTGGCTGAAGTACTCCTGCTCGGTCGTAGACAGTGGTACGGAATCTGGGCAACGAGGTTATAATATGATGTGTGTCCCATAATCTGGGCAACCAGCAATTCTAAGTTATAAAAGGTATCGATATTATAAATAGCTGTGTGGTTATAATATGATGATTAAGTTTGTAGCATGTTAAAGCAAGTATTCGGATACTTGCCTCGACGGTTTCGCAAACCGGAAAACACGGATGCGACGTCAGCAGAGACCTCGAGACGGGTGTACGGACTTCGGATCGAGTCCCAACAGAGAACAACGGGATCACACGGACCAGGGTACTTCGCTGGAGCGTCGGGTTCAAAGACGGCACGGTCGGATTCCGGCAAAGTCATCGGCAACGAGGTTAGCAACAATGATACAGGCAATAAGATCAGCGGGGGGGATTTTGCACAAAGGAAAGATGAAGGGTGCTTACAGAGAGGTACCAGGGGGCGACCACGGCGGGCTCGACGGCGCTGGAACGCCGGCGAGGCAGCGACGACGGCTGCGAAGGTCTGGAACAGCCGCTGGGCTTGCTGGAGAGGGGGTGCGACGAGTGGAGGAGGGTGGTGGTCGGCCCAGGTGATCGAGGGGGAAAGGAGGTGGCGTGGGAGACGTCGACGAGGGTCGTCGGCGCGATTTCCGGCGACCTGGAGATTGGTACAGGGTCGGGTTTGGGTTTGAAGGTGGTCCGGCGAGGAGAGGAGGGAGGTGATGACGAGGTAGTGACGAGGAGGATGAGAGGGTGTCGCGGGAGTCGTCGGCGACGGGGGTGGCGTCGACGGCGAGGTCTGCGGGGGTTGGAGGCGTCGTCGGGTTGGGTGCAGGCGTGGAAGAGAGCGGGAGAACGAGGGGAGGAAGGTGCGGCTAGGTCGAGGGGGTGTTGATGGCGGAGACGAGGTCACGGGGAGGTCGGCGGTGAGGTCGCGAGGGCTAGGGTTAGGGCTTGCTTGGGTTTCTCGTGATGAAGAGGGAACGAGGGAGACGGCTGCATGCGAGAGAATAAATAGAGGAAGAGAGAGAGAGAGATTGTTAAAGAGGAGAGAGAGAAAGATTAGATAGAGGAAGATTTTTAGAGAGATACAGAGAGAGGGTTAGAGATAGAGAGAGAAAGAGAATGAGGAGAGAGACAGAGAGAGTGGGAAACGGTGGGGCCCACGAGAGCTGATCACTTGCTCGTGATTGGCTAGACGAAAATCAAAAGGAGGAATTGAAAGGATTTAACGGTTAAAGAAAAATATTCGTATATATTATAGTTTTAGATATTTAATTAAACGGGCCCTTTTTGGCGCGAAATGAAACATTTTCAAATCGCGCCCGGGTTGTGCCCAAATGTTCCAAATTCAAATTATAGGATTTTAAGCGGGTTCCAAATTTTGAAAAGAGGTGTTTAATGATTAAAATGCATGCCCCCAAGTCGGACACTTGCACGCGCGCGTAGTCGTCCAAACTTGCCCGTTTAGCCGAACGGGACAGAATCTCGACACGCGGACGCTACCACGCGACTAGTGGCGACGAGTAGGCCAACATGGACACTTTAAATTTCATTTTAGGAGTTAAAATTTGTTATGTGCCAAAATGACTTAACCGGTTATAATTTTGCAAAAAAAGCACCAAACAGTCAGGATAATTGGAATGAGCAAGATAGAACCCTCAACTAGTAATATAAATAATATTATTGGGCTCGGGTGTTACATCATACCCAACTACAAAAGAATTTCGTCCTCGAAATTCCAAGAGTACAAGATAGCTAACTACTGGAAAAGGTGAGGGAATTTCCGTCGGATCTCGTCTTCTCGCTCCCAAGTGGATTCTCCATGCGATCGATTGCCCCAAGAAACTAGCACAAGAGGGATAACCTTGTTCTTAAGAACTTTTTCTCTTCGATCCTTGATTTCAACTGGTCGCTCCTCAAAAGTTAGGTCCTCCCGTACGGTCAACTCCGAATAGTCCAAGACGTGAGTCTCATCACGAACATACCTCCATAGTTGAGACACATGAAACACATCGTGAACTCCTGCTAATGACTGCGGTAACGCCAAACGGTACGCTACCTCTCCAACACGCTCCAATATCTCGAAGGGCCCAACGAATCGGGGACTAAGCTTCCCCCGACTTCCAAAGCGAATCACTCCTCTAGTCGGTGATATCTTCAGGAATACCAAATCACCCACGGCGAACTCTAGAGGTCTTCTTGACGTGTCGGCCCAACTCTTCTGTCTGTCTTGAGCTGCCTTCAAATGCTTTCTGATTGTATTCACCTTCTCGACTGTCTGTACCACCAAATCTGGTCCTATTAACTTTCGTTCACCAACATCATCCCAACCAACAGGCGAACGACACTTACGACCCTACAACTCTTCAAACGGAGCTATCTGAATAGTCGCTTGGAAGCTATTGTTGTATGAAAACTCCACCAGGTGTAGATGATTTTCCCAAGAACCCTTGAAGTCCAACATGCAAGCTCTCAACATATCTTCAAGGGTCTGGATCGTTCTCTCCGATTGTCCATCAGTCTGAGGATGATAAGCTGTGCTAAACTTCAATCGAGTCCCCAAACTTTCTTGTAAACTCCTCCAAAGTGCGACAAGAACCGAGTGTCCCGATCGGACACGATGCTTACCGGTACTCCATGCAATCTCACAATCTCCTGCATGTATCGCTCTGCCAAAGTCTCTGTCGATTGACCAACCCGAGAAGGAATAAAGTGAGGTGCCTTGGTCAACCGATCGACAATCACCCATACTGCCTTGTTGCCCTTTGGACTCCGCGGTAAAGCCGTCACGAAATCCATGGTTATATGTTCCCACTTCCACTGAGGAATCGGAAGTGGTTGCAACAAACCAGCAACCCTTTGGTGTTCAGCCTTGACTTGCTGACACACCAAGCACTTAGCCACGAAGCGAGCAATTTCCCGTTTCATACCTTCCCACCAGAAGTGCTGTCGAATATCTCGGTACATCTTTGTCCCTCCTAGATGTACAGAGTAAGCTGAACTGTGTGCCTCCTTCATAAGCTCTTCACGCACATCTCCCTTTGGCACACACACACGGCTACCATATCTCAACGAACCGTCTTCGTGGATCAGTAAATCGGTTCGTAGTCCGGCTTCAACCTGCTCTCGAAACTTTTGCAGTCTAGGATCCTGCGATTGTGCTGCTTTAATCTTCTCAACTAAAGACGACTGTATTTGCAATTGCATCAACTGTCCTGTAGCATGGGGTAGCACAACTTCTAAGTCAAATCTCCGAAAATCCTCAATGATCTCCCTTTGTGCGGTCAAAACCTGAATTGCTGGTAACCGACTCAGCGCATCTGGCACGGCGTTAACTTTTCCCGGATGGTACTGAAGGTCAAGGTCGTAGTCGGCCATCAGCTCCAACCATCTGCGTTGCCTCATGTTCAACTCCTTCTGAGTGAACACATATTTCAAACTCTTGTGATCCGTAAAGACTTCAACTCTCTCGCCCAGAAGGTAGTGTCTCCAAATCTTCAGGGCGAAGATCACGGCTGCAAGCTCTAAGCCATGAGTCGGATAGTTCTTCTCGTGAGTCTTCAGTTGTCTCGATGCGTAAGCGACGACTTTCCCATTCTGCACTAAAACACATCCCAATCCTTTTCCAGATGCGTCGCTGTGAATCACCAGTCCTCCTGAATTATCCGGTACGGTCAGGATAGGGGCGGTTATCAATTTCTGCTTCAACGTCTCAAAGGCCAATGCACATCCATCCGTCCAAACAAATGGTACCTCCTTTCGTGTGAGCTTGGTTAACGGCTCAGCTACGCGAGCGAAGTTCTCCACAAATCTTCTGTAGTATTCGGCGAGTCCAAGAAAACTCCTTATCTCCGCAACATTCTTGGGAATAGGCCAATCTCGAACTGCTGCAATCTTTTCGGGATCGACGGCGATTCCATCGCCCGACACGACATGCCCCAGAAACTTCACTTCTTCCAGCCAGAATTCGCACTTACTCATCTTCGCGAATAATTTCTCTTGTCTTAGCGTCTGCAATGCGATCCTTAAATGCTCAGCATGCTCCTCCGGACTCTTCGAGTACACCAGAATATCGTCAATGAATACCACAATAAACTGGTCCAAGAACGGTGAAAAGATCCTGTTCATCAAATCCATGAATATTGCCGGCGCATTAGTCACTCCGAAGGGCATCACTAAATACTCGAAATGCCCATACCGAGTCCGAAACGCCGTCTTGCAAATGTCTTCTGCCTTCACTCGGACCTGATGATATCCTGATCGCAAATCCAGTTTCGAGAATACCCTCGCGCCACTAAGCTGCTCAAAAAGTTCTCCAATGCGAGGGATCGGGTACTTGTTCTTAATAGTCACCCGGTTCAATTCTCGATAATCAATGCACATCCTTCTCGTGCCATCCTTCTTCTTTACTAAAAGGACTGGAGCTCCCCAAGGCGAGTTGCTGCTTCGAATCCATCCCTTCTCGAGTAATTCACCCACTTGTTTCTTAACTTCTTCCAATTCCACCGGTGCCATCGGATAATAAGATTTTGATACTGGCGCTGCACCAGGAATAAGGTCAATCGCAAACTCCACATCTCGCTTCGGCGGTAAGCCCAAAGTATCTTCAAACACATCCATAAAGTCGTGGACAACTGCCGGCTCTTCATCACTATCCACTACCATAGCCGCAAGAACATTGTTCGTCGGCCTAGCCCTAAACTCGACCGGCCCGACAGCACTGCTTCCTCCGATGAAAATAAACTCAGGGTGTCCGGGAATCTGGAAAATTACTTTCCTTGCCCTACAATCAATGTGTGCGTGGAAAGTGCCAAGAAAATCCATTCCCAAGACTACTTCATAACTGCCCGTATCAATCACCAAGAAATCTGCAAAAAGCTCCCGTCCGCAAACAACAACTGTACAATCTCTACATTCCTTACTAGCTATGATTTTCCCATTCCCAGTGTGTATGTCCCAAAAACTAGACAGGGTCGTGCAGGTGATCGAGTGTGTAGTTATGAATTTGGATGACATAAATCAGTGGGATGCTCCGAAATTAAATAATGCCAAAGCGGGAAAACCATGAACGAGTAAAATTACCTGAAACCACTTCTCCTGATGCCTTAGCTTCTTCAGCTCTCAACGTGAACGCTCGAGCCTGCTTTGGTCCTTGAGTAAGCTGTTCCTGTCCTTGGAACGGTCCCTGCGGAGGCTTCTGTGTATCATCTTTCGTGCGAGGCTTCGACGGACAAGCAATAACGGCGTGATCTGCCGCTCCACATCTAAAGCAGAGTCCCAGCCTCCTACGACACTCCCTTCGCACATGTCCGGATATGGCAGTAGTTACAAATCACGCTCCCTTTCCGATCACCCACAATTGTTTTCTTCATTGGTGCTACGCTGCGTCTGTTCACCGGAATTCTTCTACGTACAGACGTTTGGTTCAGTGCAAAAGCCGGTTCCAGCTCGGTCTGTTCCTTTAGACTCTCCAGCAATCCCCTTATCACTCTACGCCTGGCGGCTAAGACCGCACTTCTTTGGTCCATCTCCAAACTCGTACCGGCCATAAATCCTGGAAATCAAAGTACCCAACATTAGCATGATGATAGATTCTGAGTATAGATCAAGGCTAGAACTCCAAGATACTTAAATAGAGTACTGCATTGTAGCTATGCCGCGGTAGCATAGCCGCAATTACTTAACTCCACCCAAGTCGCCTAAGTCCTAGAGATAACAAGAAGTTAGGGTTTTGAGTTGACAATTGCAAAGTAAGTTTGCATGTCGACATGATCCGGAAGAATGATTCAAGGATGGTAAAATGGTCAAAGTGGCAGGACATGTTTCCTAATCACGGGTATTCTGATTCGTGTATCGGGTGCAATACCCAACTACAAAGAATCAACCCAATTAACCTATGGCTCTGATACCAAAAGAACCATGTCACGCCCCGCTTCCCAGAGTACGCAAGATTGGGCACGTGACATAGCCAACCATGCTACCTGTGGGTAGAAAGTATCCATCCACAGTCACATTACTGTTGTAAGGATATCAAGAACGAGATAATAAGCTAATCTAATACATGTCCAAATCCATAATAACAAGAATCAATAAACAATAAGTGCGGAAGCTAATGATCCAATACAATGAATAAACAGTATGTCCCATAATGCGGGCTCACATCTGGAAATGAAATGAAATAAATAAACTAAACCCTAAGGAACTCACAGTTCAGCCTGCTGGCTGAAGTACTCCTGCTCGGTCGTAGACAGTGGTACGGAATCTGGGCCATGCAAAACCCAGACGTCAGCGCGTCGTGACATCAAATATATAGTATAAACATGGTAATAAACAATGTAAGTATGAACATGAATAAAGCAGTAATAAGAAATAACAAGCAGGGTAATGTGCAATGGTGACTAAACTGTTCTATCAGGTTTTCTACTCTATAGTCTTTGAAACCAATTGATGAATCGTCGATGTAACTCAATAGTATCCCGTGCGTGCCCGGGACCATGGTCAAAGCCCTCGGGGCTGAATCCGAGACGTGCCGCTAAGCAGTAAAAGGTAGCAAGATGGACGAGTGATGTCAGCATCACCACTCCGGAGCTGGCCAAGCCCGTAAGACTGATCAGAACAAGTATCGAACTGTTGAGTTACAAGTCGGTTTCACCTTTGATTTCCCCATACCCCCAAGTTATGTATGTCAGGTCAGGTATTCAGTAGTCAAGGACTAATGCCAACACAAAATCCGGTAAGAGTAGGTCTGTCTGGATAGACAGCAGGGATGGTCGGGTGTGTCGGCATTAGGCATGAAATCATGAAACAAGTCATGTCACGGTACAACAGGATGAGTCAGTATGTATGTATATGTCATGTGTAGCAGGGTCAGGCCAATATGTAGTGCAATCGGGTATGTGCTCACAACAGGTATACAATCAAATAATGAACAGCAGCAGGAAATAGTAAATAACCATAATAATCCATGTAAACACAATGATGTTTTGTATTCTCTTATTAACAGGTTCACGCACCTTTGGGGTGCAATAGCCACAAGGTGAAGCAATATCGATAACATACGTAATGGAGTTACATGAATTTAAACTAAGCATAATGATTGTCTCATGGGTGATTTAACGAATGAAGTGAGGACGATCTACTTGGTTTAGTTAGTTAAGTGTGAATTAATAGCAGACCGGTTAATACAAGCAACGATTATATTGATTTAAAGTTACGGATAATTGTGACCAACAATTCTAAGTTATAAAAGGTATCGATATTATAAATAGCTGTGTGGTTATAATATGATGATTAAGTTTGTAGCATGTTAAAGCAAGTATTCGGATACTTGCCTCGACGGTTTCGCAAACCGGAAAACACGGATGCGACGTCAGCAGAGACCTCGAGACGGGTGTACGGACTTCGGATCGAGTCCCAACAGAGAACAACGGGATCACACGGACCAGGGTACTTCGCTGGAGCGTCGGGTTCAAAGACGGCACGGTCGGATTCCGGCAAAGTCATCGGCAACGAGGTTAGCAACAATGATACAGGCAATAAGATCAGCAGGGGGGATTTTGCACAAAGGAAAGATGAAGGGTGCTTACAGAGAGGTACCAGGGGGCGACCACGGCGGGCTCGACGGCGCTGGAACGCCGGCGAGGCAGCGACGACGGCTGCGAAGGTCTGGAACAGCCGCTGGGCTTGCTGGAGAGGGGGTGCGACGAGTGGAGGAGGGTGGTGGTCGGCCCAGGTGATCGAGGGGGAAAGGAGGTGGCGTGGGAGACGTCGACGAGGGTCGTCGGCGCGATTTCCGGCGACCTGGAGATTGGTACAGGGTCGGGTTTGGGTTTGAAGGTGGTCCGGCGAGGAGAGGAGGGAGGTGATGACGAGGTAGTGACGAGGAGGATGAGAGGGTGTCGCGGGAGTCGTCGGCGACGGGGGTGGCGTCGACGGCGAGGTCTGCGGGGGTTGGAGGCGTCGTCGGGTTGGGTGCAGGCGTGGAAGAGAGCGGGAGAACGAGGGGAGGAAGGTGCGGCTAGGTCGAGGGGGTGTTGATGGCGGAGACGAGGTCACGGGGAGGTCGGCGGTGAGGTCGCGAGGGCTAGGGTTAGGGCTTGCTTGGGTTTCTCGTGATGAAGAGGGAACGAGGGAGACGGCTGCATGCGAGAGAATAAATAGAGGAAGAGAGAGAGAGAGATTGTTAAAGAGGAGAGAGAGAAAGATTAGATAGAGGAAGATTTTTAGAGAGATACAGAGAGAGGGTTAGAGATAGAGAGAGAAAGAGAATGAGGAGAGAGACAGAGAGAGTGGGAAACGGTGGGGCCCACGAGAGCTGATCACTTGCTCGTGATTGGCTAGACGAAAATCAAAAGGAGGAATTGAAAGGATTTAACGGTTAAAGAAAAATATTCGTATATATTATAGTTTTAGATATTTAATTAAACGGGCCCTTTTTGGCGCGAAATGAAACATTTTCAAATCGCGCCCGGGTTGTGCCCAAATGTTCCAAATTCAAATTATAGGATTTTAAGCGGGTTCCAAATTTTGAAAAGAGGTGTTTAATGATTAAAATGCATGCCCCCAAGTCGGACACTTGCACGCGCGCGTAGTCGTCCAAACTTGCCCGTTTAGCCGAACGGGACAGAATCTCGACACGCGGACGCTACCACGCGACTAGTGGCGACGAGTAGGCCAACATGGACACTTTAAATTTCATTTTAGGAGTTAAAATTTGTTATGTGCCAAAATGACTTAACCGGTTATAATTTTGCAAAAAAAGCACCAAACAGTCAGGATAATTGGAATGAGCAAGATAGAACACTCAACTAGTAATATAAATAATATTATTGGGCTCGGGTGTTACAGTTCATCCCCGCCTTCAGTGAGTGGAAGGCGGCGACTGGGATCCCCAAGATGGTCGTCCGCCATGAGGGAGGAGATAGGAAGGCCACCTCTGTATTTTGTGGAGTTTTAGTCTTCCACAGACGGCGCCAACTGATGGAGGTTCTTTTCGGACCTCCGTCAGATGTTGTCTTCCGTCGATCTCGTGGTGAACTTGGCTGATTATCCTTCGTTGCGTGTGGGTCTCAATAGGTTTTTGAAGGAAGAGGTGAGGTGAGGGAATAGCCCCCGAATACCTGTAAAGAAGCCCCAGGGTGGTTTGGTACCACCAAGGACCCTCCGACGCTCAAGTTAGTGATGAGATCCGAGCAGAGTAACAGCGTAAAGTGTAAAGAATTGCTTACTTGACCCCTCCATGATGGGGGTTTATATAGCGGTGGTGGCTCGCAGTAGCAGGTGCGAGAATCTCGCCGGCAGTTACGTTCTTGATGTCACGCCCGCGTAGAAAACGGATCGCCCATTAATGAGGACTGATGGCGTTGAACGTGGGATGTTGTTGGCGTAGAATCTGCGCATGGCGAGATTCGCGGAACGGCGATTACGCCTGTAAGCGGTGACTTTGGTTGGGAAGCCGAGGAAAATGGCTTCGACTGGGAGCTCGGGACGAGCGGGGAGGCCGAGGAGTCCAGGTCTTGCGGCAGCTCGGCGCGAGCTGCGGGGGCGAGGAAGCTAATTTGCAGGAGGCTCCGAGGTGGGCCAGCTTGTGTTTGCAGGTCGGGTACAGTGTGAAAAACATGATAAAATTTCAGGATGTAATGCTAAAATTTCAAAATCGAAAAAAGGGAAAATCTAAACATGTATGAAGGCTCAGCTTCGAGCTGGGGACCTTTAGAGTGTGTGTGTGACTAACGTGATAACCGACCACACGACCCAAACATGTTGTTTTTAATATTTTTTAAATTATACTTATAGACTATAGAATTTATTATTCAAGAAAGGGAAAATTATAACGATCCTTGTATACTTGCTCCCTTGCTTGGGTATTTACTATTAAAATCCACGGATCATATCAAAAAGAAAGGAAAAGAAAAATTAAAATCCTTGGTTTCTAGCATTTATAGCGAATCATATGATTCTAATCTACATTGTCGTCATTTTCCACCATTTGTTTTAATCAAGTTTACTTTTAAGTTGCAACGATATAGAAAATTTAAAAATTAGAATAAAAACACAAAACCAAGTTGTATAGGTATGTCTTAGTCAATTTCTAAATAAAAACACAAAACCAAGCTGTATAGATATGTTTTAGTCAATTTCTAAATAAAAACACAAGCCATTTTAAACCATTCTTAAGTAATAATGAACGAAATCAAGTCCACCGTCAAAATGAAGTAAAAAAAAATATCTGGATAATAAGTGTGATCGAAATGAATGTGTTGAGATTGATGAATAACGATATACCAGAGTATAAGATGATGAATAAGCCCGATACGCCCAAGTCAAATGTTGTTTCCATAATAAATTAGATGAGCAAGTATCAAGGGAAAAAATTTAATCTAGCTGTCGTCCTTGAGTTATATCCGCCAAAAAATACAACTTCAAGCTAGTTCAAATTTAACGGGCCCACACGAAATCCAACGAACCAAAATTAGCCACGTGTACACCAAATCCTGTATTTTCTTCAAATGTTTCGGCGTATTTTAGAGCGACCCCTTGTCAAAAAATAAGGGAGCTCCATGGCCAGAGACACGCAGAACGAAACCCTAACCCTAGCTTTAGGGAAGCGGAGAGCGGCGGAGGTCGACGAAGAGGAGGGAGAGGAGGGAGAGATGGAGGACCTCGAGAGGGAGGTGAAGGAGATGGGGGAAAAGATCCTCGAAGCTCGAAGAACGATGCCTCATCGAATCTTGGAGGCGTTGTCTTCTCATTTGGTAGCTCAGAGACCTCAGCTTCCTCGCTTTGGATCTTCTACTTCTTCTTCCTCTTCTTCGTTGGCTGGAGCTAGTGGCGATCCGAGCGCAGGTACGATTCTAGGGTTCTTTTTGTGTTTTTAAAAATTTTGTGAAATAGACCTTAAAGTTGCTAAATTTCTTTTGCGTAAAATTTTATTTTTGTTTTTGTCAATTTGTGGGAATTTGTTTGCTGCAATTTGAGGGGTTCAGTTGGTTTTCCACCGAAAGTTACATTAAGCAAAGATAAGGAATGATGAAAACTAGGGGTTTATTTTTTATTTTTATTTTTATTGCTTTCGGTTAAAGGACTGCAGATGGCATGTTTATTTTTATTTTTAACGTTTAATTGTATCATGTTCATAAAATTCAGAAATTTGTAGGTCCTTTTTAGGTATGCGCTTTACTCTTAAAGCTAGCGAAAAAAGCGATGCAGCAAATTATGTTCTATTTGAGAAGATGAGACTAAGTTTTATGGAGAATATGATGTGGGTTTTTGTTCGGAAAATGGGGCTCCTTTTCTGCAGCTTATATGCAGAATGCCAAAGGATTTTGATTTTAGGAAATGGTAACAAATAGAAGATGAAGTGCCTTTTTTCGAAGAACCCCTCCTTAAAGTCTGATGTTGTACAAGAGAAGATGGAACACATTCTTGAAAAGCCATTTTCATTCAATCACGTAACATTTTGCACCACTCTTTTTTACCTGATTCGTGTTATAACGTATTTTTTAATTTATTTTTGTTTACTTTTGTAAAACAACTTAATATTGCTAGTGTTACACAAATTCATGGTATTCCTTGCTTCATAAAATTGACATTTCTAATCAACCACCACAAGCACAGGTTTAAACTCATGCTATTGTCTGTGCTATCGAGTTAGGGGGCTTTGTACTTTTATTTTGATCCACTTATTAATTACCCATGGTCCGGTTACAGTAGAAACATGTGTTTCTTTTGGCCAACATTGAAAACGGACGAATTTTAGATCAGTGTCCTTTCGTAGTACCAAAAAGCTTTTAGCCACACAGGCCTCATTAGTATTAAGCTTAATGTCATTCATTCACATGAGTTACTAGTTCTTACTTCAGAAGGTCTTAGATGGGTTTATCATGTTAGTTTTTATATCGGCACCTCAAAATAGAAAATTATATCAGTTTGTGCTGATATGAGTTCCACAGCCTTAGAACATTTGGGGTAGAAATTAGAAACTATAAAAGACAGTTGCGGAAGATGATTATGTAACTAAGATCTTATGTTGAAGGACACTGTAACCTTGTAATCATTATGATGAAGATGATCTTGAAACAAAATGGTCTATTCGCTCCCCCATAATTGAGTTTACTTACGATTTGTGTTAATATTCATGAGAAAATGTAAATATATTATACATGTAGTCCTGACTATATTATCATGCTGTATCATATGATTTTGTGAGCAAGGCAGTATAGGTGTAAATGTCTGATTGTACTAAAACGGCAAGGCTTTTCTATAGGAATATAGGATACATTATGGGAAAATAAAAACCTCCATTTGAAGAGAAGAAAGTGAAATTGTTTCTAAGAATCCTTGTAGAATTGAGAACAAAGTTTCATTCTGTAAGTTCTAATTGCACCCAATCTCCATAAAGGTTCTTATTGATTTAACTTTCTGTCTTTGAATCTGTTTTATTATTGATCAACGTGCATGTAAGAAAATTAACGGGATTTTGTTCATTCTTTTTCAAATTTATTAACAAAATTATCCTGAAAAAAATAAAACAATATCTCTGTTTAAAAAGAAATATAAGTGTAAATTTGGTAATGAAAGATTCCTTAAAGGTGAGAGATTGTTATTTGATGTCTATGTTTACTAGCTCAATATTTACACGTGGTAGTTCTATTTAACAACCAAGTTCTTGGAAGGAAACATCACTCCATCCTTTTCCCATCTTTATATAGCAATGAGTTTTGCTGAAGATGTTTCCTTGTATTTTGTTGAGATAACCTTGATAAGTTATAAATCACATCTTAGAATATTTATCATGCTTTAAAACACTTCTATTACTATACTTATCTGTTCATTTGCAGAACCAAGAGAAGATGCTGAGTTGAGTGAAGGGGCGTCCATCCCACAAGCTAATCCAGAGCTGATCAAAAAGTTGCGAACCTTCAAGGAGAAAACTGCTAGCAATGTTGCTGCAATGCCTGCCATATTGAAAAGAATGAATGAGTGCATTGCAAGGCTTGATCAACTTGAGCAATACAATGTAAACTTGCATACCGCGTTCAAGAGGAAACGAAAATAGCAACAGATCCCTTTTTCTTAACCTTATTTCTAGATTCATGAAGCTAAATATATGTTGTAATCATTTGAAAGTGATATAAGTGTATCTTGAGTGTACCATCTGTATTCTGTAAACAATTTGATGAGATTAGTAATGGAAATGTGATTGATTAAATTCAAAATCAGCTGTTTGTGAGCTCGTCTCATGATGAAGGTATTTATGGGATATATAATATATTACCGAGAATCTGTTTCATATATGGTCATAGACGATTATTATTATGTTGGTTTTCTTCATTCCATGCAAGTGAAATTGTTTTTCGAAGTACATGACATCTGACCAATAAGCTACCAGAATTATAGATCAAATATTTTTTTGTAAGAATGGAATGGGAATTATATTGCGTATAATTGATATATATTATGTAAATTATAATATTTCATATTTACGAACTTCATATGTAAAATATATGAAGGACTAACTTGCAAATACTTTGGCATTCTTTTTCAGCTTTTCAATATTTTCTTTGCTATAGATACGAAAATCACAATTTTTTTTAAATCTCAAAATCTAATTTTCTTTAGTTTTTCAATATTTTGCTTGTTATATATAAGTCATGAGAATCACGAAATGTACAAAATCCATTTTTTTTTTGTTTTTTTTTTTCAAATTTCCATCACTTTGAACTCTATAATAAGCACATGAATATAACAAAATTTTAAAAAGCTCAAATTTTCTATTTTCTTTGGGTTTTCAATATTTTGGACACTGTAGCATAAGATCATAAAATTTTCAATTTTTTTTGTTTTCTTCAGTTTTTCAAAATTTTTTGTTTTCTTCAGTTTTTCAATATTTTGGACGCTATAGCATAGGAAATTTTCAAACATCTCATATTTTTTTGTTTACTTCCCTTTTTCAAATATTAGGCATGTTATATATCACATACAAATCATGAAATTTTTAAAAATCTCAAAATTTTCAAAAATCTCAATTTTTTTTAATATTTGCATTTTATACCACATGACAATCGCGCAATTTAAAAAATCCCAAAATTATTTATTTTCTTCACAATTACTATATTTTGCATGCTACTATACGAAAACTGCTTAATTTTCAAAAACTTTTTCTAGTTTTCTTCGATTTTTCATTATTTTGTTTGCTTGTACAAAAAAAATGAAATTTTCAAAGATCTCGTTTCCATCAATTTTTCAATATTTCCTACACATGAAAATCCTAAAATTTTCAAAAACCTCTTCTTCTTTTTTTTCTTTTCATTTTTCAATGTTTTGTACGCTACACGAAGATCGCAAAGTTTTCAAAAATCTTAAAATTGTCTACGCATTTCAGTTTTCAATATTTTATTTGCTATAATAACACATGCAAATCGAGATATCTTCCAAAATCCCAAAATTTTCTATTTCCATTAAATTTTCAATATTTCTTATGGAGTATAATACACGAAATTCGCAATTTTTTTTCAAAAATAAAATATTTCCAGTTTTCTTCATATTACTAATATTTTGTATACTGCATACGAAAATTTTCAAATATTAAAAAATCTTAATATTTTATGTTTCATACGGTTTCTCAATATTTTGCTTGCTGTATCACATAAAAATCATGGACCTTTTAAAATATCAAAATTTTATATTTTCTTCTGTTTTTCAATATTTTGCTTCCAAATAGCACAGGAAATCATTAAAAAAATTTAAAATCTCAAAAAAATTATTTGGTTTTAATTTTTTTATGCTAAATACATGAAAATTGTGAAATTTTCTATTTTCTTTGGGTTTTTTTTTAATATTTTGCATGCGCACATGACAATTGAGAAATTTACAAAAATCCCAAAATTATCTGTTATCTTCATATTTACAATATTTTGCACACTACCATCCGAAAATTGCATAATTTGCAAAAATTTCAAACTTCTTTTAGTTTTTCACTATTTTGTGTACCTTTTTGGTTTTAAAATGAGTTGTTTTATAAAAAAAAAATTGTTTCTAGATATGTTATCTTTTCCTCGGTTTACTCCTTTTGGAAATTTTCGAATTTGTTTTACAGAGGATAGATTGTAACGACTTTGTTTTTTTAATACAAATGAACGTTCATTTTTTGTATTTCGGAGCCAATATTCAATTTTGTGGTATTTCAATTTTAATTTTATTTTGGTGACAAAAAGGATCATTTGATTTTTAGAAATTTAATTTAAAATTTTTCAAAAATGATTTATTTGGAAAGAAAGAGAATTATTTAAAAAGGATTTACAAATTATTTTATACTTTTAAAAGATCATCTTTGATTCATAAAACTCTTGGTGTTGAGTTTGGAATAATTTTAAATCTAAATATCATTTATTAGCTAAGAATTGTGCCTCCTCCAAAATGGAAGAGCTTTGTAATTCTTTTTAAAGATTTGTTTTAGTAATGGCAACCATAAGCATTATAAGGAATATTTGACTGCATGTATAGAATAGTTTTTTGGATGTGGGTTTTTATTTAAAACCGAGACTCAAAATTCTGCAGCCTCCTTTAACATCCTCTCACTATTTTGATCATTTCTCTCTCATTCGAACCACAAAAAATTCACGGAAAATTTCTGAGTGATCCTCACTCTCTTCCCTACGCCTTAAATCAAGTTTGGAGCCATGAAAAAAATTCGTGGACGATGTTATGACTTAAGAAAGCCGTTGGTTCGTGTATTTATATCGTTTTAGTTGATTCTCACGTGCTCTCTCCCTCTCGTTAGTTTTCTATTGCTATCTTAGTTGCAGTTTTCTATTGCTATCTTAGTTGCAGGTTGATGGATATTTGCTTTCTTAATGATATATTAAAACTATGCATGCAAATCGGTGCGGTTGTTTTCTACGGTCGATAAAAGAAATGATAATGTCCCTCATCAATCAGATCTTGTTTTTACACGAAAGCCTAATTTCATATGCCGTATAAATGACTCGTAAATCACACGGAGAGATTCCGTGACCATTGCGTGATCTTGTATCTCATTGACACTTGAAAACGTTTACCCACACCGTCCATAGAAAATAGTTCCAAGTTAATGTTAGGATCTTCACAACTTTATGTTCGGTCTACGATGTAGCCGAATGTGTTTGGAGGAGAGAATGGATAGAGAATGGAGAAAGTATCAACAAACTATTCTTATATTTTTTCCTTGCTCACTCAAAAACTTTACAAAACATCTCCTTATATAGGAGTTTACATGCCCCTTCATTATGACTCTTCATAATACCAATTGATTACAATAACCGTTACATATCCTTTCATTAAACTTATTCATGAATTGGTTCTTTTATAACCGATGTCTCTTCAATTCTTTGTAACCGAAAACAAGTTTAATTTCTAACATGCTCCCTTAAACTTGTTTTACCATGCCGATCTTTCCTCGTAATTCTGCGAACACTTCAAATTTTAGGGGCTTTGTAAAAATATCGGCCAGTTGATCTTGTGATTTGACATGAACGAGTTCGACCTCTTTCTTCCTCACATGTTCTCTGATAGAGTGATACCGAGTATCAATGTGCTTGCTTCGTTCATGAAACACTGGATTCTTCGCCAGTGCTATAGCAGATTGGTTGTCCACATACATCTTCGTAGGTCCTTCCTGTTCAACCTTTAGATCTTTCAGCAGATTTCTTAGCCATATAGCATGGCAAACTCCAGCCGATATAGCAACGTATTCGGCTTCACAAGTTGATAGTATCACTATCGGTTGCTTCTTGGAACACCAAGTAAATGCTGATTCACCGATGAAGAAAATATACCCTGTCGTACTTTTCCGGTCATCTATATCTCCTCCCCAATCGCTATCGGTATATGCATATAATTCAAAATTGTTAGATTTCGAATAGAACAAACCGAAATTTGGTGTACCTTTGATATATCTCAATATCCTTTTCGCCGCTGATAAATGTGTCAATTTCGGTTCTTCCATGTATCGGCTGATCAAGCCGACTCCATATAGAATATCCGGTCTTGTGCATGTAAGATACCGAAGACTGCCTACCAAGCTTTTAAAATGCGTCGAGTCCACATTGCTCCCTTCATCGAACTTTGATAATTTTGTTCCGCAGTCTACTGGGGTATTGACCGAATTGCTTTGCTCCATATTGAACTTTCTCAAAATCGACCGAGCATATCCTTCTTGGGATAAGAAAATCCCATTCGGTCTTTGCTTTACCTCTATTCCCAAATAATATGTCATCTGAATGATGTCGGTCATTTCAAATTCTTTAACCATCGAGCTTTTGAAGTCATCGAACATACGTAGATTGTTTCCTGTGAAGATGAGATCATCCACATATAAACATACTATAAAAATATCACCTTTTTCGGACTTCTTTATGTATAATGCATGCTCATAAGGACACTTCATGAAACCGTGTGCTTGGAAGTATATGTCGATTCGACTATTCCATGCTCTCGGTGCCTGCTTCAGGCCATATAAAGCCTTCTTTAGCTTCAGTACTTTCGACTCATGTCCTTTCTTCTCATAACCGAGTGGTTGCTCGATGTAGACTTCTTCTTCAAGATATCCATTGAGGAATGCCGATTTAACATCTAATTGATATATCTTCCAACTGAATTGAGCCGCCATAGCAATGATCAGTCGAATTGTCTCGAGTCGCGCTACTGGTGAGAAAACTTCATCATAATCAATGCCAGCTTGTTGTTTGTAGCCTTTGACCACTAACCTTGCCTTGTATCGCTCGATTTCTCCCTTAGCGTTCTTTTTCTCCTTGTACACCCATTTCACTCCTATGGGTTTCTTGCCTTTGGGAAGTTCGGTGATCTCCCAAGTTCCATTTCTCTCAATAGCACTGATTTCTTCGTCCATTGCTTCTTTCCACCTTCGGTCTTTGACCGCTTCTTCAAAATTCATTGGCTCGCATTCGGCAAACAAACAAAATAATGTTAGATTATTTTGCATTTCGGTTACCTCATATAACTCGGTCATAGTCCTCGTCCTTGGATTTCTTGGTGGAGTTGAACTTGACGACGCTTCGGTTTGTGGAGAACCGACTTGAGGCGAATTGAACCGAGGTGTTGTTGCAGGCGATGGAACATCAACTTCGACTTCATTTCTTTTCTTTTCTTCTTGACCGAGTACTTCATTCGGTCTGCTGCTTTCGGCTTCATCGCTCCAACTCCATGAGCTTTCTTCATCAAATTCGACATCTCGGCTAACAATGACCTTCTTATTGACTGGATCAAACAGCTTGTAGCCTTTGGTTCTTAGATCATAACCGATAAAAATCAACCGAGAACTTCGGTCATCAAGTTTTACTCTCTTTTGTTCGGGGACATGAGCATATGCTATGCTCCCGAAAATTTTAAAGTGACTTACATTCGGCTTATAACCATGCCACATCTCCTGCGGTGTTACATTTTGTAGACACTGGGTTGGGCATCGGTTTAGAATGTACACAGCACATGCAACCGCTTCTGCCCAAAATTCCTTCGGCATATTTTTACTACTCAACATACATCTCACCATGTCTAATATGGTTCTATTTTTTCGTTCGGCCACTCCATTTTGTTGTGGTGAATAGGAGGCCGTTAAGAAATGCCGAATCCCATTTTCTTTGCAAAAATTTTCAAACTCATTTGAAGTGAATTCTCCACCTCGGTCTGACCTGACCGATTTCAAATAAAACCCACTTTCTTTTTCCACATTCATTTTGAATCTTTTAAAATTTTCAAAAACTTCCGATTTATTTTTTAGAAAATATACCCATGTTTTCCTTGTGAAATCATCAATAAATGTTAGAATGTACCTTTTTCCACCAAATGAATTTGGAGTAATTGGTCCACATACATCGGTGTGGACAAGTTGTAATGGCTCCTTGGCTTTAAACTCGGCTTCTTTTGGAAAACTTGCTCGGTGATGTTTACCAAGTAAACACCCTTCACATAACTCTTTCGGTTCATTCATAATCGGCAAACCTTTGACCATGTTCTTCCTCGCCAACAAGTTTAGTCCGCCGAAATTGAGATGTCCATACCTCATATGCCATAACCGAGCCGAATCTTTCACCGATGATTTTAGACACTTTGCTTCACCATATTTGATATCCAATAGAAATAGCCGATTCTTCGTCATCTGCACTTTTGCTATCAACTTCATTCGGTTATCTCTTAAGAAAAGAGTTCGATCCTTTAAATGGATATCGAAATTCTTTTCTAAGAGTTGTCCCAAACTCAAGATGTTGTTTTTCATATTCGGCACATAATACACATTTTCAATATATTTTTGTGATCCATCTTTCAGTCGAATTAAAATTTTACCTTTGCCTTTTACTGGTACCTTCGAACAGTCACCGAATGTGACTTGGCCACTCATCGATTCGTCCAAGTCTACGAACATGTTTCGCTTGCCACACATATGATTACTTGCACCAGTATCGAGATACCAAGTGTCGGCACTTTCTTCGTCACCTTTAAAAGCCAGCAGAAGTACATCGTCATTGTAATCTTCTTTCTCCACAAAGTTTGATTTTTCTTCGACTGTTTTTCCCCAACAGTCTGCTGCGTAGTGACCGAATTTCTTGCAATTATAGCATTGAACATTCGGTCTCCCTCTTCCACCAGTCGATCGTCCTCGGCCTCGACCTCGGCCGAAATTTTGGCTTTGGCTTCTATCGTCATTGTTTTGACCTCCTCGACCACCTTGTCCTCGACCGAATTGACCTCGGCCACGGCCTCTTCCTCGGCCGCGTGTATTTCCTCGATTTCGGTCATTTTGACCATTTTCAACCGAATCACCTTTCAAATTAACTTGTATTTGTAGTAATTTTTCAATCGGTTCTTGCTTTTTCACGAACCGTTCTTCGTGGGCTTTTAGTGAACCCATCAACTCATCTATCGTCATTTCTTCAAGATTCTTTGACTCTTCAATTGAACACACAATGAAGTCAAATTTCGGTGGTAGTGACCGAAGAATTTTCTCTATCACCCTTACATCCTCCATTTTTTCTCCGTTCCTCTTCATTTGGTTGACCACCGTAAGCACTCGGGCATTATAGTCAGTCACCGATTCATTCTCCTCCATTTTTAACAATTCAAACTCCCTCCTTAGTGATTGTAAGCGTACCTTTTTAACCTTCTCGACTCCTTGGAAGGTTTTTTCAAGTATCTCCCACTGTTGCTTTGCATTAGTGGCAGCCGAAATCTTCTCGAAAGTCGAATCATCGACACCTTGCTCGATAAAGTATCTTGCGGTACAATCTTTCTCGAATAATTTTTCGTGGGTCGTTCTCTGAGCTGCCGTCAGTGCAGCTTCATCTTGAGGCCGATCATAGCCTCGGACCACCACATCCCAAGCGCCTACTGCTCCCAAAACAGTCTTCATTTTGATGCTCCAATTTTCATAGTTATCTTTGGTGAGGCGTGGGGCGTTGTACGAGAGTGTTGTCTTCGACATTTTCTTCGAACCTTGCTCTGATACCACTTTGTTAGGATCTTCACAACTTTATGTTCGGTCTACGATGTAGCCGAATGTGTTTGGAGGAGAGAATGGATAGAGAATGGAGAAAGTATCAATAAACTATTCTTATATTTTTTCCTTGCTTACTCAAAAACTTTACAAAACATCTCCTTATATAGGAGTTTACATACCCCTTCATTATGACTCTTCATAATACCAATTGATTACAATAACCGTTACATATCCTTTCATTAAACCTATTCATGAATTGGTATCCCTTCCTTTTATAACCGATGTCTCTTCAATTCTTTGTAACCGAAAACAAGTTTAATTTCTAACAGTTAACAAACATAATCGAAAGACGAGTAGCTGCTGTAAAACCCAGTGCACCCTCAAGAAAACTGCCATAACTTTCAGCCCCGATGCCTGATTGAGGCATTTGTCGATTTGTTAGATAACCAAACACAGAGGCCCACATTTTTCTAGTTAACACCTTTTGCCAAAAAACTTGTTAAATTATTGTAATCTGACTTCCAAGTCGCTGCTTGCGCATGTCAAGTCTTCAAAGCAGCGGTATGGGAATTTTAATTCCCAAACCTGAAATGTTTTACCATCCGTCTTCTATAACGCAAAGAGCACTGACTGATCCTTTCACTGTAAAATCACAGAAAATTACTCGGTCCTTTACAGGGCCTGACCAGGACATAAAGTACAAAATACCCGATTCTGGAATTCCAGAACAATCCCAACTAAAACACCCGTAACTTTTACTATCGACATCCGAATCTCATAAATCTTACATTGCACTGACCAACACAAGATAAGACTGGCTTTCGTGTTGACCACCTTTCTAGTAAACGACATTTAGACCCCGTGAACTGCTCATCAATTGCTGCATATGAGCATTTTTATGTTTTTAGGCACTCGTGAAACCAGAATTGCTTGCCATGTTTAGTTTACAATGTTTATAACATAGCACAGGTTTACAAGATAACTGGGTACACCTTATATTTGCTAGATATGCGATGAACATGATCCTGGCATCAAACTGTGAACCCTCTTACCATGTATCCTTATGTACCTACATTGGAACTTGTATTCACTATAACGTAACTCGAATAAAACGTCAACACGGGGATGAGTAGTTTGGATGGTAAGGTTGTACGACGTGTCTCGGGGGTCCTCTTGTCATGTTACTGTGAATCCGGACGTTTACGGAATGCTAACTGACATGGTCATGGTCGTTGTTGTTCTGGGCCGAAACGGAAATGCTAAATGACATGGTCGTGGTCGCTGTTGTTTCGAGCCGAAACGGAATGCTAACTCCCATGTCATGTCTGATGTCGTTCCATGGGACTAACGGAATACTCTCGAGAACACGTGTACCCTTATGACCCCAAACTAGATAGCCTAAAATACCGATAATAGTTGGTAAACGACCTGTTACACTCCTGTTAATTTATATGCTTTTACGATACTACCCTTAATGCTTAAACTGCTATACACACACTCACCAATACAATAGTTCTTTCATTGCCTTATAAACCCTTGGGAATTCTACTCGAGCGAAAGCTCGGTGACGATGTTTCTTTATATTGAAATGTCCGTCAGGGGTTAGAAGAGATTAAGGACGAAGCAACGGACATAGAAGCTTCGGTGGAAGATTACGGTCACTTCGCAACAGATTACTAGATCTTAGTGATTTCCTGTTTCGTTTTCTTTTATCTTTCCAGCCTAATGTTTAAGACTCGTTTTCTCCTGTTTTCAATTATGATGTATGGAATTTGTTGGAAGTTATTATTATGATAAATGTTGGTTAATGTTAAATGCTTTAATTTTCTTGCTACATTATTTATGCTTAGTATGTCTATATCGGGAAGGCGAACTTCTCGGAGATATGTCACGGACCTCGTCGCGCCCCTGCTACCGGATTCTGGGAAGAGCGCGGGGCATTTTGCTTGCTCACGAAAATCATGAAATTTTCGAAATCAAAATAAAAATCCACCGTCTTCAATTTTTCAATATTTTGTATAGCACACGAAAATCATGAAATTTTCAAAAACTTCAAAAAATTTCAGTTTTCTTCGATTTTTCAATGTTTTGTATGCTATATAGCACACAAAGATCGCAAAATTTTCAAAAATCTTAAAATTTTCTGTTCTATTCAGTTTTCAATATTTTACTTACTATAATAAACACGAAAATAGTGGAATCTACAAAAATTCCCTTTTTCCCTTAAATTTTCAATATTCCGCATGGTGTATGACAGACAAAATTCTTGAATTTTTTTAAATATTTTCTGTTTTCTTAAAATTATTAAAATTTATATTCCACACGAAAATCGTCAAATTTTCAAAAATCTCAACATTTTCTGTTTTGTTCCGTTTCTCAATATTTTGTTAACTATAGCACATAAAAATCATCAACTTTTAAAAATTATCAAAATTTTTTGTTTTATTTCATTTTTCAATATTTTGTTTCTAACGGCCTATGAAAATCGTTAAATTAAAAAAAATCTCAAAAAATTTGTTTTATTCGGTTTATATTTTTTTGTATACTATATGGAGCACACAAAAATCGTGAAATTCTTCAAAATCTCAATTTTTTTTCTTCGGCTTTTTATTATTTTGTTTACTATATATGTCATTAAAATTACAATATTTTCAAAAATCCCAAAAAATTTTGTTGTCTTTGGTTTTTCAATATTTTGCTTGCTATAACAAACAAAAATCATAAAAGTTTTTTTGTTTTTTCGCCTTTTCAATATTTTGCATGATATATAAGCATATGAAAATCTCAGAATTTTCAAAAATCGCAATAGAAATTTATTTTCTTCCTTTTTACATGCTATATGGACATGGAAATCATGAAAATTTCAAAAAATTAGAATGTTCTGTATGTTTCGGATTTCCAATACTTTACTTAATCATATTTTTGGAGAACTTCTGGATATCAGAGAGTCAAAAAGCTATGTGAAGTAAAAAAAGAAGAAGTCGTCGATTGCTGATAAAAACCTAACAGAACAAATAAATTCGGTCTGGGTAACTGAGACTTCGGTTGACTGGAAACCTCTCGCAACATACGAAAATCAGGAAATCTTAAAAATCCCCCAAAAAATTGTTTTCTTTAAATTTTCAATATTTTGCACGCTATATAGTACACGAAAATCACAAAATTTTCCAAAATATCAAAATTTTCTATTATTTGGCTATTTAAAAGTTTGTTTGTTATAGCATACGAAAATCACAAAATCTTCAAAAATCTCAATATTTCAGTTTTTCGATATTTTTATATGCCAACACGTGAAAATGGTGAAATTTTCAAGTCTCGTGTGCTATATAGCATACAAAAAATTTAAAAATCTCAAAATTTTCTGTTTTCTTGCGTTTTTCTATATTTTACATATTATATATAGCACATGAAAATAGTAAAACTTTCAAAAATCTCAAAATTTCCTTTTTTCTTCTATTTTTTTTTAATATTATGATTGCACACACAAATCATGAAATTTTCAAAAATCTCAATTTTTTTGATTTCTTCAAAATTTTAATATTTTACATCCTAGCTCATGAAAATAGCCAACTTTTCAAAGATGTCAATTTTTTTTTAATTTTCTTTGGTTTTTCTATATTGTTTCAATATCAAACCAAAATGGCAAAATTTTATCTCCAAATTTCTTTCTTTGTTTTCTATTTTTCAATATGCATTCTACAATCAATATTTTCTCAGTAAAATCTAAGCAGTGAAATAAAAAATAAAAAAAGATTTTAAAGAATAGGGCCGATCAGAAATTTTCCACCATATAAGGTTAGCTGTATGGGGTAAAAATGTAATAAATATTAAGTAACAAGCCAATAAATAATTTTCCTTAACCCAAACGTAGCAATAAGAGAATTAAACAGGGTCTAGATAACAATTTCTCTACTAAATTCCAAGCTAGAGAAGGAAGACTCTCTCATATTCTCTCTCTTATATATACATATATATATATAGAGAGAGAATAATGGAGAAAAGAGTCTTAGGAGAGATTTTCGTTAGACGGCGTTGAAAAAATACACTTTCCAACATTTTATTCAACGATCGGTATCCATCATCATCATTTTTATCATCTAAGATAGGCATACACCAAATTCCACGTGATTTTTCAAATTTTTCACCGTTGGATTAGCAATGTAAAAAGTTCTATTGTCGATAAACCGTTAATTCCCATCCACTAAATCAACGGTGAAAAGTGGTAGAATCGCATAAAATTTGGTGTATCCATATCTTAGACGATAAAGATGAAGATGATATATGCCGATCGTTAAAAAAAATGGTGGAGTGTATTTTTTCCGACGCCATAAGAGGAAATTCCCTCCTACCTTTTCTCCATTATTCTCTTATATATATTATGTGGGAATTTCCTCCTATAACGTCGAAAAATTCAACTTCCCTCATTTTTCCCGACGATCGGCACCCATCATTATCATCGTTATCATCTATGATGTGGGTACACCAAATTTCATTTGATTCTACAACTTTTTCACCGTTGATTTAGTACTGTAAAAAGTTCTATTGTCGGTAAACCATTAATTTTGAACCCACTAAATCAATGGTGAAAAAATTGTAGAATCACATTAAATTTGGTATACCCACATCTTAGATGATGGTGGGCGCCGATCGTAAAAAAAAATGAGTATTTTCGACGCCATAGGAGGAAATTCCCTCCTATGGCATCTTTCCTCCATTATTCTCATATATATATATATATATATATAATTCAGAACAACACATAGCGAGGGGATTGTTATATAATTTACTATTGTGGAATTTATGAATATAGAAATACAAATCTACTCCTTTGGGTATTTTTTTCTTCATCAAGATAGCTCAAGGTTGAACATTTGCAATATTAGCAGACCTTGTACATGCAAGAAAGAAAAAAAAAATCCCCAGGCACTAGTATTCCATAGCAACCTTGAGCTTCCCTTAATAGATTCGGAAAATTCGCCATCAAAAACCTTATGCTTCAAATTGTAGTCAAAATGGCAGGAAACTCAAATTTCCAATAGAGAGGATCATAAACCAATAATATTGTTGTCGTGTCTGTTTAACCAGAGTATCCAAGACTTCAGTGTCTCAAAGTTTCCTTTGCATCCTCAAAAATATTTGAATGAATGAACGAACGCCATTAGGAATTAAGTTTTTGCAATCTTGATGGTGAATGATCTCCATCTCATTCGCTTTCGATGGCTTTAGGACGTTCCCGGGAGGCCTCCAAAGAAAAAACAGCTATAAGAAACTCATATGATGCAAAGAAGATTGCTCCTTGAGACACATACATAGCCAACCGTGGAGTCAAACCTCTGAGATAAGTAACAAAACTCGGTAAGCTTACGCAAAAGTAAAAGAGGAAGCGGAATATAAAGTGGGACACATGACAACACATTAATACATGCCTCTTTACCTTTTTTCCACCATAATATAAAAGATTATTGTATTTGCAAAGTAAAGTTACACATGAATCAATGAATAGGTTGATGCTACGTGTCCTACCAATATAGGAAAGTCCTGTCTTGGCAATAGTAGAAATTGTTAAAAAAGGATTTAGAAGAGAAGTTAATCATTTGAAAAGACTGTAATGCAACAATCTTTATGAAAGATCTCGGAGATATAGACATTTGAAAAGGAGATGCATAACTTAGATTCTCTATCAATGTATATCTTCCCACATATAACTCTAAAATTATTGACTATATCTCGCATGTTGAACTACATACGTGTAAAGACCTTGCAATCCTTCTTCCCTGGCTATTTCTTGAAGTGCATAAAGAACTCCTTCATATTTTGCAAGGGATCCCAGAACCAGATAAACAGTGAACTCATTAGACCCACATGCATTCTTCTCTAGCAGAAGCTACATAAATGGGGTCATTTTGATTTACATGATAATTCTCCTAACTTTAGCCACTGGGAGTTGTACTCAGATTAAAAGGGTACAACGTGGAATATTTTAAATATGAGGTGCTTTGTTAAGGCTGTGGATGTTTTTTTGGCGACCGTTGCCTTCACTGAACAGCTATTAAGGATTTATTCTAATTAACCACAGTTGAAAGATCACACTTCATCAAAAAGGAAAGATAAAGAAATCTGCACAGCAGACACACACACTCTAATGTGTACTACTGTTGCATTTCATCATTTGAATGATGATAGCGTTCCAAAATGCAAGCCAACTCTTTCTTAAAATTATTTTAGTTACTATGAACTTTTGGTGATGTAGTCCCTTTAACGTATACATTATGAGATCGATAAAAGGTATTACTTGATGCTACGACATGCAATGCCAAAAGATATTAGATTGAGAATAATGGAGGAAAGAGGCCATAGGAGAGTATTTCCTCCTATGACGTCAAAAAAATATACCCTCCTTCGTTTTTTCCGACGATCGGTATACATCATCTTCATCGTTATCATTTAAGATGCGTGTACACCAAATTTCATGTGATTCTACAACTTTTTCACCGTTGAATTAGTGGGTTCAAAATTAACGGTTTAATGACAATAAAACTTTTTACATTGCTAAATCAACAGTGAAAAAGTTGTAGAATCACATGAAATTTGGTATACCCACATCTTAGATGATAACGATGAAGATGATGGATGCCGATCGTCGGAAAAACGAGAGAGAGTATATTTTTTCGACGCCATAGGAGGAAATTCCCTCCTATGGCATCTTTCCTCCATTATTCTCAAGATATTAAGTGAAAAAGTTATATATCTTTCCTGTCAATCCACTTGTTTTGTAATAATTCTTGCCTAGTTGCCTGAAGCTGAATCAAGAAAAAGAAGGTGAATGAAGAAGACATGGTACTGAAACCAAATAGGTTAGATGAGCACATTTTCAAAGTTAACAAGAAAAAATCTTGCGTATATAGGAAAATAATCATTTCATTATAATTTATGGGTGCAAAGCGTCCAAAATATAATGTTGAAACTACAAGCATGGAACACACCTGTGTCTGTAATCTTGTCTTTACCACATAAAAAGGAGAAGTAAACAGGTTAAGAATCATCACAACAATAGTAAACTTCTGATCATCTATCAGAAGGCTGACTTGATACAATGCACATGATCCTCATATTCTTATAAGCTGTATAAGATCATATACTGTGCAAAGACTTTTTAAACAATAACTGACACAGCCTTCATTTAGATAACCTTATCATGTTTAATTTTGTATAACGTACAGAAAATAAGGAAATACCTTTTGCAAGGTGCCGAGACTAGCATTGGGCTTTGATGATCCCAAACACAATTGCTTCAGGCTTTCATAGGTGTAGAACTGCAAGCAGATAGTGTGGGTGTTTTTACAATTTTAAATAATTCCAGATGTAAAGATAAATATAATCTGGCATAAATCAATTAAGTCATGCATTTTAGCGACATTATTTGAGACTTAATAAATAAATAAATAAAAACCTTAATAATGGAGTGAGGGATGTTCCTACAAAGAACAGCGCCCTAGCCAGCATATAATGAAGGCACACCGCCTTTTTCAAGACATCCAAGCAAAGCATTCTTGAAATAAGTTTGCTAATAAGAATTTGATGAATGCGTGCATAAAAATATGAAAGCAGATAATGCTAACAGGCACCAGCAATGAACTACATCTAAATACAATTAAGTAGCAGAATCCCTTGCTAGTTGCTAATACATTGATACCCTCAATCAGACAACTGAGTTAAAGAGAAATAAGTAGCAATATACCAATATATTACCAAATAGGGCAGTTTTCACTATAATACTCTTAACTATCGCAGTTTTCACTGAACTACATTTCAATTTTTTATTACAGTAAACTCCGTAATATAATATTAAATAGAGAGTTTCATAACTAATATACCCTTAAATGCAGCACTCTAAGGGAGCTTACAGTAACACAAAAACGTTTAGGTGGTTTAGTGAAAAACAATGATAGACAAGGGTATTTTAATGAAATATACCCTACCAAAGAAATCCAAAGTGCTGTCTTTTCTTTGTTGGGTAAAACTTTAGAAGAAAACCCTAAATAAATCTGTTTTAACTAACGTTGCTTGTCGACCCTTCAATATGCTTAACAAGTGAAATGCAAGAAATCTGAGTTGAGTTTAGCTATAGGGTATCAATGAAAAAGTCAAGTCGCTTACAAGCCAAGAGATCTTCCTGCTGAAGATAAATGCTATCATTATCATACTTAAGTGAAAACAAGATGCAAAGTCTTAAAAATGCTTACCAACAACTCTAATACTGTGATCCCACTTGCATCTGTTGTTTTATTCGTTCACTGGGCGTAAAAATAAAGGAAGTTGCTACACTTGAACAACCACCTGCTATACAATGCGCCAACGAATGGTACTCCTGTTAAAAGAAACACCGAAAAGGCAAATGAAACATATGCGAACAACAATAACAAGGCCATTAAACTATACTGGAAGTGAAAGTTACCTTTGGTAGTATTGGTAGCAGAGCGCCTTTAACTGATTCATATGTGTATGTATAAATTGCAGAAATTGGTGCTGCTGGAGCAATGTTGCTAGCAATACCACGATACAGTCCAAATACACCTAATAACAACATCACAACTTCTAAGGTTAAAGGGTCCAATAAGCTCCGTTTTACAAAAAATCCAAGATAAGCATAAATATAATGAGGTTAATGGAGAGAAGAGGCCATAGGAGGGAATTTCCTCCTATGGCGTCGAAAAAGTACGCCTTACATCATTTTTTCCGGCGATCGGCAATCATTATCTTCATCGTTATCATCTAAGATGTGGGTACACCAAATTTCATGCGATTCTACAACCTTTTCACCGTTGATTTAGCAATGCAAAAAGTTCTGTTGTCGGTAAACCGTTAATTTTGAATCCACTAAATCAACGGTGAAAAGGTTGTAGAATCGCATGAAATTTGGTGTATCCACATTTTAGATGATAACGATGAAGATGATGAGTGCCGATCATCGGAAAAAATGAGAAGGGAGGTACTTTTTTGACGCCATAGGAGGAAATTCCCTACTATGGCATCTTTCCTCCATTATTCTCAAATATAATTCACCCACTTTGACTTAAAAACCCACTAGTGTAAGGTATGTGTGGCATATCTTAGTGAAAGAAAATTCATAAACAACACATAAGAAGTCATTATAATCATATCAAAATTACTGGGGAAAAGTCATTATAATTTTTTTGGAAGATTTAGATTTATAAAATTACGAAGGCTAGACTGTTTCTCAGATAAATAGTCTAAACATTTTCCCCCTTACGAAGCAATATCTTGAACTTTGTTTATTTTAAGTTTTCAAGTAGTCCAAGATAACCATATATAACGAACTAAATCGTACCTCTGAGATATGATTGTTCTGAGAGTATCATAGGATGATTTCTGAACTGCTCCATTAGCTTGAATAGCGGTCGTAACTGTATCAACTGGATGTAGACAAAGGCTAAATAAATTTCCAGCAAATGCTCCAGCAAGAGCATGTTTATTCCTGGCAATAGCAAGTTGAAGCTTATCTTGTACAGATGGCCAATTTTCTGTGTAGTAGCCCACATCGACAACAACTTCACGAATGATGCTGTTACAACTTGCATGAACAATATAAGCCTCAGAAGTCTGTAGACTGTTGGCATTGCCCAAGTGCCCAATCAGCAGAATTTAGAACTCTATTATGTTCGGCGTGAAGACCAAAACTTGGGCTTGTTGGCAAATTTATCGTTTCCTTTGTTGTTTGCGACCGGTTGAGATTGCAGTGAGTGAGTTGTATAAATAGAATCAGGGGAATGCACAACATTTTCCACTAAGTTTACATTTTGTCCACAAGAAGAATTTTCATCTTTAGCCATGGAGCTGCGACTAGAAGATTCAATAGCTATTTGGTTCTTGTTTCCCACGATGCTGCTTTCTTCTGTTTCATAAGACCCAATTTTACTTAAGTTTTATACTTATGCCTGCAAACCCTATACTCACAACTTCATCAAGTCCAGATGACACTGCCTTTGAATTTGAATCACTCAGAATGGATAAATCATCCACATTCCTACTGCACGAAGCAAAACATAAAATCCTCTTCATTGCTCTCAAATCCTCAAAGTCCGATTTCGTCGAGGATGAAGAAAAGCTCCTAGAAGCATCATTTGAATATTTTCCTCCACCAACAGGCAACGTCCATTTGTGCTCTTTAATGTCCGGGGAGCAGATAATGTTCTCTTTCAAAAATATTTCTCCATATTTCAATCTTGATTTGGTCTCGAAATCTTCTGTTTGACCTACATAGTCCCATATACCAGCAAGTGCTGATACAAACTGCGAAGTGCTTACCTTATTGATAGAGGATTTGGTTTCCAGTTGTTTACTACTATTTGAATGAGAATTAGACTTCAGATTGATATCTTTACCATTGGGTAAAGCATTTTCTGGTTCAAAGGACTGCACCTCTAGCGGAATCCACCAACATCTAATTGAAGCCTTCCCATTCTTTGGAGACCGGCGTTGTGAGGCCATTTTGGGAAATCTCTAAGGAGAGAGATTGAAAGCCAACAAAATGCAAAATTTACACTGAAAAGAATGATGAAAATATAAATCACTCAGAATAGCATAACAAGCATAACATTGTAGAACGACCGATAGCAGGAAAAATCTAAGCAGGCATAATCCACGAAAGATGTTACCTAGAGAGTAAACATCATACATGATTGCAGATGTAGTTTTACAAACAATTTTCATGACTTTAGTGGGTAGTCTTGTCATGTTCGCCACAAATACATCAGAAGTTCCATGAAGTTGATCTTAAAATTTCTCTACCTAAATTCAACGTAGGATCTGTAATCTATATATCCCAAGTTCCTGAGATATTCAATCTTTTTAGCCACTAGTTTATGGTCTTATTTAATGGATAGGACAGGTAGGTTCTATCATATGCAAGCTTAGAGAAACTGAATTCTAAGTTCAGGCATGGGGTGTTAAATGTCCCTTCCACAGCACAGAGTTGAGGGAATATATTTTATGTCATGACACATTCCCATATCGAAGGCCCTTCGGACAGAAATCTAGGCTTTTTGCGCAGCGGTAATTCTAATCTAAATTAATCTGCATGTAATGCACGTCAGGTGGAAATCGATCTGGGTTCTGCTACCATGTAAAATGCCCCTTCATTGCACCAAAACTCCAAAATGAGGGTTGAGCGAAAATATTTTATATTCTAACATGTGAAACAACACAGTTTTGAAAGAAGTAAACCTAAACATTGAAAAAAGAACGAATGATGAATTGATGATAGAGACCAAACCAAAACGAAAAATACCAGAAGCATATAACATTCCAGGCTTCAGTTTTTAGCTTTATTGGAACCAATGGAAGCCAGCCAACCATTGCTAGCTAAACACAAGATTATGCCAACAGTCAGTTGAGTGCACAAAAACAAAGGAAATCTTGTTGCACACATGCCCATCGACTATTTTGCTCGATTTCTTTCACAAATGCATGCTCCGTATATAATACAATCATGCTCACCAATTACATGGAATTCATCTACTATCCGCACTTAAACTATATAAAATCTAAATAATCTCTACCTCAAGTTGTGAATTTGGAGACCGAATAATAATAATAATAACAACAAAAGATACAAATTTTAAAGCTATAGTGTGGTAAAGCGTTTAACTAACCTGCATTAAGTTCATTTAGGCAAAACATCAAACAGGTTCAGCTCATGAAATGAAATGGGCAACCAAAGCAAAACCAAAAACAATCAAACAAACAAAAAATACAAATACAAGTGATTGAATAAAGAAACGAACCTGATCACTTGCACAATAGAGAGTGGTGATTGATCAAATGCAAAAAGTGGCTCCTTTATATAGAGGCTTTTGGGAAAGTTGAGATTCTCTCGTTCAAACATCAAAAAATAAAAATAAAAAACCCTTCCAAAGTTCACATCTTTTCCACGATGAGTGATGAGGTCCTTTTCGGGTCTCCGTCAGATATTGTCTTCCGTCGATCTCCCGGTGGATTTTGGAGGTGATCTCATGTCGCGTGTGGGTCTCAATGGGTTTTTGGAGGAGATTGGTGGTTTGAGGAGTTTGCGCCAAGTATCTGCAAGGAAGTGCCGGGATGGTTTGGTACCACCGAGGACCCGACGATCAAGTTAGCAAAGATCCGAGCAGAGTAACGGCTAAGTGGGGTGAAAAAAGCTTACTTGACCCCTCTGTGATGGGGTTTATATAGTGGCGGAAGCACGCAGCAGCAGGTGCAAGAATCTCGCCGGCAGTTACGCTCCCGACGTCATGCCCGCGTAACGACCGGATCGCCCATTAATGGGGATCGTGATGGCGTGGAACGTGGGATGTTGTCGGTGGAGAATTTGTGCATGGCGAGATTTGCGGAGCGGCGGTTACGCCTGTGAGTGGTGGAGTTGGTCGGTCGGAGGGACCGAGGAAGATGGCCTCGACAGGGGAGCTCGGGACGAGCGGGAGGGCCGAGGAGTCTTGGTCCTGTGGCAGCTCGGGGCGAGCCGAGAGGCCGATGAGGCCAATTTGCAGGGGTCCTGAGGAGAGCCAGCTTGTGCTTGCAGGTCGGGTACAGGGATGGCCTGGTCGGCCCCTGTGGGCCCTTTCTTCTGAGTTCTGGGACACGTCATCTGCCACGTGCCCTGATATGGGAGATCGCCAATATAGAGCATCATCATTAGCCCCCCCACTCTTGTCCTAACCAGATAGCGGGTCGGGTCAAGAGTGGACTGCCGGGCCGTCCGGGGTGAGCTCCCTCTCAAGATTTCGTCGGGACGCGTCCCCGGGCTGTCAGCTGTCTTTTCTGCCAGCGAACCAGGGCGAGATCTCTGCATTTAAGGAAGGTGCGCCGGTTCGGGCATCCTGTCACTAAAACGACGGTCCGTGTGTCAAGCGTCGGTTGGCCGACGCGACGTGTGCAGACTTGCAGCGTCCGATGGGATGCGGCCTAGTGTGGGAACGACAAGTGGAGCGATCGGGACCGTTGGACACGAGGAGGCATTTTGGCAGGAGATGAAGGGCGCCGTTGGATGAGGGTGATTGCAGTGATAAATAGGGGTAGGGCCTACTCCAGGGCCCCTACTCCTTCATATTTCCTCGCTCTAAGTGCTGGTTGCTCAACGCTCGTCTTCTTTCTTCTGCTCTCGTATCCCGAGGATCTTTCTTCTTCAGGTTAGATATTTTCTTTCGTAGAATCTATAGATGCCGTAGGAGTAGGTTCTAGGGACCCTCTAGTTGAGCCTGAGTCTTTCCGGGGAGCAGGGGTCAGATCCTCTTCCCGGGATCGCGCGGCGAGGGCAGCCCCCAGGGAGGAGGCGGTAGACGCTACCCCCGGCGCGTCGTGTTGGGTGAGGCATGAGGACGAGCTTGCCAATACTCGGGCTCGCTTCCACATCCGCTCACGTTATACGCTTCGTCTGGCCAAGGAGGGAGAGAGGGCAGACCAAGTACGGGGTAGGGAGATCGCCCTGTATTTGGAAGCTTTTTGGGGTGGAATGCTCCTGCCCTTCTCTTCCGAGGTCGTCGAAGCGCTGAACTTCTTCGGGTTAGCCCCTGGCCAGCTAGTGCCGAACTCATGAAGGATTCTTCTCGGGTTCCTGATCTGCCTGAAGCTACAGGTGGTTCCCTTCAGCTTCTCCATCCTTGATTCCTCCATTGTTTTTAAAAATCATCCTAAGGGCCGAGCGGGCGACCCGAGGTGGGTCTACCTCTCTTTTAGAAAGCGACAGGGGCGCCGCCGGGACAGGAGTTGTAGCCATGCCTTCCATTCATGACTGGAAGAAGAAGTTTTTCTTCGTCGCGCCGCCCGAGGGCGAGGACTGGCCCGTGCCCACCAAGTGGTCGAGGGAAAAATGCTTGCCGGGAAATCAGTCCAATGGCCCCGTCGCGGTGAGGGTGGCGTCGTGGGAGCCCGTCCCCCGATTTGACGTGTTGCTGTTTGAGAGGGTCCTTAGTTAGGCCGGGCTCAGCCCCGTCGAGTTCGTCGGTAAGTTAGGATTGCCTTTTGGGTTTGTATATTGCATGTGTCGCTGACTTCTTTGCATTTGGATTTGTGAAGGACCCATAGATATGGACGAGCTCCAAGCCTCCATGCGCCAGCCGAGGAAGGCTACGAAGGTTGGAGGCGCCAGCTCTTCCTGTTCGAAGCCTGCTCCGGCTCCCTCGGCCTCCGTCCCGGTGCCTCCGGTGGTCGCGTCCCTTGAGCGTCGGGGGCGGATCCCTCCCCGGGGCTTAGCAGAGTGCCGGGCTGGAAGTGGGCTTGAATTCTGGAGGACCCGGTCTCGGAGGAGGAGACCGGCTCTCCAACGGAGCCACTCAAGAGGGGTTCCCGGAGGTCTCTTCAGGGCTCGCCCTCGCCGATCATGGTGGAGGATGAGAGCCTACGGTTTGCGGTGCTCTCGGGGCTATCTGTCGCGGATAGCCTGCTGCACGAAATAGAGAGGTCGGCAGGGGGCAGGGTCCCCGGGAGGACCTTCAGGGCCCAGATGGCGTCCATCACCCAGGAGCTCGTGAAAATAAGTGCTCGGTTGCTTGTGAGATTTGGTGCCTCCTTTCTTCCTGACCTTTTTCTTATTTTTTATTTTTTTATTTTTTAGGTCTTCCAGTACGTCGCCCTTGCCTTACGCATGGAAGCCGAGGTGATAGCCCCCGGCGATGAAGGTCGCGAACTAGCTTGCCTCGCTGAAAGAGAGCTCCAAGCGGGAGCTGGAGGCGGCGATGGCGAGGGTTGCTACCCTAGAGGGCGAGGTGGAGGCCGAGAAACGGGAGGTTGCCTGGCACCGCGAGGCTGCCGTGGCTGCCCAGGTCAAGCTTGAGGACGCTCAGGTGCTCGCCGGCAACCTGAAGAAGACGGTGAGGACCTTCCGGAAGGAGCTGGGGGCGGCGGTCAAGCTGGCGGAGCGGGCCGACCTCTCGGCGGCGAAGGCGGTAGAGGGCTACAAGAAGTCGAAGGATTTCTACAATGACTCAGCCGTGGCCACCACCCGCATCTGGCATGAGGCCCTCGACGCCGTTAAGGCCCGGATGCCGGAGTTCGCCGATGAAGAGCTCCGGGCCGAATACCCCCTCGCGGACTCCGATGACCAGGGGGAAGAGATTCCTGATGAGGAGTTGGCTGAGGACCCTGCTCGGCTTGTGATAGATATCGAGGACCCCGAGGTCGTGCCTGGCCCCGAGGCCTAAAACCCCCATCTTCCTCCTCCTTTTATTTTGTAAGCTTCCGGGCAGTCTGTAAGGCTGGAGAGCCCAAAATACCCTTTGTAAAGACTTCGCGTTTGGTAGTAAAACTTTTTTTTTGTTTCATCAGTTTGCACTTTATCTTTTTCTTGTGAAAAATGCTCGTAAAATATCTTTGCTTGCACTGTTGGGCTTCCATGTCAGATCGGCTATCTGTCTAGCGATCGTTCGTCGAGTTGATCGACCACTTGCCAAGTGTGCCAAACGCTGCTGAGAAGGAGGCATCTCCATGGCCCCGAAGTCAAGGGGGGATCGCTCAAACTTGGATAGACCTGATGTCCCTTGTTGGGGCCTCGGATCCGCTGCATGTGATGGGCAGAGGGATGTCCACCGTAGTTGTGCCGAGCATGAATGGGCTCGACTGTCTCTGGGAGGACTTTTCGATCATTGGCGTTGCGAGTAGGGAAGCTACTGGCCAGGGATAGCCGTGCAGGGTAGCTGCTGAGCTGCCTCTAAAGAGGACTTTGATCCTTAGCGTTGGAGGGGCCGTAGGAGGCCTGCTAAGGATAACCGGACAGTGAAGTTGCACGGTTGCCTCTTGGCGAGGGCTTTGATCCCTGGTGTTGCGAGTAGGGAAGCTGCCAGCCGGGGATAGCCGAGCAGGGAAGCCGCTCGGCTGCTTCTAAGGAGGACTTTGATCCTTAGCGTTGGAGGGGCTGTAAGAAGCCTACTAAGGATGACCGGGCAGTGAAGCTGCGCGGTTTCCTCTTGGCGAGGGCTTTGATCTCGGGCGTCGTGGGTAGGAAACTACCAGCCTGGGATGACCGAGCGGGGTAGCCGTTCGGATGCCTCTTGCGAGGTCTTTGATCCTTGGCGTCATGGGTAGGAAGCTACCAGCCGGAGATGACCGAGCAAGGGTCGGGCCCGGTTGCCTCTTGCGAGGGCTTTTGATCCTTCAGGACGGGGACTGAGCAGGGTTATTGCCCAGTGTCTCTTGGCGAGAACTTTGATCCTTGTCGGTTATGGTAGGAAGCTACCAACCGGGGATAGCCGAGCAAGGGTTGGGCTCGACCGCCTTAAAGGAAGACTTTGGTCCTTAGCGTAGGAGGGGATGTAAGAAGCCTACCAAGGACTCTTGGCCGAGCAGGGTTACTGCCCGGTGCATCTTGGCGAGGTCTTTTGTCCTGAAGGATAGCCGAGCGAGGGCCGGGCTCGACTGCCTCTGGAAGGGCTTTTGATCCCTGTCGGTTGTGGTAGAAAGCTACCAGCAGGGGATAGCCGAGCAGGGCTGTTGAGCTGCCTCTAAGGAGGACTTTGATCCTTGGCGTTGGAGGGGCCATAGGAGGCCTGCTAAGAATAACCGGGCGGTGAAGCTGCGCGGTTGCCTCTTGGAGAGGGCTTTGATCCCTGGCGTCGCGAGTAGGGAAGCTACCGGCCAGGGATAACCGAGCATGGAAGCCGCTTGGCTGCCTCTACGGAGGACTTTGATCCTTAGCGTTAGAGGGGCCGTAGGAGACCTGCTAAGGATAACTGGGCAGTGAAGCTGCGTGGTTGCCTCTCGGCGAAGGCTTTGATCCCTGGCGTTGCGATTAGGGAAGCTACCGGTCGAGGATAGCCGAGCAGGGAACCCACTCGGCTACTCTATGGAGGACTTTAATCCTTAGTGTTGGAGGGGCTGTAGTAGGCCTGCTAAGGATAACCGGGCAGTGTAGCTGCGCGGCTGTCTCTCGGCGAGGGCTTTGATCCCCGGCGTTGCGTGTAGAGAAGCTACCGGCCAGGGATGGCCGAGCATGGTGTATGCTTGGTCGATTCTTCATGAGGTTTCACCCGACCATCCCGTGGTAGGTGTTTCCTGATTTAAAATCAGGAAAACTTATTCCATGGAGGAGGCATCACGTGCTAGCACGTGACCAGCGGTCACGTGTTGACACCTGACATTTAAAAGCAGCGGCAAAATACAGATTCGCTCCCTGTTTAAATCAAAGAAAAGGCTCCAGAAAAGGTCACGTGCTCACACGTGACCAGGGGTCACGTGTTGGCACGTGACGGCTGAGCAGCGGCCAGAGAACAGAGCGCAAAAGGAGAAGAAAGGCCCGTTCCAGGGGTCACGTGGCCACACTTGACCAGGGGTCACGTGGCCACACATGACCAGGGGTCACGTGGCCATACGTGACCGGCTTTCAAAGCCTCTTTATTTAACAGAATTAAATTCTGAAAGCATTCAAATCTTTCCAAAAGAAAATGATTATTTGGAACCGTTGGATTAAAGATCTAAAGGTGATTAAATGTCACTTATTTATGGAAAAATCTTGAACTTGGAAAGATTTCCCCTTAAAATCCAACTGAAATAACAAAGGGATATATTTGGATTTGAAATCCAATGGTGAATAAAATTCACCTAATAATCCAAAGGTCCAGATGAATGATGAATGTAAATCAAATCTCTCAATAAACAAATCAAATCTTTCAATGAAAGATTCACTAAAACTGATTGATTTTCTTCCTTCTCCTATAAATAGGAGCCAAGAAGAATGGACACAGGGGAGAAAAAAAAAGAGAGACATACAGAGAGAGAGAGAGAGAGAGAGCCTAGAGATTTTGGGAAGAATTTGATTCTCTGCAAAAGAAAACCTTAGGTAAGAAGGGAGGGGCTTAAAAAGGAGAATTTAATTCTCAAAGAGTTTAAATTTTATACAAAATGAAGAACTTAGTTCTTTCTCTAGCAGAGGATCTGCAAAGTGCACATCTCCCCGTGAATTGAGAATTTAATTCTCATTGGGTTGAGATCCTGCCATGCAGATCCAAAGCATAAAAGGGGAATGGAAGTTTGAGAATTTAATTCTCACAGAACTATAGGAATTCAATTCCTTTGAGATAAAATTAGAGTTCAACCCTATGTTATGGGAATTTAATTCCTTCAAAATGGACAGAACCAGGGTTTAACCCTGATTAAGAACTTAATCCTATTAAAATAACAGGAATTTAATTCCCTTAAAAAAAGAGAAGGGAAATTAGGGTTTAACCCTATAATAGAATTTAGTTCTTCATATCTATGAGGAATTTAATTCCTACAGAAAAAAAATCAGGGTTTAACCCTATCTAAGAATATAATTCTTCAGGAGAAAACAGGAATTTAATTTCTCTAAAGTTTATTGCTAGGGTTTAACCCTATGAAGAATTTAATTCCTAAAAAGATAAACACATCTTCAAACAGGCAAAGAAACATGGTCACGTGCTACCACGTGACCCCTGTAAAGTTCCACAGAGAAGGGCTTTGAGGCAACGCCTCACGTGTTCCACGTGACCCCCAAAGCGCACAAAGAAAAGCAAAAAAAAAGAAGCTCTGGGGCGCCCTCACGTGTCACCACGTGACCCCTAATGAACGTTCTAACAGATCAAAGCGTGAGCCCCCATCACGCGCCCACACGTGATGGCCATCAGAATTAAAAGTGTTAAACACTTGTCTGTAGAACAAAATGAAGGGGCTCTGGCCCCACCTTTTGGATGCCATCACGTGCCCCCACGTGATCTCTTCTCTTACAATATTTAGCATCAAATTGATGATCTGCCCCCAGTGTTTAACACTGATTTCCTTAGTGTTTAACACTAATTTGAAATCTTTGTTCCCAGTGTTTAACACTGATTTGCCTTAGTGTTTAACACTAATTTGAAAACTCTGTTCCCAGTGTTCAACACTGATTTGCTTTAGTGTTTAACACTAACTTGTCAATCTCACTCCCAGTGTTCAACACTGTTGGTTTTTAGTGTTTAACACTGACTTTAGCCCAATTGGCTCAGTCTCTAGAGGCAAAGCCTCCCCTTCAATGGACCAACAGAAAGCCAATATTCTAAACATGATTGGACTTAGCCCAAGCTGGCCATAAGTCCTCAATTCAAACTTAACTGGGCTAATGGGCTCATAACATAATTAATTGGTCTTGGTCCCAAATTGGGCCAAAGACTATTTAATCTACCTTGGTTCAAGGGTACATCTCTTCACTCCTTTGATACTTGGCGTTGTAATTCCTCAACGTCTTCAAAGAGGTGTCGGGTCCCGATAACCATACATTGATACGGACTGTGGGGTCCTTAAACTCATGGACTATGAGGTCCTTAACCTTGACCGTGATGTCTTAAAACTAACGCCGGACTGTGGGGTCCTTAAACTCATGGACTATGAGGTCCTTAACCTTGACCGTGATGTCTTAAAACTAACATTGGACTGTGGAGTCCTTAAATCCACGGACTACGACGTCCTTAACCTCGACCGCAACGTCTTAAAACTAACACTGGACCGCAATGTCCTTAAACTACCTATTGACCATAACGTCACTAAACTAAACAACAGGGCTCCCATAATCGCTCTCTTGTCGGATCTAAACGATCCCGTTAAGTTGATCTTAGTCTAAAACTAGACTAACGCATCCTAAACAAACGTTTAAGTCGATCTTAGTCTCAAATGAGGCTAACGTATCCTTAAACACAACCCCCAAACCCAAATCTAAGAAAGATACGGATTTGGACTAGTCCACGCCCTACGGGCGACGACATAACTCAGTCTCCATATACAATCCACGGGCAACCAAACACAAATCAAACACACACGACACGAAGTGACCACCTGGAGAAGGAGAAAGTTGTTACCGCGATGCGGTAGCGTAATTAACTGCAGGGGCTTGCGCCTGCAGGGAAGAGCGTCCCCACAATAAAAAAAACCCTCAAGCGAGGGGGAATCTGACGAAGTCTGCTACATCGGACGCATCCGTTTAAACCTTCGATACATTGTGCCATAAATCAACTTGGTATCTTCGAAGAGGTGGATGGATAGCACCAATTATCATCTGCCCCGAATTTCAGGCAAGACGTCCGTCGCTCCGTCATTCGGAGGGGAACAGATTCTGGCACGCCCGGTGGGGCCTTTTCCTCTTTCCACTCCACATTTCGTGTGTCGTGTTTGCGAACCAAACACGGCTCGCTAATGGTTGCCCTTGGGTTTCAAGGTACTAAGATTTGGCGTTTTGCTTATTGCAGAAAGCAAAGAATCAATGGCTTCCACTTGTGCGAAATGCTCCAACTGCAACTGCAATCGGCGCTCCGCCTCGCCAGGAGGTATAGCCTATGGGCCCCAAGCTGCTTCGCTGTTCACAATGCCCATGGAACAGGTCACTCAAGCCACCACCGGGTTGTTTTTCGGGACCATGCTCCCGCTAACGAGCTTCACCGCTCCTGTGCTGACACCGGAAGCTCCCAAGAAGTCGGTCTTTGATTGGCTTATACCTACCGCGGCCCCTCTCAACGGGTCGCCCAACACCAGCGCCTCGGTCTTCTCCAGACTGGGCCAGAACTCCTGTGGACCTGCAATGGGGCCTACAATCCCAGAGAAGGCTGCTCCTAAGAAAATAACCAGTCCTACTCCTGAAGTCGCCAAGGCGGCTTCTCCTGCCAAAAAGTCGGTCTTTACAAGATTGACTGTTCCAGCTCCCGCTTCTGCTACCCAAAGGACATCAATCTTTAACAGGCTGACACCAGCAACGACCCCTCACCTACACAGGGGGAAAGACGAGGCTATCGTCCTCAACGAGCCGATTCCATCAGCACGACACGCTCGACGTCGCTACTGGCGCCGAGTGAGGAAGGCCGGAGGCAACTCCCCTTCTGGACTAACTCCTCCAGCCCCGACGACAGAAATTAATGCTGCTGTTCCAACTAAGAAAAGCTTTGAGATGCTGAATAAGGTGCGTAGGAATTCTCCTACCGCGGCGCTAAAGAGGTCTCCCCCTCCACTGAAAAGGGCCGCGGAAATAAAGCCAGAACAGCCTCAATCTCCTCAACGGCTGTCTTCCAAAATCTATAAAGTCTGGCGGCAGACCCGAGACTCGGTGATCGATCCAAATTTCTCCCGCCAGCACAAGAAGCTGAAAATCCAATAGGAAGTCAGTCATCACGCCAAGCCACGAAAAGCTGTCTGGGTGCCCACCTCAACGGTCCCCTCAACTTCCACTGCTCATAAAAAGAGGAGGCCGGAGAAGATCCCCGGGCCTGTGATGAGAGCTAAAGGCGCTGAGCCCAGACGCCCTAAGTCTAGGGGCATGATGGTCCATACTGTATACATGGCGCCGAGGAAGGAAGATAGCCGTGCGTCTACAGGGCATAGACCGCTTACACGGTCGGTGACCAAAGCTCAGGAGCAACAGCAGAAGCTCCAGGAAATGATGATCGCAATGGCCGCGCTTACTGGGCCGAAAGAAAGCCCCGAAGCGTCTTCGGATCAGCGACAAGAACAGGAAACCGACGCTGAGTTCCTTCGGAGGATATTGGAAAAGAAAGATAAAGAGGCTGCGGAACAAGCGACCAACATAAAACAAATGGCGCTTCTCTTTCAAGACATGGTTGGGATGATGATTCAACAAGATCCTCCCGTTGAAGATCCCCCGACCGTCCTCGAAGATGATAGAGGAGAAATGTCGAACCCCCCACCGGTTCTTTCAACGGCCAAGGAGGAGACAATCTCCAAGGCTGACTTGGACGACTATATAGCCTAGCAGATCCGGGTTCATCAGGCGACTGAGGCAGCTGGTCAAGTCGTAAAAACGGGGTGACCGTATCCAAGCTGGTACGACCAAATCAAATATCCGCCAGGTTATACAATACCGAAATTCCATGTGTATAAGCGGACAGGCAATCCCCACCAACATGTTGCTCAGTTCAGGGCCCTTTGCGGTAACACCGGCGGTGATGATAAACTGTTGCTTCGCCGATTCGTGGGCAGCTTATCAGAAACGGCGTTCGAATGGTATTCAGAACTCCCGAACGATTCCATCAAGACGTTCGCTGAAATGGAATTGCTATTCACTCAGCGATTCGCAAGCGCCAGCGAACGTACTCCGATAACAACATTAATTAATGCCAGGGTGAAACCAGGCGAAACGTGGGTCCAGCACGCTATACGCTGGCAAAATTTATGGTCGAAATGCGAACAACGCATTGAGGAAGCGCCCGCAGTAGGCATGTTCGTGGGAACCCTAGACCCTCATGCAACTATCTCCCAGTTCATGATGTTCTTTAAGCCAACCACGTTCCAGGCTTTAATCGACAAGTTGGCCCAGATGGACCAGATGGGTCACAGACCATCTCCCCCGAAGCCGGAGCCTCGGAGTGACAAGGGTAAAGGGAAGGCAACCTTCGTCGTGAATGCTCAGCAGCAACCCAGTGCCCCAAAGCTGGCAGATCAACTGGAAGAAAGACGCCGGTATTATAACGAGAAGATGAAGCGTCCCTACTCGTTCCCACGGGATAAGACAAAACGGTTATTCGAGATGGCCGTACGCAACAGGCTTATCAACTTACCAAACCCAAGGCGACCGCCACAACCCACTGAGGTGAATAACCCTAATTATTGCCCTTACCATCAAACGGTAAGCCATCCGATTGAGGATTGCTTCGTCTTCAAAGGATGAATTGAGGATCAATACCTCCAGGGAAAGTTTGCGCTGTCCGAAAAGTGGAAGGTGAACCCGCCACAGCCGCATACTCCTAAGAAGACAGACACACCTAGGGCAACTTGTTCCTTTATTGAAGAAGCTCTATGGGAGGTCGTGCTATCAGCTAAAACCAAAAGGATGCTGAGTGATCTTCATGCATTCCCAGCAGTCGAATGGAAGAACCCGCTTGAACCTCAAATCATCGAAAGGATGCTGAAGCTGCGTCCAACTACAAAGAGCGGTGGTGACGGCCCAAGTACTCACACCCAACCGTCAAAATCTTCAAAGAAAAAGAAGAAGAAATCTAAGAAGTCCGTGAAGCCCGGAGACAAGTGCACGGATTTGCAGAAACAGATTGACGCTCTGGAGGAGTACAATCAAAAGGCGTGCACTCCCGTCACACTGCAAGAGTTCCACAACCACGTCTTTCAACCACGTCTTTCAGGAGGAAGATGACAGAGAAAGCTCGTCGGATGAATCCGAGGGATATGTGGCGAGTTTTCATGTGATTTCCCACTCGTCTACGGACGATGAGAAAATTCCTGACACTGAGAAACTGGGGGCACAGCCTGAGCCAGAACCTGTATGGCCAACAGATGAAATGATCGACGCCTTTCTAAACGAGATTCGTTTGAAAAGTAAAGCCGATCAGGAGCGTGAGATGGCTGCATCGGAAGGAGCCAAACGCAAGCAACTAAACGAAAGAGTCAAAGCACTCCCGCCAGATCAAAAGACACCCGATGTGGATAAAAACATATTGAAGACGAAGAAAAGGTTTGCCAAAGCCATGTCGATGGGAATGAAGCTACCACCCTCGGAAGAAAACACGTTCGATGGGGCGGAGAGGCACCTTAATTATTGCGCATATCATCGGAAGATTTCGCACCCCACTGAGGAGCGTGACGCTTTTAAGATGTGGTGGCAAGGATATGTTGCTCACCGGCAATATTTTAAGCGCATGAAACGCAAGACTCACCGGGAACAAAAACATACGACCGAAAGGCGCAAAAAAACTGCCGGCAACTGTTACATGGTTAACGCCGGAGGGTCACAAGTTTTCACCTTTGGGAGCGACTCTGATGAAGAAATGGCTCTGGGCCCTCTCTTTAAAGAATCCGTTTTAGGGAAAGAGGAAGAACCAGAGGCCTGCGAAAACATTCAGCTGCGCAATCGTACGCTCCCGGAAAAGAATCTCGGACCCGCGAATAGAAAAGATAAGGGAAAGGAGAAGGTCACTGAGGATATCACCTTAGATGACCAAGTCATGAAAGAGTTGACTGCCAAAGACCCTCCCAGGAAGGGTAAAGTGGACTATAACATCCTAGAACACCTAAGGAAACTACCTTCACAGCTCAGCATTCTCGACGCTCTCCTATTATCAAAGGAAGCGAGAGATTCATTAATCAAGGCGTTACAAGAGCCCGAACAATTTCAAGCCTTCCTCGCCGAAGAAAGGATGAAGGATGAACTGGAAGAAGTGCACACGGCCGACATCACTTTCGGTGACGAAGACCTTCTCCTCGGGACGTGCGACCACAACCGTCCTCTATACGTCTCCGGATATTGCCACGATATCAAGATAGGCAAAATCCTGGTTGATAATGGATCCTCCGTCAATCTCCTTAATGTTCGGGTGTTGAAGAAGATCTGCATGAGCGTGCAGCACCTCGCTCGTGAAAAAATTACCATCTCCGGTTTCGACTCCCAGTCATCACGGACTCTCGGATCCGTGATATTAACATTACGCTTCGGACTACTCGTCACGAATATCAAGTTTCACGTCATTAACGCCAAGACCTGTTACAACGCCTTGCTCGGTCGTCCTTGGTTACACGAGTACAACATCATCCCTTCTACACAGCATCAGTGTATGAAGTACTTTAAGGATGGTTTTGAGTATACCGTAACAGGTGAGCTGAACCCATTCTCCGTGAACGAAGTCCGCAAGTACGAAGATGCAAAGTACTTTTCGCCAGACTTCGAGGATACAGAAAAGTGTCGCAAGCCGGAGAACAAAGCCGCCGCCACCATCCCTATTTTCGGAAGCGATACCGAAGAAGAAGAAGAGATAGTTTACGCCGGTCCGTCTCGACGTAACAACCCGGGACCGTCCGCCCCCATGTTGATCTTCGGAAGTGACTCGGAAGATGAGGTTAATGTCGTGTTCTCCAGTCGGCCGTCAATACAAGCATCCCCTAGCGATGATTAGAGTTTGCAAATCACCATGGTGCCGTGGGAACACTACAAAGACCTTGACACACTTGAAGCTTACAATGTGCAGGACCTGCAGGCGTTTTACGTCCCTCCCAGGCGAAAGGGTGAAAAGGCAATCCTATTCTACCGATCCACGGAAACAAGAGTGGAGAAAGAAATCTGGCATAGCGCGGATTCTACACTCGACAGGCTCCAACCCCTCCGTTTGCACAGATACTATACAGACGGGTTGAAAAGACTATTGAAGCGCTAAGGGGTACCCTTAAAACAGACTATCCGACAAGCTCGATTCTATAACAGGATTTGGGATGTCCCTGGGACCCAGCGCAAATTGCCCAACGGGAGAATGGAAATGCTCGGGCTTGGATATGTGAGATCCGGGAAACGGGAGCGAGTCCACGGTAGCTACGCCATATATAATTTCGATGAGGAAGAGGACGCCCTGTCGGGAAATGCCAACCCCTCATCAAAACTAGATCCCGCAATCAAAGTGCCGAGTCCGTCATTTGAAGAACGAATGAACGAGCTTATCATGAAAGCAGGTCAAAAAGCTCGGGACGACCATAACCGCGAAATGGTCATCTACGAGAAAGCCAGGACGCAACGTCTTCTTCAATAGACTGCAAAAGACAAAAATACTCCTCCCTGTCAACCTGTGGTGCAAAAGGCCCGACGCAGAGGTAGAAATAAGTCAAAAGGCGGAAAAAGGAGCCGACAACAACTGTCACGCCCCGCTTCCCAATGTACGGCGAAGGAGACGCGATGAGGTCCGTTACGTATGTATTCAGAAGTACATACGCTAAGCGTATCTAAGCAATATAAAATAAATACACAAGAGACAAGAGTAATTAAAAGAACATCAACTTTTATTTATTAACATTCTTTGTACAATACATGGAAAGGAAAATACAACTGAAATAAAAATGCCTAAACAGTGGCATAACAGGAAATGGAAAGTATTGAAAAGAAAAGTGTACAATGAAATTATACTGCAGGGTCTTCGGCAAATTGCTCCAAGTCTTCTTGGGTTGGCTCAACTTCTGCTGGGTCCAGGTCACCTGACGACATTCAAAGAAGAGAGAAACAGAATGTCGTCAGCGAACAGATCGCTCGGTAAGTCCCAAAGGTAAGAGGGGAGTAGAGAAGACAGAATAAGAAGATACATTTTTTTAAAGTGTAAGCTGTTGTTGTAATATTATGTTAACGCTATTGTTTGTAGCTTAGTACAGAAGGATGCCAGTGTATACGATGGGAGTCTCACTTGCCAGAGACTAAGGCACGTATAGTACAAGGAACCGTTATGCCACGGTACAACAGCAATGGGATTCAGGTTAGGTGTCTTAATCTGACCACCTCGTGCCACCTTTAACACATTCCGTACCAATCTACCCCTTAAACCCCGCGATGTCTTGTTTGTATTGTTATCTTGTAAAATTGTATTGATTGTAAGATTGATTAACTGACTGACCGAAACCATGATATCAGGAAACGGTTATAACCGTAGAGTCATGTAAATGGAATACTAGGAAACATGTAAAAGGAATATATCCATGGTTCGGTTCAGTCAAGTTATATAGATTGTTAACTGGATTCAGGGATTCATGTATTCATATTGAGTTGGAATATAAAAGAATATAAATTGACTTGAATCATATTCAAGTCAGAAATAGTCAGACTCTAACCCGAGTCAGACTAAAAGAAGGTAAGTTGAAGTTCAATATTTGTTAGGGGCCTTATTGTAATTTATAAAACTTGAGGGGGTTTTATGTAAAAAGTACTATTGTATATTTTTCAAAATACACCTCAAGTATTTATTATTCGTCTTTATAGTAATAATGAGTGTGAATTTTATTTGTGTTATTCTAGTGAATATATCCTAATAAAAGTATTAATTTATAATATTGATTTATTTGAAACTCATGGTATTTTAATGTAACTTTTAATCTTGTATTTTTTTTTTAGAAAAATGTGGAAACTTTATCTTATGATAAAATAGGTGTTTAAATGATAATTATATATATTAATACAAGAATAATTTTAAATAAATATTTTATTTTCCAAAATCTCATTTTTCTTAAATGTCGTATTTTAAACCTTTCGAGACCGAATGCTCCTTACGGAGGTCTGAATCTCGCACTACTAGCCCGCAGGTGCACGATGAACCGTACTATCCCTAACGGGTTCCCCAAAAGTGGGTTGTAGTGGCACTTTGCTTAGCTTTAATAAATACTATTCATTTAGAAAAACGGTTTCATAAGTATAAGGTATTTATTCGTAAAAGGGTATAGATTTCCGTATTTTAGTTTCTAGGGTTTCCTAAGCCAACCAGCCTATTTCTAAGGTCTAAACGATAAGTCATTAGAAGCCTCAAATCGCCTCTTCACCGCCAATTGCGGCCAGGTAAGTGCCAGGTAAGTGGGAAGGAACCACAGTAGTGGGCCTAATTAAAAACCACTAGCCTAAACACACTTGCCTAGACACCACAAAGTCAGTTTAGATAAACGATCGATGTCCATGACAAATCGTACTTTCATTTTAAAAGATTTTGTTTTAGAATTGTGTACAACTTAAAACTTTTAGAAAATGTTTATAAAGAGTATGGTATTTTAGCGAAAAGTCTTGTATTTTCGTATTCTAAATTTTAACGATATCAATTAAGGTTATATTTGCGTGTGTGTGGAGGTAGGTCATTACCTCGTGACTTATTTTAAGGTATTGTGACGTTTAAAAGCTAAATATGATATATTAAACATGAAGGTATTTAAGCGCAAGAATACGGTATTTGAAAACGTTATCATTTCATGTGTGAAAATTCATTCAAATTGATTTCTACAAGTTTATTTATCAAGATGAACATGTTTAGGAATGAGGGATTTAATTAGAACAAGAAAAATAAACTTTATGGTATTTTTGTGAAAAGAATACGATTTTACAAGAAAGCTATCATTTCATGTGAGAAACTTTATTTAAATTGGTTTTTATGTGATTAATAGTCATCATGGATATGTTTAGGTATTATGAATTAGGTGACAAGTGGAATTTTGTAGAAAAACCGAATCGGAAATCGGTTTGTTCCGATTTCCGTCGGGGTTCGAAATTCCGTATTTTAAGAAATGGAAAAGAGAGAAGGATGGGACTTACAGGTTTCAAAACTCTTCTAAAGAGTAAAGAGGACTAGGGAGAAAGACCGAGATGTGGTTTGGTCTCCGGTTGCTTCAAAGCACGTCGCCGGAATCCGTCAGCGCTTCGCCGTGCACTCGATTTCAACACACACTTTCTTGTGGAATTTTCAAGAGAGTAAATCTAGGGTTTTGGAATGAGAAGGTAGGGGGTATGGGTCTATTTATAGGGTAGGGTAGGTGAAGAGTTTTATTTATTTTTAAAAAAATTATAAAAATTAGATAAAAATATTAAAATTGGCATTAAAATGGTTGTATTTAACATTCAGAAACCGATCAAATAAATTGGAGTTAACCATGAGTTTCAGAAGACCAAAAGCCATGACTTTTCTGTTGGGACCCCGGCCATCGGCCCAACCCCGGCCGGCGGCGCCGGCCAACCGAGTTGGCCGATTCCAGCCGGGTTTGGACGGCGTTGGGGGTGGGGTCTTCTGACTAGGGTTATGACATACTTCAATTTTTGAGTTCAGTTCAATATTTGGGAGTTGTGGCCTGTGGACTTTTGGGCTTCCAAGAAATTTTAAAGAAAAATAAACTAAAAATAATGTGGGGCTTGGGATTCTAACTCTGGTGGCTTAGTTCAGCAGTGCAAGTACCAATGAGCTACAAGCTCCTTCTTGTAATTATTGTAGGAAAATAGATACTTAAAGTGTTATCAACAACATTAAATACTCCAAGTATACTTTAATTTAAAACAATTTTATGTACACTAAAAATGGAATTATTTAAAACAAAATAATTACTTATATATATATATATTGTGCTCAGGTTAAAATACTCCTTATGGATTTAAAAAAAATATTTTGAAAAAAAATTGTATAGGAAAAAGTGTATAAGAAAATTAGGTTGTTACATTCTACCCTCCTTATAAAAATTTCGTCCTCGAATTTATAAAAGGAAAGTGTAACAAATCCAAGAAAAGTTTGGTGCGGTGTACAAACGATATGCGAAAAATAACAAGGTGGTGTAAGGGTTTTAGAAATGTGAAGAATGTGTGAAGGAATGAAAGGATGCGAAGGTTTTGGTAAAATTGTAAAAGAGATGAGGGAATTTTGGATTAGGACAGATTCAAGGTATATGATTCAAGAAATGATGGATTTAAGGAACATGAATTGTAATGAATGTTTAAGTTGCCGGTTCTTGTGTTATATTGCTTAGGTTGTTCACCGCAGACCAGAACTGCATGACAGGGATTCATACAGCTCCGACCTGAATGGGCCACCACAAAACCTGTCACGCCCCGCTTCCCAATGTACGGGCGAAGGGACGCAACGAGGTCCGCTACGTATGTACTCAGAAGTACATACGCTAGCGTATCTAAGCAATATAAATAAATACACAAGAGACAAGAGTAATAAAAAGAACAACAACTTTTATTTTATTAACATTCTTTGTACAATACATGGAAAGGAAAATACAACTGAAATAAAAATGCCTAAACAGTGGCATAACAGGAAATGGAAAGTACTGAAAAGAAAAGTGTACAATAAAATTATACTGCAGGGTCTTCGGCAAATTGCTTCAAGTCTTCTTGGGTTGGCTCAACTTCTGCCGGTCCAGGTCACCTGACGACATTCAAAGAAGAGAGAAACAGAATGTCGTCAGCGAACAGATCGCTCGGTAAGTCCCAAAGGTAAGAGGGGAGTAGAGAAGACATAATAAGAAGATACCTTTTTTTAAAGTGTAAGCTGTTGTTGTAATATTATGTTAACGCTATTGTTTGTAGCTTAGTACAGAAGGATGTCAGTGTATACGAGGGGAGTCTCACTTACCAGAGACTAAGGCACGTATAGTACAAGGAACCGTTATGCCACGGTACAACAGCAATGGGATTCAGGTTAGGTGTCTTAATCTGACCACCTCGTGCCACCTTTAACACCTTCCGTACCAATCTACCCCTTAAACCCCGCGATGTTTTGTTTGTATTGTTATCTTGTAAAATTGTATTGATTGTAAGATTGATTAACTGACTGACCGAAACCATGATATCAGGAAACAGTTATAACCGTAGAGTCATGTAAATGGAATACTAGGAAACATGTAAAAGGAATATATCCATGGTTCGGTTCAGTCAAGTTATATAGATTGTTAACTGGATTCAGGGATTCATGTATTCATATTGAGTTGGAATATAAAAGAATATAGATTGATGAATCATATTCAAGTCAGAAATAGTCAGAATCTAACCCGAGTCAGACTAAAAGAAGGTAAGTTGAAGTTCAATATTTGTTAGGGGCCTTATTGTAATTTATAAAACTTGAGGGGGTTTTATGTAAAAAGTACTATTGTATATTTTTCAAAATACACCTCAAGTATTTATTATTCGTCTTTATAGTAATAATGAGTGTGAATTTTATTTGTGTTATTCTAGTGAATATATCCTAATAAAAGTATTAATTTATAATATTGATTTATTTGAAACTCATGGTATTTTAATGTAACTTTTAATCTTGTATTTTTTTTAGAAAAATGTGGAAACTTTATCTTATGATAAAATAGGTGTTTAAATGATAATTATATATATTAATACAAGAATAATTTTAAATAAATATTTTATTTTCCAAAATCTCATTTTTCTTAAATGTCGTATTTTAAATCTTTCGAGACCGAATGCTCCTTGCGGAGGTCTGAATCTCGCACTACTAGCCCGCGGGTGCACGATGAACCGTACTATCCCTAACGGGTTCCCTAAAAGTGGGTTGTAGTGGCGCTTTGCTTAGGTTTAATAAATACTATTCATTTAGAAAAACGGTTTCATAAGTATAAGGTATTTATTCGTAAAAGGATATAGATTTCCGTATTTTAGTTTTTAGGGTTTCCTAAGTCAACTAGCCTATTTCTAAGGTCTAAACGATAAGTCATTAGAAACCTCAAATCGTCTCTTCACCGCCAATTGCGGCCAGGTAAGTGCCAGGTAAATGGGAAGGAACCACAGTAGTGGGCCTAATTAAAAACCATTAGGCTAGACACACTTGCCTAGACACCACAAAGTCAGTTTAGATAAACGATCGATGTCCATGACAAATCGTACTTTCATTTTAAAAGATTTTTTTTTAGAATTGTGTACAACTTAAAACTTTTAGAAAAGGTTTATAAAGAGTATGGTATTTTAGCGAAAAGTCTTGTATTTTCGTATTCTAAATTTTAACGATATCAATTAAGGTTATATTTGCGTGTGTGTGGAGGTAGGTCATTACCTCGTGACTTATTTTAAGGTATTGTGACGTTTAAAGGCTAAATATGATATATTAAACATGAAGGTATTTAAGCGCAAGAATACGGTATTTGAAAACGTTATCATTTCATGTGTGAAAATTCATTCAAATTGATTTCTACAAGTTTATTTATCAAGATGAACATGTTTAGGAATGAGGAATTTAATTAGAACAAGAAAAATAAACTTTATGGTATTTTTGTGAAAAGAATACGATTTTACAAGAAAGCTATCATTTAATGTGAGAAACTTTATTTAAATTGGTTTCTATGTGATTAATAGTCATCATAGATATGTTTAGGTATTATGGATTAGGTGACAAGTGGAATTTTGTAGAGAAACCGAATCGGAAATCGGTTTGTTCCGATTTCCGTCGGGGTTCGAAATTCCGTATTTTAAGAAATGGAAAAGAGAGAAGGATGGGACTTACGGGTTTCAAAACTCTTCTAAAGCGTAAAGAGGACTAGGGAGAAAGACCGAGATGTGGTTTGGTCTCCGGTTGCTTCAAAGCACGTCGCCGGAATCCGTCAGCGCTTCGTCGTGCACTCGATTTCAACACACACTTTCTTGTGGAATTTTCAAGAGAGTAAATCTAGGGTTTTGGAATGAGAAGGTAGGGGGTAGGGGTCTATTTATAGGGTAGCTAGGGCAGGGTAGGTGAAGGGTTTTATTTATTTGAAAAAAAATTATAAAAATTAAATAAAAAGTATTAAAATTGGCATTAAAATGGTTGTATTTAACATTCAGAAACCGATCAAATAAATTGGAGTTAACCATGAGTTTCAGAAGACCAAAAGCCACGACTTTTCTGTTGGGACCCCGGCCATCGGCCCAACTCCGGCCTGCGGCGCCGGCCGAGTTGGCCGATTCCGGCCGGGTTTGGACGGCGTTGGGTGTGGGGTCTTCTGACTAGGGTGATGGCATACTTCAATTTTTGAGTTTAGTTCAATATTTGGGAGTTATGGCCTGTGGACTTTTGGGCTTCCAAGAAATTTTAAAGAAAAATAAACTAAAAATAATGTAGGGCTTGGGATTCGAACTCTGGTTGCTTGGTTCAGCAGTGCAAGGTATTACCAATGAGCTACAAGCTCCTTCTTGTAATTATTGTAGGAAAATAGATACTTAAAGTGTTATCAGCAACATTAAATACTCCAAGTATACTTTAATTTTAAAACAATTTTATGTACACTAAAAATGGAATTATTTAAAAACAAAATAATTACTTATATAAATATTATGCCCAGGTTAAAATACTCCTTTATGGATTTAAAAAAAATATTTTGAAAAAAAAAATTTGTATAGGAAAAAGTGTATAAGAAAATTAGGGTTGTTACAGCAAAGATGCAGGATTAAAGAGTCATGTGATCGGGTATTGCGCGGTCCGGATTTGTCCCTCATGAAGAGGATGAGTCGAGCGTATTCTTTCCCTCAAGACAAGACGAAGAAGATACTCGATCTCTCTTTAAAGCATCGAATGATTACACTTCCGGAGTCTAAGTACCCTGAGCAAGCTAACGAGGTCTCTCATCCGGGCTATTGCTCTTATCACCGAGCCACAGGACACCCTATCGAAGACTGTTTCACCTTTAAGAACTGGGTTGAAGATTAATATCAGCTCGGCAGGTTCACTCTATCTGACAGCTGGAGAGTAACCCCGCCACAAAAGCATGAACCCAAAGCCACAAGAGCAGAACCAGATTCATATCGGTCTTGGAAACAAGCTCGTACCTGTCGCATGATAACGATATCAAAGGAAGAGCCCGAGAATAGGGACGACCTCCCTTGGTGCTTCGAAAACAATGACGATGAGGTGATCTCAGAATTTCCACCAGCTCCGAAAGAACTGGAAGATGGCATACATACTACTGCAGATAACCTCAAGAAGATTGAGTTGGGGTCGGCAGATGACCCGCGACCGACGTTCGTCAGCGAGTTGCTATCTGAAGAAAGGGTGGCCGAGTTAAAAGACGTGCTTATGCAGCATAGAGATTGCTTCGCATAGAATTATTCTGAAATGCCAGGACTATATCCAGAAGTTGCTGTGCATAAACTGGCGATATCCCCGGACGTTAAGCCAGTCAAACAGGCGCCGAGAAGAATGCGGCTCGAGCTTGAGATGAGCATCAACGCCGAAGTCAAGAAGTTAATCGACTCTGGCTTCATCCAAGAAGTTCAATTTCCTGACTGGATCACCAACATTGTCTCGGTAATGAAGAAAAATGGAACAGTGCGCATATGCGTAGACTTCTGGGATCTCAATAAAGCCTGCCCGAAGGACGATTTTCAAGTGCCGGACACTGAGCTGATGATAGATAATACGTCCACTCATGAAGTTTTCTCTTTCATGGACGGTTCATCAGGATACAATCAGATAAAGATGTATCCCGAAGACCAGAAGCACACCGCTTTAGGGACTCCTTTGGGTATATTCTGCTACAAAGTTATGCCTTTTGGTTTAAAGAATGCCGGTGCCACCTATCAGAGGACCATGACAAAGATCTTCGATGATCTTATACACGGAATCATCGAATGTTATATCGACGACCTCGTAGTGAAAAGCAAGTCATATGAGGAACACCTCGAGCATCTGAGGACTGTATTTCAACGCCTTCGACAATACAATTTGAAGATGAATCCCCTCAAATGCGCATTCGGAGTTTCCTCGGGTAAATTCCTGGGATTCATCATCCGACACCGAGGTATCGAAATAGATCCATCCAAGATCAAGGTGATCATGGAAATGCCTCCGCCGAGAACTCTCAAACAATTGTGGTCTCTCCAAGGGAAGCTCGCGTACATCCGGCGGTTTATCGCCAACCTGTCAGGCAAGTGCCATCCTTACAGCCACCTGATGAAGAAGGGAACTCCATTCGTCTGGAATCAAAAATGCCAGAGCGCGCCGGATGAGATCAAGCAATACCTGCAGAACCCGCCGGTGTTAGCTGCTCCGGTCAAGGGAAAGCCCCTTATTCTTTATACAACAGCCCTTGAGGATTCCTTAGGCGCATTGTGGGCACAGGAAAACGACCAAGGGAAGGAGAGAGCGTTCTACTATCGGAGTCGAGTCTTACTGGGGGCAGAAAGCAACTACTCCCTTATTGAAAAACATTGCCTGGCGTTAATCTTCGTGATAACAAAGCTCAGGCACTATGCGTTGGCGCAAGAGGTCCGTCTCATTTCGAAGGTGGACCCTCTTAAATATTTAATGTCAAAGGCCATATTAACGGGACGACTCGCTAAATGGGCCCTGCTCTTGATGGAGTTCTCGATAACTTATCAACCTCTCAAGGCAGTGAAAGGCCAGGCCATCGCCGATTTCCTCGCTGAGCATCCGATACCCGTCGATTCTCCTCTGAATTGCGATCTTCCAGACGAACATGCGTTTGATGCGATCGACGGTGGTGATACCCGATGGGAGCTTTATTTCGACGGAGCATCTTCCATGAAGAAGCGCAAACAAAGTACCCCTATAATCAAATCGGGGGTAGGACTCATCTTTGTAACTCCACAAGGAGGGATAATGCGCTTTGCTTTCTCCCTAACAGAGTCGAGAACGAACAATGAAGCCGAATATGAAGCTTTGATAGCAGACCTCGAGATCGCCATCGACATAAGAATTGAAAACCTCCTCATATACGGAGATTCCCAACTAGTCGTTAGTCAAGTAAACGGCGACTACCAGACATGTAAGCCAGAACTGGTAAAGTACGGCGAGAGAGTACAGCGACTGCTGACTTAAATCCCCTCCTACACCTTGGAAAGCATACCGCGTGCCGAAAACAGCAAAGCAGACGCGTTAGCCAAGCTCGCTAAGGAACTGGCTGATGAGAACCCCGACGACGTAAAAATCATGGTACAAAGCCGTCGGGTGCTCGCCCCAGCAGAAATATCTCCGGAATCATCCGAAGAAAAGGAAGCGACTGAGCAGATGACCTTGCAAATAAAAGACCGGGAAAAGGCCAAGGATTAGAGAGAAGTCTTTATAGATTACTTCAAATACCGTCGAACGCCCGAAGATGCGTCTTCAAAACATCAGCTCATAAAACGAGCTCTGTCTTTCGCTTTCGTCAATAATACTCTGTACAAGAGGTCATTTGACTCTCTGTGGTTGAGATGCCTGGGACCTGACGAAGCGAAAAGAGTCGTTCAGGAAGTTCACGACGGACTCTACGGTTCTCACCAAGCAGGCCCGAAGATGAAGCTGAAGATCAAATGAATGGGTTATTATTGGCCCACAATGATCCAGGACTGCCTCGAGTATGCGAAGCAATGCCACTCGTGCCAGATCTATGGGGACTTTATCCATCAGCATCCAAATCCTCTACATCCAACGGTGGCTAGTTGGCCATTCGAAATGTGGGGAACTGACATAATCGGCTCCATCGAACCAGCATCATCCAGGGGACATCGTTTTATCCTGGCGACGACTGATTACTTCTCTAAATGGGCAGAAGCAGTACCGTTAAGGGAAGTGAAGACGGAAAATATTCTCCATTTCTTCAAGATGCACGTCATTTATCGGTTTGGAACTCCGCGACGAATCATCTCCGATAACGGGCCTGCCTACAGGAGTCACAAGATCAGCCGCTTTGCGCAACAGCATAATATAGACTGGAGGTATTCCTCGGTTTATAATCCGCAAGCTAACGGTCTAGCCGAGGCCTTCAACAAGACCCTAACGAAGATCATGAAAAAGACGGTGTCCCGAAATAAGAAGGACTGGCACGAGAGACTGCAAGAGGCTCTTTGGGCGTATCGAACTACGTTCAAGACGGCCACGAACACAATGCCATACGCGCTGGTGTTTGGTACAGAAGCAGTACTCCCCCTCGAGATAGAGTTACCCTCTCTACGAGTGGCGGTCCACTACGGACTGACGGACGAAGAAAATGCTCACCTTCGGCTTGAGGAGCTTGATGCCCTTGATGAAACCCGGCTCATAGCGCAACAAAACCTGGAGGCTTACAAAGCAAAGATGACGCGCTCATACGAAAGATTGACCAGGTCGAGGACGTTCCGCCAAGGCGAACTCGTGCTAATTGTCAAAAGACCTATGATCCCCAATCGCGCCAAGCGGGGAAAATTCGAGCCAAACTATGAAGGCCCGTACATCATAGACAAGGTCTACCAGGGTGGAGCGTATCTACTCATGGATATGCACGGTGAAAGGCCTTTCAGGCCAGTGAACGGTCGCTTCCTGAAGAAATACTACGCTTAACGGGTCAAGGTCTAGGCCAATGATAGATGACGACGACTATGTCCGCTCGCTATCTCCCTAAGCCCGAACTCTAGGTAGTAACCATCATCCTTAAAGACAGACCGAAACGTCCTTAAACTAATAACGGACCGAAATGTCCTTAAACTAACAACGGACCGAAATGTCCTTAAACTAACAACGAACCGAAACGTTCTTAAACTAACAATGGACCACTATGTCCTAAAACTAGCTGTTGACCGAGATGTCGATAAACTACGGTGGATTGCAGTATCTCAAAGCCGATAAAAAAAATAATAAATAAAAAACGGTATGTCCATAAGCAAAATGGGCACGGATGAAAACCTGAATGGGCTCCGTGAGTAAAAACAGCAGGGCTACCGGCGAGTATTCGTGAAAACCCGAAAGGGCGTGAGCTTGTAAAAAAAAGATAAAAAGAATAAAAAAAACGGTATGTCCATAAGCAAAATGGGCACGGATGAAAATCCGAAAGGGCTCCGTGAGTAAAAACAGCGAGACTACCGGTGAGTGTTTGTGAAAACCCGAAAGGGCGCAACCTCGTTAAAGGACACTTGTAGGGTCCTCACGACCTTGTAAGGAGAAACCACCCGTGTGGGATCCTTACGACTCACAAGGGAGCAAAACACTTAGGAATCCTCACGATTCCTAGGGAGAAAATACACTTGCGAGATCCTCACGACTCGTAAGGAGAACTCTCTTATGGGACCCTCACGGCTCATAAGATTTGAAAGTCTTAAGTTACAGAGACCTAAACCTGTGCTTAAGCAACTCCCACAACTTCCAATATTGCCCTACAAGTGGCTCAATACTGGCCCTTGTATACAATCCGCGGGCGCGAAAAAACATTTCCCCAGCAAAGTCCCACCCGTGACTAGGGATATGTCCATATGGTAAACAACCCTTGTAAGTCTTCTCGACTTATAAGGAGAAAACCTTTTTGTAAGATCCTTACGACTTGCAAAAAGACATGCACTTAGAAATCCTTACGATTCCCAAGGAGAAAACACACCTACAAGATCCTCACGACTTGTAGGGAGAAATACCTTTGTGAGACCCTTACGGCTCATGAAGTCAAAAGCCTTAGTCGACGGGACCCTTAACCCTGTTTAGTAAGCCACCTTTGTTCAACATTGACAGAGGCAAATGATGATTCGCTCCTGGCAATATCCCAGTTGTAGCGGTGCTGATGCCGAAATCGGTGTCTAAAATGCAAGCTTGCAGCGAAAAGGCTAGCGAGCCACACACGCATATGAAATAGCCGAAATGATGGGGCAACTTGCAACAAAATCAGTAAGTAAAAAAAATGTATGCATGAAAAATAGCCGAAATGATTGGGCAACTCGCAATAAAAAGCAACGAGTAAAAATAAAATAAATAGCCGAAATGATTGGGCACCGCGAAAAATAGCCGAAATGATGGGGCAATCGCGACCTTCGCGATATAAAAGCTGAAATGATAGAGCATCGCGGAAAAAGAAATAAAATAAAAATGAAATTTATGCCCTACAAGTGATGTTACATCACTCCCTGTATACAATCCAGGGGCGTAAACAAAAGAAGTGGCCGTACTCCTCCCCCAGGTTTCATCATAAGAAGAAGCCAAATCTCGACGGGCCGCAAATGACCTGGAGATCGTCTCAACACTCGTACACAACATCAAGCGAAACAGAACAGCAGCAACCCCCAGTTCCATGGCTCGGCGATATACATATCACCAAGAGTCAAACCTCCATTCCGTGAAATGCGGATACAATCAGCAAAATTCCTGGTCACGTGGAACGCGGATAATGTCACTCTTTGACCCTATGGAAAACGTCCAGAGCAGATCCTGGTCCTCGCAAAGCACGGCAGTGGACCCGTGTGAAGCATCCAAAGCGGAGCCTAGTCCTCTCCGAACACGGCAGTGAACCCGTGTGAAGCATCTAGTGCAAAATTCCTGGTCACGTGGAACGCGGATAACGTCACTCTCTGACCCCGTAGAAAACGTCCAGAGCGGATCCTGGTCCTCACAGAGTACGGCAGTGAACCCGTGTGAAGCATCCAGAGCGGAGCCTAGTCCTCGCCGAGCACGGCAATGAACCCGTGTGAAGCATCTAGTGCAAAATTCCTGGTCGCGTGGAACGTGGATAATGTTACTCTTTGACCCCGTGGAAAACGTCCAGAGCGGATCCTGGTCCTCGCAGAGCACGGCAGTGAACCCGTGTGAAGCATCCAGAGCGGAGCCCAGTCCTCGCCGAGCACGGCAGTGAACCCGTGTGAAGCATCTAGTGCAAATTCCTGGTCACGTGGAACGCGGATAACGTCACTCTTCGACCCCGTGGAAAACGTCAAGAGTGGATCCCGGTCCTCGCAGAGCACGGCAGTGAACCCGTGTGAAGCATCCAGAGCGGAGCCTAGTCCTCGCCGAACACGGCAGTGAACCCGTGTGAAGCATCTAGTGCAAAATTCCTGGTTACGTGGAACGCGGATAACGTCACTCTTTGACCCCATGGAAAACGTCCAGAGCGGATCCTGGTCCTCGCAGAGCATGGCAGTGGACCCGTGTGAAGCATCCAGAGCGGAGCCTAGTCCTCGCCGAACACGGTAGTGAACCCGTGTGAAGCATCTAGTGCAAAATTCCTGGTTATGTGGAACGCGGATAACGTCACTCTTTGACCCCATGGAAAACGTCAAGAGCGGATCCCGGTCCTCGCAGAGTACGGCAGTGAACCCGTGTGAAGCATCCAGAGCGGAGCCTAGTCCTCGCCGAACACGGCAGTGAACCCGTGTGAAGCATCTAGTGCAAAATTCCTGGTCACGTGGAACGCGGATAACGTCACTCTCTGACCCCGTGGAAAACATACAGAGCGGATCCTGTTCCTCGCAGAGCACGGCAGTGAACCCGTATGAAGCATCCAGAGCAGAGCCTAGTCCTCGCCGAGCACGGCAGTGAACCCGTGTGAAGCATCTAGTGCAAAATTCCTGGTCACGTGGAACGCGGATAACGTCACTCTTTGACCCCGTGGAAAACATCCAGAGCGGATCCTGGTCCTCGCAGAGCACGGCGGTGAACCCGTGTGAAGCATCCGGAGCGGAGCCTAGTCCTCGGCGAGCACGGCAGTGAACCCGTGTGAAGCATCTAGTGCAAAATTCCTGGTTACGTGGAACGCGGATAACGTCACTCTTTGACCCCGCGGAAAACACCCAGAGCGGAGCCTGGTCCTCGCCAAGCACGGCAGTGAACCCGTGTGAAGCATCCAGAGCAAACATCGGACTGTGGAGTCCTTAAAATCCACGGACTATGATGTCCTTAACCTCGACCGTAATGTCTTAAAACTAACGACCAACCACGATGATTCTAGACTGATTTTACCTTGGTTAAAGGGTACATCTCTTCACTCCTTTGATATCTGGCGTTGTAATTCCTCAACGTCTTCAAAGAGGTGACGGGTCCCAGTAGCCATACATTTCGCGGACTGTGGAGTCCTTAAACCCACGGACTATGAGGTCCTTAACCTTGACCGTGATGTCTTAAAACTAACATCGGACTGTGGAGTCCTTAAATCCACGGACTATGAGGTCCTTAACCTTGACCGTGATGTCTTAAAACTAACATCGGACTGTGGAGTCCTTAAATCCACGGACTATGAGGTCCTTAACCTTGACCGTGATGTCTTAAAACTAACATCGGACTATGGAGTCCTTAAATCCACGGACTATGAGGTCCTTAACCTTGACCGCGATGTCTTAAAACTAACATCGGACTGTGGAGTCCTTAAATCCACGGACTATGAGGTCCTTAACCTTGACCGGGATGTCTTAAAACTAACATCGGACTGTGGAGTCCCTAAATCCATGGACTATGAGGTCCTTAACCTTGACCGCGATGTCTTTAAACTACGATATCCTGGAGAACATCCCAAAGCGACCCTTGACCCCGTGAAATACGGATAAGGGCGACCTCACTCAGCACTTGTGGGTCCTCACGACCCGCAAGGAAGGAAACTCTCTTGTGAGGTCCTTACGACTCCCAAGGGAAAACCCGCTTAAGAATCCTCACGATTCTTAAGGAGAAGTTACACCTACACGATCCTCTCAACATGTAGGGAGAAAAACTCTTTATGAGACCCTCACGGCTCACAAAGATTAAAAGTTTTAGGAGGCAGATTTTAACCCTGAATCCTAAGTCATCGCTGCCCTGCAAGTAGGCCAAGATAAATTGTCCGCAGAACACATTCAATAGAAAGGGGACACACTATTGAGAAGAAAAAAATATGTCTTTCATTCATAACTAAAATGGATACAAGGATCGCCAGAAGACGAGCCTCCGCCTGAGCCTGCTGGGCCTGATATGAAGCAAGCCGGCTTTCAAGCTCTTTCTCGGTGGCCTTGTGAGCCTCGACCCTCTCGTGAGTGAACGTGGCAGCTTTATCAAGAGTCACCACCTCCCTGATAGACTCTTGAAGCACCCGCCAGAGTTCGTATGCTTTGTTGGCCTTGGCAGTAATATTAGCTTGAAGCTCGCTCAGCGCTTTAGAAGCCAGCTCCCTCTCCGAGAATTTACGGCCGAGCCTCTTCTCGCACGATGTCATGTTTGCCGCGCACCGCGCTATCAGCCCCCGCAAGTCCGCCTTTGCAGCCATGGCCTCCGAGGAAAGACGGGAACATTCAAGTGCGTGCAAGCAAGCCTCCACCTGCCGACATAACTCCACCCAGACTCGCACCACCTCTTCGCTATGGTAGGTGGCAAGAAAAGGAAGAGAACCGTTAGCCTCGGCAACAAATGCTTCAGCTGTGGTTGCGCTGCCAGCACGAAGCTCCTCGATCAAAGACGACAGGGAGACAAGGCTTAATTGGGCCAAGCGTTCGGAAGCTCGCAAAGCATAAGGGCCGGGCGGCATGGCGACACGCGATTCCAACGCTATTGGAGCCGGCAAGGCTGTTCAGAGTTGAAAAATGTTAGTAAGACTCTTAAGAAAAGGAACAAGTGAGGCTATACCGAAATGTCACTTACCTACGGTCATGCAAGTAGGAGCTGAAGGTTCCCCTGGCCCTTCAAGGACCTCGACCTCATCATCGGCCTCCAAAACTGTAGAGAACATCAATGTCAATACGCAAAATAACAACGATACTATGAGAAATGATGAACAACACTCACCTTGTCCAGATGAGAGGACGATGCGTTGAGGGGATATCACCTGCGGAGCTGCCATCTCCAGCAGACGCTGAAACGATTGCCGGGAAGACAGATCGGCAATGGAGGACGCCAGCCCGCGCAATTCTGAGAACACAAAAGGGTTAGACAACAGAAAGATTGCTGACGTAAAATGTTAAAGGTTACCTTCAACGCTCCTCCCATTCTGAGCCGGGGAGATAGCGGCCTCAACGGCCTCCGCCGTGACCTCGGGCTCCAACAAAGGAAGGGCAGTCCCGACTACCTCTCTCCCAGACTCTGGGCCGCCCTCAGGAAGAGTCATTACGGCGGCGACCACCAAAGGGGCCTCCCCCAAAGGAGCAAGAGCTCCGTGATCAAGAACTGCCACCGGAGGCTCTGTTGTAGGAGCAGCAGCCTCATCAGCCCCCTCCACATCGAGCAATGCTTCATCGGGAATGTCGACAGGCTTTAGCTTCAATAAGCCCGTAGGGACCTCCCCCATCGTCGAAGATTCTGCACAATTCATACAAGAATAAGCATACATACATACATACAGGCGTAAACAATCTGAAAAGCTACCAAGAAAAACAAGAAGCATACCAATGCGCAGGGAAGCCCTCGATATGGCTTCTTCAAGCCGATGCTCCTTCTCAAGGAGGCGTGCTCGCCGGGGTTCGAGGGTGGATTTATGGCCGCCGGTCCATAAGGAAAGCGCGTCCGCAGCATCCTCCGAAGCGGCCTGCTTTAACGCCCTTTCACCCCACTCCTCCAAAGGGCCAATGAACCGCCGCCGGATCCATGAGTGGTCTTCATAGAAGATCACGGCAGGATATGGCTTCTTCGGAACCCTTGCGTTCTGAGACTCATCTTTTGAACGCCGTATGGCCTCAGCCAACTGTGCGGCCTCTTCGGCAGCCGAGCCCGGGAAGAGAAGACCAGCTTCCGACTCTTGCACGACCAACGATTCGTCTGGAAGTATGGGCTCAGACTCCCTTAAAGAATCAAGTAGGTTGGTGGCCACCTTCCTTCGCCTCTTAGATCCGGAACCAGCCGCCGAGTACGACCGTTTCTTTCCCTTCAAAGCCTTAGTGCGGCGTTGGCCCACGTCGCCCTCAACACCCTCACCCCGGGCCACAACTGGAGATGACACTGCCATCGTCGATGCCACGGAGGGTGGTGCTGCCTCGGGTGGTGGTACTATTACCGGAGCCCGTCTACCCCACGACCGAGTACCCAGGGGCATACCAACTATTGGAGTAATATTTACTCCCGACTCTCCAGGAATAAGCGCAGTGCCGGTATCCCTCAGGGGAAAGCGGACCGGTGCACGTGGTCGCAGCGTGGCTCCCGTGGCCGGAACCTGAATAGGGGCGCCATGGCCAAGAAGCACCCTTCTCTCCTCAATAATAACTGGGTTCACCCGATGGAGATACTGGCCCGTGAACGACCCCACGCATCGGGGAATGTAATCACCATCGGGGATCATAAACTGAGAACCGGTGTTTAGCCTCACAAAGTGGTGGGCGGCATCTCGGACGGCCTCGAGCGAAGGAACCGGCGCGACTATGAAAGCTTCAAACGGGACGCCCTGATCATAGCCAAACTGCCGGGCAAAGCGATGCAGATTGTACCGCATGAAGAGAGCCGCACTGTCCTGACGGAACACCAGGTAACCCGGTCTGATTGCGTATAAGCGTGCGGCTTCCCGGGGCTTCAAAGAGGGCGCGTTGTCTATCGACCGACCCCAAAGCGGCTGGGCTGAACCCGCGGAAAAAGATAACACCCGATCATTAAATATCAACCCGCCAGCAGTAGCGTAAGGAGAAATCAACGTCCGAATGGCCCCGAATTGAGTTGGATCGGCGGCAGAAGCATCCACCAATCGCATAAGTCGCGGGAAGGGGTAGGCGTCGTAAAATGCGGGCCTCTGATGCATAGCGAAAGCCCCTAACACATGCATTTCGATCCAAGACGTGAAGTAATGAAGCGAGAAGTTTACTACATCCACGCCAGGAGTAGAAGTATTAGCTGTAATGCCCAACCCGTGATAAAGATGCGCCAACGCCGGGATACCGACGGCCAACCGCGTCCCCTCAGCGATACGATAAGCCGGGTAGATAACCGAAGCCCTCATAAAGCGACGATGCATGGGGATGACAAACCAACTGAGCCAGACACTGAAAAACCCCACGAAGAACGTCTCCTCATCCACGCCGGGAGCTGCAATGGATTCGAACGACATCGGCGACATAATGGGGATGTAGTACTGTGGTAGATCCGATTCAGTGGTCGGTAGCTTCTTCGGACCAAACCCAAAGGGGTCTTTGATGTTGGCGAACTTTGGAGCTGTCTTCGACAAGACGTCCTCGCGAAGGAAACAAGCAATGAAGCTCTTGAAAGTAACACCCTGCTCATCGGATTCGGTGAACAAACGATCAAAGATACCCAGCACCTTGATTAAGCTGGGACGCATATGGCGGACGACGTTCTCAGCAGACAAGCCATCAACCGGAGCAGGCTCGGGTTCAAAGACATATTCATCAGAGGGCAGCAACTCCTCATAAAGCGTCCCTCGAATTGGCAGTCCCGAGATCTCATAGAACTCTCCCAAAGAGATCGAGACTTCTCTATCCCCCAGAAGAAAAGTGTTGGTGGGGAGATTCCACTGATTCAAGAACGCCTTAACCCACCAGACATGCGGGGATTGATAATGGAAGAGTGACGCATATATCGCTTGGTAAAGCCCGACCTTCTGCAGCCGCGCGCGATGGGTAGCAAGGATATAGCGAGCCTAGAGGAGGTAACCCGTAGGGTGCCGAGGGGTGAGCCCTATCTTATAAATTTGTCCCCATGGGTGGGCTTCACCCTGGCAAATGCGTCGTCCCAAGATATCTATAGCGGGGATTGGATGGTTCGGGATACCGGTCGTCGAAGGCTCAAGCCGTCCCGTCGGAGTCCAATTTGGCATCTCCACAGCGAAAACCGTCCTCGGAGGATCCATCGGCGAAAATGGGAAAGTGGGCTCTGTCGGCACTTCACAGAGGAAACTCTGGCGACCCCGGATAATATGGCTGTACCAAGTTCCCCATAGAAGCAAGTTGGTGCAGTTCGGGTCATGAGCCCGGATCATCGCCATCGCTTCTTCGTCAGATGGTGATTGAGGAAAAGCGGCCTCCGAGCGAGTGAAGGGAAAGCACGGAACAGAAGCTATTGCACCTGAAATCGAATAAAAGAAAACTGTCAAAAGCAAAGCAGCAATATATATGCATGCATGAACATGAAGACAGTTGAAGAAAGCGATAGCAGACTCTTTTTATGGGACCATTGGCTACAAAACACATGGGCCCCACAGAATCAGGATGACGGCTCGTTAATAATGAGACCAAGCAGTTGTAATAAGACAAAGGGGATATCCTCATTAAATAAAAAGTGGGTTTCAAGTGGCCCTGCACATCCCCTAGAAGACAAATCTACCTTGGACTCTACAACAAATCAAACAGGATCAAGGGAATTAAATTCCCACAGAAGACATCATTGCAAGCTTCTGCTTCATTAATTACAGAAGGACAACCTAGGATAAAGAGACCGTAAGAAGCCTCCATGCGAAGAAACTGAGTTCTTCATAGGAATTAAATTCCTTATTGAGAAAAGGGAATTAAATTCCCAGAATCCTTTTTGGGATGGAATTAAATTCCTTGGATTTGAATCGCCGTCATCATCTCCCTAAAGATCATACGAGCCCTAAAAGATCTACTGTTGAAGATTAAATGGTTTCATATTTTGATTGAAAAGCTTAAAGAAAGAATGGGTTCCTGTTAAAAAGGGTAAAAACCCTTGCTTTGGATTTAAAATCCAGAGGGATGTGAAAGTTCATCGTTCATTCAAGAGCATTACCTGAAGAAAAGAGTCTTTTTGAACAGAGTTAAACTCTGAAAATGTTTCAAAGCAGAGAACTAAGCTCTGGAAGAAGAGAATTAAATTCTCAGAAAAAGTTGGCAAGGAGGAAGATAAGCAAAAGTGGAGGCGGTTCTGAAATGACCCCTATATTTATAGGATGTGATGGAGACGCTTTATCTCCCCAAATCCCTAGAGGAATCCAACGGTCACAAAAAGTGACAGCATTGCACCCACGTGCAGACACGTGAGAACAACGCTGTGGGGGCATTTGTTTCCTGATTTAAAATCAGGAAAACCTATTCCATGGAGGAGGCATCACGTGCTAGCACGTGACCAGCGGTCACGTGTTGACACGTGACATTTAAAAGCAGCGGCAAAAGGCAGATTCGCTCTCTGTTTAAATCAAAGAAAAGGCTCCAGAAAAGGTCACGTGCTCACACGTGACCAGGGGTCACGTGTTGGCACGTGACGGCTGAGCAACGGCCAGAGAACAGAGCGCAAAAGGAGAAGAAAGGCCCGTTCCAGGGGTCACGTGCTTACACGTGACCAGGGGTCACGTGCCTACACGTGACCAGGGGTGACGTGGCCATACGTGACCGGCTTTCAAAACCTCTTTATTTAACAGAATTAAATTCCGAAAGCATTCAAATCTTTCCAAAAGAGAATGATTATTTGGAACCGTTGGATTAAAGATCTAAGGTGATTAAATGTCACCTATTTATGGAAAAATCTTGAACTTGGAAAGATTTCCCTTTAAAATCTAACTGAAATAACAAAGGGATATCTTTGGATTTGAAATCCAATGGTGAATAAAATTCACCTAATAATCCAAAGGTCCAGATGAATGATGAATGTAAATCAAATCTCTCAATAAACAAATCAAATCTTTTAATGAAAGATTCATTAAAACTGATTGATTTTCTTCTTTCTCCTATAAATAGGAGCCAAGAAGAATGGACACATGGGAGAGAAAAAATGAGAGACATACAGAGAGAGAGAAAGAGAGCCTTGAGATATTGGGAAGAATTTGATCCTCTGCAAAAGAAAACCTTAGGTAAGAAGGGAGAGGCTTAAAAAGGAGAATTTAATTCTCAAAGAGTTTAACTCTTATATAAAAAGAAGAACTTAGTTCTTTCTCTAACAGAGGATCTGCAAAGTGCACATCTCCCCGTGAATTGAGAATTTAATTCTCATTGGGTTGAGATCCTGCCATGCAGATCCAAAGCATAAAAGCGGAATGGAAGTTTGAGAATTTAATTCTCACAGAACTATAGGAATTCAATTCCTTTGAGATAAAATTAGGGTTCAACCCTATGTGATGGGAATTTAATTCCTTCAAAATGAACAGAACCAGGGTTTAACCCTGATTAAGAACTTAATCCTATTAAAATAACAGGAATTTAATTCCCTTAAAAAAAAGAGAAGGGAAATTAGGGTTTAACCTTATGATAGAATTTAGTTCTTCACATCTATGAGGAATTTAATTTCTACAGAAAAGAAATCAGGGTTTAACCCTATCTAAGAATATAATTCTTCAGGAGAACAGGAATTCAATTCCTCTAAAGTTTATTGCTAGAGTTTAACCCTAAGAATTTAATTCTTAAAAAGATAAACACATCTTCAAACAGGCAAAGAAACAGGGTCACGTGCTACCACGTGACCCCTGTAAAGTTCCACAGAGAAGGGCTTTGAGGCAACGCCTCACGTGCTCTACGTGACCCCCAAAGCGCACAAAGAAAAGTAAAAGAAAAGAAGCTCTGGGGCGCCCTCACGTGTCACCACGTGACCCCTAATGAACGTTCTAACAGATCAAAGCGTGAGCCCCCATCACACGCCCATACGTGATGGCCTTCAGAATTAAAAGTGTTAAACACTTGTCTGTAGAACAAAATGAAGGGGATCTGGCCCCACCTTTTGGATGCCATCACGTGCCCCCACGTGATCTCTTCTCTTACAATATTTAGCATCAAACTGATGATCTGCTCCGAGTGTTTAACACTAATTTGGAATCTTTGTTCCCAGTGTTTAACACTGATTTGCCTTAGTGTTTAACACTAATATGAAAACTCTGTTCCCAGTGTTCAACACTGATTTGCTTTAGTGTTTAACACTAACTTGTCAATCTCACTCCCAGTGTTCAACACTGTTGGTCTTTAGTGTTTAACACTGACTTTAGCCCAATTGGCTCAGTTTCTAGAGGCAAAGCCTCCCCTTCAATGGACCAACAGAAAGCCAATATTCTAAACATGATTGGACTTAGCCCAAGCTGGCCATAAGTCCTCAATTCAAACTTAACTGGGCTAATGGGCTCATAACATAATTAATTGGTCTTGGTCCCAAATTGGGCCAAAGACTATTTAATCTACCTTGGTTGAAGGGTACATCTCTTCACTCCTTTGATACTTGGCGTTGTAATTCCTCAACGTCTTCAAAGAGGTGGCGGGTCCCGATAACCATACATTGATACGGACTGTGGGGTCCTTAAACTCATGGACTATGAAGTCCTTAACCTTGACCGTGATGTCTTAAAACTAACGCCGGACTGTGGGGTCCTTAAACTCATGGACTATAAGGTCCTTAACTTTGACCGTGATGTCTTAAAACTAACATTGGACTGTGGAGTCCTTAAATCCACGGACTACGGCGTCCTTAACCTCGACCGCAACGTCTTAAAACTAACACTGGACCGCAATGTCCTTAAACTACCTATTGACCGTAACGTCACTAAACTAAACAACAAGGCTCCCATAATCGCTCTCTTGTCGGATCTAAACGATCCCGTTAAGTTGATCTTAGACTAAAACTAGACTAACGCATCCTGAACAAACGTTTAAGTCGATCTTAGTCTCAAACGAGGCTAATGTATCCTTAAACACAACCCCCAAATCCAAATCTAAGAAAGATACGGATTTGGACTAGTCCACGCCCTACGGGCGACGACATAACTCAGTCTCCGTATAAAATCCACGGGCAACCAAACACAAATCAAACACACACGACACGAAGTGACCACCTGGAGAAGGAGAAAGTTGTTACCGCGATGCGGTAGCGTAATTAACTGCAGGGGCTTGCGCCTGCAGGGAAGAGCGTCCCCACAATCAAAACCCCCTCAAGCGAGGGGGAATCTGACAAAGTCTACTACATCAGACGCATCCGTTTAAACCTTCGATACATGGTGCCATAAATCAACTTGGCATCTTCGAAGAGGTGGACAGATAGCACCAATTAGCATCTGTCCCGAATTTCAGGCAAGACGTCCGTCGCGCCGTCATTCGGAGGGGAACAGTGGGTATGGGGAACAGGAACGATCGCGGCGAACGTGCGCGTAGCATGCGCATTGAATGCGCGGGGAGACGAAGCGCCAGAGTCGCGTTGTTTCGATTCTGCCAAAGAAGGCTCAATGATCGCCGCGTGGTAGCGACTTTGTGGGCGAAAACGGGTGACTGTTGGGTTCCGTTAGGGCGCAGTGGGCTATATAAGGCTGAGCGAGCACTGGTCCTTCCTTTCTTCGTAAACAGATCATTGAGAATGGAAGACTTCCCCTTTACCATCCTCGATATCATCCACTTCGAAGACGTATACCTCTATGACCAGAACCGCACCGAGGACACGGTGCAGTTGGTCTATGGGAGCATTGAAGACCACTTCGACCGGCTGCTCCCCCGGCGCTCCCCCCTGCTGCAGCTACTGATGTACTCCATCTGGAGGGCATCGCCGGAGCTTTACAACCCCTTGTCCGAGCAGCTCTACGACGAGGCCGTGGGCAAGCTGCGGTCTCTGAGGCGCTTCGGCCTGATCTCCGCGAGTCGGCTGTCTCGCTTGATGGCGCTCGTCTGTGAGTGCTACGAACTGAGGCTCGAGGTCAACGCGCGCGCGGGGAATCGAGGGCTGAGGTTGGATCTCGTAAGGCCTCGGCTGGCGGAGATCTTTACTGAGTACCATGAGCAGTGCTCTCTGCACCCCCTTCCCCGCTGCTGTAATTTTATTTTTCTTTTTGTATGTATTGCTGAGGAGCCCATAATACCTTTTTGAATAAATGAGATCTTTCCTTCTTTTTCGCAATGTTCCATTGATCTTGATTAAATTTACAACAGACCCTAGGAAGAGTTTATATTGCCCTAAAAAAAGTACATGCTAATAGATGACCTTATTAGCGTGGCCCGAGCTCCCCGGAGGTTTGTTGGTCTCCGTGCTCGGCACCGGGTACGGGGCTCCCTGGGCTCCGGACCGGTCATCTGCCGAAACGAGGATGATCTGGCCGATGGTCAGCACGGCGGGAGGGGAACGCTGCTCCTGCTCGCGGTCGCCCTGCCGCTTATCCCTCAAGTAGGCGACGAGGTGCCCCGATCGGATGAGCTTCTCGATATAGTCTCGGAGTTGCTTACAATCCTCTGTGGCGTGGCCTAGCGTCCGGTGGAAGGCACAGTAAGGGCCCCGGGTTCGCTTCGAGACTTGGGGCGGGATTGGAGGGAACTTGAAGAACCCCTGGGCCTCCTCTAGTAACAATGCGAGAGAGACGTTGAACGGGGTGTACTCCTGGAACTTCGGGTGATAGGGCTGCTGACGCTCTGGCTTCTCTTCCCGAGCCCTCTTCTTCTGGTCGGACCATTCTGCTCGAGGGAGGTTCGTGTTCACCTCGGACTCGAGCTGGATTTCGCGCTCAGTCCACACCTTGACCTCGGCCATGGTCTTAGGCTGCGCCAACGCAAAGGAGCGCAACCACTCCTTGTGCCTAAGACTAGATCTGAGCGCCGTGATGACGGTCTCATCCCGGTGCTCGGGGACCTCGAGGAGGGCGTTGTAGAAGAGGGTGACGTAAGCTTTGAACGTCTCCTTGTCCCCGCTCTTAATTATGTAGAGGTAGTCGACTGTGCGCTTCTGCCGACTGTCCCCGACGAAGTGGCCGAGGAACTTGTTCCCTGATTAAAAATCAGGAAAGGACTGAGGCATCACGTGCTCATTCGTGACCAGTGGTCACATGTTGGCACATGACGTTTAAAGCAGCGACACAAAGCTCATTCAATAAAAAGCTCCAGAAAAGGCATCGCGTGCTCACACGTGACCAGTGGTCACGTGTTGGCACGTGACGGCTGAGCAGCGGCAAGGAAAAAGAGCGCAGAGGAAGAGAAGCCCATTCCAGGGGTCACGTGCATACACGTGACCATGGGTTACGTGCGCACACGTGACCAACGGTCACGCGGCCACACGTGACCGGCTTTAATAGCCTTATTCTTTGACAGAATTAAATTCTGAGGGGAGGTACTCTGCATTCGGCTCATCCCATGCTAATGATTCTGACCTTGGAAATGAGGAAGCGGTAAAGACTATTCAAATCTTTCTAAAAAAGAGAAGGATTATTTGGAACCGTTGGATTAAAAATCTAAAGGTGATTAAATATCACCAATTTATGGAAAAATCTTGAACTTGGAAAGATTTCCCCTCCCTAAATCTAACCGAGATAACAAAGGGATATTTTTGGATTTAAAATCCAATGGTGAATAAAATTCACTTAACAATCTAAACGCCCAGATTAATGATAAATATAAATCAAATCTCTCAACATACAAATCAAATCTCTCAATGAGAGATTTACTAGGCAGATTGATTCTCTTCCTTCTCCTATAAATAGGAGCCAAGAAAAGAAGAGGAAAAAACCCTTTGGATGACCTTTTTTCTAAAACCTTTTTCTGAAACCTTGAGACCTTTGGATCTTTTTCTTTATATATATATATATATATATATATATAAAGCCTTTGATTCTCTGCAAAAAGGAAAACCTCAGGTAAGAAAAGAAAAGGGAGGCTTCAAAGGAGAATTTAATTCTCAAAAGAGTTTAACTCTTATAAAAAAAAGAAGTTAGTTCTTTCTCTGGTTGAGGATATGCAAAGTGCACATCTCTCCATGAATTGAGAATTTAATTCTCATTGGGTTGAGATCCTGCCATGCAGATCTAAAACACATAGGAGAAACTGAGTTTAGAGAATTTAATTCTCACAAAATGATAGGAATTCAATTCCTTTGAGATAAAGTTAGAGTTTAACCTTATGTTATAGGAATTTAATTCCTTCAAAATGAACAGAACTAGGGTTTGACCCTAATTGAGAATATAATTCTCTCAAACTCACAGGAATTTAATTCCCTTAAGAAAAGAAATTAGGGTTTAACCCTATTAAGAATATAATTCTTCAGAAGAAAACATGAAATTAATTCCTCTAAAGTTTAGGGTTTAACCCTATGAACAGAACTTTAAAACATGCAGAGTCACGTGCCACCACGTGACCCCTGCAAAGACCCGCAGAAAAGAACTCTGATGTAAACGCCTCACGTGTTACCACGTGACTCCTGTGAAGGTCTATAAAAGAGAGCTTTGAGGCAACGCCCCACGTGCTCCACGTGACCCCTGAAGCACATAAAGAAAAAGAAAAATAAACAGAGACTCTGGGACGCCCTCACGTATCATCACGTGACCCCTAATGAGTATTCTAATAAACCAGAGCATGAGCCCCCATCACGTGCCCGCACGTGATGGCTTTCAGAACTAAAGTGTTAAACACTTATCTGTAGAACAAAATAAAGGGAAGCAGGGCGCTCTCACGTGTTACCACGTGACCCATCTTGCCTTAGTGTTAAACACTAATTTGGAATCTCTATTTCCAGTGTTTAACACTGATTTGCTTAGTGTTTAACACTAATTTGAAAACTCTGTTCCCAGTGTTCAACACTGATTATCTTTTAGTGTTTAACACTAACTTGTCAATCTTATTCCCAGTGTTCAACACTGTTGGTCTCTAGTGTTTAACACTAGCTTTAGCCCAATTGGCTAAGTTTCCAGAGGCAAGCCCCTCCTTCAATGAATCAATAGAGGGCCAATATCCCAAACATGACTGGACTTAGCCCAAGCTGGCCATAAGTCCTCAATTCAAACTTAACAGTGCCAATGGGCTCATAATATAATAATTGATCTTAGTTTTCAAATTGGACTGCAGATCACTTAATCTACCTTGGTTTAAGGGTACATCTCTTCACTCCTTTGATACTTGTCGTTGTAATTCCTCAACGTCTTCAAAGAGGTGACGGGTCCCGATGACCACACATTGATACGGACTGTGGGGTCCTTAAACTCATGGACTACGACGTCCTTAACCTTGACCGTAATGTCTTAAAACTAACATCGGACTGTGGAGTCCTTAAATCCACGGACTACGACGTCCTTAACCTTGACTGGAATGTCTTAAAACTAACAACGGACTATGACGTCCTTAACCTTGACCGTGATGTCTTAAAACTAACATCGGACTGTGGAGTCCTTAACCTTGACCGCAACGCTTTAAAACTAACAATGGACCGCAATGTCCTTAAACTACCTATGGACCGCAATGTCCTTAAACTACCTATGGACCACTACGTCCCTAAACTGGAACAATAGAGCTCCCAAATGCTCTTTTGTCGGATCTAAATGATCCCGTTTAAGTTGATCTTAGCCTCAAATATGGCTAACGTATCCTTAAACATTCAAACAGACTTTAGTCCCAAATTGGACTAAAAGACCCCCAATCAACTTTGGTTCAAGGGTACATCTCCGAACTCCTCCGGCACATATCGTTGTAATCCTTCAACGACGTCAGAGAGGTGACGGGTCCTGATGGCCATGCATACAGTGGACCACTATGTCTCTAAACTGGAACAATAGAGCCCCCAAATGCTCTTTTGTCGGATCCAAACGATCCCGTTAAGTTGATCTTAGTCTCAAATTAGACTAACGTATCCTTAACGAACGTTTAAGTCGATCTTAGCCTCAAATACGGCTAACATATCCTTAAACCCAAACCCCAAACCCAAATCTAAGAAAATACGGATTTGGACTAATCCACGTCCTACGGGCGACAACATAAATTAGTCTCCGTATACAATCCATGGGCAACCACAAACAAAACAAACACCCACGACACGAAGTGAAATTCTGGAGAAGGAGAAAGTTTTTACCGCGATGCGGTAGCGTAATTAATTGCAGGGGCTTGCGCCTGCAGGGAAGAGCGTCCCCACAATCAAAACCCCCTCAAGCGAGGGGGAATCTGACGAAGTCTGCTACATCGGCCGCATCCGTCTAAACCTTCGATACACGGTGTCATAAATCAACTTGGCATCTTCGGAGAGGTGGACGGATAAAACCAAATAGTATTTGCCCCGAATCTCAGGCAAGACGTCTCTCTGTCGTCGCGCCGTCTTTCGGAGGGGAATAGATTCTGGCTCGCCCGGTGGGACCTTTTCCTCTTTTCACTCCACACTTAGTGTGTCGTGATTCGCGAACCAATCGCGGTTTGCTAATGATTGCCCTTGGGTTTCGAAGTACTAAGACTTGGTGTTTCGTTTGCTGCAGAAAGCAAAAAGATCAATGGCTGGCAACTGCTCGAACTGCTCCAACTGCAAATACAACCGACGCTCCGCCGCACCTGGAGGTGTAGCGTATGGACCGCAGGCTGCTTCCCTATTCACTATGCCTGTAGAGCAAGTGACTCAAGCTACCACCGGTCTATTCTTTGGGACCATGCTCCCGCCAGTGAACATTAACATCCCAATGCCCGTACCGGAAGCGTCAAAGAAGTCGGTCTTTGATCGACTTGCTACTCCCACGGCCCCTCTCAGCGGGTCGTCCAACTCCTCGGTCTTCATTAGACTGAGCCTGAACTCCAAGGGGCCCGCCAAAAAGCCCGTGATACCTGAGAAGGCCATCCCAAAGAAGACAGCTGCTCCTGAAGTCGTCAAGGCGGCTTCTCCTCCCAGAGGGTCGGTCTTCGCGAGACTGACTACCTCCATTCCCGCTCCCGCTCAGAAAACTGTAGCTTCTCAACGAACGTCAGTCTTCAAGAGGCTGACACCGGCAGCAGCCCTTCCCCAGAACAGGGGGCAAGACGCAGCCGTCGCTGAATCAATCCCAACAACCCGTCATGCCCGACGTCGCCACTGGCGCCGGATAAGGAAGACTGGGGGCAACTCCCCCTCCGGACTAACTCCACCAGCTCCAATGGTGGAAATTGAGGCCGCTGTTCCTACCGGGAACAGCTTCGAGCTGCTGAACAGGGTACGCAGAAATTCGCCGACTGCGGTTCTCAAAAGATCCCCTCCACCTATGGAGGAGGTTACAGAAGCGAAGCCGGAACAGCCTCCTCAACGGCTGTCCTCCAAAATCTACAAGGTCTGGCGTCAAGTCCAAGACTCGGTAATTGATCAAGATTATCCCCGCCGACAAAAAAAGGCGAAAGTGCAGGGAGAAAAGAACCGTCACGTCAAACAACAAAGGACGACAACCGCTTGGGTGCCCGCTGCAACGGCTCCCTCTACGTCGACTACTCAAAAGAGAAGAAGGCCGGAGAAAGGCCCCAATCCTGCAGCAAAGGTCAAAGACAATAAGCCTAAACGCCCTAAGTCTGGGGGCATGATGGTGCATACAGTATACATGGTGCTTGGAAAAGAGGACAGCCGTGCATTCACGGGTCATAGACCGCTTACACGGTCAGTGACCAAAGCTCAGGAGAAATAGCAGAAGCTCCAAGAAATGATGACCGCGATGGCCGCACTCACTGGGCCAAAAGAAAGCCCCGAAGCGTCATCTGATCAACGCCAGGAGCAAGAAACTGACGCTGAGTTCCTTCGTAGGATATTGGAGAAGAAGGATAAAGAGGCTGCTGAACAAGCAGCCAATATACAACGAATGGTCCTTCTGTTCCAGGACATGGTGGGTATGATGATCCAACAAGAGCCTCCTACTGAAGATCCTCCAATCGTTCTTGAAGACGATAGGGGAGAAACGTCAAATCCTCCACCCGCTCTGTCAACAGCCAAGGAGGAGACAATCTCCAAAGTTGACCTAGACGAATATATAGCTCAGCAGATACGGGTTCACCAGGCGACTGAGGCAGCTGGTCAAGTTGTCAGGACGGGACGACCATATCCGAGCTGGTATGACCAGATCAAGTACCCGCCGGGCTACACAATACCGAAATTCCATGTCTATAAGGGGACAGGCAATCCCCACCAGCATGTTGCCCAGTTCAGGGCGCTTTGCGGCAACACCGGCGATGATGATAAGCTCTTGCTTCGCCAATTCGTCGGCAGCTTGTCAGAAACAGCGTTCGAATGGTATTCTGAGCTCCCGAACGATTCCATCAAGACGTTCGCTGAAATGGAGTTACTATTCACTCAGCGATTCGCGAGCGCCAGCGAACGTACCCCGATAACGACATTGATTAATGCCAGGGTGAAACCAGGCGAGACGTGGGTCCAGTACGCTATACGCTGGCGAAACTTGTGGTCGAAATGCGAACAACACATTGAGGAAGCGCCCGCGATGGGCATGTTCGTGGGTACCCTAGATCCTCATGCAACTATCTCATAGTTCATGATGTTTTTTAAGCCAACCACGTTCCAGGCTTTGATCGATAAGTTGGCCCAGATGGACCAGATGGGTCACAGACCTTCTCTCCCGAAGCCAGAACCTCGGAATGACAAGGGTAAAGGGAAGGCAACCTTCGTTGCGAACGCTCAGCAGTAACCCAGTGCCCCAAAGCTGGCGGATCAACTGGAAGAAAGACGACAATATTATAATGAGAAAATGAAGCGCCCCTACTCATTCCCGCGGGATAAGATGAAGAGGCTATTCGAGCTGGCAATACGCAACAGGCTTATCAACTTGCCAAACCCAAGGCGACCGCCGCAACCCAGTGAGGTGAATAACCCCAACTACTGCCCTTACCATCAAACGGTAAGCCATCCGATTGAGGATTGCTTCGTCTTCAAAGGATGGATTGAAGATCAATACTTACAGGGTAAGTTTGCGCTGTCCGAGAAGTGGAAGGTGAACCCACCACAACCTCACACTCCCAAGAAGACGGACACACCGGGGGCAACTTGTTCTTTCATTGAAGAAGCTCCATGGGAAATCGTGCTTTCAGCAAAAACCAAAAGAATGCTGAATGAGCTCCAGACATGACCGGCAGTCAGGTGGAAGAACCCGCTGGAACCCCAGATCATTGAAGGGATGTTGAAGCCGCGCCCAACTCCGAAGATCAGTGGTGATGGCCCGAGCACTCACAACCAGCCGTCAAAATCTTCAAAGAAAAAGAAGAAGAAATCTAAAGAGCTCGTGAAGCCTGGCAACGAGCGTACGGACTTGCAGAAACAAATTGACGCGCTGGAAGAATACAATCAGAAGGCACGGACTCCCATCACACTCCAAGAGTTTCTCAACCACGTCTTCCAAGAGGAAGATGAGGGGGAGAGTTCGTCGGATGAATCCGAGGGATACGTGGAAAGTTGTAATGTGATCTCCCACTCGTTTACCGACAATGGAAAAACTCCTGGCACTAAGAAACTGGGGGCAGAGCCTGAACCAAAGCTTGTGTGGCCGACAGACGAAATGATCGACGCCTTTCTAGAAGAAATTCGTTTGAAAAGTAAAGCCGGCCAGGAGCGTAAGATGGCCGCATCAGAAGGAGCCAAATGCAGGCGATTAAACGAAAGAGTTGAGGTACTCCCGCTAGATCGAAAGGCACCCGACACGGATAAAAACATATTCAAGACGAGGAAATAGTTTGCCAAAGCCATGTCAATAGGAATGAAATTACCACCCTCGGAAGGAAACATGCTCGATGGGGCGGAGAGGCACCCTAATTACTGCTCATATCATCGGAAGATTTCACACCCCACTGAGGAGTGCGACGCTTTTAAGACATGGTGGCAGGGATATGTTGCTCATCGGCAGCATTTTAAGCGAATGAAACGCAGAACTCGTCAGGAGCAGAGAAGTACGACCAAAGGACACAAAAGAATTATTGGCAATTGTCGCACGGTCAACGCCGGAGGATCACGGGTTCTCACCTTTGGGAGCGACTCTGACGAAGAAATGGCTCTTATCCCCCTCTTTAAAGAGTCCACCTCGGGAAAAGAGGAAGAACCAGGAGCCTACGAAAACATTCAGCTGCGCAATCGCACGCTTCCGGAAAAGAATCTCGGACCCGCAACTAGAAAAGATAAGGGAAAGGAAAAGGTCGCTGAGGATATCATCTTAGATGACAAGTTATGAAAGAGCTGACTGCTAAGGATCCGCCTAAGAAGAGTAGGGTGGACTACAACATCCTAGCGCACCTGAGGAAGCTACCCTCACAGCTCAGCATTCTCGACTCCCTCCTGTTATCAAAGGAAGCGAGAGATTCATTAATCAAGGCGCTACAAGAGCCCGAACAATTCCAAGCCTTCCTCGCCAAAGAAAGGATGAAGGATGAACTGGAAGAAGTGCATACGGCCGATATCACTTTCGGTGACGAAGACCTGCTCCTTGGGACGTGCGACCACAACCGTCCCCTATACGTCTCTGGATATTTCCACGACATAAAGATAGGAAAAATCTTGGTCTACAATGGGTCTTCCGTTAATCTCCTCAACGTGCGAGTGTTGAAAGAAATCTGCATGAGCGTCCAGCACCTTGCTCGGGACAAGATCACCATCTCCGGGTTCGACTCCCAATCATTGAGAACTCTTGGGTCTGTGATATTGACGCTACGCTTTGGGCTACTCGTCACGGACATTAAGTTTCACGTCATAGATGCTAAGACATGTTACAATGCTCTGCTCGGCCGGCCTTGGTTACACGAGTACAACATCATCCCTTCTACGCAACATCAGTGTATGAAGTATTTCAAGGATGGTCTCGAGTATACCGTAACAGGTGAGCTAAACCCATTCTCCGTGAACGAAGTCCGCAAATACGAAGATGCAAAGTACTTTTTGCCAGATTTCGAGGATACAGAGAGATGTCGCAAACCCAAGAACAAAGCCGCTGCCACCATTCCTGTTTTCGGGAGTGATACCGAAGAAGAAGAGATAGTTTACTCTGGGCCGTCTCGACGCAACAACCCGGGACCGTTCGCCCCCATACTGATCTTCGGAAGCGACTCGGAAGATGAGGTTAATGCCGTATTCTCCAGTCGGCCGCCAATACAAGAATTCCCCGGTGATGATCAGAGTTTTCAAATCACCATGATTCCGCGGGAGCACTACAAAGACCTTGATGCACTTGAAGCTCACAACGTGCAAGACCTGCAGACGTTTTACGTCCCTCCTAAGCGAAAAGGCGATAAGGCGATCCTATTCTACCGGTCCACGGAAACAAGAGTCGAGAAAGAAATCTGGCATGGCGTGGATTCTACCCTCGATAAGCTCCAACCCATCCGTTTGCCCAGATATTACACAAACGGATTGAAAAGGCTATTGAAGCACCAAGGGGTACCCTTAAAACAGACTACTCGACAAGCTCGATTCTATAACAGGATTTAGGATGTCCCTAGGACTCGGTGCAAATTGCCCAACGGGAGAATGGAAACACTTGGGCTTGGATACGTAAGAGCCGGAAAACGGGAACGGGTCTACGGTAGCTACGCCATATATAACTTCGATGAAGAAGAGGACGCCCTGTCGGGAAACGCCGACCCCTTATCAAAACTAGATCCCGCAATCAAAGTGACGAGTCCGTCATTTGAAGAGCGAATGGACAAGCTTATCAGGAAAGCTGGTCAAAAAGCTCGGGACGACCATAACCACGAAATGTCCATCTACGAGAAAGCCATGACGCAATATCTTCTTCAACATGCTGCCAAAGACAAAAATACTCTTCCCTGTCAACCTGTTGTGCAAAAGGCCCAACGCAGAGGTAGAAACAAGTCAAAAACCAGGAAAGGCGTTCAACAACGACTAGGCGGGACCGAGAAGTCATGTGATCGGGTATTGCGCGGTCCGGATTTGTCCCTCATGAAGAAGATGAGTCGGGCGTATTCTTTTCCTCAGAATAAAACACGGAAGATACTTGACCTCGCTTTAAAACACCGAATGATTACACTTCCGGAGTCTAAACACCCCGAGCAAGCTAATGAGGTCTCTCATCCAGGCTATTGCTCTTATCACCGAGCCATAGGACACCCCATCGAAGACTGCTTCACCTTCAAGAACTGGGTTGAAGACCAGTACCAGTAAGGCAGATTTGCTCTATCCGACAGCTGGAGGGTATCGCCACCAAAAAAGCACGAACCCAAAGCCATAGGAGCAGAACCAGATCTACATCGGTCTTGGAAGCGAGCTCGTACCTGTCGTATGATAACGGTATCAAAAGAAGAGCCCGAGAATATGGATGACTTTCCCCGGTGCTTCGAAAATAATGACGACGAGGTAATCTCAGAATTTCCACCAGCGCCGAAAGAGCTGGAAGATGGCATACATACTACTGCAGATAACCTCAAGAAGATTGAGTTAGGGATGGCGAACGACCCACGATCGACATTCGTCAGCGAGCTGCTCTCTGAAGAAAGGGTGGCTGCGTTAAAAGACGTGCTTATGCAGCATAGAGATTGTTTCGCATGGAACTATTCCGAAATGCCAGAACTGGATCCAGAGATAGTTGTCCATAAATTGGCAATATCCCTGGACGTCAAGCCAGTCAAACAAGCGCCGAGAAGAATGCGGCTCGAGCTTGAGATGAGCATCAATGCCGAAGTCAAGAAGCTGATCGACTCTGGGTTTATCCAAGAAGTTCAATATCCTGACTGGATCGCCAACATCGTCCCGGTAATGAAGAAAAATGGGACAGTGCGCATATGCGTGGACTTCCGGGATCTCAATAAAGCCTGCCCGAAGGATGATTTCCCAGTACCGGTAACCGAGCTGATGATAGATAACACGTCCACTCATGAGGTCTTCTCTTTCATGGACGGCTCATCAGGGTACAATCAGATAAAGATGCATCCCGAAGACCAGAAGCATACCGCTTTTCGGACCCCTCTGGGAATATTCTGCTATAAGGTGATGCCCTTCGGTTTAAAGAACGCCGGTGCCACCTATCAAAGGGCCACGACGAAGATCTTCGATGACCTTATACATGAAATCGTCAAATGCTATATCGACGACCTCGTCGTGAAAAGCAAGTCATACGAGGAACATCTCGAGTATCTGAAGACCGTATTTCAACGCCTTCGGCAATACAACTTGAAGATGAACCCCTTCAAATGCACGTTCAGGGTGTCCTCAGGCAAGTTCCTAGGATTCATTGTCCGCCACCGAGGCATTGAGATAGATCCGTCGAAGATCAAAGCGTTCATGGAAATGCCACCGTCAAGGACTCTCAAACAATTGCGGTCTCTCCAGGGGAAGCTCGCGTACATCCGGCGATTTATAGCCAACCCTTCAGGCAAATGTCGCCCTTACAGTCACCTGATGAAGAAGGGAACCACGTTTGTCTGGGACCATAAATGCCAAGGCGCACTGGATGAGATCAAGCAGTACCTGCAGAACCCGCCAGTGTTAGCTGCTCCGGTCAGGGGAAAACATCTCATTCTGTATACAACCGCCCTTGAAGGTTCCTTAGGCACATTATGGGCACAAGAGAACGACCAAGGAAAAGAAAGAGCTCTCTATTACTTGAGTCGGGTCCTACTGGGGGCAGAAGGCAACTATTCCCCCATTGAAAAACACTGCCTGGCGTTGATCTTCGCAATAACGAAACTCAGGCACTATGCGTTGGCGCATGAAGTCCGTCTCATTTCGAAGGTGGACCCCCTTAAATATTTAATGTCGAAGGCCATATTGATAGGTCGGCTCGCTAAATGGGCCCTGCTCTTGATGGAGTTCTCGATAACATATCAGCCTCTCAAGGCAGTGAAAGGCCAGGCCATCGCCGACTTCCTCGCTGAGCATCCCATACCTGCTGATTCTCCTTTGAATTGCGAACTGCCAGATGAACACGCGTTTGATGCGATCGACGGCGGTGATACCCGATGGGAACTTTATTTCGATGGAGCATCTTCCATGAAGAAGCGCAAGCACAGTACGCCCATAATCAAATTAGGGGTAGGCCTTATCTTCGTAACTCCCCAAGGAGGGATAATGCGCTTCGATTTCTCCTTAACATATCCGAGGACGAACAATGAAGCCGAATACGAAGCTTTGATAGCAGGCCTCGAGATCGTCGTCGACATGGGAATTGAAAACCTCCTCATATACGGAGATTCCCAACTAATCGTTTGTCAAGTAAACGGCGACTACCAGACATGTAAGCCAGAACTGGTAAAGCCCGACCTTCTGCAGCTGCGCGCGATGGGCGGACAGGATGTAACGAGCCCAGAGGAGGTACCCCGTAGGGTGTCGAGGGGTGAGCCCTATCTTGTAGATTTGTCCCCATGGTTGGGCCTCACCCTGGAAAATACACCGGCCCAGAATATCTATAGCCGGGATCGGATGGTTCGGGATACCGGTTGTTGAAGGCTCGAGCCGTCCCGCTAGAGTCCAATTTGGCATCTCCACAGCAAAAACCGTCCTCGGAGGGTCCATCGGCAAGAACGGGAAAGTAGGCTCTGTCGGCACTTCGCAGAGGAAACTCCGGCGACCTCGAATGATATGACCGTACCAAGTTCCCCATAGAAGTAAGCTGGTGCAGTTCGGGTCATGATCCCGGATCATCGCCATCGCTTCCTCGTCGGATGGTGATTGAGAAAAAGCGGCCTCTGAGCGAGTGAAGGGAAAGCAGGGAACAAAAGCCATTGCACCTGAAATAAAGTAAAGGAAAACTGTCAAAAGCGAAGCCAGCAATATATATATATATATATGAGCATAAATATATACATGAAGACAGTTGAAGAAAGCGACAGCAGACTCTTTTTATAGGACCGTTGGCTACAAAACACATGGGCCCCACAGAATCAGGTTGACGGCTCGTTAATAATGAGGCCAAGCAATCATAATAAGACAAAGGGGATATCCTCATTAAATAGGCAGTGGGTTTCAAGTGGTCCTACACATCCCCCTAGAAGACAAATCTACCTTGGACTCTACAACAAATCAAACAGGATCAAGGGAATTAAATTCCCACAGAAGACATCATTGCAAGCTTCTTCTTCATTGATTACAGAAGGACAACCTAGGGCAAGAAAACCTTAAGAAGCCTCCATGGGAAGAACTGAGTTCTTCATTGGAATTAAATTCCTTATTAAGAGAAGAGAATTAAATTCCCAGAAACATTTTCTTTAAACGGAATTAAATTCCTCGGAAAAAGCAACCAACATCATCATCTCTCTGAAGGATCAGATGAACCCTAAAGAGATTTACTGCTGAAGATTAAATGGTTTCATATTTCGGTTGAAAAACTTAAAAGGAAAATGGGTTCATATTTAAAGGGGTGAAACCCTTGCTATGGATTTAAAATACAGAAGGACATGAGAGTTCATCGTTCGTTCGAGAGCATTACCTGAAGAAAAGAATTCTTTTTGAACAGAGTTAAACTCTGAAAATTGTTCAAGGCAGAGAACTAAGCTCTGGAAAGGAGAATTAAATTCTCAGAACGAAAAGTATGCAAGGAGGAAGATGAGCAAAGTGGAGGCTCTTCTAAAAAGACATGGGCATTTATAGGATGGGATGGAAAACGTTTCATCTACCCTACTCCCAAAGCAGATCCGACGGTCACAAAAGTGACAGCGTTGCACTCACGTGCAGACACGTGAGAACAACGCTGTGGGGGCATTTGTTCCCTGATTAAAAATCAGTAAAGGACTTAGAAGAGGCATCACGTGCTCATACGTGACCAGTGGTCACGTGTTGGCACGTGACGTTTAAAGCAGCGGCACAAAGCTCATTCAAGAAAAAGCTCCAGAAAAGGCATCACGTGCTCACACGCGACCAGTGGTCACGTGTTGGCACGTGACGGCTGAGCAGCGGCAAGGAAAAAGAGCGCAGAGGAAGAGAAGCCAATTCCAGGAGTCACGTGCTTACACGTGACCAAGGGTCACGTGCGCACACGTGACCAACGGTCACGCGGCCACACGTGACCGGCTTTAATAGCCTTATTCTTTGACAGAATTAAATTCTGAGGGAAGACTATTCAAATCTTTCCAAAATAGAGAAGGATTATTTGGAACCGTTGGATTAAAAATCTAAAGGTGATTAAATATCACCAATTTATGGAAAAATCTTGAACTTGAAAAGATTTCCCCCCTCCCCTAAATCCAACCGAGATAACAAAGGGATATCTTTGGATTTAAAATCCAATGGTGAATAAAATTCACTTAACAATCTAAAAGTCCAGATTAATGATAAATATAAATCAAATCTCTCAACATACAAATCAAATCTCTCAATGAGAGATTTACTAGGCAGATTGATTCTCTTCCTTCTCCTATAAATAGGAGCCAAGAAAAGAAGAGGAAAAAAACCCTTTGGAAGACCTTTTTTCTAAAACCTTTTTCTGAAACCTTAAGACCTTTTGATCTTTTTCTTTTGATATATATATATATAGAGAGAGAGAGAGAGCCTTTGATTCTCTGCAAAAAGGAAAACCTTACGTAAGAAAAGAAAAGGGAGGCTCCATAGGAGAATTTAATTCTCAAAAGAGTTTAACTCTTATAAAAAAAAACTTAGTTCTTTCTCTGGTTGAGGATCTGCAAAGTGCACATCTCTCCATGAATTGAGAATTTAATTCTCATTGGGTTGAGATCCTGCCATGCAGATCTAAAACACAGAGGAGGAACTGAGTTTAGAGAATTTAATTCTCACAAAATGATAAGAATTCAATTCCTTTGAGATAAAGTTAGGGTTTAACCTATGTTATAGGAATTTAATTCCTTCAAAATGAACAGAACTAGTGTTTAACCCTAATTGAGAATATAATTCTCTCAAACTCACAGGAATTTAATTCCCTTAAGAAAAGAAATTAGGGTTTAACCCTATTAAGAATATAATTCTTCAGAAGAAAACAGGAATTTAATTCCTCTAAAGTTTAGGGTTTAACCCTATGAACAGAACTTTAAAACATGCAGAGTCACGTGCCACCACATGACCCCTGCAAAGACCCGCAGAAAAGAACTCTGAAGTAAACGCCTCACGTGTTACCACGTGACTCTTGCGAAGGTCTATAAAAGAGAGCTTTGAGGCAACGCCCCACGTGCTCCACGTGACCCCTGAAGCCAATAAAGAAAAAGCAAAATAAACAGAGACTCTGGGGCGTCCTCACGTGTCACCATGTGACCCCTAATGAGTATTCTAATAAACCAGAGCATGGCCCCCATCACGTGCCCGCACGTGATGGCTTTCAGAACTAAAAGTGTTAAACACTTATCTGTAGAACAAAATAAAGAGAAGCAGGGCGCTCTCACGTGTTACCACGTGACCCCTCTTGCCTTAGTGTTAAACACTAATTTGAAATCTCTATTTCCAGTGTTTAACACTAATTTGAAAACTCTGTTCCCAGTGTTCAACACTGATTATCTTTTAGTGTTTAACACTAACTTGTCAATCTTATTCCCAGTGTTCAACACTGTTGGTCTCTAGTGTTTAACACTAGCTTTAGCCCAATTGGCTAAGTTTCCAGAGGCGAAGCCCCTCCTTCAATGAATCAACAGAGGGCTAATATCCCAAACATGACTGGACTTAGCCCAAGCTGGCCATAAGTCCTCAATTCAAACTTAACTGTGCCAATGGGCTCATAATATAATAATTGATCTTAGTTTCCAAATTGGACTGCAGATCACTTAATCTACCTTGGTTTAAGGGTACATCTCTTCACTCCTTTGATACTTGTCGTTGTAATTCCTCAACGTCTTCAAAGAGGTAACGGGTCCCGATGACCACACATTGATACGGACTGTGGGGTCCTTAAACTCATGGACTACGACGTCCTTAACCTTGACCGTAATGTCTTAAAACTAACATCAGACTGTGGAGTCCTTAAATCCACGGACTACGACGTTCTTAACCTTGACCGGAATGTCTTAAAACTAACAACGGACTATGACGTCCTTAACCTTGACCTTGATGTCTTAAAACTAACATCGGACTGTGGAGTCCTTAAATCCACGGACTACGACGTCCTTAACCTTGACCGCAATGTCCTTAAACTACCTATGGACCGCAATGTCCTTAAACTACCTATGGACCACTACGTCCCTAAACTGGAATAATAGAGCTCCCAAATACTCTTTTGTCGGATCTAAATGATCCCGTTTAAGTTGATCTTAGCCTCAAATATGGCTAACGTATACTTAAACATTCAAACAGACTTTAGTCCCAAATTGGACTAAAAGACCCCCAATCAACTTTGGTTCAAGGGTACATCTCCGAACTCCTCTAACACCTATTGTTGTAATCCTTCAACGACGTCAGAGAGCTGACGGGTCCCGATGGCCATGCATACAGTGGACCACTATGTCCCTAAACTGGAACAATAGAGCCCCCAAATGCTCTTTTGTCGGATCCAAACGATCCCGTTAAGTTGATTTTAGTCTCAATCAGACTAACGTATCCTTAACGAACGTTTAAGTCGATCTTAGCCTCAAATACGGCTAACGTATCCTTAAACCAAAACCCCAAACCCAAATCTAAGAAAATACGGGTTTGGACTAATCCACGTCCTACGAGCGACGACATAAATTAGTCTCTGTATACAATCCACGGGCAACCACAAACAAAACAAACACCCACGACACGAAGTGAAATTCTGGAGAAGGAGAAAGTTGTTACCGCGATGCGGTAGTGTAATTAACTGCAGGGGCTTGCGCCTGCAGGGAAGAGCGTCCCCACAATCAAAAACCCCTTAAGCGAGGAGGAATCTGACGAAGTCTGCTACATCGGCCGCATCCGTCTAAACCTTCGATACACGGTGTCATAAATCAACTTGGCATCTTCGGAGAGGTGGACGGATAAAACCAAGTAGTATCTGTCCCGAATCTCAGGCAAGACGTCTCTCTGTCGTCACGCCGTCTTTCAGAGGGGAACAGAACTGAGTAGCCAGCTCGTCAAAGGTCGAGATTGAGCGAGGCTCGAGTCCCGACTAGAGTGGATGAGGGTGGCTGGGAAGGCCCTGCACTAAGCGGCGTCGTAATGGTCTTGGAAGCTCATCCCCGCGGTGAAAGCATCCAAATGGTCTTTCGGGTCGGTTTTCCCGTCAAACAGAGAGACCTTCGGGGGCTTGTTGCGCGAGGAGACGTGGACAACGAGCAGTCCTTCGGTAAACGTCTTGTTGAGCGAGTCGGCGGCGTACTTAGCCCCGTCGCCCGAGAGGTGATCTTCCCGGTGCATGCCATCGATCTTCTTTTCGAGGGCGTCGAGTCGGCCGTGGTACCCTGAGGATTCGGCACCTTGTGATCCCTGCCCTCTGCTGTGGGAGATCTGCGTCTGGGCGCAGCCCCGGTTCCTCTCGATGAGGTTCCTCAGATCCCCAGGCGAGGTGGCGCTCGAGCCGTCGTGGCGAGCCCCTACTGTGCGACCCCGTCGAGGGAGGGGGTGTCGATCATGCCTGGGGACAGGCGAGGTGACCGACATCTCCTCAAGGGGGTAAGGGTCGCGAGGAGGCTCGAGGCGAGGCGCTCTGGCGGCGGATCTTGGTGTGGAGCTGTGGGGCGCCCAACGGGCCTCAGGGAGTATCGGCTCGTGAGATCTGTGGCCATGGGTCATAACCTACCGATGGTCAGCCGTGCCGACGATGGCAGATCCTTCTGGAGGCGGAGGAGCGGCGATTTGGGGCCTTGGCCCGTCCGTTTGGACGCGGACGAGCGCCTCCACGAGGGACTGTAGCTGATCTATTCGGCCGGCGAGAGCGTTGATGACGGTCGCTGGAGGAGGTTCATCCGCGCCTCCCGTGGGGGGGAGTCGGCGGCTGGTACCTGGATCTTCAGGGTGATCGCTTGCCTTGTGGATGGAGATCGGAAACCCAACTTTGTTTTTTGTGGAGTTTAGTTTCCCACAGACGGCGCCAGCTGATGGAGGTCCTTTTTGGGTCTCTGTCAGATGTTGTCTTCCGTCGATCTCCCGGTGGATTTTGGAGGTGATCTCCTGTCGCGTGTAGGTCTCAATGAGTTTTGGAGGAGATTGGAGATTTAAGGAGTTTGCGCCGAGTACCTGCAAGGAAGTCCCGGGGTGGTTTGGTACCATTGAGGATCCTCCGACGATCAAGTTAGCACAAGATCCGAGCAGAGTAACGGCTAAGTGGGGTGAAAAAAGCTTACTTGACCCCTCTGTGATGGGGGTTTATATAGTGGAGGCAGCACGCGGCAACAGGCGCGAGAATCTCGCCGACAGTTACGCTCCCGACGTCACGCCCACGTAACGAGCGGATCGCCTGTTAATGGGGTTCGTGATGGCGTGGAACGTGGGATGTTGCCGGCGGAGAATCTGCGCATGGCGAGATTTGCGGAGCGGAGGTTACGCCTGTGAGTGGTGGAGTTGGTCGGTCGGAGGGAACGAGGAAGATGGCCTCGGCAGGGGAGCTCGGGGACGAGCGGGAGGGCCGAGGAGTCTTGGTCCTGTGGCAGCTCGGGGCGAGCTGAGAGGCCGAGGAGGCCAATTTGCAAGGGGTCCTGAGGAGAGCCAGCTTGTGCTTGCAGGTCGGGTACAGAGGTGGCCTGATCGGCCCATGTGGGCCCTTTCTTTTGAGTTCTGGGACACGCCATCTGCCATATGTCCTGATCTGAAAGATCGCCAATATAGAGCATCATCAATGAGGGAGAAAACGTTTTTTAGACTCTGAGATTATGAAGAGAGATAATAATGGATCTAAATAAGATCAACAATGTCAACAGAAGAAGAGATCTGCAGCAAGGAAAACGCTATAATGATTGCACTCGAGTTTTAAAATAGAACTTGAAACTGTATCCTAGCATTATAAGTTTGTTGACTCACATTGACATCAATCTCAAGCCGTTTGGGTAAATTATTATTACTAATTTTTTTAATACAAGATCTTTTCTTAAAATCTAACGAAAAAACAACACGAACAATAATCAATTTGGACGATCAAAGCATCCTGTAAATGTCATCTTATGAGACCCCACAACACGATCAGTGCTCCAGCATTCGCCAGAAAGTCAACGGTGAGATGTTTTCTTCTTGGAAAATGTTAACCATTAATTTCTTGTAAACAAATGTTGAGGCTAATTTATATTAGTTCATTAATTTGTTTAATTTTTAGGCAATAATTTTTTTAAAAGCAAACAGCCTTTCAGTATCGAACTTACTAGTTTACTAGCTCTTACAGAGTAGGAATGAAGTTGGTTCAATTGAGCTAAGTTGGTAATTTAGGCAACGTGTTTTGAAAAGATGCCGCTTTATTCTTCAGATTTGTGATGACCGTAAATTAATTTACTTATTCAGCATACCTGCAGACATTTCTTTATTTAGTATAAATAACAAAGATCTGCATTAAAAAGGAGCAAAGATACTGGCATTTATGATCTAAGATTGGCCAATCATATCATATCGCACCTGCAACTTTCCACATTGTGAACATCCTGTTATTTTCGTCATTAAAATCATCATAACCAAGGGTTCATCAATTATATAAATTTTTATTCCATCCTATATTCCTATTCCTTTGTGATGTTACCTTCAGTTTGTTGGAGAGCATTCTATACTTTATTATCATGTCCCCCTGCAAATATCCTCATCATTTATTTCTCAATATTCTTTCTTATCATCATATTATTACTCATTTCTACACGGGGGCTGGTATCGAAACTTGCGGCACCTACCGCAGCGCCATTAATCGCCTGAATTCTACTGTGTTCATGAAATTAAGCAATCAAGAATTATAATAAAACACATACAGAAACACATCTCTTGTGCATGTACTAAATCTGAGCAAGTTACAGACATCTCTAACAAACAATCTCAACATACACAACCCTGAATCCTTTATTTATCATTAAACCAACAATACATTAAAAAGTAAAACAAAAAAAATGGCTACAAGATATCAACACAATAAGAACACCCAATCAGCCAATAGCTATGACAGAAAAAAAGGTCAAAAAAAGAAAAAGGAAAAAAAATCACAACACTTCATACAACAAGCTCATGTAGGTTTTTTCCCAATCCTATGGGAATAATGCAGCAGCTACAGATATTTTCCCTAAAGTACATAAATTTCCGCAAGCCCTAGTTCAAAGTGCAATTGTTTTACAACCAACAACATCAAAATTATCACCAAGTTGAGCAGGAAACGAAGAAGCCGCCAACACTCCCCCGGAATTCAATGCCTTATCCACATCGACCACCACCAAACTCAACCCTTTACCGATCACATAAATCCTCCTCCCAATAACGGCCAGCTGGCACGGAGGCCGCGTTTTCTGCAGAGACAGCTTACCTAGACGGACCCACTCATCGCTTTCCTTATGCCACATCATCAGCCTAGTCCCAAAAGTCTCATCCAACATATAGAGGGTCCCATCTACAACAACCGTGGGCCCACAATGGCACGATAAAATTTCTTTTGGCACGTCCTCCCACTTTTTGGTTGCTGGATCATACGCCTTAGAGTAGTATGAGTCGTACCATGTTTTATGGAAGGTATATATCTTTTTATTGAAAGTTATGGATTTCACGAGGTCTACAATGGGCATTGGGTTGGTTTCGGAGGTCCAAGAGTTTGATTGTGAGTCATAGATGTCCCATGCTTTGAGTCCGGAACCTACCCCTAGACCGGTTGTAACATAAATGTTGTCGTCCACAGTTGCTGACAGAAAGAAACATCTGCATGTAGAAAATATATATGATTGCAAGAAATTTAAAGGAAAAAAGCAAGAGAATTTTCAGAAATACAAAGAATATCTAATAGCACGAGGTGTGTTAAAAACTATATATAGGAGATAAAACTGATTGGACAAGGAAAGATGAAGCAAAGGCCACTAAGCTATGCAGATGGTATATGTAAAAGTGATACGTAATCTAATCAGAGTAATATATTGCAAACCCATCCCGGTAATCAATTGAGATCGCAAATGTAAACCATTTTTCTACAAAATTTACCCCAACAAATGCAATTTGGATAGGAAATATTGAAATATCAACTACAATTTCAAAACGTACAAGTCATACAGTTCACTATAACATTTCTCTACTCTTATAATACAAGTTCCACAACCAAAAATCATGTCATCAATTGATGTTCTATCAATAATAATAAAATCATTCAAGAAATGGGAAAAATCTCCCAATTTTCAATTCTCTCATTTCAAGGCATCCACATCATCCCATTAAACATTTTTATTACCTCTTTTTAATTCAAAATTCAAACACCCTCTCTCTAAAAATTTAGGTACCAATATCCAAGTCGTCCCTTTTAATTTCTATAGGCATCTTTAGAACCTCAATATCTAAATCACATAATATTTAATTTACCCACACAGTATCTACCATACATCCACCCATATGCAAAAAACTAGTAACAAATAAATCCTTCACATGACCTTTTGAAAGTAAATCACAGTTCCGAATATGTCAACCATTTTGTTGCATAATTTATTATATATGAATACACTACTTATTACTGTTTCACATGCAACACACATGTTAAAGATCTAGTAGCTATACATCAAACGAAGTAAGCCAATAGGTAATATTTAATAGCAAGTGCAATCTCAGAAAAAAATAGCGACGGACATTCATCAGTCTTCAACTTAGCAATCAGCCAACACTAAATCCAGGTTGTCTTGGATAAAGTAGTATGATGCAATAGAAGTCTTAAACCGCAATACATAGTAAGCTTCCAAAAATACCAACTAAATCCGGTTTCTCAACAAGAATAATAGTAAAACACTAAAACTTCGACCCTAGTGCCAACAAGATGCATATACAAGCACAATGGGATATTATAATATAAAATTTTAAACATAATAAAGAGAATAAGTACCTCGCTGTTGGCATTCTAGAAGCTTCTTCCCACTTCTCAGCGGAAGGATCATAACAATAAATATCATCGGCATAATCTTTTTCCCAACTGCAACCTCCCAATAAACAAAGTTTTTTCCCCACAGCTTCAAAGGACATTCCTTGCCTCTTCAAGCATTGTGGCGGAATGGGCTGGAGTCGTTTCCAATTATTTCTTTCAGGATCCAGCACATAAAAGAAGTTCTGCCCATAACTGTCTTTACACATGGTGTATATCCAAACCTCCTCTAGATTGTGCTTTTGGCGACAAGAATGCCACTCTTCGCTTGATAGCAAGGCTCTCCATCTCTTTGAAACGCACCGAAGAGCATGATGGAACCGACGTGGAACCCTAGCTAAACAGAGAAGTACAAGGTCATCTGGGAGACCGTGTAACAATGGTACGTAAGATTCCTCTTCTTGCTTTCTCTCTTCAAACATACTTGGAAGTACAAAGAGATGTCAAGATGCCAAACTCGAGTCCTGGAGTTCAAAATTTATATTAGAAATTGCCATGAATTACTTTTACATCACTTTCTTTCCTTATCCAAACAAGGGAAATAATTCAAGCCTTCCTTTTCACCATGAGATATTGGGGAAAAAAGAGATTAGGAAAAGTGCCCAGGGAAAAACTAAAACAAAAAAACAAGCAACCGATGGGGAGGTAATAACTACTAACACTCTACTTTTTTTATCAATGAAAAGGTATTAATTAACAATCATCACCAATGAGCGGTAGCTCAGTTGGTATGACACTTCCCCTGCTAGGAAAATTACGAGCTTAGATCCCCAGAAGGGGAAGTGGCCACAACTTAGCACTTTCAGGGCAAATTCGTGAGTCCCCTGGGTGCATGCGCGCGCTTGTGTATGTTGTGTGCGTGGGTGAGTTGTGTGCGTGGGTTAGGCTTATTACAGGCAAGTTCCAAAAATAATAAAAATTAACAATCATCACTATCTTCATCTAAGCCTTCGCCCATCAAATGGGGTAGCCTATGAAGCAACGCTCAACGAATACTTTTTGACAAATTTCTACTGCCAATTCGAAATGACACCAATGCTCGTTTGACTAATGCTACAGAAAATTTACAGTTGATGAAACTATGACAAAGAAAGGGATTCTCCATTCTTACATAACCAGCTCACATCCTCTGGATTCTCCAAGACTAGGGAAAATTTTATAGAAGAAAAAAAATGATATATCAGCTTAAGGGAAGTTAAATCGAATTATACAACAACGAATCGATAAAATATGCTCTCTGGGGTAAACAATATAGTGTATGAATATTCAAAAGGCTAGATATGCTCCTATATTGTATAGTGCAGCCTTATTAATAATTTGCACCATAGTAGCAAAACAAGTTGCTTTGACAGTTGAGTTGTATAATTATTGAATGTGAACCCAACTCTAATAAAACATAGGTTCAACTAAAATACCCAGCTCCAATAATAGATAACTTTTCTCCATTGGAAGCAGTTTTCCAAAAAGCATTCTCGCTCAGTTGAACAAAAATTATTGCATCTCTTCTTCGTATACTCTTTTCCTTCAATTTGTTCTTTTTCTGTTGTTGGTTGCCAATGATAGACCAATTATACAACGATTACTCCCACAACCACCATCTTATACAAAATTATAACAGTACAGGGGTTATAATGGATCAGCCTAAGAAGGATACTGGGTTATAATGGATCCACCTTCTCCCATCACTACTTAGGTTTTACCAACAAAAAATTTCAAAATTTCACAATTTTTGTGTGCTATACACAAAGTTGTCAAATCGTGATATGAATCGTGAATCGTTTCTTGTGAATAGTATCGAATTGTACATCATAAGATATGATATTCGTTGGTGTAAAACTTAGCAATTAGACATCTAAATATATATTTAACAATATAGCACAATGCATTAGAACGGATATAGTGTTTAGTCAATTGCCAGTCACAGTCACACAACTGACACAAGTCACATAATCAATATATATATATATATATATATATATAAGACAAGAGGGGCGAGACAGTCGTGGCCGAGGGAGATACGGTGAGGAAGACTCGAGCGCGTGAGGCCTGAGAAGAGAGATTATGGATTTTTGTTTTGCGGCATTTGCCAATTTGGGGCAAGGAAGAGTTTTTCAGTAGATCATAAAATTATTATAGGGTAGGGCCAAAAATATTTAAACACGACCCGATAGCTTTAGACCCGCCCAATAGCTTGATCGATTCGAATCGCGAATCGTTAAAAACGAATCGAATCATACAATTTGAATCGTGGATCGTATGATTAGTCACGATTCAATGATATCTGATTCGACCATATGATTTGTATCCGAAATTGTCTGAATCGTATGAGTCGTACGATTCGAATCGTGATTCGTATGATTTTGATAACTACGGCTATATATTGAAAATCGGAAAAAAGAAAAATTCTGAGAGTAAAAGTTTTCGTGATTTTCAATTGGTATTGCAAAAGGATATAGAAAAACCAAAGAAAACTAAAAATTTCTACATTTTTTTAAAAATCACTATTTTCATATGCTATATAGCATGTAACCAATAAATTTTTGAAGGAAATAGAAAACATGAGATTTTTAAAATTTCGCGATTTTTATGTGTCTTTATAGAATGCATGGTATTGGAAAAAACAGAAGACTAAAGTTTTTTAAAATTTTATGATTTTCGTATGTTATACCAAGCAAAATATTGAAAAACCAAAGAAAACGGGAAAAATTTAGATTTTTGAAAATTTAACGATTTTTGTGTACTACAACGGCAAAATATTGGAAGATAACCAAAAATTTCGGTATTTTTTAAAATTTCAAGATTTTCGTGTGTTGCCAAGGTCTTCCAATCACCAAGAGGATCGATCATCTGGATAGATTTTTTTTTGTTTCGTTAGGTTCTTAATAGCAATCGACAACTTTTTTCTTTTACTTCATATAGCTTCGTCTCCCTGACACCCAGAAGTTCTCCAAAAGTATGCGCAAGTAAAATATTGAAAAATCGAAGAAAACGAAAATTGGGGAGATATTTAAAATTACGTGATTTTCGTGTGGGCATGAAAAATAATAATGAAGAAAACATATTTTAAATTTTTTTGAAAATATTGCGATTTTTATGTGTTGTATCATGCAAATTTTGAAATAAAGAAAAAAACAGATTTTTTTTGAGATTTCTAGAAATTTTAATATTTTCGTTTGTTAGCAAGCAAAACGTTGAAAACCGAATAAACAAAAAAATTTGGGATTATTGAAAATATTACAATTTTCATGCTTTATATAACAAGCAAAATAATAAAAACCCGAAGAAAATTGAAAAATTTTGACACTTTTAAAACTTTGCGATTTTCGTGTGCTATATATAGTATACAAAAAATTGTAAAACCGAACAAATCAATTTGTTTGAGGTTTTTAAAATTTAACAATTTTTGTGTGATATAAAGCAAAATATATTGAAAAACGGAAGGAAAACAAAAAAGTTTGGTATTTTTGAAAAGTGCAATCTTTATGTGCCATAGCAAGCAAAGTATTGAAAAACCAAATAAAAAATATTGAGATTTTTGAAAATCTCACAATTTTTGAAAATCTCACGATTTTTGTGTGCTAATATAAGCATGCAAAATATTGAAAATTTTGAGAATTTGAAAATATTGCGATTTTCGTGCCCCTATAGAAATCAAAATATTGAAAAACTAAAGATTGCAGAAAATTTTAGAGGTTTTTGAAAATTTCATGATTTTCGTAGAAAGCTAAATATTGAAAAGTCGAAGAAAAAAGAAAAATATGAGATTTTTAAAAAATTACGCAATTTTCGTATGATAGCATGCAAAATATTGTACATTTGAAGAAAACAAAATAATTTTGGGTTTTTGTAAATTCCACAATTGTCATGTGCCATTAGCATGTAAAATATTTAAAAATCGATGAAAACGAAAAAATTTAAGATTCTATGAAAATTTCATAATTTTCGTGTACTATAGGATACATAATATTGAAAAATGAGGAAAAAAAGAATTTTGACATTTTTGAAAAGAATTTTGACATTTTTGAAAAAAATTGTGAGAAAACATAAATGTTTGGGATTTTTGAAAATTATGCAATTTTCGCGTGGTTGCATCCAAAATATTGTATATTTGAATAAAAACAAAATAATTTTGGGATTTTAGTAAATTCCATGTTTGTCATATGCTATAGCATGCAAAATATTTAAAAATCGAAGAAAACGGAAAAGTTTGAGAATGTTCGAAATTTCATGTGTTGTAGCATACATGATATTTAAAAAAAAAAGAAAACAGAAAATTTTGCTTTCGTGTATTATATCTTTGAAAATATTTGAAAAAACAAAGATAAAAAATATTTTATTTTTGAAAATTTAATGATTTTCTTGTATTATAGTATTGGAAAATCAAATTAAACAAATTTTTTAAGTATTTAAAATTTCACCACATACGTGTGTTATAGCGCGTAAAATACCGAAAATAAAAAAAATAGGATTTTTGTATATTTCATGATTTGCGTGTTGTAAGAATAAAATATTGAAAAAATCGAAGATATTTTTTTGAGATTTATAAAAAATTTATGATTTTTGTATACTGTAGTAAGGAAAATATTAAAAGGCTGAAGACAAATGACGAAATATTTGCCAGTTAATCCTTCATATATTTTACATATGAAGTTCATAAATATGAGATATTACAACTTACAAATCATATAACAATAAAATTTTACATTAATATGATTTTTCTTAACTTTGGATTTCGTACCTGTGAAGTGCAGGCAAGATAAAAAAATATTTTATTTTTGAAATTTAATGTTTTTCTTGTGCTATAGTATTGGAAAATCAAAGTAAACAAAAATTTTGAAGTATTTAAAATTTCACCATATACGTGTGGTATAGCGTGTAAAATGTTGAAAATAAAAAATTAGGATTTTTGTATATTTCATGATTCGCGTATGTTGTAACAAATAAAATATTGAAAAACCTGAAGATTTTTTTTTTGAGATTTATAAATTTTTTGAGATTTTCGTATACTGTAGTAAGGAAAATATTAAAAATCTAAAGACAAATGACGAAGTATTTGCCAGTTAATCCTTCGTATATTTTACATAAGAAGTTTATAAATATAAGATATTACAACCTACAAATCATATAACAATAAAATTTTACATTAATATGATTTTTCTTAATTTTGGACTTCGAACCCGTGAGTGCAGGGGCCCTTGCTAGTGCCTAGTAGTAAGCTAAATCAATATTGAAGCAGTACTTGATTATATTATTATCATCTTATTTAAGAAAATTATAATTTCAAGCCACGTCTCCAGAGTGTTGCAAGAGGCAGTATATTTAGAGGAGAATAAACAATATGATGTTCAGGAGAACAAGAGTCAATGATATGTATCTTATTTTGCTGGAAAACACCACACATTAGGCAAAACAATTGCTCATCATGGATGGAAAATTATCCGATGAGGGTTTCATGTTATCTTTTTTACTTCTATTTCATCTATTTTCCTATTTGTACCTCAACTTTTCAACCTTTCTATTTTCCTTTGAAAATTATCCGATGCTCGCTATATTTTTAAAAGGCTAACCATCTTTAAGTCAAACGGTTTTCTTATATGCAAAGTTGTTAGAAATAGGCACAAAGAGGAAAGGATGAGAAATATCATGGAGTAAGCAAAGGACATCGATATGGATGCTCTCGACTAGTAAAAGAAATGTCCTCATCTTACATAGAATTTTGAATTTTGAAATGAACATAAGCTATATATAAAGTAACTAAGAGTGAAGGGAAGGCTTAGGACTCATATAGATGTTGTAGAAAAGAAATGAATGGGGATATAATGCAAGATATGTATAACTAAAGGAAAATAAGAATTTGGTTGTAATTTCAACTAATATATAATGAGAATTTTCAACTCCGCTAAGAGAGCAAAGTATCAAATGATTATATATTGAAATAATTACTCCATGTGATGCATATCAATGTATGATTTTACAACTCCCTTTTTTCAAGTGTTCGAAGGTAGCTCGCTTTGGCGCCTCCGTTGCTTAGGCCATGCCAATTTTAGCTCCATTGCCTAGCTATATAGCCAGGTGATAAACTTAGCTCAAACAATCTCCTTTTCCCCTAATGCACCAAGGCACTCGCCTAAAGTGCCTCAGGCCAGGCACCAGGTGCCCACCTTATACTATGCTACAAGGGAGATTAAATAATCCATCGTTTTTTTCCTTTCTGTACCTTGTGAGTATGCAATAAGCAAACAAAGGTTGCATTTCATAAGAACTACTCCTTACAAGGCAATCATGAGTTCACTAGAACCGTGTTGGGCATTCCTCTCCCATTTCTATCTTTATCCTCCATTGATCTTGGATCGCCATTTCACGACATCCAACATGATATTGTATTGATGGTTGACCGTCAACAACTACCGATGACTATTGAAATCGGATATTCGTTTTGAAATTATATGCTTGGCATTTTGCCTTTTAACACTCCTTATATTATTTAGAAATCAATAGATTTCTTCTTACTATCAAACATTATTACTTTGTAAATAAATAGTTCGATTTTCTATGTAATTTTTCTAGTTATTTAAATTAATAAAAATTGTTTTTAATGATGGTTTTCTTGATGGTTTAATGTTCAATGTTCCACATGATAATTTAATTTTTTGCTTCTCATTTATAAAATGCATATATTGTTCAAAATCAATCAATTATTATATACGTATTATTATTAACTTCATGCTATTCTATATGTTTCTAGCACCTTTTAAATATGTATTCTCTTGTTTCGTACAGCAGTCGTCCTATTTGGCGCTTCTCGTCTCAAACAAAATAGGACTCGTTGCGCCTTTCGCTTCCAAAACATTGTTTTTTTCACAACCATACTAAACCATGATTAAACAACAGATGCAGTTATCGAAGTTGAAATCACGGCAAGTCAGTATCCCTCGGGGTGTGTGGTTAAAGCGGCCCTAACCACCTCCTAGAATAAATTGGCAGTCGAGTTGAAAATTGGAATAACAAAACATTCACGTCAAAACTCATGAAAAATCTTAAGAATCTACGGCATTCATAATTTCATTACTTCATAAGGACTCCCGAACAAGCATTTTGTAATTTTTTTCTAATTTCCATCATAAACCTTAACAAATCAGCAAATTTAGCACTAAAGGAACCGATAAAAGAGCTAAATAGCGCCTCATTTGGGTTTGAGCAGTCATTAGCATGCATAATCAAGGAAGGCACCCACTGTGAATCAATCTAAATTTCGATCAGATTACAAAAATGAATACCTAATCCATAATTGCTACACAAAAGCAGCAATCTCATTCTCAACCGCAAACCGATCAAAAGTCCTGATTTAAGCAAAAGGATTTGATCTTTGAATTCATAGATCGAAGAACAAGAACAAAAAAAAAAGTAGTTTTCATATGAATCTAAGGGTTAAATTGTTTGCACCTTCGCCTGATTTGAATCCTCGTTTGCTTCTGCTGTTAGGGATCGATCTACGGTAGGTCGCGGGGCCAAAATGGAATCCGATATTTTTCGCAACTGATTTGGGGAAGAATTTGTTGATGAAATCAAGAGTTAAAAGAAGGGATGAGGCTGTACTTTTATTGTAGGCCTGGCAATCTGAGTTAGCCTCTTGGATTAGAGTTTGGCTACAATGCAAGAAACCGCCCTCACGCCCATTTGCACGTAACCATCCACACATTTAAAAACCTGTAAATTGTCTCGCTTTCCGATAATAGCAGTTAACTTTTCCGTCCAAAACTAATGTGGCTTGATCAAAATACCCTTAAAAAAAGATCAGTCTAGTCTTTTTTTTTCCTGAGATGCAGGGTATTTTGGTGAAGCCACGTTAGTTTTGGACGGAAAAATTAACTGATATTAACGGAGAAAGTCAGTATGTAGGTTTTTTAATGTGAGGACGGTTAACTACAAATGGGCCATGAATGAGGAGTGTTTCCTGCATTTTTAGACTTAGAGTTTTGATGAAACTGGGACTTAAAATGCCCCAACATTAGTTTGGGTTCAAGTTAAGCTTGGTCTGAGCCCAATTCCACCCGAAGGATCCTTAAATGTGTGAAGTATTTTTAGCTTTTCCTCTCCCTTTTCCATATTTCATTTTTTGTATATGATTTTTTCTTTCTTTTTGGGTTGTGACTACCAATGCGCATGCCCTTTCACCTTTAGGAGAAGTTTTACCGCAGGTGTTATGCGTGTAAAGAAAACTAATAATTTTTATACAATGCATGGCTGTAAGAGAGAGATATATATAAATGAAGATATCTAAAATATTGAAAAGCTGGTAATCTAAATAGTTTGAAAAGAGAATTCATTTAGGGTCTGTTTGGCAAAAGAAAAGTGATGAAAAGTAAGGATAGTGGGTAAGCCAAAAGAAAGTACTTTCTTTACACTTTTCATATGAAAAAATATGTTTGGTTTAAAATAAGAAAGTACAAAAAAAATTGAGGTGAATAATGATGTGACATATATTTATCTCCGTCTCAAATTATAAGTTCTAAGAGGAAATAACACAAATTTTAAGAAAATGGTATTAAATGTATTAACTAATCACATTCCTATATTATCTTTCCATTTTTGACCCTTAATAACATTTGGTGCAATATTTAAGCAATCAATAAAATTTCATGCAATCTTCTTTTCTTTCTACTTGTCCCAACGTTTAGAAATATCTACCAAAGTATTTAAGACTAAGAACATCATAGGAAATTAACAAATGACTAATAACTTACGAGTATAAAGAGGACATAATTTTATGACAAACTAAAAAGAAAAATTGGACTCATAATTTGGGACGGAGGAAGTAATTAATAATAAAAATTGATCATAGACAAAATTAGTTTGAATATAAAAAATGATTTTATTTTTAACTTTACATTGATTTTCCACCCCTTTGGATGATAAGAAAAGAAATGTTGCCTGACTTTCTAAATCCTCGATAGAAGGAAAGTGAGCCCATTCCATTTTGACATTTTCTAATTGCCATACGCCGAAAGCAATGGAAAGTGAATCACTTTCTTTTTACTTACCCACGTTCTTATCTTACTTTTCCATTGCCAAACAGACTAGGGATTTTTCTCATCTTTTATATTCTCATTTCAAAAAAGACTAGGGATTTTTCTCATGCCCTTTTCGAAAAAGAACCAGTCATTAATCCATGATGACACGATCAATACACTTTGAGACTAATATGTGCAAGTAAAATAGATGTCAGGAGGAGAAACTAGAGTTCAACTGTGCACCATGCTAGACATATGTTAGAACCATACCGCTTCTTTTATATGCTCATGCTACTTTTTACTGTAATAATTCTTTCATTTGCAAGAAGCTAAACTGCACTAAAATACCATGAGCTTTAAAGTTGTTTGGACGACTACCATAGCCTTTAAAAATCAATGAGAAGTAAGAGGAAGTAATTGTATTACATCTAAATACCATATATACAGCATTAACGACTCGGCTGTGACAGTACCCTTGAAACCCCTCACGTTCATCTGCTCCAATTAGAAACAATTTTGGAAAACAATCTCAAACAAGACATCCTAACCTACTCAACAATATACATATGATTCATTTTATGAGCAGATTGGTGTTGATGAAAACTTCACCCTGCAGTCTGCACTCGAATTGAAATTCAAATAGGAATAGAAACCCTAAACCCTTCGACAATGAGGACGTCTATGATAACCTTTTTTTTCTTTTCTTTTCTTTTTTTAAACGGGGTGGGCAACCTCTCCAATTTACGCCCCAAACCCTCAGGACGCTTAGGAAGGCATCCTCGGAGTTCAGGGGAGCTGGGAAAAAGTTCAGTCCTGGCTATAACAGCACTGAACCTACAACAAAAACCTGCCACGCCGGTGATTCCACAACTGGCAGCACTATCTCACCGCTACCAAGTGAAGAAGGGCCTGACATGGAGTCACGCCTGTCAGTAGGTGATCCAGCCTATTCGACCCGATGGTCGACCTCAGGTTTCACACCTGACAAATCATTCATGCCTTCCCACCTTGCAGGTTGGCTCCGAGAAGCACATACCGATGTTTCCACACTGACGCAAATACGTTGCCGCCGGACCAGCTAGGCGCTTTCGTGCTTCACTTGATCCCCGTTGCCAGGGACTCACCTTCTGCCCCTCCCAAAATGGTCAGGGTTCCAGTGATCCGGGCATGCCCTTTTTTTAGTCATGACGATAACCTTGTTAGTGAGGTGAAGACACCATTCTCGCAGTGACAGAGAACCGACATTGTGTCATCAATTCTTCACAAAATAGCAATTGATTGATAACATATTCAAAGGACATACCAAGCTAAAGAACAATTGCAACCCCCACCCCAAAAAAAATAAAAGAAAAAAACAAGGAAACACAATAATAGAGCACGCTAAATGTCAGCATATAGAACCAACAGTATATGATATTACACCAACAGTATAAGATATTACTCGTACGGATGTGAAAGAAAAAACTTTTTGGGAGGATCCCATTTGGACACAAAGCCACATTATTCAAACAACCACCCTCCCTTTTCCAAGATGAACATCAAATAATTGTAAGCAAGCATGAGCTCTTAGAGCTTTGATTTAGGAGCTTCATTTCTTGGCTTGTACTTCCTAATAAGAGCCTCCTGTGTCAACGATACCACAAGCTGCACATAACCAGAAATATGAGTTGCAGCTCTTAATAATGTGTACTCCAAAACAAATAAATCGAGTTACCTCTCCTCTGCGGTTAAACATACGGCCATGATTGAATCCTCGGCCCCCATATGCGATAGGGCTCTCTATCTACTCAATATGAAAACCTCAACATGAATATGACCATGTCCATTTGAATCCAATAAATATGCAAAATATGTATAATATATAAAATACTTACCACATATAGCAACCACTCATCGGCTCTGACAGGCCTGTGGAACCACATCCTAAAGAAGAGAAACGATAATTGATGTTACAGCAAATGTAGCATTGGGATAATAAAGCTGCTTCCATCTATTTATCATCAACCTAACAGGGGAAATCTATTCCATAAAAAGAGTTATCTATAGGGTTGTTTGGTTGCTTGACTAGAAAACAAGGAATCTCAAACCCTTAAAATTGTAGATTCATGGATTTAGGATACTTTTGTTTGTTTTTTCCCAAATGAAAGATGACGACTCTCAAAAATTTTTATTCCCTTAAAATTGCATAAAATAAGTGAGGGATTGAGCATAATACCCTCACAATATTTAAGTACTTGTCTACTGATTTTTGTCTAGAGAGATGGCAAGAGGAGATCTTCGGCGAGAGGGAAGAACGAGGAGAGATCGTCAGTGAAAGAAGAGAGACGATGAGAGGAGATCGTCAGCAAGAGTCAGCGACAGTGTTTTAAAAGTGAAAGGCGACTTCAAGACGACGAAACTTGCTTATTGCCCAAGGCGATAGACGCTAAAAAGACGACCGCCCGAGTGAAATGAGGCGACAAATATTTAGACCGCCAACATAATTTTACTAGGTTGGTTTAAGAATTCGAGAAAGAATGTGAAAGGAAAAAATAAAAGACTTCCCGATTTGGAATTAAAAATCTAGTTTTTTGTTATTTTTTGTTTAATTGTGTTCTCGTAAAAGCTTCTTTATGATTAAGGAGAAAGCAATTACATATAAATAAAAATTAGATTGAAATAACAAGAAATGTATTTTATTTTTATTTTTTAAACAAAAATCATTTAGATGGTCGCCTCAAAGTCTCGTCTTGGACGCTGAGGCGATCGCCTAAGCACTTGAGGCGATAGCAACTCAAATCGCCTCGCCTGGGTGCATGAGGCGCCAAGGCGACACTGGTTAGCGAGACGAGAGCGTCGGCGAGAGGAAAGAGACGACGCGAGAAGAGACGAGAACGCAAGGGGATGAAAGGAATAAGACGCGAGATCGCTGCCTCCATGACCAAGCAGCGCAAGAGAGAAAGAGGCCGGCACGAGTCACCCTAATCATCCGCCCCTTTTTTATATTAATATAAATCCTACATGGATCCAAACTTCTTCCAAAACCGATGATTTTGAGCGGAGTCTCAAATCCTATTTTGGGCTGAATTGGCAGCAACTCCAACCTATTCCCAATTCAACAAACCAAACAGAAAATTACCCATTCTATATGGATTTGACCCAAATCTCATCAATTCTTGTCCCAGTTCCACCAACCACACATGCCCCTAGTAGAGCCAGGGCATATATTGAGCCAAATCACAGTGAAATGGGAGAGACCGAGGCAAAACTGGTTAACAGATGATGGTCAATACAAGCAGTATGTAATCATGGAAAGTGACAGGATGTGAATGGTAAGAAGAAGGAATAACATCCGTTTGGACTCATTTAAATATTTTTTTAGTGTCTTTCATTATTTGTTGCTTTCGCTTGATGAGATCGTCCTTACTATGTATAACCAGAGTAACTTGCTCTGGACCGGGAAGAAAGGAATGAAGGAAATTTCAGTTTCTCAAACAAGGAAAAAAATTCTTGAAAATAATGACAAAAATTCATGTGTTTGTGACTCTTAAATCTATGATAGCATTAGGTTTCATACAATGCAGCTCAACTGCAAGTTTAGAAATTTAATATAATATGCATTCATGGTAGCCTGAAGAACAATATCCAAGTACAAGTTCATATAAAGCTCTACTTTAAAGTAAATAGAAAACTATCTGATGAAGCTTTATTTATACTTTAGGAAATAAGGTTTAAAGAGACATACGAGTGATCCAGACTAAGTGAAGTTGTTTTATCACCCTTCTTGCGGTGATGATCTAGGCTAACGCCGCCAAAAATAAGATCTGAAGCATATGCTATAACACACCTGCATTATAAAGTTAAGCCCAAAAATTTCAAGTCATTATAATGTTGGGATAATTATCAAAATTAAGATTGAATCAGCTCTAATTAACACAAGAGTCTATCAGCGGCAACAAAATAATGGGAGTGACCACCATCATATATATTCACAGAAATAGTATGGTGTGTACTAATGTTTCATTAATTACTCATCATGTGCACATTTATTATACATGCGACCAGAACTCCGATGTACACTCGTATTTTGCAACTGCACCTTGCACTGGAATAGGGTCATTGGCTTTCCTTCTCTATCATATTACAGCTAGGTAAATCTAGAACCATAATTCTCCTAGACATTTTGCTTTGCCAATCGGATTTAGGTAACAGTGCTCTTAAAAAACATAAGGTAGTTAGTGGTGGCCCATAACTGTTTCATACCATCTAACACCAATCATGTAGAAGAGGACACATGATGTTGCAGATGTGGAAGACATAATACATGAGAAGAAATTATTATTTTTGTTTAGTGTTTGAGGTGGAATTTGAACCCTAGGTCTTTTACTCCGCAAGACCGTCACTGTTACATAACGAGAGCTACTTTACCCAAATACTGAAGCTAATAATTGGTAGACCAACAATTGTTTTATCTTATTCAACACACCCAAACTCAGACAGATCCTGAGTCAACTTGTATCATGTCTGCCTGAGGTTAAGAAATTTCATTCTTTGATGAACTGATGAAGGGTTATTGCGATTGTCTAAAATTATTAATCAAATCATGTATTATGAAATTATAATATTCATTTTTTTAGTCAACATGAAATTTGAGTAATAACAATTGAGTTGAGTCATTGTGTTTTGACTCTTGCTCTGAAGTTGTATACTTGAGAAATTGTATTGCTACTCATAAAGTGTCCTGGTGGCACTTAAGTTAATTTCAGTTAGTGTCACCACCAACTAGAGCGTAGATATAGACCTACAACTTGAGTTAATTCACTCCAGTCATCACTGCCTTGAAAAGCGCATTATTTTTTATTTGTTTTTTTAAACAAAACAATGCTATAGCTTTACCTTTGCCAGTAACCCACCAGCACCCCCTCAACAACCCCATCAAACACAAGTACTAACAACAAGAATGATAACCATAACAATATGAAGAAGTATAAGAGTATTATAACATTGTTGATAATATTATTATTGTTAACACCATTATCAACAATGGGAAAACTACCCTCAGTTGGCAGTGATTCCTGTATATTTGTATCCATACAATCAGCACATGTTCAGCATCTCCTAATCGAACTATGAGGATGAAGTTGTAAATCCAAATCAACCAAACCATATATCACATATTTTTCTAAGTCCAGACGCTGATGCATTTCTCCATTAATGCTGGTCAGTTTCCACTTAATCAAGGCACTAGTTTATGAACGCCATAAGAATATAGCAGCATGTGATTATGATATAAATTGACAACTCTAGACAAATAAACAGTACTAAATGAGTAACAACAGGAAGTAGAATCATGTTAGCTTATTTACATTAGCACATAAAAGCAACAGGACACAATTAGGGATGTAAAGAAAATAGTTAATTATGACTATGAACATATAAAAAGGTCAAAAAATGTAACATAGAAGAGGTTCAAATAAGTGAAAATATGATTAAAGCAATACATCCACTAATGAACGCATAATCAACATGATGTTTCAATTGAAATGTAAAATCTGAAGTGCAGTGTTAATATTGGTTGCTTACCTATGCAAAGCTGGGTCATCTGAAAGCTTTCCTCTTGCTTTAAACCAGTAATTCAAGCTGAAATAGAAGGTCACATCAAACAAACAGTAAGATAAATCTTAAGCGTCATGTCTAGATAATTAACAATAATAATCAAATGTACAGGCAAAAGTATGAACAGTTTGGATCTAACCGTGGCGGTGGAGGACTCGACGGACTGAGCTCACAAAATTTTATCTCTATGGGATAGGGAACAAATCTTCTTCTAGCAACTGTATTCCGATAAGATCTGATAACGAGGTGTTAAATATTCTTAGTAATTCGAAATAAAAATGAAACATATGATTAGAATGAGCCATAATATAAGTTCCAAATGACAATGAACGTTACATCGGAAGGCGAGGATCAGTGAGACGTCTCTCTCGTAGCTCCTCAATTGACGGTAGCTTCAAACGAACGTAAATGTGTTATGCAAACATCATTTGCTTCATAAATCATAAAAGGAGATTATATTTCTGTTGTTTTTTTTAAGATGCGACCCCTTTGGAAATCAAACCAGTAACCTCTCACTTTGGAGAGGAAATTTTTACAGCAAAGGCTATGCTTCTTTGGTAATGGAGATCATGTTACTTACTGTCTCTGGAGCGGGTACCTGAGGCATCAAAGCTTCTTGATGTTCAAACCCTACTTCTTCCTTCTGCAGCACACAAAATATGGTACACAAGCTAATGCATATGATAGAATCCTTAAAATGATTCTCACTCTAGTTCAAAAAGGAAAGAAAAGAAACACACACTCCCCTGATCAGCTCATCTTCTTAACATTGGACAGTGATTTGACTGGTGGCCCTAATCCTATATCCCATTACCCTCTATTATCCTTAAAGTTTCTAGAGCACCATCCAATCATGGGCGGAGCCAGGGGCCCACAGGGATGGTTCCCTCATCTCCGCAGAAAAAAAATCCAAAATGCATAGCACATTCTTATAACTTTCATGCTCATACACATCAACTATATACACATTTTTATTCAAATGACACCCCCACCCCCACCGACGCTTCCTCCCCTTATTCCCCGAAGGAAAAGCTTGGCTCAGCCACTGCATCCAATAATCCTAAGACAGTAGCACTTCAAGTTTAAGTAAACACGTTGAATTTTCTGGGGGGAAAATAGTAAGAAGCATAACTGAAGACCGAGTTTAGCTTACTACTTTTTATGCCCGCCATATCATAAGCCTAATCAAGCAAGAATTTCAGGTAAAAGTGTAAAACAAATATATCTTGAAATCTCTGCATATGACCGTTTTTTACCATTGGTTCATCTGTAAGGTTGCATCCGGATCGGAGACAGCGGATATGAGCATTACCATAATCGTATTTGTTTCCTAGTGATGGATATGGACACGGTTCGGTAATTAAAAGTCATACCTGTATTTGACAATATCGGAGACACATACAAAGCGAAAATTAAAGAAACGGATATGAATACGAAGCAGTTATGGGTATAAAAAACATTCAACAAAAAACAAATATGGATACAAGGGATTTGAATAATTATTTATGAGTACTTCAAATAATTGATAAAGATAAATATGCATGCAAATGAATATTATATGATAAAAATGTTAACAAAAATACTATACATATTACTAGCCTATTTTACATGTTTTCAAAATTTTCTTCTAAATGCATAGGATATAAAATCTGAAAAAATGTATGTGTTAAATAAGCACCATTAACTAATAAAAAAATTAAATGATATTTCTTGTACTTGTCTATAGATATTTGCAATTGTATCTGTATCAGTACTGTCAATGCGCAAGGCGCAGTGTGAGACACAAAGGGTCTAATGTGCCCGAGGCGCAAGGCGCTTGCCTGAGGTTTGCGTTGAGTGTGTGAGGCGCGCAATTTTGTAATGAGATAAGGACCGCATAAAATTCCCTCAAAATCCAATACCAATGACATAAATGGAAGAAGAGAATGGGAAGAGAAGTTATACCTCAATTTTACGTCTTGAGTTGCTCTTGAGATGCTCTACCGAGAAGAAGAAAAGACGCTATAACTCGAGAAGAGAACCCGAGAAGAAGTGGATAGACCCTAGCTGTCGGTGAGCCGACGACGATCTTGCAAACAAGAGAAACCCTAGCTCTCTTTGGGTGTACTCGAGTTGGTCATGGGTTATTATTATCCAATAGCCACTTAATTTTATGTTTTGGGCTCGAGCTTGTTAAAAAAAATCAATAGCCAAACCCATTCGACCCGTTTACCTGAAGCTTGCCGCTTAGAACAAGGCGTGCACCTCACATGAGGCACAAGACACACGTGAGGCATGCAATGTTCTAAATTTCGGATGTCGGTGTAGTGTCGGCCCGAAGATTTTGATATCGAATATCGTGAAATGTCATGTGGTTTTATCAAATATTGGGTTTTATATTTTTGTAAAATAAACGTCATTTATATAACTTATTTTTTTGAAAAAATATTAACTTATGAAGATTTTTGGTTTTATTAAATTTATATTTTTCTCAATAACTTAGTGGTAGAGCAGTCGTCTATTAATTATGTAATGTACGAAGCTCGAAACCCAAAACCCGAAAGAAAATTACCCCAAAAAATTTCTCCACGTATCGAAAAATGTCGCGTAAAACGGCAACATGACGAAATATCTGCCAACATTTACCAAATATCGGTAACCGAAATAATTATGAAAATCTGTGTCATTTTCTTCCCAAAACTGAAATGTCGCCGACATTTCAGCGATATCGGCCGACATTTAGAACACTAGAGGCACGTACCTCGCAAATGCATGATGCCTCAAAACTTCTAGAGGCGCACTTCATCGCCCGATTGCGCCTAAGGCGTAGCAGCCCTTGCGCGTCTTTGACAACACTAATCTGTATCATATATCCGAATATCTGTATCCCTGTCCAAACATTTGTATCCCCATCCGAACAATTTTGTTGAAACCTTATCCATGTGCGCATATCCGAAAAATCATATCCGTATTCGAAAAATATCCGGATAAAAAATCTGGATATCTGGATCCAGTATCCGGATCCAGAAGCACCCTATTCATAAGCCATTGAATCCTAATCCCTTGGTTCTCCTGGTTGTTCAAAAATGAAGTTTTGTAGCAAGTCCACACTTTACACCTCCCAATGTTATTATGATCTTTGGGGCCACAGAGGCGCTAGATATAGATATTAACATAAACGGTATGATTCCATAAGACAGCCTTGAAGAGACTCACAAGTCTTTTTACATTCAGCCACAAGAACATATATTACAAAACTTTCTTGTATAGCCATGTCCTCGATTGATATGTTCCACGAACTATCAAAAGATTGTTCTGCTTTATTATAAATGTTCAAATCAGTACGGCTGAATAATTACAATGTTGTGCCTATATATGGTTAAGTACTGAACTAATTACGAAGACTGAGTATGAAATATTAAATTTTCATATGATTTAATTTCTAGGTATACTATATTGATACAGCATGTCCACTGCGCGAGCTATCAAGAGATTGTTCTGCTTAATTATAAATGTTCAAATCAGTACGCCTGAATAATTACAAACTTGTACCTATATATGGTTAGGTACTGAACTAATTACGAAGACCAAGTATGGAACACTAAATTTTCATAAGATTTAATTTCTGGGTATACCATATTGATATGGCATGTTCACTGCGCAAGCTATAAAGAGATTGTTCTGCTTAATTACAAATGTTCAAATCAGTACGGCTGAATAATTACAATCTTGTACCTATATTTGGTTAAGTACTGAACTAATTACGAAGACCAAGTATGGAACATTAAATTTTCGTAAGATTTAATTTCTGGCATGCTATATACACGCCAAAAAAATGTGATGATTTCTGAGGACATATTCCTGTATGTGGCTTCTTTCTGAAATGTATCTAGTGCGCCTTAGAAGTGATCTCCAATTCATATCCACACGTATATTCAGATAATAACGTGACGATGTGAATACATGTTCACAAGAATATTCAGATGATGATGATGATGATGATGATGTGATAATGTAAAAAAAAAATACCTGAAATGATGCAACCAAACTGAATATGACAACACCATTTTGTTTTGCATCAACTCGTCTGGTAGCAAAGCTTCTACCATCACGTGCACGGTAAACTTGATATATGATTGGGGCTGCGAAAAAATGTGTATATAGGAGTTAGATATGTAAGCACCTGAAAATCTGATTTAAAATTCACAGGGTTGTACTAGCCGCCTTTGGAACCCACCCACACACCCAAAAAAACTCCTCTCTCTCCACACTCCGGATGTAGGGGTTGTTTATTTTGACCATATTGTTTGAAGTGTGTCTGTGTATAGTGATGTTATACGTTGTGAGTTTCTTTACTTTGTTATGACTGTTGGTATTGTTGGGAACTTGACATTGTTTCTGAGTGATATTCTGGGGCAGCGTTAGGTGTTATAGGTGTGACTTAAGCTGCTGTATGTTTCGTTATCGACTCTTATCCAAGTAACCTTACCAAGTTTGATGCTATAAACAATAGAGCCCAACACTCACTAACTTAAGCTATTGAGTAAAGAGAGATATGGGCACGGCAGTATGAAAAACCCAGGAGTGAAAGATCCTAGCTTCAAATTCCAGTTAAATTAAAAGTATTAAAGGTATATTCCATTACTTCAGCACTAAAAAACATGTGTTGTCTTTCACATGAGAGGAACTTTTGGATGGTATATAACAGTAGTTGGACCACCACGCTCAAGGTTAAACTTTGTCAAGAAACATGATAGGCACTTTCAAATGACGTTTATGTTGCATTATCAAAAGACATTCATTTTTTCACTCATTCGATGCATGGGTTAGAGGTCTTCAAATCTTTTGATTTTTCATACACATGGCTTTGGAGTTATGAATATCAACTTGAACGGTACGGATCATTCAAATATGTCGTGGATCAAAAGTTCCCATTTTTTAACCTTTGCAGACAGGTTTGCAATAGAGCATTTCCCCTACACACGCACGCACGCGCACGTATGTGTGCGTGGGCAAGTAATCCACAAATAACCAACTTATTCCAAGTGAAGAAAGTACAGTAACTTCTACAATGGCTATAGCTTTATATATATATGTGTGCACATTCTGGACAACCAATTACATCCTTCATGTGTTTGCACAAAGTTCGCATATAAGCTTTACAAAGGTTATCCTCTAAAGAACCAAATGAAAAACAAACATGAATACTGGAATTTTAATGCATGTACTAGGAATCTAGGAAAGAATTTCACTCACAGTTGTTATCTCCAGCCACAATAAAAGAAACGTGCAAACTATGCACCATTTTAAGACAATCCACGGTCTTTGACGCTGCTGCCAATGCCTACAAGATCAGTGTATATCAAAAATCTGCTCAAGAAATATGCAAAGCATAACATGATGTTTCCATATGTATCAGAGTTCAACATCGAAAAGTTAAGTATAAATGTAAATAGTCATCAAATTGTTGCAGGAAATGCCATATCACCTCCAGAACTGTGAGGGCCATGAGCATAGTCAAGCTACTCTCAAATGGGAAAAAAAACGTGTAGAAAGCAGAACAGTCATTTTTCTCGGGCCTCATTCCTAATAATTTTACAGAGAACGGGGCCCCACCCAAACATAACTAGGTCCTGGTAATGATGAGATCTTCAGGGACCTAGAAGCGGAGACAAAATAGTAGACAATAAATATTTGGGTTGTCCCTCTATCTTTTAAGTAGATTTTAATGGTGATGATGCTCGATATCGGTGATCTCCCAGATCGTGACACGTGGCTGATGACGGGTCCTGAAGCTCACAAGGAAGGACCTACAGCGGCCGACCAGGCCGCTCCTGTGCCCGTCCTGCGGACAACCTTTGGCTCGTCTCCGAGCCCCATGCACAATTGGCCACCTCGGCCCTATCAGCTCGTCTCCGAGCGGCTCTCCGAGCTACCGCATAACCAAGATACCTCGGCTCTCCCGCTCGTCTGCGAGCTCTCCCGCCGAGGCCATCTTCCTCGGTCTCATCGACCGATCGACGACACCACTCACAGGCGCAACCTCCATCCCGCGAATCTCGCCATGCACGAGATATCCGCCAGCAACATCCCACGTTCCACGCCATCACGATCCCCCATTAACGAGCCTGTCTCGCCATTAATGCGGGATCCCTCCCATCACACGGGCGTGACGCCGGGAGCATAACGACCGGCGTGATTCTCACGCCAGCCTACCTGCTGCCAGCGCTATATAAACCTCTCCTTCAGACGGTTCAAGTAAGCCATTTTTACTCCACTAAACCGTTACTCTGCTCGGATTCCCTCTCTAACTTGATTGTCGGAGGGTCCTCGGTGGTCCAACCATCCCGGGACTTCCTTGCAGGTAGCTCGGCCCAAACAACCTCAAACTTATTGAGATCCACACGCTTCAGGAGCCATCCTCCAGATCCAATCTCAGCCGCATATCGCCGCCATTAGCAGATCAACGGAAGGCAACATCTTAGCGTGATCCAGGTCGCGTCAGATGGCGCCGTCTGTGGGGACACCTTGATTCCACAAAAACAAAAGTTCGTCTTCCGATCTCAACCAAATGGCGAGCAATCATCACGACGATCCAAGCACTAGCCGCCGCCTCCCCCTTAAAGAAGGCGCGGACGAACCTCCTCCGCCGAATGCCATCAACGCCCTTGCCGGCCGGATAGACAGACTCGCGTCCGTCGTGGAGGCGCTCATCCGTGTCCAAACGGCAGGGCAAGATCCCCAGACCGCCGGTTCCACTCCGCGGGACCAGGACACCTACAGAGGGAGAGAAGGCTACGCTTGTGCAGGCACGGCCGATCGTCGCCTCACTGTTTCCAACCGCCGCAGGTCCCCCGGGCCGACATATTCAATAACCCGGTGAGCACCGCTTCGTTTGGCTCCGAGGTCTTACGCCAGAGAGTTTCGCCCCGAGTCTCGTCGCACTCCTGTCCCTCCCGAGACGGTGATGGTCAGCTCGCCTGTTCGCAGGCATGACCGGCACCCCCTCCCTCGACGGGGTCGCGCACGCGAGACTCGCCACGGCAGCCCAAAAGCAACCTCACAGGCATAAGGAACCTCACCGAAAGGAACTAAGGCTCATCAAAAATCATGGTCATGACGGTGGGGGTACGTCGAGTACCCGCGAGACTCAGCACCCCACGCCTGCCGCGGAGGCCGACAGCCGTCCGAGGAAGAAGGCCAGGGGGACCGAGCCGATCACTTTTGACGATGGGGACTTTCACGGCATATCCCTGCCCCACAACGACCCCCTGGTGATTACGGCTCGGGTCCATCAATACGAAGTGCACAGGATCCTGGTCGACTCGGGAAGCTCGGCAGACATTCTCTTCTACGACTGCTTTCTGCGCATGGCGCTCACCACGGCAGACCTGAAGCCAACCTCTCACGTTCTTTCAGGATTCACCAACCACTCCATCCCGGCAGAAGGGGTAATCAATCTGCAGTTCAACGCCGGCGAGTACGGCCGTACACGGACAGTACCGGTGGAATTCATCATAGCGAGAATTCCATCGGCCTACAACATCCTCCTCGGCCGCCCCACGCTAAACTCCCTCCAGGCCCAGATATCGACCTACCACCTGGCGATGAAGTTCTCTCTCGACCAGGACGGGATAGGTCGGGTCTATGGAGACCAGCGAATTGCAAAGGTTTGCTTCACCGCAATATCTTCATCGGAGAGGCCGGTCGACGATATCGAAGGTGAAGGTGACATCAAGGGTTCTCTAGACACTCGAGACGAGCAAAAAGAGGTCCGAGAGACCCCGGTGGAGCCTCTGACAGAGGCCCCCCTTTAGAAGGGGACGACAAAAAACTCGTTCAAATCGGGTCGCTTCTGACAGGAACTCAGCGAGATGACCTGGTTCATTTCCTCATAAACAACTCCGACGTGTTTGCCTGGACGCCTGCTGACATGTCTGGGATCGACCCCAAAGTTATATCTCACAAGCTCGGGGTAGATCCTACGGCCCGACCCGTCAGAAAGAAAAAGCGAAGCTTCGCCCTGATCAAACAGAAGGCTATCGAGGACGAGGTAGATCGGCTCCTCGCAGCCAACTTCAATCGTAATGTGCCCTATTCGGAGTGGCTAGCGAACGTGGTCCTGGTCAAGAAGTCAAGCGGAAAGTGGCGCATGTGCGTCGACTTCACCGACCTCAACAAGGCCTGCCCCAAGGAAAACTATCCCCTATCTCGGATAGATCAGCTCGTCGACAGCTCGGCAGGCCACGGGCTATTGAGCTTCATGGACACCTTCTCTGGCTACAATCAGATCCGTATGAATCTGGCAGACAAAAATCTTACCGGATTCACAACGGACCGGGGGTATACTGCTGCAAGGTGATGCCCTTCGGCCTCAAGAACGCCGGGGCTACGTACCAACGGTTGGTCAACCGCATATTCAAGCCACAGATCGGCAGGAACATGGAAATTTACGTCGACGATATGCTCATCAAATCAGTTTCGTTGACCGACCACGCCAAGGACCTGGGCGAGGCCTTCGAGGTACTCCGCAAGTTCAAGATGAAGCTGAACCCCGCCAAGTGCGCATTCGGGGTCACCGGGGGAAAGTTCCTCGGTTTTATGGTCACCCACCATGGGATCGAGGCTAACCCGGAAAAAATCGACGCTATCCTCCACATGACCGCGTCCAAGACCAACGTCGAGATCATGCGACTAACAGGGCGGGTAGCCGCTCTGAGCCGTTTCATGTCAAGGTCTGGGAAAAAGTGCCTCCCATTCTTCAAAGCTTTAAGGAAAATCCCGAGATTCGAGTGGTCAGAAAAGTGCCAGACCGCCTTTGACCAATTAAAGAGGCACCTTGCGACGCCACCGCTGCTCACCCGACCAGTTGAAGGAGACGAGCTATCACTGTACCTGGTGGTATCCGACCAAGCAGCATGCCCAATGCTCGCCCGGGAGGTCGACGGGGTGCAGAAGACGGTATACTACGTGAGCCACATCTTCAACGACGCAGAAACGAAGTATCCGGCCATAGAGAAGATCGTCTTGGCACTCATTGTGGCCTCAAGGAAGCTATGTCACTACTTCCAGGTGCACACTATCATCGTTCTCACCGAGCGCCCGCTGGGGTTATCCTCGCCTCACCCGAAGTGGAGGTGGGAGTTGTCCCAGTTTGACATAAAATACCGCCCGACGCAGGCCATCAAAGCACAAGCCCTGATCGATTTTATCGTCGAGTGCACCATCCCCAGTAAGGAACCGGAGTCCATGCCGACCCTCGCAGCTCAACACCCAATCGTGGGGAGACCCGACCCGGTCCCTGAGTGGGTCATTTACGTCGACTGGTCTTCAACCGAGAAAGGCTGTGGTGCCTGCTTCATCATTCGGGGCCCGAACGAGGTAGAAATGGAGTACTCTCTAAAGCTCGGATTCAAGGCCTCGAACAACGCGGCAGAGTACAAGGCCCTGCTGGCTGGACTGCGCATGGCCTCCGAACTGAGGCTGAAAACAATTCGGATCCGCAGTGACTCAGCCCTAGGCATTGGCCAGGTGACCGGCCACCTCGAGGCTCGGAAACCTTTAAGGGTTAAGTATCTGGCCGAGATAAGAAAACTTCGGAAGAACTTTGACGAAGTCCAGGTAGTGCAAATACCCAGGCAGCTCAATGCCCAAGCCGACGCCCTGAGCAAGCTGGTCTCATCCTACTCGGCCAACAAGCGATCTATCCTCTTCGAGACCTTGCCACGGCCCAGCGTGGGAGACGGGGTGACAACACTTCATGTATATACGGCGCAGGAAGATGACCAAGACTGGAGGAAGCCTCTCGTGGAATTCCTAAGAGATGGTACGCTCCCAGAAGATCGGGGAGCAGCCCGCCGTCTCCGGGCCAAGGCCCGTCACTTCGTCTGGAGCAATAAGAACCTTTACAAGAAATCCTTCACTAAGCCCCTGCTCCGGTGCGTCGACCCCCACGAAGCTGACTACGTCCTCCGTGAAATCCATGAAAGGGTCGGCGGCGCACACCAAGGGGCCCGAACCTTAATCCAGAAGACATTGCTCTAAGGGTACTAATAGCCAACTATTCATGAAGACGCCCAGAAGCTCGTTAGGAGATGCAAAAAATGCCGACTCCACGGAAGCATACCTCGCTTTCCGGCTACCGAGCTGACCGCCTTAACCTCCCCGTGGCCGTTCGTCCAGTGGGGATTGGACATGATAGGCCGGTTCCCCACCGGTGCGGGCGGGCACAAATATGTCCTCGTTGCGGTAGATTACTTCACGAAGTGGATCGAGATCGTCCTCATCAGGAAACCGGATGCCGCCACGACCATCAAGTTCCTGCAGAACAACCTGATACCCCGGTTCGGCATCCCGAGATGTATCATCACCGACCACGGGACGAACTTCGAAAATGAGAAAGTGAAGGATTTCTGCAATGAATAGCATATCCTCATGAAGTTTGCCGCGGTCGCACATCCCCAATGCAACGGGCAGGCCGAAGTCGCTAATCGGGACGTCCTCCGAGGTCTCCGGACCCGTCTAGAAGGACGCCAAGGCAGTTGGGTCGAGAAATTGCCCCGGGTCTTATGGGCCATGCGCACGTCAAAGAAGACTCCCACTAGGGAAACCCCTTTCAGCCTCTGCTACAGGACCGAGGTAATGGTCCCAGCGGAGATCGGGCTACCCAGTCACCGGGTCGAACACTTCGATGACGAAGCAAACACCACGGCACTCCGGACCAACCTGGACATCTTGTTGGAGAAACGAGACCGGGTTCAGATCAGGGCTGCCGCCTATCAGCAGCAAACTGCCCGATACTACAACGCGCGGGTCAAGCGTCGCTTCTTCAAGACCAAAGATCTGGTCTTACGGCGAAATGAGTTCGTCGATCAAGGAAGGCCGCATAAGTTTTCCCCGAAATGGGACGGTCCTTTCCTCGTCTCCAAGGTACTTCCCGGCGAAGCCTACCGCTTACAGGACGCGGACATGCGCAAGTTTCCACGGCCTTACAACGCCGAGAAGCTCAAGCTGTACCAGTGAAATGAATACCTACGAGAGTGTACCTCTCCTTTCACAGAGACAATGTAAATTTTTCTAAAAACTCCTTTCCATTCAATTAACAAGTAGGGAACGCTAGAACATTGCAAAAGAAGAGTTTTATTCATCCAAAAAGGTACTGTGGGCTCCTCAGCCTTACAGAAAAAGATAATGTTACAAAAAAGGTGGAACGGGATCAAGGAAGTACTCCTGATGATACTCGGAGTAGATTTCCGTTAGCCGGGCCCTCGCCGCTATAACGCGCTCCCACCGACGCAGCGCGCGGACCCGAAACGCCACAGAAGCACCGCCTTCTGAGTCTTGGCCCACGACGTACCTCATCTTGAAACACTCCAGGATGAGAGCCAAAGATCGATCGTGCCTGGCCTTCGAGATGAGGCCGAACAGGAAGATCGAACGCACCTTATCGAGCGCTTCGTCTAGAAGGTCCTCGGTGAAAGGGTTATCCAGGCCCAGGGACCCCCTCTAGACCGCGTACATCAGCATCTGAAATAGGGACGACCGCCGAGGGAGAAGCCAGCCAAAGTGATCCTCTAGACGCTGAACCACTTCCTGATACCCATCCTCGGTCAGGAATTGGTCATACAAAGCGACACCATCAAGGGAGATGATCTCTTCGATCAAATACACGCGCTCAGTCATCTCAAAGAAAGCGATGCCGGAGAAGCTGCCATCTCCCTCTCTATTTATAACCCCAAGCAAATCTTCAACCCGGATTCTCGCGCATACCGGTGCGAATCTTGGGAATAGCGGCAGCTACTCCAATGCCACGCCGCCACGTGGCGATACTGACGCGGCTTCACAAAACTTTCCGCCTTCCCCACGTACGTTCCTGACACATGTCATCCGTAACTATTACCCTTCCCAATGTTCACGCATCTGGAGGGTCGGCAAATTCTTGCGCAACCGGGCGTCAACCCTGCTCAGTCCGTCCTTAGCAGGCCTCTTACGGTCCCTCCCGCGCTAAAGGTCAAAGCCCTCACTAAGAGGCAGCCCAGCAGCTACCCTGCTCGGCTATCCCTGGCTGGTATCTCCCTACCCCACGACGCCAGGGATCAAAGCCATCGCCAAGAGGCAGCCGAGCGGCTACCCTGCTCAGCTATCCTTGGCCGGTAGCTCCTTACCCCATAATACCAGGGATCAAAGCCCTCACCAAGAGGCAGCCGAGCGGCTACCCTGCTCGGTTATCCCCGGCCGGTAGTTCCCTACCTCGCAACGCCAGGGATCTAAGCCCTCACCAAGAGACAGCCGAGCGGCTACCTTGCTCGGCTATCCCTGGCTGGTAGCTCCCTACCCCACGACGTCAGGGATCAAAGCCCTCGCCAAGAGGCAACTGAGCAGCGTCATTGCTTGGTCCATCCTTAGTAGGCTACTCACGGCCCCTCCCGTGTTAAGGATCTAAGCCGTCACTAAGAGGCAGCCGAGCGGCTACCCTGCTCGGCTATCCCTGGCTGGTAGTTCCCTACCCCACAACTCCAGGGATCTAAGCTCTCGCCAAGAGACACCGGGCAGCAACCCTGCTCGGCCCGTCCTTAAGGATCAAAGCCCTCGCCAAGAGGCACCGGGCAGCAATCTTGCTCGGCCCGTTCTTAGTAGGCCTTTTACGGCCCTTCCCGCGCTAAGGATCAAAAGCCCTCGCAAGAGGCAACCGGGCCCGCCCTTGCTCGATTATCCCTGGTTGGTAGCTCCCTACCCCACAACGCCAGGGATCAAAGCCCTCGCCAAGAGGCACCGGGCAGCAACCCTGTCCGGCCTGTCCTTAAGGATCAAAAGCCCTCGTAAGAGGCAACCGGGACCGTACTTGCTCGGTTATCCATGGCTGGTAGCTCCCTACCCCAACACACCAGGGATCAAAACCCTCGCCAAGAGGCACCGAGCAGCTACCCTGCTCGGACCGTCCTTAGTAGGCCTCTGACGGCCCCTCCCACGGTAAGGATCAAAAGCCCTCGCAAAAGACAACCGGGCTCGCCCTTGCTCGGTTATCCCTGGCTGATAGCTCCCTACCCCACAACGCCAGGAATCAAAGCCCTTGCCAAGAGGCACCGGGCAGCTCCCTGCTCGGCCCGTCCTTAGTGGGCCTCTGACGGCCCCTCCCGCGCTAAGGATCAAAGCCCTCACCAGTAGGCATCCAGTCTATCTACGTCTGAGAGATCTCCACCTCGACTTCGGGGCCATGGAGATACCGTCTTCCTGCCGGTCTTTGCACACTTGGCAAATGAACAGATTCAACTCGACGCGTAATCGCTAGACGAAGAACCGACACAATACGAAAGCAGTACTGTGCAAATACAAGTGTTTACCGACAAAGAAAAATACGCGTGCAAATACGACTGCAAAAAGTTTTTATTCACAAAACCAAAAGTCTTTACAAGGGTATTCTGGGCTCCCCAGCCTTATCAAATTACCCAGAGGCTTACAAAAGAGAGAAAAGCCAAAAAGTTCGGGTCGCGAGCCCAGTCTAGACCTCGCCTCCCTCATCACTATCGGCCGGATGCATGACCACTGAAAGAAGGACCCGAGCACGGAGCTCACCGTCGGCAAACTCCGGAAACTGCTCCTTGACGGCATCAAGAGCTTTGTTCCATGCAATGGCGGAGGCCTCGCCGAGGTCGACGTAAAACTGGTTCGACCCCTTGTAATCAGTCACCGCCTTTCTAGCCCGAATCTCGGCAACCTCCGCTGCCTGAAGCGCCGCCTCGGCATCCCGTCTGCTGGCATCCATCGCCCTCTTCATGGCTATGAAGCGATCGGCCAGTTTCACCAACTTCGCATCGATGACTCGGTGGGACTCACTTAGGCGGCATAGGACTCCTGACACTTTGAGACGGCGAGCTCCGTGACGGCCAATCGGGCTTCAAGGACAGCCATCCTCTCCCTTTCCAGACGCGGCTCAAGTCGCAGATCCTCGGCCTCCGAAGAAAACTCTGCTGCCGGCCTCGTAGCATGGATAGCCCTCTCGGCCTCTATACGAGTAACGAGGGCGCAATGCTGAAGGACCTGGCGAAAAACAGCAGAGAGACTTAGAGACGCTCGAACTAAAGAAAGGGCGCTCGAAATAACACATGAGGAAATACATACCTGAACTGCCTCCTGAGCTATAGCCGCCATTTGGGCCCTCAGGGTCCCCCGTGGGATCTTGCCCCCGGCCGACTCCTCCATACCAGCAGGCTGGCTGGCAGCAACGGAAAGCCCCGACAGGACGACGAAATGGACGCCCCCTCCTGCACAGGGATCCCCTCCGGAATCTCTGTTGGTGGCATGCGAGAGACCGTCCTCTTCCTCTTAAGAGGAACCCTGTCTTCGTCCTCTCCTGCATCTCTCGTCTGGGGCTCAGGAACTCATGGAAGCCTTTGGCCGCCGCCGGGACAATCATCGGGAGCTCGTGACGAGGCAGATGACCCCGCCGTCGGCGGCACATTTGGTGCGGGGCTCGGGTCAGCCGGAGGCACGGCCGCACCGCTGGTCCCCCTCCAGGACTGAGCACCGAGGGCACCAAGAGTCCTGGATCGATCCATTTGTCCTGCCAAAGGGAGAAGCAGACTTGACTCGGGAAGAGAAGAAGCAGAAGAAAGAAAAAGAAGACATCTAACCTGATGGAGAGAAGTCATCGGGAGAGAAAACGCAGAGATCCGACCTAAAGAGGAGAACGCCGAGCCAACAAGACCAAAGACGAGGAGATTATGAAGAGAAATGGGCCCTCATGTGGGCCCCACCTCTATTCATAGCCACCGGCGTATCCATCCAACGGTGGCGATCATCTCCCGCCGAAACGACGCTTCGCACTCAACGGCCATCAACGCTCCACCTGCCACGCGCACATTGGCCACGCCCCATCGGGCACATGAAACCTGCAACCCGTCGCATCACCCAATCAGCGCCCGACACGTGGGCAGTCGCTTCGGTGACCGTACGCACGATCCGACACACCCTCTTTAATGCAAGATCTGATCCCTGATTCGCTGACGCCACCAAGAGAATACGACAGATTGCCTGGGAACACGCCACGATATCTTCGAAAAGGAGCTCACCTCGGGTGACCCGGCAGACCACTCTCGACCCGACCTATGATCTGGTTGGGACGAGAGTGGGGGGCTAATGATGATGCTCGATATCGGTGATCTCCCAGATCGTGACACGTGGCTGATGACGTGTCCCAAAGCTCACAAGGAAGGACCTACAGCGGCCAACCAGGCCGCTCCTGTACCCGTCCTGCAGACAACCTTTGGCTCGTCTCCGAGCCCCTGCACAATTGGCCACCTCGGCCCTATCAGCTCGTCTCCGAACTACCGCAGAACCAAGATACATCGGCTCTCCCGCTCGTCTGCGAGCTCTCCCGCCGAGGTCATCTTCCTTGGTCTCATCGACCGATCAACGGCACCACTCACAGACGCAACCGCCATCCCACGAATCTCGCCATGCACGAGATATCTGCCGCCACATCACACGTTCCACGCCATCACGATCCCCCATTAACGAGCTTGTCTCGCCATTAATGCAGGATCCCGCCCATTACGCGGGCGTGACGTCGGGAGCATAACGGCCGGCGTGATTCTCGCACCAGCCTGCCTGCTGCCACCGCTATATAAACCCCTCCTTCAGACGGTTCAAGTAAGCCATTTTTACTCCACTAAGCCGTTACTCTGCTCGTATTTCCTCTCTAACTTGATCGTCGGAGGGTCCTCGATGGTCCAACCACCCCGGGACTTCCTTGCAGGCAGCTCGGCCGAAACAACCTCAAACCCATTGAGATCCACACGCTTCGGGAGACATCCTCCAGATCCAATCTCAGCCGCCTATCGCCGCCATCAGCAGATCAACGGATGGCAACATCTTGGCGTGATCCAGATCGCGTCAAATGGAAAGCTAGATCAGTTGGATCCATGAATATGATGACAACACAGTACTATGTGTAGTAAACAGGTCCACCCAGGCCCAACCTAAACAACAAATGAATAGAGTCTATACCCTAATCATATACCATATAAAGACTTGGTCCATGCCTAAATCAGGTGGTCACAAGACCCAACCTGTCCCAATAGCAGGCACAAGTGTTTGTAACCACTAGCACCATAGTATTTGAGTTTATACAATAGCTAAATAGATTGCCCTGACATGACTTTTTCTGTAAATTTGTGTTCAGAGAGATGCGAATTTAACAGTTGAAAGGAATGTATGCAAAAAGACAGACGAAACGGAGGAAACATATTCATAGTGGCTTCCTGGTTAAAATCAGAATAATGATTAGCATTATTTGTCATCTGTTGTATTTAAAATTTTATTTTTACTGAACAATGCACTGCAAAAATCAGTCAATCAGTCATCTTGTCATTATGCATATCCCCAACACTGCTGGCCGCCAAGCCCCAAGCCCTCTTATTTCTGCTTTTTTAGGCTGCCAATTGATCAGTGAGTATATTGCATGACAAGTAAAATAGATCCCCAGCCTGCCTACCAACGTTCTAATTTATTTTTGAAGTTTCTTTCTTGCCATAGCTGCATCACTAACAGATCTTGGCATCCAAGTTTAGAGCACAAAAGTTTGGCTAATAGGGAGTCATAAAATTATGATCAATCCTTTACTAAATCGTTTATGATTATTTCAAAGTTTATTATATATAGAGTTGCGGATTGAGAAGTTAATTACAAGAATAAAAAACTGCACTTACAAAATAAAGTAATGAAAGGAGCATCAGAAATTAATATAAAAGAAACATGGAACTGGTGGAAACATGCCTGCCCAATCAACTGTCCTCCAAACACTTGTCTAAATATTGGAGAATCTGGCAAAGTAAATCCACGAAAGAAATCCACCTTCAAAAAAATAGAATATGATTACATGAAAAATAAAAAGTAAAACACTTGTTTCAAGAAATAGCAATATGGTGAAGCTGTGCCATCTTAAAAAGGCACAGAGGTAATAAAATTAAGTTTTTCCACAGATGCAATAAGATCATTTTTGCACTATAATCATCAGCTTTCAGAATAGATAGTATAGTCATTGATTTAAGATTGAGCACAATACACCTCCCAGCATTTACATACTCTAATTACAAGTTGACATGCAGTTCCTAACCAAATTAAATAGAGGAAATTAGGGGGCCTAGAGTTGACAACTATGAGAGGTAAAGCAAGATAATAAAGCTTTTAACTCAAAAAATGCTAGAAGCCTAGAATGGAACCTAATCTGTCAATCATAGGGAGCATAAGTTGAATATGTTTCAATATAAATTTAAATGCATAGAGGTAAAAAAAAAATTGTTCTAGATTTTGAGTTAAAAGCTTTAATAGAAAGATGGAAAGAGAAGAATTCAATTAAGAGGCATGCTAAAATTTGAACTTTGATGGTGACTCGACTATTATCTTTTTTACGAGTTTCTATATAATTTAACTTAAAAATTGATATAACCGGTGTTCAGAATCAGTTTACTAAATTGCGTAGTTAGAGTCACCAGACCTTAGATATAATAGCATTCACGAAAGAAATAGTAAAAACATCCGTTTCCAATGGACCTCCTGCATATATGCTGCAGGATGTCTATCAAAAAGCACAATGGCCCCAATTATTTCAAACTTCATACAGGATCAGACTTACTTCTAATGACTCCAAGTGCAATATTTGCTCCACTAGTGAAAAGTCTTCAGGTGTTCCATCTGCGTTCCATATTGATTTAGGCTGCAGCAGATTTCTATGCCAATGCTCCAGCACTAGGCATGTGAGCTGTCAAATTAGATTATCAGAATATTAACCTACCATATCTGGATCCACTGATCCATGCATTTCAAAGATACGATTTAGTAGCAACAAGTACAACATTTACCTTAGACAATGCAATTACATTGACTTGGTGGACGGAATGGTTGGTACCTGTAAAGTAATCGGTTGCCTACGCTAAATTAACTTCATCACAGAATATTTACAAGAAAACTAGAGTAATGAATAAATAAGTAGCTCCACTACATGAGAGAAGAAAGAGTAATCAACAATAATAAATAGCAGGACTTGACATGAAATGGAAAAAAGATTTATACCACCAAAATAGTCGTATCTCTTTAACTGAAGCTCCCCCTGCTCCATATTTGATCCAGAAACTTCAGCCTGCCATGGAAAAGGACATTTTCAAAGGTACTCCAATACCACAATAGCTAGGAAATAAGTAAAACGCCAAATTACTCCTAAACAGATTTCAGTCCGTATATGGAGTGATATAAGGAAGTCAAAATAAATTTAGCTATCTATTTCTTCATGAAAGTAACAATGTCCCAGTTGGAAAAATAGGAGTTCAGAGTTCTCTCTGCAATATTAGCATTCATTTCCATATTTTGGAATCAAGATCTACAAAGCTTTCAACTGCACCTGCCTGTCATGTTACTTAAATTAACAGGACATGTGTGTGCCTGATAAGAAACCTGAAGAATAAGCATGGATTTAAAGTAATGTTTGGGACTTACATTGACATATTACTTAAAATTCAAATGTGTTTTTATTCTAAATATTACATGAAACTTCATTTCCATGCTCGTATTGGATCTTCTGTGTTTCGCGAGACAAAAGAATTCTGCCAAAGGTTGGAAACTGTGTAAATGTGTTTGTTGACTTAAAAATTACAAGCTGGCAACTTCAACATGGCCTCACGCTAGAATTAATGCTCTCACTAAATAATCAAATTATATGGAAATTGAGAAATACTATACATACCCACTCTTAATCCCAACCCGCATGTACCCAAGAGATAAGAGGGTTGGGCTCACATCATCTCGATATTAATGTCATACATGGAGCCCATGATGTTTATCTCTTGGGTACATGCATGTAGGAATAAGAGTGGGCAGGAAAGTATTTCTCTATGGAAATTGTATATAAGCTTGCAATTGGATGATTATTTTGTTTCAGGTCAAGCAGGTATTGCAATTTAATATTTCAAATACAGGTATATTACATTAAAATATGATCACCCATGTGGCAATTCATCAATGAAGTGAGCTAGGGCTAATCAAAGGTCCCTCATCCCAATCCCAAATTTTCATGTTCCCCACTGTGTAATTTGCCCTAACCGGCGGTTGCACATTGTATATCACAACCATTTATTTCAACTTCGATATGTTGAGACGGATGAGCAGCAATAAGCTGAATTATTAAATAGTTTCGTCTTCAAAAGTTGAGGCGAATGAGCGGAATATGCTGAAATATAAGTATTCCAGTATTAGAGACATAGGGTCTTGTGTGTGATAGAGAAGAGAGAAGAAAAGAGATTTGGCGGAAAATAGAATCGATCAGAGAGAAACTTCTCTATCCACTCTAATATATTAGAATATAATGTAGTGAACATTTACCATTCAATTCCTCTTATCTAACACACTCTAACAAAAAACAAACAACTAATATGGCCATACCATATAACATATTATTAGAATAAGATAAGAAATGAATGCGTCTATTATAATCTCTAGTATTATAGCTAGAACCCAAACGAGACATGTGGCATTTCGTCCTTTTTCAAAGAAAACCTCAAAATAGAATTTTTAGAATACGATCGAATTGCGTAAATGAGCAAATTTCTCTACTTTTTCTTGGAATCACAAGATTACCTCTCCCCCCTCTCTTTCACTTTTAATATGTGGCCCCCGGCCATTTCACTTTTTCTCTTTTAATATGCGGCCACTGGCCATTTCAAAATTTACACTAAATGTTCTCTCCAAAGGTAAAGCAGGAAAGTAAATTTTGCATGTCACCCCCACCAAACTAAATCCTTGGTAAGTATACTTATCACTCTTACATTATATAAGCATGTGTTAGGAAAGAAAATGTCGGCATGGACTTATTTATATATTATATCTATATATTTATAGTCCACAATTTCAAACAAGATTATAGTCTGTAATTGAGATATTTGCGATCAACTAATTCATAATGCCAAATTGTTGGCACGAGAAGAAAATGACTAAAACACATGGTAGAATATTTAGATAAATGTCATTTGATCAATTCATTTTTTCAATAATAAGACCCTTTAAACCAATTTTTTTTTTATAGAAGAACTGTATAAACTTAAAGATCGTCATAAACATGCTTTAAACTTTATTTCATGTGCATCGCACATGCCATGATCTAGTATGGCATAACTATAGAAGAGAACTCTTTAGATGGTTTGGACATGTGCAACAAAGACCAAGTTACACACTGGCTAAGCTTGACAGGATTGTGGTTGAAAGAACACTAAAGAGCAATTATGAAAAGCAGTAGATTTAGACAACCCAGGTTAGGGTTGGGAGGAAAGAAGAGGATATGAAAGTTGCCAAGTGTGGTGGCCCATATAAGCGCTAAATGGAGAAAAATAATTAACACGTCCTAGCATCGTTTTTGGGGAAAGCTAATGTTGCAAAATGGTTGATGCTTAATACATCTCTAGTCTATCAATCCATTCAATTCAATTTAGATTTTCAATGTATCTATGCATGTATTTGAAAATCCAAGTGTTGAATTAATAATGATACACAAAATGAAGGTACATAAATCTGACTACACATCTTTAAAATAAAGGAGAAGAGGGAAAGAATAACTCCGAAGTAATCTTTATGTGGTTTCAGTGGATACAATTGATTAATCAGAAATGCAAGCACATACATATATACCCAAAGAAGGAGGGAGGAGGTCCCCTGAGATGTTCTTTAAAAAGAGAAAAAGAAATTCCATATTTCGATGCATGTAATTTCCAAAACAGAGAACCGGCATTGATTTGTGTTCTTTAGAAACTTTTCATGCTCAACTAACTATCTAGTACCAAGACAACTAAAATGATATAAATACGGATACTTCTTCTTTATCAGAACCTCATGATTGGTAGCAAAAACAATTTTCAGTTAAGATTATCTGCCTTCAAATGACTAAAATAAAAGATAATACAAATTACAAGAAACAATTCCTCATTTGACTCAATCACAACTGATAAAAAGTTATAAACGCTAAGAAAAATGAACATTCATACCTCACCCTCCCAAATAAAGTACAGCCCTTCCCCAGTTTCGCCCTCACGAACAACATACTCATCAGGATCTATGAAAACATAGAATTAAATAGAATAATATTAAGACCTAACGATATAAAAATATTATCCATGATAAAATTATTTATATATCTACACCATAGATCACATAACCAAAAATATTCCTGTCAATTAAAATTTATGACTTGCGTCTATGATATAATCATGTATGCTATAAACACTACTACAAAAAAAACCAGAAAAAATAAATAAATGTAACCACCGCATTGCAAGGAAGCAGCCTTTTAATACGCCCCTCATAGTGCATTTAGTAGCATAAAGTTTTTTCAGTTCATTGTTAGATAAGAAATTACGGTAATTTTCTACCACAGTCAATGTAGTTGTTATCTTTGTATATGTATAAGAAAGAATGGTGCGTTTCCAATTTCCAAGACTACTGGATATTTCCAAATGCTATTGGAATGTCAAATCATTTTGGCCGTAAAAAAGGTTTGTTGGATATCTCAATAACAAAATGTCTAAGGCTTGCAGTTTAGATGGTCGAGTATTTCCTCGCCCAAGCAGGTTATAACAACATTTGAAAACCGGTATTCACCGGTATACCCGTCCATGACCAGTACCGCAATTTACAGATATAGTTGTCGATTACTGATACTGGTATTTGCTGATACACCGACTAATATACAGGTATAATAAAATATTTAAAAGCGGTATTTATTGAAGGGTTTATAAAGCACCCTCAAATTTTCATGGTTTTTTGAGATAGCACCATTTAACTTTAAAAATGCCATTTACCCTCCTTGAATACTTTTGTCAAAGAATGCCATATTTGGTTCATTTTGGGCCCGCTCAGTAAATGAACGTCGTCATTTTTTGGGTTGTTCAGTCCATTTGTGCCCTAAACGAGTTAATGAAACTAACTTCATACAACATTACCGTTTAGGGGGATTTCATGGGATTTTCATAGTTCAAAGTTGCTATCTAAACAATCTTGAAAATTCGATGGTGTTCTATAAAATTTATCCTATATTTATAAATGTATTTTAACCACTATAAAATATATATTTTTAATGAAATATGTGTTGTATATATCAGTCAGTATGATCCAAATACCAGCGGATACCGATATTACAGGCCTGTATATGGCTGGTATATCAGTATACTTCAAACACCCATTACAGGATCAAGGCCAATAACTTTCCGATGATCTTAATTTCAATAAAGTGACTTCTTGATTTCAAAATCTATCGATTTTACTTATGACATTATCCAAGAACCAATCTTTATTCATCAACCGCCCTACATCGTCTCCAATAATTACGAGATCCAAAATAAAACAAGTAAAGAAAAACATTCAAAATTTCACAAGGAAATCGAGAATCTCACCGTAACGCTTGACCTGAGCGAGGTCGGCGATCTTGATGAGGGAAGAACTGGGGAGCCTCTGCAGCAATGGGACTTGTCCAAGGAACTCGATCACTGGATCAAACAAAGTTTCGAAAAGAATCAAATCAATGCTTTGATAAAAAAAATCTAGGGTTTATCTTCAGATTTTAAATTTTAAAAAAAAAATATTCACCTGCTTCGCGATCCATGGGTACACAAGAGTCTAGAGAGAGAGAGATCGTAGGCTCCAAAATAGAGAAAAGCCTGCGTTTGGATCCCAAATTAAAATGGAAGATCGGCTGCCCACATGTTCCCACGAGTCCATGGGTCAACACCAGTGGGATTCCCCTGTGGTTACCTGAAAGTATGGATGTGCTGTGTCCGGATATCTCGAATAATTCTATGTTTTGTATAAAAGCATTAATATAAAAAACAAGTCCAGATGATGCTCAATATTGACGGTCTCCAATATCTAGACACATGGCAAATGACGTGTTCCAGAATTCAGAAGGAAGGGCCATAAGGGCCGACCAGGGAACCCCAGTATCCGACCCACAAGCACAAACTGGCCCTCCTCGGGGCCCTCTGCAAATTGGTATCCTTGGCCCCTCAGCTCGTCCCGAGCTGCCACAGGACCAGAACTCCTCGACCTTCTTGCTCATCTCCGAGCTCCCCAGCCGAGGCCGTCTTCCTCGGTCCCTCCGACCAACTCCGCCACTCACATACGTAACCGCCGCTCCGCAAATCTCGCCACACGCAGATTCTCCGCCGGCAACATCCCACGTTCCACGCCATCACGATCCCCATTAATGGATGATTCGCTCTTTACGCGGGCGTGACGTCGGGAGCGTAACTGCCAGCGAGATTCTCGCGCCTGCCGCTGCGTGCTGCCGCCGCTATATAAACCCCCATCACCGAGGGGTCAAGTAAGCCATTTTTTATTCCACTTCGTCGTTACTCTGCTCGGATCTAGCACTAACTTGATCGTCGGAGGGTCCTCGGTGGTACCAAACCACCCGGGGACTTCTTTGCAGGTACTCGGCGCTAAACTCCTCAAATCATCATTCTCACCAAAACCCATTGAGATCCACACACAACAGAAGATCACCACCAAAATCCACCGGGAGATCAACGGAAGACAACATCTGACGGAGACCTAAAAAGGGCCTCCATCAGTTGGCGCCGTCTGTGGGAAACTAACTCCACAAAACACAAAGTTGGCCTTCCGATCTCCGTCCACATGGCAACCGATCCCCCTGAAAATCCAAACACCCGCTGTCGCCTCCCTTACAACGGAGGCGCGGGCGAGCCCTCACCAAACGTCATCGGCTCCCCCGCTGGCTTCCGTCACACAGGCTCTGGCGACCGTCCGAGCAAAAGGGCTAGGGGCCGAGAGCCCATTACCTTTGGCGACGAGGATCTCCACGGCATATCTGTGCCCCACAACGACCCGTTAGTGGTCACAGCCCAAATCCACCGGTACGAAATCCACCGGATACTCATCGATTCGGGCAGGACATCCTCTTCCACGACTGCTTCCTGCGTATGGGGCTCGCCCCAGCAGACCTGAAACCGACCTCTCACGTCCTCTCGGGGTTCACCAACCACTCCGTCCCGGCGCAAGGGGTGGTCACCCTGCAGTTCACGATCGGGGAGCCCGGCCATACGTGCACACTGCCTGTGGACTTCATCGTAGCAAAGGTTCCGTCGGCCTACAACGTCCTCCTCGGCCGCCCGACGCTGAACTTCCTCCAGGCCCAAATCTCGACCTACCACCGGTGATAAAATTCCCTCTCGATCGGGGTAAGATAGGTCGGGCGTACGGGAGCCAGCGGGTCGCGAAGATAGGCCTTACCGAAACGTCTTCGCCCGAGCAGCATGCCGACGGCGCCGAGGCGTGTGACAACATCAAAGGTTCCCTGGACACCCGAGACGAGCGGAAGGAGATCCGTGGAGCACCGGTCGAACCTCTGACTGAGGTGCCCCTAACAGAAGGAGACCAGGGAAAGACCGTCCAGATCGGGTCGCTCCTGACGGGGACTCAGCGGGATGACTTGATCAGATTCCTCAGAAGCAACTCTGACGTCTTTGCCTCAGCGCCTGCTGACATGCTTGGGATCGACCCCAAAATCATCTCCCACAAGCTCGGAGTTGATCCTGCGACCCGGCCCGTCAGACAGAAGAAAAGAAACTTCGCCCCGGTCAAATAAAAGGCCATCTAAGAGGAGGTTGATCGGCTCCTCGCCGCCAACTTCATCAGAAATGTGCCCTACTCGGAGTGGCTGGCAAACGTAGTTCTGGTCAAGAAGTCAAGCGGGAAGTGGCGCATGTGCGTCGACTTCACCGACCTCAATAAGGCCTGCCCCAAGGACAACTTTCCGCTCCCCCGCATAGACCAGCTCGTCAACAGCTCGGCCGGCCACGAGCTGTTGAGCTTCATGGACGCTTTCTCCGGCTACAACCAAATCCGTATGAATCCTGAAGACGAAGATCTGACCGCATTCACAACGGACCGAGGAGTGTACTGCTACAAGGTGATGCCCTTCGGCAAGAACGCCGGGGCCACGTACCAAAGGCTGGTCAACCGCATGTTCAAGCCACAAATCGGCAGGAATATGGAAGTCTACGTTGATGACATGCTCGTCAAGTCCATCTCGTCGGCCGACCATGCCAAGGACCTGGGCGAGGCTTTCGAAGTGCTCCGCAAATTCAACATGAAGCTAAACCCCGCCAAGTGCGCATTCGGAGTCACCAAGGGAAAGTTCCTCGAGTTCATGGTCACTCACCGTGGAATTGAAGCTAACCCAGAGAAGATCGACGCTATCCTGAACATGGCCGTGCCCAAGACCAACGTCGAGATCATGCGGCTCACGGGGCGGGTCACCGCTCTGAGCCGTTTCATGTCCAGGTCGGGGGAGAAGTGTCTCCCGTTCTTGTAACACCCGAGCCCAATGCTACTATTTTTCAGTTACTGTTTGAGTATTAGGTGGTACTCATTTCATTTATCTTGCTTGTTTGTGGCTTACTGTAAAATTTTACCTGGCAAAGTCATTTTCTGCATATAACAATTTTTGGCATCTAAAATGAAATTAAAAATATTCATCTTGGTCTACTCGACACCCCTAGCCTTGTGGTAGCGTCCGTGCATCGTGTTCTCGTCCCGTTCAGTGAAACGGGCGAGTTTGAACGGCTACGCGCGCGTACATGTGTCCGTCTTGTGGGTATGCTTTTTAATCATAAAACACTTAATTTTAAAATTTGGAACCCGCTTAAAATCCTATTATTTCAATTTCAAATTTTTGGACCCGACCCGGGCGTGATTTGAAAATATTTTATTTAGCGCCAAAATCCCAAAATTAATATATATTTAAAACCATCGCATAATTAACATTAACCAATCTAAAATATTTTTCAAACAGAATAATTATTCTCTAAACTGTTTAAATCTTTGCAATTTTCCTTCAGCCAATCTCTTCTTTTAAAGCCTGGGCCCCATCTCTTAAATCTCTCTCTCTCTCTTTTTCCCTGATATCTCTGTCTTTCTCTCTCTCTCTTTCTCTCTCTCTCTAACTTATTTCTCTTTCACTCTCTTCTTTTTAAAAATCCCTCCTCTCCTTTTATTTTTCCTCACGAGAAACCTGAGAACCCAACGAGCCTCGAACCCTAGCCACCGCCTCGTCCCCCGTCGCCGCCGCAACCCCGTCGCCGGCACCACCGCCACCCTCGCCCGCGCCTCCTCGTCTCAACCACAACCCTCGTCCTCCTTCCCCGTGCGCCTGCATCCTCACGCGACCTTGGCCTCGCCGCTGCAGCCACCTGCTCACCACCGCGACCACCAGAAAACGTTCCAACGTCTCGCCGCCGACGATCACCTCGTCGTCTTTCCCTCACCATCACCCTCCTTCTCTCGGTGCACCCCGACCAGACCTGCGACCACTTGCACACCAGCCACAGCCACCCGCAGCCCCTGCACGCCGTCGGACCGCCGTCAGTCGCCGCCGACGACCCCGTCCTCTTGTCCCTGACCTCGCACGCCCCTCGGTAAGATACTTCCCTCCTCTTTCCCTTCTTCCTTCCTTCTTGGCTAATGCTTTCGTAATCGGCAGTTTTTCCCGCGATCACTGTTCACCGCCGGAGCCCGGTCGATGCCGTCGACCGTCACGACCCCCTTCAACCCACAGTGAGTATCCTTCCCTTCTCCACCCTCCTTCCTTTCTTCTTTAACTTTCCTTTCTTTCTTGTCGCAAACTTGATTATTCACTGTTCACAATTTGGCCGGAATCCGACGATGCCGATGACGTGACGCGACGTTCCAGCGAGGTACCCTGATCCGCGTGGTTCCATTGTTCGTTGTTTGGGTTCAATCCGTGAACCGTGCACCCGTCGCGAGTTTCCCCGCCGACGTTACGTTCCGTTTTTCCCGGTTCGCGACCCGTCGAGGCAAGTACCCCTTACTACATGCTATACAATATTTATATATATGTATTGACGCCCTAAACATGTGAAATTTAACTTGGTATAATCGTTTCCCATTTTCGGTTACAATATTGCATTATATCATTGTACTGTTAAACATGGAATCTACAGTTTGCAAATTGAACCTAATAATCATATCCACCTATTCAACCACATTTTACTGTTAAAACAACTGGTAGCATTTATCCCTGTAGTTCTGTTACATTCGGACACTCGCATGCATTAACCTGAATAACTGTATTGAACCGTTACATAAACTATTGCACCGCTAAGGGTGCTTAAACCTGTTAACATGATTAAACGGCTATATCGTTTTACTGCACTCTTAATTTGAATGAAACTGCTTATTATGTAATTCATTGCGTATCTCATATTGTTAATACCCATGTTTGATTATATATCTGATTGTGAGCACACCCACGATATTGTTTACATCTTGACCTGACATGGGTACACACACACACACACACACACACATATATATATATATATATTGATACACCTGACATGGTACCGTATACTGTTGACTTGACCTGATGTACCATGACCCGACCCGTTACCTGATCTTGTGTCTAATGCCAACAAACCTGACATGTAGTCCTCATGGACCGTTCCTGTTGTCTATCCAGACAAACCTGCTTTTACCTGATCCTGTGTTGGCATTAGTTCTTGATTACTGAATACCTGACTCGACATACATAACTTGGGGGTATGGCGAAATCAAAGGTGAAACCGACTTGTAGCTCAACAGTTCGATACCTGCTCTGATCAGTCTTACGGGCTAGGCCAGCCCAGGAGTGATGATGCTGACATCACTCGCCCATCCTGCTACCTGTTACTGCCTAGCGGCACGTCTCGGATTCAGCCCCGAGGATCTTAACCGTGGTCCCGGGCATGCACGGGATACTATTGAGTTACATCGACGATTCATCAATTGATTTCAAAGACTTTAGAATAGAAAACCTGATAGAACAGTTTTGTTACCCACTGCACACCACTCTGCACTGCTTGATTCACATTATTGCTCCTCTCGTTTTATTCATGTTCATTTTTTGCATTGCATGTTACACTGTTCATATTATATTACTTGTTGACATAACGCGCTGACGTCTGGGTTTTGCATGGCCCAGATTCTGTACCGCTGTCGCAGTCCGAGCAGGAGTACTTCAGCCAGTAGGCTGAGCTGTGAGTTCAGTAGTAGTTAGTTTTATTCCCTGCATTTATTTCCTGATGTGAGCCCGCATTATGGGACATACTTTTCAGTCATTTGTATTGGATCATTTGCTTCCGCATTTATTTATTATTGACTCTTGTTATTCTGGATTATGGACATGTTTTAGATAGTTTTATCTTGTTCTTGATATCTCTACAGCCGTAATGTGACTGTGGATGGATACTTCCTACCCACAGGTAGCATGGTTGGCTATGTCACGTGCCCAATCTAGCGTACTCTGGGAAGTGGGGCGTGACATGGTTCTTTTGGTATCAGAGCCATAGGTTAGTTGGGTTGATTCTTTTGTAGTTGGGTATTGTACCCAATACACAAATCAGAATGCCCGTGTTTAGGAAACATGTCCTGCCACTTTGCCGTTTACCATTCTTGAATCACATTCTTCCTGATTATATCTTTACGATATGCAAACTTCCTTTGCATGTCAACTCGAAAAACTTGATTTCTTGTTATCTCTAGGACTTAGGCGACTTGGGTGGAGTTAAGTAATTGTGGCTATGATACCGCGGCATAGTTACAATGCGGTACTCTATTTAAGTATCTTGGAGTTCTAGCCTTGATCTATATATTAAATCTATCATCATGCTAATGTTGGGTGTTTTTGATTTCAGGAATATGGCAGATAAGAATTTCAAGACGTACCAGAGGCGTGTGGACGAAGCCGCCATGCTTGGAGTAATAAGAGGAATGCTGGAGAATCAAAAGAGACAGACCGAGCTGATCCAGCAGCAAGCAGACTCGTTTCAGGAAGGTTTGCAGATCGTTCAGCAGTCTGTAAACAACGTTGGAGCTAAACCAGTTGATCGAGTAGGGACCGTGGCAGACTTCAGGCGTTTGGGTCCGTCTACATTCACTGGTTTGGAGGAGCCGTTGCCAGCCGAGCAGTGGCTAGTTGATACGGAGAATTTGTTGATTGCGGCACAGATTCCAGATGACAAAAGAGTTGATGTGGTACGCATTCAGTTAGTGGACTACACCCGAGAATGGTGGCTTGTGGAGGAGACCCGCTTGCCCAAGCCGATCAAGTGGGCGGATTTTTCTAAGAGTTTCCTGGAGAAGTTCTTCCCGCGGACTGCATGGGAGGAAATGGAAGAGAAGTTTATTGGGCTAATGGAGCACCTGTGGACATGCATGCAGCAGAGTGGACGAGACTCAGCAGATTCGCTGGACCTTTAGTCGCCAACGATGCAGACAGGGCACGAAGGTTCATGCGCAGTTTGGATGTGGACATCCAGAGGCAGATTGTCTCCCTGGGTTTGACCACTTTCTCACAGGTTCTTACGGCAGCTCGGGAACAACAGAGTTTATCTGGGATGAAAGGGAGCTTGCAGCAGACAGCAGTTGCGGCCAGGAAGCCCGCATTTGTACCTAACCGAGCTCATGGTCGCAAGGGTATTCCAGTGGACCGTCGAGATGCAGCACCCATGAAGAAACCTGTGATTGTTGATCGAAGAAGGAGCGTGATTTGTGACTACTGCCGTTTACCCGGGCACGTGCAGAAGGATTGTCGAAGGAGGCTGGGACTCTGTTTGGTTTGTGGAGCGGCAGATCACGCCGTTGGTGCTTGCCCGTCGAAGCTTCGTACGAGGGATGATACTCAGAAGCCTCCGCAGAAACCGTTCCAAGGGCAGAAACAGCTGACTCAAGGACCTAATCAGGCTTGAGCTTTTACCTTGACAGCTGAGGAAGCCAAGGCGTCAGGAGAAGTGGTTTCAGGTACTTTACTCGTTCATGGTTTTCCCGTATTGGCATTATTTGATTCTGGTGCATCCCACTGTTTTATGTCATCCAAATTTATAACTACACACTCAATTACCTGCACGACCCTGTCTAGTTTCTGGGACATACACACTGGGAATGGGAAAATCATATCTAGTAGGGAGTGTAAAGATTGTACAATTATTGTGTGCGGACGGGAACTCTTTGCAGATTTCTTGGTGATTGATACGGGCAGCTATGAAGTCGTCTTGGGAATGGATTTTCTTGGCACTTTCCACGCTCACATTGACTGTAGGGCAAAGAAAGTAATTTTCCAGATTCCCGGACATCCCGAGTTTACCTTCACTGGAGGAAGCAGTTCTGTTGGGCCAGTCGAGTTTAGGGCTAGGCCGACAAACAATATTCTTGCAGCAATGGAAGTTGATAGTGGTGAAGAGCCGGCGGTTGTTCGCGATTTTATGGACGTATTTGAAGATATAACGGGTTTACCGCCGAAGCGAGACGTGGAGTTCGCAATTGATCTTATCCCTGGTGCAGCGCCAGTATCTAAAGCGTATTATCCAATGGCACCAGTAGAGTTGGAAGAAGTTAAGAAACAAGTTGCTGAATTGCTTGAGAAGGGTTGGATTCGAAGCAGTAACTCGCCTTGGGGAGCTCCAGTTCTTCTAGTAAAGAAGAAGGATGGCACAAGAAGAATGTGCATCGACTATCGAGAATTAAACCGGGTGACTATTAAGAACAAGTACCCGATCCCTCGCATTGGAGAACTTTTTGAGCAGCTTAGTGGCGAAAGGGTATTCTCGAAGCTAGATTTGCGATCCGGATATCATCAGGTCCGAGTGAAAACAGAAGACATTTGCAAGACGGCGTTCCGAACTCGGTACGGACATTACGAGTACTTAGTGATGCCCTTCGGAGTAACGAATGCGCCGGTAGTATTTATGGACTTGATGAACCGAATCTTTTCACCGTTCTTGGACCAGTTTATTGTGGTATTCATTGACGATATTCTGGTTTACTCGAAGAGTTTTGAGGAACATGCTGAGCATTTAAAGATCGCACTGCAGACGTTGAGACAGGAGAAATTGTATGCGAAGATGAGTACGTGCGAATTTTGGCTGGAGGAAGTGAAGTTTTTGGGACATGTTGTGTCTGGCGATGGAATTGCCGTCGATCCAGAAAAGATTGCAGCAGTTCGAGATTGGCCGATTCCAAAGAATGTTGCTGAGATTAGAAGTTTCCTTGGATTAGCCGGATACTACAGGAGATTTGTGGAGAACTTTGCTCGTTTGGCAGAGCCGTTGACCAAGCTTACGCGCAAGGAAGTACCTTTTGTATGGACGGATAAGTGTGCGTTAGCTTTTGAGACGTTGAAGCAGAAGTTAATAACCGCCCCTATTATGACCGTGCCAGACAATTCCGGAGGATTGGTGATTCACAGCGACGCATCTGGGAAAGGATTGGGATGTGTTTTGATGCAGCATAGGAAGGTTGTAGCATACACATCGAGACAATTGAAGACCCATGAGAAGAATTACCCAACTCACGACTTGGAACTTGCGGCTGTGATTTTCGCTTTGAAGATTTGGAGACACTACCTTTTGGACGAAAGAGTCGAAGTCTTTACAGATCATAAGAGCTTGAAGTATGTGTTCACTCAGAAGGAGCTTAACATGAGGCAGCGTAGATGGTTAGAGCTGATGGCTGACTACGATCTTGATCTTAAGTACCATCCGGGGAAGGTTAATGTTGTGCCGGATGCGCTTAGTCGGTTACCAGCAATTCAGGTGTTAACTACGCAGAAGGAGATTGTTGCAGATTTTTGAAAATTTGACTTGGAGGTTGTGCTACCGCGTTCTACAGGACAGTTGATGCAGCTGCAAGTACATTCGTCATTAATCGAGAATATTAAAGCAGCACAATCGCAGGATCCTAGACTGCAAAAGTTTCGAGAGCAGGTTGAGGCCGAATTACGAACAGATTTATTGATCTACGAAGATGGTTCGTTGAGGTATGGTAGCCGTTTGTGTGTGCCAAAGGGTGATGTTCGTGAAGAGCTTATGAAGGAGGCACACAGTTCAGCTTATTCTGTACATCCAGGAGGCACCAAGATGTACCGAGATATTCGACAGCATTTCTGGTGGGAAGGCATGAAACGGGAGATTGCTCGCTTTGTGGCTAAGTGCTTGGTGTGTCAGCAAGTTAAGGCTGAACATCAAAGGGTTGCTGGTTTATTGCAACCACTTCCGATTCCTCAGTGGAAGTGGGAACATATAACCATGGATTTCGTGACGGCTTTACCGCGGAGTCCAAAGGGCAACAATGTAGTATGGGTAATTGTTGATCGGTTGACCAAGGCAGCTCACTTTATTCCTTTCCGGGTTGGTCAATCAACGGAGACTTTAGCAGAGCGGTACATGCAGGAGATTGTAAGATTGCATGGAGTACCGGTGAGCATCGTGTCCGATCGGGACACTCGGTTCTTATCACACTTCTGGAGGAGTTTATAGGAAAGTTTGGGGACTCGATTGAAGTTTAGCACAGCCTATCATCCTCAAACTGCTGATCAGTCGGAGAGAACGATCCAAACTCTTGAAGATATGTTGAGAGCATGCATGTTTGACTTCAAGGGTTCTTGGGAGGATCATCTACATTTGGTGGAGTTTTCTTACAACAACAGTTTTCAAGCAACTATCCAGATGGCTCCGTTTGAAGCTTTGTATGGTCGTAAATGCCGTTCACCTGTCTGTTGGGATGATGTCGGTGAACGAAGATTATTGGGACCAGATTTGGTTGTACAGACAATTGAGAAGGTTAACACTATCAGGAATCATATGAAGGCAGCTCAAGACAGACAGAAGAGTTGGGCTGACACGTCAAGAAGACCTCTAGAGTTCGCCGTGGGTGATTTGGTATTCTTGAAGATATCACCGACTAGAGGGGTGATTCATTTTGGGAGTCGAGAAAAGCTTAGTCCTCGATTCGTTGGACCCTTTGAAATCTTGGAGCGTGTTGGTGATGTAGCGTACCGTTTGGCGTTACCGCAGACCTTGGCAAGTGTGCACGATGTGTTTCACGTATCTCAACTACGAAGGTATGTTCGAGATGAAACACACGTTTTGGATCATTCGGAGTTAACAGTACGAGAATACTTAACTTTTGAGGAGCGACCGGTTGAAATCGTGGATCGAAGGGAAAAGGTTCTCAAGAACAAGGTTATCCCCCTTGTGCTTGTTTTTTGGGGTAATCGATCGCATGGAGAGTCCACTTGGGAACGAGAAGATGAGATCCGGCAGAAGTTTCCTCACATTTTCCTGTAGTTTTCTATCTTGTATTCTTGGAATTTCGAGGACGAAATTCTTTTGTAGTTGGGCATAATGTAACACCCGAGCCCAATGCTACTATTTTTCAGTTACTGTTTGAGCATTAGGTTGTACTCATTTCATTTATCTTGCTTGTTTGTGGCTTACTGTAAAATTTTACCTGGCAAAGTCATTTTCTGCATATAACAATTTTTGGCATCTAAAATGAAATTAAAAATATTCATCTTGGTCTACTCGACACCCTTAGCCTTGTGGTAGCATCCGTGCATCGTGTTCTCGTCCCGTTCAGTGAAACGGGCGAGTTTGGACGGCTACGCGCGCGTACATGTGTCCGTCTTGGGGGTATTCTTTTTAATCATAAAACACTTAATTTTAAAATTTGGAACCCGCTTAAAATCCTATTATTTCAATTTCGAATTTTTGGACCCGACCCGGGCGTGATTTGGAAATGTTTTATTTAGCGCCAAAATCCCAAAATTAATATATATTTAAAACCATCGCATAATTAACATTAACCAATCTAAAATATTTTTCAAACAGAATAATTATTCTCTAAACTGTTTAAATCTTTGCAATTTTCCTTCAGCCAATCTCTTCTTTTAAAGCCTGGGCCCCATCTCTTAAATCTCTCTCTCTCTATCTCTTTTCCCCTGATATCTCTGTCTCTCTCTCTCTCTCTTTCTCTCTCTCTCTCTACCCTTCAAATCTCTCTCTCTCTCTCTAACTTATTTCTCTTTCTCTTTCTTCTTTTTAAAAATCCCTCCTCTCCTTTTATTTTTCCTCACGAGAAACCTGAGAACTCAACGAGCCTCGAACCCTAGCCACCGCCTCGTCCCCCGTCGCCGCCGCAACCCCGTCGCCGGCACCACCGTCACCCTCGCCCGCGCCTCCTCGTCTCAACCACAACCCTCGTCCTCCTTCCCCGTGCGCCTGCATCCTCACGCAACCTTGGCCTCGCCGCTGCAGCCACCTGCTCACCACCGCGACCACCAGAAAACGTTCCAACGTCTCGCCGCCGACGATCACCTCGTCGTCTTTCCCTCACCATCACCCTCCTTCTCTCGGTGCACCCCGACCAGACCTGCGACCACTTGCACACCAGCCACAACCACCCGCAGCCCCTGCACGCCGTCGGACTGCCGTCAGTCGCCGCCGACGACCCCGTCCTCTTGTCCCTGACCTCGCACGCCCCTCGGTAAGATACTTCCCTCCTCTTTCCTTTCTTCCTTCCTTCTTGGCTAATGCTTTCGTAATCGGCAGTTTTTCCCCACGATCACTGTTCACCACCGGAGCCCGGTCGACGCCGTCGACCGTAACGACCCCCTTCAACCCACAGTGAGTATCCTTCCCTTCTCCACCCTCCTTCCTTTCTTCTTTAACTTTCCTTTCTTTCTTGTCGCAAACTTGATTATTCACTGTTCACAATTTGGCCGGAATCCGACAATGCCGACGACGTGACGCGACGTTCCAGCGAGGTACCCTGATCCGCGTGGTTCCATTGTTCGTTGTTTAGGTTCAATCCGTGAACCGTGCGCCCGTCGCGAGTTTCCCCGCCGACGTTACGTTCCGTTATTCCCGGTTCGCGACCCGTCGAGGCAAGTACCCCTTGCTACATGCTATACAACATTTATATATATGTATTGACACCCTAAACATGTGAAATTTAACTTGGTATAATCGTTTCCCATTTTCGGTTACAATATTGCATTATATCATTGTACTGTTAAACATGGAATCTACAGTTTGCAAATTGAACCTAATAATCATATCCACCTATTCAACCACATTTTACTGTTAAAACAACTGGTAGCATTTATCCCTGTAGTTCTGTTACATTCGGACACTCGCATGCATTAACCTGAATAACTGTATTGAACCGTTACATAAACTATTGCACCGCTAAGGGTGCTTAAACCTGTTAACATGATTAAACTGCTATATCGTTTTACTGCACTCTTGTAATTTGAATGAAACTGCTTATTATGTAATTCATTGCGTATCTCATATTGTTAATACCCATGTTTGATTATATATCTGATTGTGAGCACACCCACGATATTGTTTACATCTTGACCTGACATGGGTACACACACACATATATATATATATATATATTGATACTCCTGACATGGTACCGTATACTGTTGACTTGACCTGATGTACCATGACCCGACCCGTTACCTGATCTTGTGTCTAATGCCAACAAACCTGACATGTAGTCATCATGGACCGTTCCTGTTGTCTATCCAGACAAACCTGCTTTTACCTGATCCTGTGTTGGCATTAGTTCTTGATTACTGAATACCTGACACGACATACATAACTTGGGGGTATGGGGAAATCAAAGGTGAAACCGACTTGTAACTCAACAGTTCGATACCTGCTCTGATCGGTCTTACGGGCTAGGCCAGCCCTGGAGTGATGATGCTGACATCACTCGCCCATCCTGCTACCTGTTACTGCCTAGCGGCACGTCTCGGATTCAGCCCCGAGGATCTTGACCGTGGTCCCGGGCATGCACGGGATACTATTGAGTTACATCGACGATTTATCAATTGATTTCAAAAACTTTAGAATAGAAAACCTGATAGAACAGTTTTGTTACCCACTGCACACCACCCTGCACTGCTTGATTCACATTATTGCTCCTCTCGTTTTATTCATGTTCATTTTTTGCATTGCATGTTACACTGTTCATATTATATTACTTGTTGACATGACGCGCTGACGTCTGGGTTTTGCATGGCCCGGATTCTGTACCGCTGTCGCAGTCCGAGCAGGAGTACTTCAGCCAGTAGGCTGAGCGGTGAGTTCAGTAGTAGTTAGTTTTATTTCCTGCATTTATTTCCTGATGTGAGCCCGCATTATGGGACATACTTTTCAGTCATTTGTATTGGATCATTTGCTTCCGCATTTATTTATTATTGACTCTTGTTATTCTGGATTATGGACATATTTCAGATAGTTTTATCTTGTTCTTGATATCTCTACAGCCGTAATGTGTCTGTGGATGGATACTTCCTACCCACAGGTAGCATGGTTGGCTATGTCACGTGCCCAATCTAGCGTACTCTGGGAAGCGGGGCGTGACAGTTCTTTAAGGCTCTGAGGAAAATTCTGAGGTTCGAGTGGTCGGAGGAATGCCAAGCCGCCTTTGACCAATTGAAGAAGCACCTTGCAACACCGCCACTGCTCACCCGGCCAGTGGAGGGGGACGAGCTGTCGCTGTATCTGGCAGTATCCGACCAAGCAGTATGCTCGGTGCTCGTCAGGGAGGCCGAGGGGGCGCAGAAGCTGGTGTAGTATGTGAGCCACTTGTTTAAGGATGCGGAAACAAGGTACCCCGCCATGGAGAAGATTGTCTTAGCTCTCATGGTAACCTCGCGGAAGCTGCGACATTACTTCCAAGAACACACCGTCGTCGTCCTCACCGAGCACCCGTTGAGGGCTATCCTAGCATCACCAGAATCCCCGGGCCGCCTAGAAAAATGGAGGTGGGGGCTATCTCAGTTCGACGTAAGATATCGCCCGAGGAAAGCCATCATGGCGCAGGCCCTGGCCGATTTCATCGTTGAATGCACCATCCTTAGCAAGAAGCCGAAGTCCGCGCCGCCACTCGCAACCCAGTGTCCCGTTGCGGAAGGCCCTGGCTCGGTTCCAGAGTGGGTCATCTACGTCGATGGGTCTTCTACCGAGGAAGGCTACTGTGCCGGCCTCATTATCCGGGGCCCAAACGAAGCAGAGATGGAGTATTCTTTGAGACTCGGTTTCAAAGCATCGAACAACGCGGCAGAATACGAGGCCCTCCTGGCCGGACTGCGCATGGCCGTCGGGCTGGGGCTGAAGATAATTCAAATCCGCAGCGACTCGGCCCTTGTTGTCGGTCAAGTGACCAGCCGCTTCGAAACTCGAGAGCCCCTGATGATGAAGTACCTAGACGAAGTAAGGAAACTCTGAAGAAACTTCGACGAAGTCTAGGTAGAACAAATACCCAGGCAGCTGAATACTAAAGTAGACGCCCTGAGCAAGCTGGCTTCGTCATACTCGGCCAACAGTAGGCGATCTATCCTCTTTGAAACCTTGCCTCGACCCAGCGTGGGAGACGGAGCGACGACACTCCATGTGTACGCGGCGCACGAGAGCGACCAGGACTGGAGGAAGCCCTTCGTGAAGTTCCTGAAAGACGGCACACTCCCGAAGGACCGGGCAGCCGTCCGCCGTCTCTGGGCCAAAGCCTGCCACTTCGTCTGGAGCAACGGGAATCTCTATAAGAAGGCCTTCACTCAGCCCCTGCTCCGGTGCGCTGACCCCCACGAAGCCGACTACATCCTTCGGGAAATTCATGAAGGGGTGGGCGGTGCACACCAGGGGGCTTGAACCTTGATCCAAAAAGCGTTACTCCAAGGGTACTACTGGCCCACCATGCACGTGGATGCCCTGAAGCTGGTCAGGAGATGCAAGAGCTGCCAGCTCCACGGCAGCGTTCCCCGCCTCCCGGCTACCGAGCTGAACGCCATGACATCCTCATGGCCGTTCGCTCAGTGGGGGTTGGATATGATCGGCCAGTTCCCTATGGGAACAGGCGGGCATAAATACGTCCTCGTCGCGGTGGACTACTTCACCAAGTGGATCGAGGCCGTCCCCATCAGGAAACCGGACGCCGTCACAACCATCAAGTTCTTCCAAAACAACCTGATACTCCGGTTTGGCATCCCGGGATGCATCGTCACCGACCACGGGACGAACTTTAAGAACGAGAAAGTGAAGGACTTCTGCAAAGAATACTATATCCTCATGAAGTTCGCCGTGGTCTTGCATCCCCAATGCAACGAGCAGGCTGAGGTCGCTAACCGAGATGTCCTCCGAGGTCTCCGGACCCGCCTAGAAGGGCGACAAGGCAGTTGGGTCGAAGAACTGCCCCGGGTCTTATGGACCTTGTGCACGTCAAAAAAGACTCCTACCGGGGAGACCCACTTCAGCCTCTGCTACGGGACCGAAGCGATGGTCCCAGCGGAGATCGGTCTACCCAGTCACCGGGTCGAGCACTTCGACGATGATGCAAACACCTCGGCGCTGTGGACCAACCTTGATATCTTGTTGGAAAAGAGGGATCGGGCTCAGATCAGAACTGCCACCTATCAATAACAAACGGCCCGATACTACACCGCTCGGGTCAAACACCGCTCCTTCAAGACGGGGGACCTGGTCCTGCGGCGGAACGAGTTCACCGACCAAGGCAGGCTTCACAAGTTCTCCCCAAAGTGGGAGGGTCCCTTCCTCGTCTCTGAGGCGCTCCCCGGCGGAGCCTACCGCCTACAAGATGCGGACGGACGAAAGCTTCCGCGGCCTTACAACGCCGAGAAACTCAAGCTATACCAGTGAGGTCAAAGCCAGTGAGTGTATACCGCCCCCCCACTTTTTCCCTTTCGCAAAGATGGTGTAAAGCGTTCTCTAAAATTCCTATCCATACGAATAAAGAAACGTCGAATCATTCCGAGTAGAGTTCCATCTTTACAATCCAAGGCCCTCGCCAAGAGGCGGCCGTGCAACCCACTGCCCGGCTATCCTTAGTGGGTTTCCTGCAGCCCCTTGACGCTAAGGACCAAAAACCTCTCTCAAATGCAGTCGAGCCTGGGGATCCCTCGCTCGGCTATCCCCAGCGGGAAGCTTCCCTGCCACCACGCCGGGGATCAAAAAGCCCTCCCAGAGGCAGTCGAGCCCGAGGATCCCTCGCTCGGCTATCCTTCAGGACAAAAGCCCTCGCCAAGAGGCACCGGGCAGTAACCCCGCCCGGCCAAGGGTCCTTGGTAGGCTTCTACAGCCCCTCCCGCGCTAAGGACCAAAGTCCTCCCAGAAGCAGTCGAGTCCTTGCTTGGCTATCCCCGGCTGGTAGCTTCCTACCACAACCGACAGGGATCAAAGTCCTCGCCAAGAGGCACTGGGCAGTAACCCTGCTCGGTCCCCATCCTGAAGGATCAAAGCCCTCGCAAGAGGCAACCGAGCAGCTACCATGCTCGGTCATCTTCGGCTGGTAGCTCCCTACCCATGACGCCAGTGATCGAAGCCCTCGCAAGAGGCATCCGAGCGGCTACCCCGCTCGGTCATCCAAGGCTGGTAGTTGCCTACCCGCGACGCCGGAGATCAAAGCCCTCGCCAAGAGGCAACCGCATAGCTTCACTGCCCGGTCATCCTTAGTGGGCTTCCTACAGCCCTCCAACACTAAGGATCCAAGCCCTCACCAGAGGCGACTGAACAGCTACCCTACTCGGTCATCTCTGGCTGGTAGCTCCCTACCCATGACGCCAGGGATCGAAGCCCTCGCAAGAGACATCCGAGCGGCTGCCCCGCTCTGTCATCCTAGGCCGGTAGTTGCATACCCGTGACACCAGATATCAAAGCCCTCGCAAAGAGGAGACCGCACAGCTTCACCGTCCGGTTATCCTTGGCGGGCTTCTTACAGCCCCACCAACGCAGAGGATCCGAGGCCCCAAAAAGGGGCAACAAGTCCATCGAAGTCTAAGCGATCCCCCTCGGCTCCGGGGCCATGGAGTTGCCTCCTCGGCAGCGCTTGGCAAGTGATGGAGATACAAGGTCGGCAGCGCTTGGCAAGTGATCGAAATCAACCCGATGAACGATCGCTAGACAGATAGCTGACCCAACAGTGCAAGCATAGACGCTAGACAGATAGCTGACCCAACAGTGCAAGCATAGACGCTAGACAGATAGCTGACCCAACAGTGCAAGCAGAGATATTTTACAAACATTCTTCACACACAGGAGATGAAATGCAAGCCGATGAAACAAGAATTTTCTTTTATTACTAAAGGCAAAGTTTTTACAAAGGGTATTCTGGGACTCCCCAACCCTACAAACTGCCTGGAAGCTTACTTCAGTCCCCTCATCGCTGGCATCACGACCTGCCGGGGGCTTTACCACCGGAGATTTCGCCACCAGGGGCGCGCCCTACTCCCCTCGCCATCTTCCACCGGGGGCCTCGCCACCGGAAGCGGAACCCGAGCGCGGAGCTCGTCATCGTCGAACTCGGTAAGCTGCTCCTTCATGGCGTCTAGGGCCTTGTTCCACGCGACGGCAGAATACTCCCCGAGCTCGACGTAAAACTACTCTGACGCCTTATAATCGGCCACAACTTTCTTGGCCCGAGCCTCGGCAACCTGGGCCTCCAGAAGCGCCGCCTCAGCGTCTCCCCTACTGGCGTCCCTCTCCTTCTCCATGGCCGCGAAGCGTTCGGCCAGATCTGCCAGCTTCCTATCAGCGACCCGGAGGGACACACTCAGACGACGATGGACACCCCGATTCGCTGAATTGGCAAGTTCCGCAGCCTCCGCCCGGGCTGCCAGGACGTCGACCCTTGCCTTCTCCAGGCGCAGGTCACGCCGCAAAACCTCGACCTCCGAGGGAAACGCTTCTACTGGCCTCGGTGCGTGGAACGCCCCCTCGGCCTCCATACGAGTGGCAAGGGCACAGTGTTGAAGGACCTGACGGAAAGCGGATGAGAAACCAGGAGGCCCCCGAGCTAAAGAAAGGAATACCAGAAAAACTACAAGTAGAAGGGTTCGTACCTGGACCGTCCCCTGGGCCATGGCCACCAGTTGGGCCCTCAGGGAGCCATGCGGAAGCTTTCCCCCAGCCGACTCCTCCAACCCGGCGAGCAGGCCAGCAGCAACGGAAAGCCCAGACGGAACCGTGAAGACGGCGCCCCCTCCTGCACGGAAATTCCCTCAGGGACCCTCGACGACGACGCGCGAGAAATTGTCCTCTTTCTCTTAAGAGGGGGGCCGTCCTTGCCCTCCCCTCTGTCCCCGGTCTGGAGCTCGGATAACTGCGGACGTCTCTGGCCGCCTCCGGGGCAACCACCATGGGCCGTCAACAAAGCAGACGGCCCTATCACCAGCAGAACAGCCGGTGCAGGGCATGAGCCAGCCAGGGGTTCGACCGCGCCACTAGCCTCCTTCTGGCGCGAGCAACCCAAAGAGTGGGAACGAACCATGTATTCAAAAAGAAGAAGAACGCCGAGCAACCGCGACTTAAAAAGAGAGGAAAAATGAAAGAGTAGGGGCCCAAGGACGTGCTCCACCACTGTTTATTGCTGCAAGCGACCTCATCCAACGACGCCCGTCATCTCCCGCCAAAACGACTCCTCGCGTCCACCGGCTCCGATCGCTCCACGTGTCGACCCTGCGCTGGACCGCGTCTCATCAGACACCGCAGGCCTGCATACGTCGCGTCGGCCAATCGACGCTTGACACGTGGACCGTCGCTTCAGTGGCAGAGTGTAAGAACCAGCGCACCTTCCTTAAATGCGGAGATCTCGTTCATACCAGAATATTGCATTTTATACCGCCCATTCTTACGCTCGTTTGTTTATAGGCAGGTGCTTTTAATCAGTGTTTGCTACATAATTACAGGATACTGCTTCTCAGCTCTAAACAGTGAAATTCATGGAAAAGTACGTCAAATTCCGGATCACTGCCAACAACAGATAAAACACGGGTCTCCGCTCTCTATCCGTGTGTTGCCACACACCAGTTTAAGGGACAAAATGGCAAATCGATGTCATTGTCATGCACAAAGCTCAATGTCAACACAAGATCCAAGAAATCTACGCAGAGCTCGAGGAAATCATGGCAAAAGATCCACATCACATCACCTTTTGATCTACTAAAATTCTGGAAGAATTGTGAAGAGATTATGAGAAAAGTCATATACCACATAGCAGACAATAGCAAACCAAGGATCCCCACAAAAACCCACAGCCCAATTCCCTAATATAGCCGCGGTTCCGCGGCATAAGCAGGCTTAGGCCGCGGAACCGCGGCCGTATAGACTCTGCAGGGTGTCGTTTTCTGTGGGCAGTTTGGTAACTTCATTTAGGGGCAGAATCTGGCCCTAGGGTTTCAACTCTCCTCCTATAAATACCCCAGATCTGAGCCAAGCCAAGTGTTAATTTCTTTAGCCTCTTTTTGTTAGGTTTTAGTTTCTTTCTTCTTCTTCTTCATTCTTCCTCCATGAAAATGTAGTGAGAGCATTGAGTGGATGTTAATGAAGATGAGGGTTTTTGTATCATTCTTGTTTGTTTAGCTTCCCCTTGAGATTTTTGCTTTCTATTGATCTTTCAACCTCTTCATTGAGCTTGAAAGGTTAAGGGTTAGTTATTGATCTCAAGGGTCGTATTTTCTTATGGAATTGGTTCTTCACTTCACATGAGTTCTGTCACGCCCCGCTTCCCAGAGTACGCAAGATTGGGCACGTGACATAGCCAACCATGCTACCTGTGGGTAGGAAGTATCCATCCACAGTCACATTACGGTTGTAAGGATATCAAGAACAAGATAATAAGCTAATCTAATACATGTCCAAATCCATAATAACAAGAATCAATTAACAATAAGTGCGGAAGCTAATGATCCAATACAATGAATAAACAGTACGTCCCATAATGCGGGCTCACCTCTGGAAATGAAATGAAATAAATAAACTAAACCCTAAGGAACTCACAGTTCAGCCTGCTGGCTGAAGTACTCCTGCTCGGTCGTCGACAGGGTACGGAATCTGGGCCATGCAAAACCCAGACGTCTGTAAGTCGATGTAGTACACCCCAGTACTTATGGGGAGGCGGAATTTTCAAAAACGATCAAGTTTAAAGAACAAACATCGACTAACCGCTTGAATCGAAGCTAAACGAATAATAACCGAACACATAGCTATACTAAACTACAGTGTTAAGGGATTATACCTAATGAAAACGGTCCTTCGTCTTTGTGTCCTCCTTTGTTCTCCTCGACCTTCTCTAGGTAGTAGACGATCCACCCGAGAGCAAGACACCAAGCTACACCTCTAACTTGAGGTAACTAATCAACTTTGATTGCTAATCAAAGATGAAAGGATGATGTAGAGTGAAGGTAGTGGATGTTTAAGTCTAACTAATCCTTTGATCTCAACACATGAGGATTAAGGATTAGTCTTCTTGAAGATGAGAGCTTGAGGAGAGAGAATGTGAATAATATTATGATATAAGTTTATGAGTATCATATCATATATGAAGCATTTTCTAATAATGAGAAAAGAATAAAGAGTGATGATAAATCATGCTTCATAAAATATCTAGTGGTGATTCATTAGCATGAGTCATTAAGCAATAAATGTGCATTAATGAAATGAATGAATCACCACCATGACTCATAACCTCATTCAATGAATATGACACATAACCCTCCTTAGTCACCATCTTCTAGAAGCTTCTCGAACAATTACGAGAACGCCCTCCGATCCGCAAAAATGCGGAAAAACTTTAGACTGTAAAAATCCAATAACCGGATACCAGTAACTGGCTTAAACCAAAGCCGACTGGTAAAAACTGTCCGAAAGTCGTACGCGCGTAAACGCACGTATGCGTCCGAACCCTTTGTCGCAAAACCATGCAACCTCTATATCGTTTCGCCTGGAGTAGGAAACTCTCTGTGTGGGACTCTAGAGACTCGACTACTACGCTGGCAGTGGGTTTAACCACAGACCGCAAGCGGCACTAGCTGTACGTAACGGTCCCCAGGTAGTTGTCGATAAGAAGGCCGATGAGTAAACCCATCCGAACTCCTACTGAGTCTGATGTGACAATCTCCATACAGTCCGGTCCGTTCGTCCAAGACTATCGCATATCGGGCCTAGGGGGGCGGCAAGCGTCAGTCCCCTAATAGCGGTATAAGTCGTGTCGAAGGGAAGCCCATTACACCCTGAGAAACTACTGGAACCTACCAGCAAATCTCGCTTGCCCTGGCCAGGGACTTTGCGTAATGGCTCTCTGACACAGCACGATATCTACTCCCAATACCGGGAGGGACGAATCCTGTCTAACCGCCACTGCCTCCAAGTGCTCGGGACTGCACCCAACTGCTACCTGTTTGCACGACTCCTTTGAGCCGTGGTAGGGTAGCAATCTAAGAACAGTGGGACACACTCGAGGCGAAGTAGCAGTGTCAAGTCTGCGGACTACGCTGTACTCATGTCACCTGGGAACTGTTCACTGACGACTGGTATCAAACCAACCAACAGTTCCCTGTGAGTCCTGTCCGGTGTACCCGTAACCTAACGAGCACCTGTATACTATCTCCAGTACGACGTACTGACAGCTGTGGGACAGACCATCTCCCCAACTGGGATGAGAAGCGTACACACCAGTCTACTCCGGAGTATCGATGCTCTGTCTCGATAATCCAACGACCAGGGACCTGAATAAGGATGTGCTTGTAGACTACCCAGCCCCCACTAGTGTGACTGCCATCACAACGCTGGTAGACAAGCAAGATCCTAAGAGCTCTATCAATACGTACACTCACATATTAAGATAGAAAAACCAAGTAGCATACTACCATGTTTAGCAAGACTGTTATATACATGTGAATATCCCAAGCTTCCATTAAGTAATATACAAGCTAGTATGATACAGTAATGGCCTTCTAGGGCATAAACACTAACAATCTCCCACTTGCACTAGGGCCATGTACTGGCATATCGTAGACCAATGATCTCGAGCAGCCTCTCGAACTGAATCTGAGGAAGGGCCTTTGTGAATGGATCAGCAATGTTCTCTTCTGAAGCAACTCTCCGAACCTCGATCTCCTGACGATTAATGATCTCCCTGATCAGGTGATACCGCCTCAAGATGTGTCTGGACTTCTGATGGGACCTTGGTTCCTTCGCTAAAGCTATAGCTCCGTTGTTGTCGCAATACAGAGGTATTGGATCAACTATGGTAGGAACAACTTGAAGTTCTGTTAGGAACTTCTTCATCCAGACTGCTTCTTTTGCGGCATCGCAAGCAGCTATATACTCCGCTTCCATCGTCGAGTCAGCAACGGTGTCCTGCTTGGAGCTCTTCCAGCACACCGCCCCTCTATTGAGGGTAAAGACATAACCCGACATGGACTTGGAATCGTCCTTATCACTCTGGAAGCCGGAATCAGCAAAGGCCTCCAACCTGAGGTCTTTTCCGCCGTAAACCAAGAACATCTCCTTAGTCCTCCTCAGGTACTTGAGAATGTTCTTTACTGCTATCCAGTGTTTCTCCCCTGGGTCTGACTGATACCGGCTTACCACGCTCAGTGCGTAAGCTACATCTGGTCTGGTACACAACATCGCATACATTATAGAGCCTACCGCAGAAGCGTAGGGTATAATTGACATGCGTTCCCTTTCCAAATCAGTCTTGGGAGACATCTCTTTGGAGAGGGTGATTCCGTGACAAGCCGGTAGATTACCGTGCTTAGAATCTTCCATACTGAATCTTTTCAGTATAGTGTCGATATACCTGGACTGCGAAAGTCCCAACATCCTCTTGGATCTATCACGATAGATCCGGATCCCCAGAATGTAAGAGGCATCACCCAGGTCTTTCATGGAGAACCTGTGTGACAAGAATCCTTTGACAGATTGTAGCATAGGAATGTCATTTCCTATCAATAGAATGTCATCCACGTACAAGACGAGGAATACGACACTTCTGGCTACAACTTTACTATATATGCACGGCTCATCTGGATTTTTGATAAAGTCATATTCTTTGACTGTCTCATCAAAACAGATGTTCCAACTCCGCGATGCCTGCTTTAGTCCATAAATAGACTTAAGCAGCTTGCATACTTTCCCGCTGCTCCCACTCTGATTGAAACCCTCTGGCTGATCCATATAGACGCTCTCTTCTAAATTTCCATTCAGAAAAGCCGTCTTTACGTCCATCTGCCAGATTTCATAATCATGGAAGGCAGCAATAGCAAGAAGGACCCGAATGGATTTGAGCATAGCCACTGGAGAAAAAGTTTCGTCATAGTCCAAACCAGGTCTTTGACGAAAACCCTTTGCAACAAGTCTAGCCTTATAGGTTTCCACCTGTCCATCTACACCAATCTTTTTCTTGAAGATCCATTTGCTTCCTATGGGTTTTACCCCATCTGGAGCAAAGTCCAAAGTCCATACTTTGTTGGTGTACATGGACTCCATTTCGGTCCGCATTGCATCTAGCCATCGTACCGAGTCGCCGCTCTGGATGGCCTGCTGGAAGTCAGTAGGTTCATCATCATCTATGATGCAATCCTCTCTATCCCCGTCTATGAGAAAACCGTAGTACCTCTCAGGCGGATGAGACGGCCTACTACTCCTGCGGAGGGGTGCGGGAATGTTCTGTTCTTCTTGAACTTCTGGTTCTACCAAACTTTCAGTATTGGTTTGTGGTTCTGGAATTTCTTCCAGTTCTATTTCGCTCCCACTTGATTCCTTTTCTAAAAACAGATGTTCCAGAAAATGGGCATTACGAGAAACAAAGACCTTTTGTTCCTCTGCGTAATAGAAATAATATCCCTTGGAGTTCTTTGGATATCCCACAAACAAACATTTTACTGATCGTGCCTCGAGCTTGTCCACATGCTGCTTTTTAACAAAAGCTGGACATCCCCAAATCTTCATATGCTGAAGATGGGGTTTCTTCCCAGTCCACATCTGATATGGAGTGGTAGGCACAGTCTTGGTTGGAGCCCTGTTCAGAAGATATGCCGCTGATTCTAGCGCATAACCCCAGAAAGATCGCGGTAACTCAGCATTACTCATCATGGATCGTACCATATCCAATAGGGTTCGATTCCGTCTCTCCGATACACCATTATGCTGTGGAGTGTACGGAGGAGTAAGCTGAGAGAGAATTCCTTTCCCTTTTAGGTAACCTAGGAACTCGGCACTCAAGTATTCTCCACCTCGATCAGATCTAAGTGTCTTTATACTTTTGCCGGTTTGGTTTTCTACTTCATTCTTATACTCTTGGAATTTCTCAAAAGCCTCGGATTTATGTTTCATTAGATAAATGAATCCGTATCTTGAGTAATCATCCGTGAAAGTAATGAAATAGGAAAAACCACCTCTCGCATGTGTAGACATTGGACCGCATACATCACTGTGTATGAGTCCTAAGAGCTCGCTCGCTCTTACTCCTTGTCCAGTGAATGGAGTCTTTGTCATCTTTCCTTTGAGACAAGATTGACAAGTGTCATAAGTTTGATATTCGAACGTGTCCAAATATCCTTCTCTATGCAACTTAGTCAACCTTCTCTCATTGATGTGACCCAGTCTACAATGCCATAAGAAAGCTTTATTTAAATCTGGAGACTTTCTTTTTAGTGTGTTCTGGACATTGAAAATTTGGAGTTGGTTTAAAACATATATGCCGTTATTTAGAGTACCGGACCCAATCAAACCATGATTAAGGTGGATGTTGACAACATCTCTTACAAACGTGAAATCATAACCTTTATTTGATAACAAGGAAACTGATATGATATTACACGTTAAGCTGGGTACAAAATAACAGTTATGTAAAACCAAAATGTGTCCACTCGTCAATCCTAGGTGATAATCCCCGACGGACGCAGCTCCCACGCTAGCTCCGTTAGCAACCCTGAGGATCATATCACCTTCCTTCAGCACTCTACGGTTTCTCAGTGCCTGCAATGAATTGCAAATATGAGATCCTGATCCGGTATCCAATACCCAGGAAGTAGAGTTGATCGACAGACAATTCTCAATTACAAACACACCTGAAGTCGAAGCCACAGCTTGCTTCGGTTCCTGGTTCTTGGCGTTCCACGCCTTGCGATCCTTCTTCCAGTGCCCTTTCCTGTGACAATGGAAGCACTCATCCTGACCAACTATCGGTACTGCTTTCTTTTTCTTTCCCTTCCCTCCCACCTTACTAACACCTCCTCTAGGTCTGGGTGCGGCCTTCTTCTTCCTTCCTTTGGCCCTAGCCTTGGACCCGGAAGAAGATGAACCGCCAACAAACATAGCGGGTGTTTCCCTTGCCTTCTGCAAGGTGCCCTCCGCACTCCTTAACATGTTCAGGAGTTCCGCAAGTTCAACTTCTTTTCCTTGAAGATTGAAGTTGAGGATAAACTGGGCGTAGGTGGGAGGAAGGGACTGGAGAACAAGGTCTGTATAGAGCTCATTATCCAAAGTCGTCCCAAGGTCTGCGAGCTCTTCTATATAGCCAATCATCTGTAGGACATGTTCACCTACCGATGACCCGACAGCCAACCTCGCTCGAAACAATTTCTTAGAGGTCTCGTATCTTGCTATACGAGATTGCTCTCCATAAAGTTCCTTTGTATGGAGAAATATGCCATCTAGGGACATATCCTCGTGCCTCCTCTGATGTTCATTGTTCATCGAGGCAAGCACGATGCACTTGGCTCTCGCGCAATCTAAATCCCAGGTTTTGCGGATTTCCTTATCTGCATTGCTGGATTTGGGACCAGGGACAGCAGGTGCCGTAGTGGTGAGGACGTACCCCAGTTTGTCATAGGTCAAAGCCATTTTGACATTCCGCAGCCAATCTTTATAGTTTGGCCCCGTCAGTATATTTTTCTCTAAAAGTAACTTAAGTCCAGTCATTTTCAGGGTCGCTGCAATTAGGAGAGAGAGAAGAAAACTCTTTAGCATGATGCTCTTGCAAGTTTAGAGTGGTTTTTAGTTTATCTAAACTGGATGGCTCCCACTGTTTCTCGAATCCTTCCTCAAACCATAAAAGAAGAATTAGCCAAGACTATTCTCACCGTACAATACTTGCTTAACCGTTCAGCCAGGCCGGTGTCGATACTTCGAGGGAGGTTTTCCAACGCTTTCGCGAAGTTCCTTAATTAAATAACCTCTTTTCTCTGGGGGCGTAACCCCGCTGACACTTTTCTGGACACCTACTAGGTTTATAGCATTGATCGTTAAGTGACGAATATCCTGATAAGTAGCATATACTCACAGTAGGATCGGGATCCAAATATCATCGTCTGATAATGTTGTAGGAATGCTACCAACATTCATCAAACTCAAAATGGTATGCATCTCTTTGCAAATTTCAGTTTCTTTAGAAATTCCCGATATAAGTTTTTGCCCCATGCTCTTATAACCTTGGCTTTGGTCAAAGTGTCATAAGTCACATGTCAAGTTCTACCCGTCATTATCTTGTCAATTTGAACCCATCCGTATATACCCCTGACTTTGGTCAAATGGTAATACGACTGTCCCAAACCAACTCATCTATCTTATGTAACAAATGAAAACCCAGCAGCTACCAAACACTATGCCTTGACTTTGGCCAAAATGCATAGCTTGAATACTACTGAATACCCAAATGAAATGACGGAGGGCTACGACTGGTTTTGGCGAAACCGTGAACGTAGTGAACTTGATATAACCGAAGGAACCTGATAGCTTTTAAAAGGAGTGGTTAAATCTCCGCATTTAAAAATATCTGTTTTTAAAAATAACCGAGTGGTTTCTTTTAAATTGTTCCAACGATTTAAACTTTGGTTTGTTTTACTTTGCATTATAGATAATGCGTCCCATCATTAACCTATCATTGCAGAAACAACGAAAATACAACGTCCTCTTATGCCATCCGCATTCGCCACGGGGTCCCGTCATCACCCGTTAGGTTACTTAACTAACGACAGAGCGGGGGCTGGGCTAGCGCGGGTGTAAAACATAAGTGACGTCTAAATAGCTATCATAAATATAGATATTTTACATTCGTCTGACGCAATGATATTCATTCCAGAACACAGATAAACAATATTGGATTTGCAAGCAATCTGTATTTCTTTTGAGCCTGCAAGAAAAGACAGATTACACAGTTGTGATGAATAGCCGTTACCCCACCCTCGACCCCTACGGGTACGGCAAACTACCCACCCGGCAGTCTGTGTACCCCACCTTGGGTCAGTCCTAGGAGCAAAAACAGTAAAATGAAATAATACAACGGTGGCTACGACCGCAACCTGGAAGTGCCCCGCAAAAATAATATTACAACAAATTACATTTACAACAAATGAATTAAACAATAACCCATTGCTAACCCCGGCTATACACCACAACAGTCCAATACAGTTTATATGCACAAACAGATATAACCATTTCAGAAATGTGCAACCCCCTGCCAACCGACATACTAGCAGTTGGGGGAGGTTTACGAACACATAAAACAATCACAGATATAATCCAATATGCAAATACTGTACAATTTCGATCGATTAAACAACATCAATATTGCTCCAAAATCTGCTCTGTTAAACCAAAACCTGAGCAATAATTAAACATCCCAGAAAACCCCAAACACCAGAGAGGACCCACCCATGAAAGATGAGCCCATGACTCGGCAACTCGGCCGCGGAAGCGCGGCGGATCGGTGGGATCCGCCGCCCTTCCGCGGCGCTTTAGTCGAATCATTGGCTCAAATTTCGTGGGTGTTCTCCTGGACTCATTTCATGCTTTCTGAACACACCTGAAAAATTTTAGGACTTCATTTTAAGTTCGACAGAAACTGATAATATTTAGGGTTTTCCGGCTTTGATTTTTCGTTCGAAATTCGTACAAATTTGCAATTAAGTTATTTATTGTTTAGCGAGGCTCTGATACCACTGTAAGTCGATGTAGTACACCTCAGTACTTATGGGGAGGCGGAATTTTCAAAAACGATCAAGTTTAAAGAACAAACATCGACTAACCGCTTGAATCGAAGCTAAACGAATAATAACCGAACACATAGCTATACTAAACTATAGTGTTAAGGGATTATACCTAATGAAAACGGTCCTTCGTCTTTGTGTCCTCCTTTGTTCTCTTCGACCTTCTCTAGGTAGTAGACGATCCACCCGAGAGCAAGACACCAAGCTACACCTCTAACTTGAGGTAACTAATCAACTTTGATTGCTAATCAAAGATGAAAGGATGATGTAGAGTGAAGGTAGTGGATGTTTAAGTCTAACTAATCCTTTGATCTCAACACATGAGGATTAAGGATTAGTCTTCTTGAAGATGAGAGCTTGAGGAGAGAGAATGTGAATAATATTATGATATAAGTTTATGAGTATCATATCATATATGAAGCATTTTCTAATAATGAGAAAAGAATAAAGAGTGATGATAAATCATGCTTCATAAAATATCTAGTGGTGATTCATTAGCATGAGTCATTAAGCAATAAATGTGCATTAATGAAATGAATGAATCACCACCATGACTCATAACCTCATTCAATGAATATGACACATAACCCTCCTTAGTCACCATCTTCTAGAAGCTTCTCGAACAATTACGAGAACGCCCTCCGATCCGCAAAAATGCGGAAAAACTTTAGACTGTAAAAATCCAATAACCGGATACCAGTAACTGGCTTAAACCAAAGCCGACTGGTAAAAACTGTCCGAAAGTCGTACGCGCGTAAACGCACGTATGCGTCCGAACCCTTTGTCGCAAAACCATGCAACCT